>OU343223.1:207686215-207919901 GCA_910596185.1 Chrysanthemum makinoi | reverse complement strand
TTTTGGAGTATGTTCTTTCTAATCTTGTGTTCTCGATCACATGTCTTAAATTCATATATCTAATCATTAGATTTTAATACACATTTTGGGTCAAGCATTCATTACAATGCATTGTTTTTCTATATATAGACCCCAAAAATGCTTAGTATATCATCCTATCTCATGAAAACAAACAACACCATGTCATCCAAAAGATCTTACAACTTAGATGAATCACCTAGTACAAACAATCCTCTTCATGAAATCCAAACCTTGTACCTCCAACCTTCCAAAATACCACAATCAAACTCTTCAGGATATCCAAGACGGATTAGCATCCGCCTTGTTGCTTAGCAAACCATCATCAAATGGCTCATCACCAACAAATAACTCACCACAAGATGCTTTCATTATAGCACCTCCTTCATCACCAACAAGTATACCAACTTCATCACCCATCAACTCATCACCTAAAGTCATTCTTTTGGAACTCCTTAAGACTAACAAGATCTTAATAAACCAAAACAAAAGAAATAGCCTTTTTGACACCTCCCACTTCTCCAAACACAATCTTCAATGACCTTGAAACATCACCACCCTAGCACCTATTAAGCTACAAGAACACCTAGGTTCTTTCCACCACCACTTCCAAACATTCGGACTTTGGATCCATATTCTCCCCATTTTTCCATCACACTTCTGCAACTCACAAATCAAAACAACCCTAAAAATTCCGCACTCATTACCCACATCACTTACATTGTGACATTGCTAACCAATTAGGGATATTGCAATAGAAGTTAGGGAAGAAATGAGATTCATACTAACCTCATTCTGATCGCATCAATACCATTACTCATCAAAACCTCCATCCATAACCTTATGCAAGCATGTAAGGAATCATTATTAATATTTTATATTTTTAGTACTTTTCTTTTGAGTCATTTTCAAGAACAAGTCTTGTACTTATTTTTACATGCTTGTATGTGGCATAAATACCACTATACTTTGTTATTTTATTACAAGGCTTTGTTTACATATTACTGGCTCCCAATCTTGATTCTCGTCAATCACAAGATTACCTATGCATGTTACTACTAACCTCTTTCTTTGTAGGATTATTTTTTTTGCTTCACTTGACGCCCCAAACTAGGGGGAGCTACCGTCAAGGGGGAATAAGTGACACGTGGACTATTTTTCCACATTTTATTTCTTCTATGGGTTAGCTTTTTGTTTCGACAAAAAGGGGGAGAAGAAGTAAAACTTAGGGGCTTTCAAAACATCTATTCTTAAGTTTTACTCATCATAACATTATGTTTTGTCATCAACAAAAAGGGGGAAATTGTTAATACAAATAAACCGTAAAAACGTTTATTAATATTTTACGATCTCTTTGTGTTTTGTTGATAACAAATATAATGTTATCTTAAGTACAATTATGAGGTCACATGTTATTTTTGTAAAGCATTTACATATAGCCATTTAATGCAAATTGTTGTAATAAATCATTTGTTGTAATATTTTATTAGGATGGGTAAAAATCACAACCCATGGATCATATCCATAACCCATGGTATTGACTCATACCCAATTGACTAGATACATTGTACTCATTAGATACATTGTATCTAAAAGAATACCCATGGACCAACCCACAACCCATGACCCATAACCAAAAACCCATGGGCAAAGAGGAGCGTCCCACGGATCCCTAGGATTACACTAGATGGATCCCTTATGGGAGGGATCCGTGGGATCCGGGGAACAGTGGAAAGTTTTGCCTATAAATAGAGAGCCATTTCTTCATTCTAACTCACCCCTCTTCTTACTAATTCTCTCATATACTCTCATTCTCTTCTAACAAAATACCACTTGATCTAGAGAGTACTTCTTTCTTTCTTTCTTTAGTGATTCTCATATAGGTTCTTCTCTAAGGCGAGATCACGAGCATTCCACAAGTCATCCAAGCAAGGGGTCCTTGATTGATTTGTTCCTCCACAAGATTTCTGTAGCAAAGATCTTGTATTTGATATTTCACATATTTGTTGTGTAATAGTCGTGTTAGTTTGGTCCACCGTGTTACGGACTCGGTATTTAGCTTTGTACCGAAAAAAGGTGTAAGCAACGTTGTGAAGGCTTCTCCGCCAAATTGAAGGAGTTTTTTGACATAGTGCTTGAACTCTCGAGTAGGTGACTCGGGGAGTGGAGTAGGGCAAGGAAGGTGTCCTTGTAGCCGAACCACTATAAATCGATTGTGTCATTTCTATACCTTGCTTTACTTTATTTACTTGCTTTATCATTAGATCTATACTTTCTCTACATCCATACGATTTCACATAATATCGAACCTAAAGTTCTTGAAACTAACTTAAAATCGGCAAAACTATTCAACCCCACCTTCTAGTTTTTCACAATCCGGGCTTTCTCGATTTCGAAAAACCTAAACATGTGTATAAACTGAAGAAAGCTCTTTATGGTCTTAAACAAGCTTCAAAATCTTGGTACGATAGACTCAAGTCATTTTTAATCAAAAACAACTACACCATGGGGTTAGTTGATAATACACTTTTTACTAAGAAAAAGGAATCACATATAATCATTTTTCAAATATACGTGGACGATATTATATTCGATCTACTTGTCAGACATGTGTGATGATTTCTAAAATCATGCATGACGAAGTTCGAGATGAGTATGATGGGAGAACTAAGTTTCTTCTTGGTCTACAATAAATAAGTAGAAGATGGTATCTTCTTTAATCAATCTAAATACATAAAGGAGATGTTAAATAAATTTGGTTTAGAAGAGTAAAAACCCATAAGAACACCTAATGTCTTCCCGACACTAAACTTACAAAAGATGAAGACTAATGCTTGATAACACAAAATACCGTGGCATGATTGGTAGTCTTCTCTACCTCACGGTTAGTCGGCCGGATATCATGTTTAGTGTTTGTCTAGGTGCTAGGTTTCAAGAAGATCCTAAAACATCACATCTAGAAGTCGTCAAAAGAATATTTAGATACATCAAGGGTACGACTCAATTAGGATTACGGTATCCTAAGGGTACGGGGGTAGAAACAATTGTATATGTAGATTCTGACCATGCATGTGACAAATCGTAATTTCAGGTCATTTCTCAAATTTACTATTCATCTCGGGAATTTACTATTCACTGGTTACTATTTATCATTTTACTATTCATCATTTTTGAAGTCAGTTTACGACTTTGAGAGGCTATTTTAAAATTTTACTATTCATGAAACACTATTCATTCCCTGAGAAAAATCACTATTCATGATTCACTATTCATCATTTTCAGAACTAGGTTTACGAGTTTCAAATTTGCGTAACCGTAAGGGTTAAGCTGCGTATTCATGAAACATCATTGAGAACATTACGTATAGACAAGAGTTAGTCTACATATCATCAGTAACATCATTTTCATATTAGTTCATGCATGGGTTTGCATATTTCATTAACGTATATTATTTATTAAATAAACGCTATCGCACGATCATTTATTTTAAATAATTGATCCGACACTTCTAACAATTGTCCTGATATATTTTTATACTCATTTTAAGACTATAAAAATTATATTATTAGTTTACCCGATGTTTTGAATTTATTTTGGTATATAAATTTTTAAATATATATATTTACGACGGTTTTCGTAAAATCTATTCGATAATTATTTATTCACTCAATACTTGCGAGAAATGTATTTTTATAATTTTTATGACTTCGATATATTTTATTTTGTTCCGTTAAAATCGATTTCTAGTTAATGCTACACTAAATAATTAATTATATGTGCCAAATATACCTTATACTTAACTTTCAATACATTTACTTATCAAAAATACACATTATACTTCCCCATATTACCCTTGCTGACCCCCCCCCCCCCCAATTAGTCATCCATTTTATAAAAATCTTGACAAGATGAGTGTACACATACTCATCTTTTTGGTTAGATATTTGTATTATACCAATTATTTACTAAACTTCAATACATACAACACATACCAAAAGGTGAAAAAAAAGCTAGAAACCCTCTCCTTCCTTTGTTAAGGATCGGCCAAGCAAGAAAAGAGGAAGAAACCAAATATTTTTCAAGATTCAAGTGTTAATCAAACTCTAGTATACTTCTATATTAGGTTTTGAAATAAAAACCAAGAAGTAATTAGGAACCTTGTTACTTTAAACCTCATCATACTACTAGTAAGCTTCTCATAATTTTTACTACTCTTTCATAATCATACTTGATCTATTTTATCATTCTAGTACAAAAATATGCAAGTATTATATGTATTCATACCAATTTTTACTTGTTTTTCTACTTATAATGAGTTTTAATCATCCTATAATTATTCCCATGAACCCTATCATTTTTTTAGAAGGTTAGGACCCCATGACATACTAAGAAGGTGTATGGTAGGTTTAGAATAGTTTTGGTGTTGATTGGAAAGGATTATAACAAGTTCTACACTATAAAAATCATTTTCGACAACATGAAATTTAGGTCTGTCCATTTTTATAAAATCTGGAAATTTCAGTAGGTCATAGATTATTTTGGTTTATATTTCCAGAAAATAGACTTTAAAACGAAACCGTGGTCGCTTGAACGGGTTAAAACGGGTTTATAACGAAAAAGATACGTTAATTTCAAGTTTAGCGACGAAAACTAATTTTCTGAAATAATGTAAGCTGTCAAGGGATTTTTAAGGGGAAAATCGAGTTTTGAACGTATTCTAAATGAGCCAATTTATCAAAAATATATTAGTATATATTAACACGAAAACAAGGATATATAAAACGTAGAAAACGGACTTATAACGACCAAGATACTCGCTTGAATTACTAATAATCACAACTATTTTTCTTCAACGCTAACACACAATATTCACCAATTTTATGACTAAGCTTTATGAGGTTACTTAGTCATTTTCATGATTTGTCAAAGTATATTATTTTACGACAAAAACTATAAATCTTGTTCTATTTCTAAACGATTATCATGGGATGTTGTTTCAACATATATAAGCGTAAAGTATTTTATAACTTGACAAGACTTTATAAACTTATTTTTCGACGATAAACTTTATTTTCAAATGCACAAGTGGTATGGATATCATATAAGTTTGCATGCACAACATTAAATCATGACTTATATTAGATCATATCATTCAAAATAGGTTGCAGTTAGAAATTATGCCTCATTTCTTGTATCCACTTTTGCATCATAATCATTGTATCAAGTGAGTTTTCATAGCCCCGTTTTATTCAAGTTTATATTTCATTTCAAACCTACGGGGGAGAATACATTGCACATCATTTTATTACGAGCAAAAGTATATCAAATTCATTTACATTGCTTAATTTACCGCATTGCCATATTAATGTCCCCATTTCATTATCATGAACCGCATTACGGAGTGTTTAGAGAGTGAATAGATCTATTGAGGGTGACTCCTCCATCCGGGTTGGTAGTTCCAACCGTCAAACGGATGCATTTCATTTAATATCGAATGAGAGTTGTTTGGCAAACACTCGTTGGCTTAACATCATAATCAGTCTAGCTTCGGTGTCATGAGCTTATAGCAATTGAATCATTTTCATGTGGCATATTTGTCATACATAACTTATACTTGTGGTAGTCATACAAAACATTTTCATAAACCTATGATTTCTCACCAACATTATTGTTGACCGTTTTAGCAATGTATTTTCAGGTATCTAAAGCATATACTTCATGGCATACATAAGGAGTTATCATAGAGTCACGGTGATGACGCGTCTCACATGGGTTTTATGCTCTTTAAAACATTGTTTGGATTGTAACAAACTTGTTTCCGCACATCTTGATTGTCATTTGGGACCTATATTTTGTAAACTCTTAATGTTTTATTATATCAAACGATGTGTTTTCAAAACGACACTTTAGGTCGTTCAATATAACTGTTAGGAATTGGAAATTCCATAAGGAAGTGTCGGTCACCCCAATTATTGTTTAGCATATCTTAGCTCGTAGACTTTACGTTATTTAGTAGTTATTAGTTAGTTATTAGTTTAAGTAACACCGTGGAGGAAGGACGGGTCTTTATCCACTGTATGCCTGATCCACAACCAAGGAGGACGTGTAGTATGTAACTATAAATACCCTCTACATCCCAAGGTAGAGGGTTGGACCTTTCACTCAATCTAACCTTTCTTTCTTTCTTTTGTTTACTTTCTCTCTCTAGAAAGGCTCCTACTTTCTCTCTCTAAAACGTACTCATATTCGACCCATATATTGTTATTTGATGTGTGTATGAAAACCAATATCTAACAATTGGTATCAAGAGCCATGGTTTGATCATTCATCTTTCATGTTCTTGGATTTTTAGTGGTTTTCATAAGGTTTTTGGGTTTGAATGAGTTTAGAGTAGTTTACATCATTTGGATCATTTCTTTTGTTAAAGTTTGGATTTTGATTGTACTTTTGTGTTTAGAATCATTATAAGTGTTTAGGTTTTAATTTGGAAGGCTTGAATCATCGTGGTTGAGCTGTTTTTGGATTAAAAAGTGGCGTTTTTTGAATAATTGTTGGAAGCGAGTTGAGTCATGGCGTGCATTTCTGCATGCGAAGGTCTCTTGCCTTGAAGCGAGTTGTCACTAAGCGAAGTTGTCGCTTAAGCGAAGCTGTCTGGAAGCGAAGTTGTCTTTAAGCGAAGTTGTCATTTGCCGAGTTGCCGGAAGCGAAGTTGTCGCCTAAGCGTAGTTTTCATTTGCGAGTTGCCTAGGAAGCGAGTTGTCGCTTAAGCGAGTTGTCGCTACGAAGGTTCGGGAAGCGAAGGTCGCCTTATTCGAAGGTCATTTAAGCGAAGTTGTCTTAAATGCGAAGGTTCTGCTGTTTGCCGTCTGCTAAGCGATTTAATTACCTCTCTTGATTTGTCTCTAAACCTAACATACAAATCTCTTGTTTTCAAACCCTAATTTCAAGGAATGTGGGTATATATAAGAATTAGGGAATATCACAAACTCAACCATAACACCAACTTATTTTCACTTCCTTGTCATCTTCTAGTTCTTTTACTACATTCTACTTCACCATTCTTACGGTTTGGTCTTGATTTTAGTAAAATCCCGCGAAGATTCTATTTCTCATTTAAATCACGACTTGTAAAATCCGCTACACACAACATCATTTCTTACACTCCTGATTCAAAGATTTCGAAAGTACTTAAACTGTATGATGCTATAGACAACCATGAGAATATTAGCTATACTGAACGGTTACAGATGATGGAATCAATCAATGATGATTTGAGTTCTTCATGCTCTGAGTCCAATGATAATGATTTGCACCTGCTCGGCTATGAATGCCATGCAAAAGGAAAGCAGCATTGAACCTTATCAACAACTTCACTCTCACCTCATGTTACTTCTACTCATAACAATGGAACGAACATGTATTGCCCTTTTCCGTCGTGACTTATCCACATTAACAGAACTTTGTTAAACCTAGAGCAATTGGAGCTACAACTTGACAAAGAGAAGGTTCAAAAGGATAGTTCCAGTGCTGCACTTCAAGTGATCTACAAACATTTTCAGTCATTCATTAGAAGGAATTCACATCGATATGATTAAGACATGACTGAAATGTCTTCAAGAGACACACTGAATGGAAATTTCATGTGTTCATAGAGACACTTATCTATCTCATGGATAATGTGGAGAAGTATATTGAGGAAGTTACTCAGAAAGATGAAAAAAATGGATGAGAGTCCGTGCAGTTGACAAAAAGTTGTGATGAGTCGGGTAATGTATTGAAGAATTGTGTTGTTGAATGCAATGTCGAGACAACAAATAAATACGAACCAAATTGTTCAGTTACTCCTAACAAGAAGTAGATGCAAGATTAGAAAGGTGAATGAATGTCGGTACAATCAATAAATTGTAGTGTTGAGACCAAGTAAAGCACCAGATGTTAGATCACTTGACACTGAATACAGAGGCTCAGATTGATAAGCTTGACAAGCCCACGTCCAGTGACTCTTGTTACACATGATGATGCAGATATCGACCTAAAAATTGAACAGTGTGTCATGTAATGAGGTACCCTTAACAGCTTCAACATAGTGCATCCGCTAAAGTACTTAAACAAACTGATCATGATGTCAACATGACTTTGATAAATGCTCAGAATCGAGGTCGAAGTCCGAGATTAAGTGTTTCAAAACAAAAGATATGGTTGATAAAAAGGCTTTTGATGAACTTTCAAACAAATTCTCAAATCTTGAAAAACATTGCATTTCACTTGAAATTACGATACATAGTAAAGAAGAAAGTTTTCAACTTAACAAACCATGTAAAAATCCGAACTTCTCAATTCCGTGGAACTTTTGAAATTAACACTTTGAAAGCTCTGCTTTAAGACAAAGAGTCAACCATTTACAATCTGAAGAAACATATTTATGTCCCGAATTTGAAAAGTAATTTAGTCATGACTAAACAAGACATCGATGCTATTAAAACAAGAAATAATGAATTGGAAATTTATGTGGCTAAATTACTTAAGGAAAATGAGTCTTTGAAAAAGCATCAAAAGGACTTAAGCGACTCTATCAATGAAACTAGAACTAAGTCCTTGGAACAAACAAATTCTTTGATAGAAAAAATTGATGAACTCAAAGCTCAAATTCAGGATAAGAGTTTTGCAATAGTTTCCTTAAAGAATGAGCTTAGAAAAACTGTAGGGAAAAGTGTGAACACTAAGTTTACAAAACCATCAACCTTGGGAAGCCAGCTTCTCATTCAATTAGAGACCTACCTGTTGTAGTAGCAGCCTACCCATTTATATCCAAAGAACAAAATTTTCAAAAACACGGTTTGCCTCCCCAAGTTGATGTGAAACAAGTTTTGTCAAACCACCACTTCACCTTATTTTCCTAAGAATTCACATGATATGAATGACTTGTTCAAGAACTATGATTTAGAAGAAGCTAAGAAAAGGCATGATTCAAAAGATGGAATTTTAGGTGCTAGACCTAGGGTGATGAATTCTACGAGATTTCAAGGCACTGCAAGTAGTTTTAAACCATTACCTAGGAACACTCATCTAAACACTAGGGATTGGCTTGGATCTAAGAGTAGTTATGCTTCGGTCAAAAGCTATTCCCATAGCATTACCTAAGAACTCTAGATCATTTTCTAATCCAAACAAGCTGCTTGCTCAAATTGTCTAAAATGCATCTTTAAGGCACATCATGATAATTGTTTTCCAAAATCCCTAAAGAAAGTAAATGCTCATGCAAAGGTTCAACCTGTTAAGTCTAGGATTTGTACTAAGTCATCTACTATGTATATGAAGCAAAACAAACCAAAAACTTCGCCTAGATGGATACCAACTGCTAAATCTTTGGAACTAGGAATAAGGATAAGTCTTCCACTATGCATAAGAAGCCTAACAATCCTAGACCTTGCTATAAGTGGATACCATCTCTAGAATGTTTAAGGATGCCTGGACTTAGGTGGATACCTACCGAAGTCAAGCTTTTCCAATGACAAAATCAAGGTTGACCGTGAAGCCCCAAAGAGTTTGGATACTAATGTCACTAACCTATATATATGCAATCAAGCTTGTAATGTTAGTGCAGGTAGTCCTTATTCAGTTGCAGATACTTCGATCCTTCACTACATGGACTGGCTTAAAGTATGGATAACAAATGGATTGATATCTCATAATTCACGGGTTCAAGTAACTCAACCTTGATATTGAATCTGCTATGACGTTTGAACACATCAGTTCAAGCCTCGTACTCTAAAGAAAAGAAATGTGTAGTTTCGCATGCGATATCTTCAAAGAAGAGAAATCTTATGACGCCCTGTTCACACAGGCCAGCCTCGTTTTTCATCACTATGGCTCGCAGATAACTCTTCGGCCCGTTCCTCAAAGAAAAGAAAGGGGTACGCTTCAGTACGCTTTATCTTCAGAAGAAGAGAAATCTTCATGTTTATGACCATTCTCATCGACATTCTTCATCAACAAGCTTCATGTTTTTCCTATGCTCAGTCAATCCTCAAGTGGATCTACGTTCAATGGTGTACACTCTTATTCACTTGTTTGAATAAAAAAATGGCTACTTCGGATGCAATTTTTGAGGGGGAGAAGAGTGAATATACTACATGATGATGGATGCTTTAGTTATGGTCATACGACTCTTCAACGCCTAATGTCTTCACTCCCTAAGTATAACTGGGATTTACTATCTGGGATTCATTGTTTTTCAAGATATGATTGATGAGTACTTCCAACCTCCAACGAATGTTGATCATCCAGTTTCTGAAGCTCATGCTCTGGCTCCTATTGACTCAACTGGTTCATCATCTAAGAAGTACTTCTCAGAATTCTCAAGAAACCTTATCTCCAGTTATTTCACAAGGCGTTGATAATGACTATCATAATATTGTAGTTGCACTATTGACCAATGATCCGCTCTTTGGTATTCCTTTGCGAAATATTTACGAATTATTGTTCATGAATAATGATCCGCTCTTTGGTATTCCTTTGCCAAATCTTCTCGGATTATTGTTCCTCTCATTGTGCACGCTATAAATCAACCACATGAACATTAAGGAAAATGACTACCTCACCCGCTTGAAGACATTATTGGTGAATCTTCCAGATCAGTCTCTACATGTATACCTTTAGGAAGAATGCATTAATGTTGAGAAATCATTTGTTTCGTTCATTCAAGGAGTCAATATACATTTCATTGTATATTTATTCACGTGTTGGGCATTTGATACAAGTTGATTACTTCGGAGTTAATCATTTATCCCTTATTTGATGTTGAAGTTGACTTTCATAAAGATGTGTTCTTATTTGATAACTTGCTCGGGCTTAAGAATTCAAGTTGAAGACTTGGTTTATCTAGTTACCAGCTGTCGGGGTAGATGGTTGAAGACCTGGTTAACTATCACTTTTAGGAGTTACGTTGTTACTCTGTCACACGTAGATAACGTGTGGATAATCTCAAGAGGTGTTAATGTCTCATACTTTGTTTGAGTAGTGAGTACTTAGATATTTGCTTGAAGCATATTCTCACACCGCTTCCATCATTAAGTGCAAGCTTAAGATACAAATGTGGGAATTCAACTTCAGTTTCAAGTTTGGTATATCGGGTTTTCTTCTTTAGTGGTTACTTCAAATTGTCTACATATGGGTTGATCAAGATAGTCAGAGAGATTTTCTATAGCAGTTGATTCTCACATGATTCATTTGAGCTAATTTTTGTTCTTTATTTCAAGAATATTTGGTATATATAAATGTGTTGCTGACTGAGGTATCAAAACCAAGGGGAAAGAGACATACATCTAAACACACAACGAGTACACGTGATGAACTTAATACTTCTTCTCTATTAAAGTAATCCAGGGAAAGACAAATGTCATAACCGTAGAGAAACTCAGTGTTTAACTCGTAGCCTTTGGTGTGCTATTCCAACTATTTGGGGGAAGGATATATTATTCTAACTATTTGGGGGAAGGATGTATTATTCCAACCATTTAGGGGGAAGTGGTCACTGGATACTTTTGGTATGTGGTAAATCAGCCTTCAGTAGGAAGAAATATGAGAAGAATATTTGGAACATGAGATGATATTGTTGATCGACATCTTCTATATGATTTATGATAAAGTGCTACCGGTTAGTGCTTCATGTACACAATGTAATGATGATTCTGATGAGATCGCAACCATCGGGGAGAGATATGTGTACCGTGGTCGCACAACATATTCACATGATCGAGCTTAATCGTTATTCCGGAGTTGACATCCGCAGAAGATCTGATTCAACCAGCACGTGATGTCGTTGTCTCTACTCTAGTTAGGTACTTGTGTACATTATGGGCTGATTGGTTATATAGAAGATAACCGAATGCACTTGGTAAAATGAAGATGTTGATATATTGTTCCCCAAATAGACAACCGTCAATCTCGAAGAGTAATGTGTACATCGGGACGACAACAGTTCATGGATCGTACTTAATCGTTATTCCGGATTTGATAACCACAGACGATCAATGTTTCAACTTGTTACTCGGTGTTCTCGAAGTTCTTCGGGTGCTGAGCTCATTCAATGAGACCATTTTTATTCATTTCTTCTTCTTGGGGAAATGGTCTTTATTCTTAGTTTGTCGGTTTGGGGGGAAGCTGCCAAAGTCTCACTTCAAGAGGCTCAAGTTCTAACGACGAGACCAGGCCTTTGGTGGTGAAAGTTTAAGAGATGATGACTTCTATCTTCTATAAAGTGCTGATCGATTTCCTTTTCTTGGTACTTCTATCATCATCTTCTTAAACTATTACTCTATCTGTAAATATTTATCAAAAATCAAAATACAAATTTAGAAAACCATCAAAAGAAAAGAGAAAAATATAAAATCTTCAAAAACCCATAAAAATCAGAAAAATATATATATATATATATATATATATATATATATATATATATATATATATATATATATATATATATATATATATATATATATATATATATATATATATATATATATATATTTCAAGACATGTCTTCTGGTATCGATAACATCTACGGTCTTAGAAACGTCATTCAATAATGGCACGGGTCTTTAGATGAAGTTCGAGCAGGAGGTGTAAATATTTCTTTTCAAAACATGTCACAAAATATGGCTTACAGTTACTTCAGACTCTAACCCGTGCTTAAACCATGACTTGCAGTTACGTCAGACTGCAACCCGCGCTTAAAACCATGGTTTGTTATTATTTCAGATAGCAACCCCCTCTTTAAAAGAAGAAAAGTGTTGCGCTACAACAATTTTCAAATATGTCGTTCACTTATCCTAAAAACAAATTGAGGAAAGTATGTCGAAGGACTGCTGTTCCTACTCAAATATTTTTCCTTCTACAATTCTTTAGAAAAATATTTGTTTTAACACAATGGTGGTAAATGAGTTGCTTGAAAATCAATTAGAATCAAATTTTCATAAATTTGCAAAACCCAATCAATGACTTCATCTTATTTAAAACTTTTCCTAGAAATGAATCATTGATTGAGGGGGAGAATATTTTCAAATATATATCATCTAACAGGTTCATATAATCATCCTATGTGCTTAAAAGAAAAACATGTTTGCCTACGTTGAAGGACTAGGATTCTAGGATGTGACTGTTAGGATTAGATGATTATAGTTTGATATACACATTATTCCCATGCTTTACATGATCTGATTGATATGTTGGATTGACTTGTATTAGTAGATTGCTGTTTGGGTGATGTCGACCACCATATATCTGTTTGTGTCCACTAATGTATGCAGATAAAATGGTATATAAGAATGTTCCCGATCCGGATCCCACAAATGAAGATGATTGGATGCCGAAAGCAAAAGGGTAACTATATCTTGGGTCGACAAATGAAGAAACGGAGCTTAATTGGACCACTATGGAGAGTTTGCATGACAAATGCAACATCAGAGGTCTCACTGCATCAGCAGACGGTTTTCTTCCAACCTTCAAAGAACAACAACTAAAGCAGCTTAACCACCTAACGTATCTTTGTGCAGGGATAATAGTGATGATACCATTTTTAAACAATTTTTGAAAAATATTGTTTTAAAAATTGGAAAAATATTGGTTTGAAAATAAATTGGGCTTAAATTTTTGTAAATCAACCGGACTTCATTTTGTTAAAATATAAGTCACTCAATCAACGACTACGGTCATCGATTGAGGGGGAGAGTGATTTCAAATAAAATATTTTCAAACGATATTTCTTCATAAAAGTCCGGTTTGTACAATAGTAAGTGGTGATCTAAAGATTTAATGTTATGTCATGGTATGATTTTCTTTAAAAGTCAAAGATCTTTCAAAATGAATTTTTTTCTGTTCTTGTTTGATTGTGAAATTGTTTTATTTTAATTAAAGATCTCTTAAAAACTATCATACCTGACACTAACAATCTTTAATGCCTAAAACAGTTCCTCATCAGTCAATTTCAAAAATTAAATCTTGCCACGTCTTTCCCTAAAATTTTCTAAATAATTTAAATCAATTGGGATCACAAATCTCAAGAGGTTTGAAATTTTTGATCGGGGGAGAGATAGTGATTTAAATCTCTTATCTGTTTAAATGGAATTGGTTTTAGTCTTTCAAAAGCACTCCTTCCTTCATGTGCCAAAGGGTTTCAAATACATAATGCACATGATTGAGGAGGAGCATTTAACCAAAAACCAGAAGAGAATTTAAACCAGGCATATTTTCTCCCATGTTTTCTAAACCTATTTAAATCACTTGGAATCCAAAATCTCAAAGGATTTGATATTTTTGATCGGGGGAGAAAATGTGATTTAAATATGAAATCTGATAAAAGATGATCGTTTTGATTCAATGTGCAAGTTCTCTCTAATATGTGCTAAACTCTTTCGTATATCGATGCACATATTGAGGGGGAGCGAATGGTTTCTATTGGCAGTCGTGAAAAGTACTTCAAAAACGTCTTGCCTCTATGTGCAAAATGATTTTCAAATATCTATCGCACATATTGAGGGGGAGAATTTACCAAAGAAATTCAAATGGCTTTTTCCAAGGAAATTGTGATCAAGAAATTATTTCAAAGAACTCTTGCCTCCATGTGCTAAACAAATTCAAAATCATGTGCACATGTTGAGGGGGAGCATTTCTAAATGATCAAAACAATTAAGGTACAAAATATTTTGATTTTATATCACAAGTACCTTGATTGATTTTCCAAATGATTTTTCAATTGGTTTCATAAAGGAATGAACAATACCAAAAGACCGACCAATTTACTTTATGCATAGTGTTATAAGGATGGTTAGGTTAGGTATTCGTTCCCACGATCCCGCCAGAGCCTGAGGGATCTACCCAGGGACAATCCACTAGATAGTGTAGAGTCCTTAGGTATGATGAAAAAAGGAGAAAAATGAGAATATGGGAAGAGTGCGGACTGAGATAGAGCTAGAACTGGAATAAACCCAACAAGGTTCTAGTAATGAAGTCTCGGTAAGCACTGAAGGGGTTGAAGAATGAAAAGAATTGAATGTGAAAAAGGGTGAAAAGAAATAGCCCTCCATTAATTCAACTTTAGGACAGAAACCGGGTTCAATACATATGCTGCTGGTGGTTACAAAGGTAACTCCGGTATTGAAGACAAGACGTCATGGACCCAGTGACGCACTGCACTAATCATCCCAAGTTACTCAAGTTCCTCTTAAAAGGACTTGTTTCATTCTCATGGGGAATCTACATAATCTATCGACTTTCTCTTAGAGATTGTTGATATTGAAGAAGGAGACCCTCTCCCTAGTCTCCGGCATAGGAACCAAATGTGCACAATTGAGTCTAGAGCCAAGAGATCATCCACAATATCTCATTAGGACACAAAATTAATGAAGACTTACTGTTTCACACAATGTGGAAAGTAAGTATATATTAAGAGTCCTACGCATTATCCTTGTGGTTTTGCCAGAACATCCGAGTGATATGTAAAGTATTCACGATGAAGATGGAAATCCTTCTAGAGCCAACATCAAACAAGCTCTTGGTGGGTGACATGTGAGATCTTTTCTAAAGATCAATCTTGTGACAACTGGACAAAAACGATGGGGCGATTCACTCTTGAATCAACCTTGGTCCAGGAAATGAATTGACGAATACTTTTGGAAAAACCGTTCGATGTGCAAATCTTCTTTTCTCTAGCACATCGAATGTGTACTAATGTTTTCAAACGTAAAAAGTATCTCTCTGATTGAAAATACTTTTGGAAAAACCGCTCATGTGCAATTCTCTTCTTTCTCTAGCACTTCATGTGTATTCTCTTCAAATACAAAAGGTATTTTTGATTGAAAATTGATCTTTCTCATAGAACCTTCATTGTATTGCAAAACTCTTTCTAAGCAATTACATTGTTGTCAAATCAATTTTTCATCAATCAGTGAATCTCAATTCGCTGGTTCACTCACTCCGGGTTGTCTTCTTTGAGACGCTCCGGTTTGAGAACGGCTAGAGCAGCTACGAAACCCTGTCAAGGAGATTCTTCGAATTATAACCTGATCACAAAAGACTTGTACGAAAATCGGGACAACGGGGAACCATGGGCCGTGTACCTCAATTCAACGAAAGTGATCAAAGACACTTTCGTGTGTTTTATTGCTAATGTTGTTTGCAGGTACATTTGGACGGTTCATCAAATGAGAATTGAGAAGTCAATCCAAAGCCGCATGCTCCAAATTTTACATTCAATATAAATTGAAGAAAATCATGACAAGTGCTAATCTACATAACCCGCTCGATATTTTTATACTATGCTTCTCGCTACGCGCATAAAGAAATATCTTGAACTAAAGAAAAGCTTTCGCTACTCTGATGAAAAGATGTCATGATCCAGAAAGTGTGAGCATGTCGGTCCAAAAGTCACAACATCACATGAAGGCAACACAACAAAAGGATGATCCAGAGATTTGCTGTGGCTGATGATCTCGAAGAAAGCTCGAAGATCATCAAGATATGGATCAGTTAAAGACCTCCACTAAAAGTACAAAGCAGTTGAACTTTGAAGAATCACTGCTAAAGCACAAAGAATGCTGACATTGAAGAATTGAAGTCTACGAGTTCGAGCATAAAGACAAAGATAGAATGCTATGATTCAAAATGTAAATCATGGGGTGACCTCCTTAAGTGGGAGATTGTTAGGAATTGGAAATTCCATAAGGAAGTGTCGGTCACCCCAATTATTGTTTAGCATATCTTAGCTCGTAGACTTTACGTTATTTAGTAGTTATTAGTTAGTTATTAGTTTAAGTAACACCGTGGAGGAAGGACGGGTCTTTACCTACTGTATGCCTGATCCACAGTCCGAAGGAGGACGTATAGTATGTAACTATAAATACCCTCTACCTCCCAAGGTAGAGGGTTGGACCTTTCACTCAATCTAACCTTTCTTTCTTTCTTTTGTTTACTTTCTCTCTCTAGAAAGGCTCCTACTTTATCTCTCTAAAACCTACTCATATTCGACCCATATATTGTTATTTGATGTGTGTATGAAAACCAATATCTAATAATAATGTCAGAATCGGTGATGCTATAGCGTCGCATCCCCGTGTATTCCATTCACTGCAAAACAAAGTAATTTGGGGTGTGACAGATTGGCATCAGAGCAAGAGTTATAGAGAACTAGGTTGTATCATTGACCCTAGACTATAACTACATCATCATAGCATCTCATCATTTCATCATAAGTGCATATTCATTATACGTGCGGTTTTATACGCACATTATGCGGGCTATTTACTTTCATTTCACATCGATTGTCACTGAGATGTCTTCAGATGCCCATCCCATCATCATTTCTTCAGACTCTGACATGGAGCATGTCTCGTCAGACTCCGACATGGAGTATGTCTTGTCATCTCCTATTATAGACACTGACATGGATGATGTCTTGCCACTCCCTACTATAGCCTTAACATCAGTTGGCTCTACACCAGACTCACCACTCATATTATCCCATACCGAGACTAACCCTTGAGGAGGACGAAGTTGCACCTACACCACCACTCAAGCCACCACCATCGATTCGTCGCAGAACAAGCAATTCCTATCATTCCTCATTCGGGACAATGATCATACCATTTGGTAGGACTTATAGGCTTAGTCCTAATGGACCTATTAGGATGCTTATATGCAAAGGAAGAGAGTACATTCTCTTACCCTCATTCTTAGATCACCTGCTACTCATGTACTACAACCACCATCAGCTACTCATACCACTATTAGTCGTCCAATAGTGCATACTCCAGCTTTACCTCTGAAACGTCGCGAGACAACACGAAAGAGGGTAGTATTTCATTCACCATCATATCCTAACTCACCACTAGCATTTCCATCATCATCATCGTCATTTCCTATTCCAATTGCCCAATTTTCAAACATTTCACAACAATATACCGCTATCTTACTAGGGATTAGGCCAACTTTATTCTTTACTAATTAGGAGACTATTAGCATTCTATGAGGTTCTTCCATGTATTCTACAAACCATTCAACAAATTTTATTTTAAGTTATTTTGCTACCACTTCATGAAATTATTTCACATAATTTTATTTCAAGCTATTTTACTACCATCTTAGGAAAATGCTTTCACAGAATTCTAAAACAAGCTGTTTTGTTACCACCCTATAAATTGATTTCCAGTCATTCTATCAACTATTTACTACTATTACGCGAAACGATTTTCATGTTACTCTCTAAAAAAAATTGTTAGGCCATTGTCTTACAAAACAACACGTTGAATACCATCTAAAACTTCGGAGAAACATAATACCACTTCAACAAACCAAGCATCACATCATTTGTCCTCAATTATACATAGCCTGATCACCTATGTATAATTTAGGAAGGATTATGTCATGAAAGAAACAAGCATCTTTTCAAACTTCCTAAAACAATCTTCATTCAAAAGCAAAGCTTTGTAATCAGATAAATTGTTCATAAACATCTCTTTTGTTAACACTCTATAGATACATACGCCATTCATCACTCACTCAACCGATAAGTTGAAATTTTACAAGTGACCTTTTTAGGAAAGACTTTCCATACCATCTACGAGGAGGATTCCTCGATAGGAGAAAACAATGAAAAGATTTCAGAACTACCAACAAGGACTAGAAGTATGTAGTAAGATGTTTCAAAACTCATTAGAAATCTTAAGACATCACGAGACAATCTGAACCACTAACTTTCGACTAGAAGCCAAATTCTATCATGTCAAAAGTACCAGCTGGACCGAGTTATACGAATTTGTACAAAGCAAATACCCACTAAGTAACACTGTAGAAATAAACCAAGTCTTCTAACCAAGACTGCAGAACATTTCATTAAACATGGCCTCAGCGATATGTGAGCTTCCCTACAATAAGTTTCCCTCAAAGGAAAATTTGAGTTAAGTTAAGGTTATTGATATAAACTTCCCCTAAGGCATTGTGTTCTCTAGAAATTATAGATAACCTCACTTCCATATCAAGAGAGGCAACAGGCCTGAACATATCAAACAATCAATGACTCCCCATCTACATGTGAAAACAGAACATACATTCTTCGACATAGTATCAGCTGATATCTACGTTTATGCCAGCATGATAAAAATCTCAGTGATGAACTATTTTAGAAACACTCAAGTAAGATTGAATACCTATGCCTGTAGATTTTGCCTAACATCAACTGATAGACATTATCCAACATTAGAAATTAAACATTCATGCAGACATACCTAAATGACCACTTCATTCTTTATAGTGCTTTCATTTTAAATAGATTTTATTTAAAATGTATTTATACAAATCATATACCTTGTAGGAAATATTTTTTTTCTGAAGTACCTATTTTGACAAGTAAGTTCTTTTGGTCAATCTTTAACAAAACCATCGTACGTTAAGAAACGTATAAACATTAATCTTTGATAAACAATCCTATTTTGCATAACTACTAAACTTTGAATCATCAAGAAAAATATTACTTAGAAAGTCGTTTGTTCAAAATTGTAAATTCATTCATTCAAAGAAAATACTTCAAACAAAACACTCAATATCGGAACAAATCTTGAAAATCAACCATGATACCACATCACTTAACTATTTAGGGTTTCAGGACTTGACAACATAGAGCATGGAAAAACTTCGATAAGGGAAATTAAGAGTGACACCAATGTGGAAAACTAGAAGGGGGGTTGAATAGTTTTGCCAATTAAAACTTCCTTTTAATCTATTTAGATCGACTTATGTCAATCTATTTGGATGTGTGTGTTGGATGTTGATGGACAAGCATATAAAGGTAAGTAATGAAAAGATAAGAGTAAGAAGCACAAAACCACAACGCGAGTATTTATAGTGGTTTGGCTACAAGGACACCTTCCTTGCCCTACTCCACTCCCCGAGTCACCTACTCGAGAGTACGTAATCACTACACCAATCTCCTTATGGCGGAGAAGACTTCACAACGTCGCCTACCCTTTTTCCGGTGCTAGGCTAACCATCGGGTTCTTTCACTCCAAGGTGAACCACACCTACACAACGTCGCCCACCCTTTATAAGGTACTAGGCTAAGTACCTAGTTCTTTCACTCCAAGGTGAACTACACCTTCAAAACGTCGCCTACCCTTTATTAGGTACTAGGCTAAGCACCTAGTTCCATTGCAATGGAGGAACTACTACCACACTACACCAACGACTAATCCCAAAGGGGATCTACTCCTTTACAACATCATTAAGGATATCAATATCCTTGGATCTAATACTAGTCTATCTTGTACATCGAAACACACCATATCGAATGTACATCTAAGGCACCTTTCACTAATGCCTTTGACTAGATCTACAAGACACCTTTCACTAATGTCTTGTGTCTTGACTTCTAAGCACCTTTCACTAATGCTTCTAGCCTTGACTTCTAAGCACCTTTCACTAATGCTTCTAGTCTTGACTTCTAAGCACCTACCACAAGTGCTTATGATATGGACGATAGATACCCTTCACTAATATCTTCGTCTTGACACTTGAGACATCTTTCAGTAATGTCTTCAACACTATACTTCTTTGAAGAAAGAAAGGAATCATCAACAAGAAGACTTCAGTAGCCTTGATGATGAGGAAGCACGGCAACTCATGGACTTGAGCTTGCTCGACTTCAAAGGTGGTGATCTTGCCTTTAAGAGGAACCTAAAAGATCACATAAAAACAAAACTACAAACATTGATCTCTTGGATCTGAGGTTAGTGAGTTTTTAACTCAGGGAGAAAGTGTGTTAGAAAGGGGTGAGAAATAATGAAGAAATGGCTCACTAATTATAGAAGAAAAAACCTACCTGTTCCCCGGATCCCACGGATCCCTTCCACAAGGGATCCGTCTAGCGTTAAGCTAGGGATCCGTGGGACGCTCCCTTTTACCCATGGGTATTTTGGTTATGGGTCATGGGTCATGGGTTGAACCATGGATCTTTAGCTAGATACAATGTATCTTTTGAGTGCAATGCACTTGGTCACTTGGGTATGGGTTGATCCATGGGTTATGGATATTATCCATGTATGATATAAGCATGATGTCATGCAATGGGTTATGGGTCAAGCTCCATGGGTCATGGGCTTTGGGTTGTACCCAACTACATTCAATGTATTTGCCCAATGGGTTATGATACTTAAGTTTCTACCTATTTATATTACCCAATATACTACATACTAGTTATGTGTATATTTTACTCAAATATGTAAACACTAGTTGTTGTACATATGTAATATTAAATCATAAAATCACTTATACTTGTTTTAGTATTTTATGTGAAAATGTGAATATGTTAGAAACTATTAGTTCAAACCATTTACG
Organism: Chrysanthemum makinoi; assembly: GCA_910596185.1. NCBI lineage: Eukaryota > Viridiplantae > Streptophyta > Magnoliopsida > Asterales > Asteraceae > Chrysanthemum > Chrysanthemum makinoi. The sequence goes on along the minus strand of OU343223.1, from coordinate 207,898,502 downwards.
TATTTTATTTGTTTCGTTAAAATGATTTTACGTTTGTTATCGACAAAACATTAGAAGATCGTAAAATATAAATAAACGTTTTTACGGCTTATTTGTATTAACAATCTCCCCCTTTTTGTTGATGACAAAACATAAAATTATTTTAAGGAAAAGCTAAAATTCGTAGAAGTTTGAATTTGTAGTTTTACTTTTTTATCCCCCTTTTTTGTCGAAACAAAAAGAGCTTCGAAAGAAAGCAACACATTGTTTTTAAGAAAAACATGTGAAAGAAATAAAAAGAGATAGAGAGCAAGTAACGGGAAAGGATCTCGTCTTTACTCCCCCTTGACGAGTCCATCCCTATGTAAGGGCGTCAAGAAAGTGATACTAACCTAGTTTGTTTGCAAGTAACTTTGCAAGAGATTTCGTCTAAGTGACGAATGTGCTCCCCCTTGATGATTGCAATTTTGCAAGGTGATGTCACGAAATGTAAACCTAGTATTGCAAGTAATTTGCAATGTATTGCTTTGACATAAAGCTCCCCCTAGCTTTAGGATGTCCAAGTGTTCATGTGTAAATTGAATAACTACAAAACAAAGGTTAGAAAGCAAGTATAATTCACAATTTCCTGCAAATGTGGTCCAAGTTAGTAGAAAATAGTTTTCTATCTCACGGATCCCACGGTTCCCTCCTAGTAGGGATCCGTCTAGGCAATTCTGAGGGATCCGTATAGTTGATGATCAATTTCAAAGAATGGTGATATAACAAGTAATGTTATCACATAAATGAGATATGAATACAATGTAATCATATGCTCATAAACATAACAAGTAGCATGTAATTTCATTTAACAAAAATAGAGTTATGATATACATGACTCTAAAAACTAAGAAAACAAGAAAATACATGACTAGGAATTTCTAGACCAACTATCGCTTGATGCTAGGACACCACTAAAATCTTCTAGCTCATGTTTTGTTTAGGTTTAATCTCGTCGAATCGTTCGAGGAGATGATAGAACATGAAACGTTGGTCTTCTCGTACTTCATGTATCAAACTTTCAACATGTTGACAATGATAGCAATCTTTGTCATGGCTAGGTAGTGGTGGTGGAAGAAATGAAATGGCTTGATGCGAAGGATCAAGTGAAGCGGCTTGTGGAGCTTCAAACGATGGAGGGATTGGTGGAGGTGCATTTGAGAATGGCTCGACCAAGAATGATGGTGGTGGTAGAGAAGTGTCAACTTCCATATGGTCGAGTGGTTGACTTTGATGATTTCTCATAATCCAAATAGGATTATATGATGGAAACGGCGAAAAGGAAGCCGGAGCAAGTGTTGACTCAACACCTTGATTTTGTACCATTATTCCTCCTAATGAGGAAAATGTTGTCGGCGGAGGCGGATAAGATGGCCTAGGAGGCAAATCCTCTAAATTGTAGAGGTGTGGTGATGATAGTGGAGATGTAAAAGAAATAGCTCTAGGAACCAATGGTGATGGTTTAGTGGAGATGATATTGTTTGGCCTAGGAGGTATGGTGGTGTTTGGCATAGGTAGTTTTGTGGGTACTATCCTTTTAGGAATTGGTTTGATTGGTTGAGGAAAGATCCTAGCATTTGTTGGCTTGACCGGAGATGATTCGGTTGAGGAGATTTCGTGTATAACACGAGCCTTTTTCTTTGGTAGTTCTTTGGTGGCTAAGTTACTACTTGGGGTTTTCCTCATGATGAGATGATTTTAAGAGGTTTGTAAGGGTTTCTAAAATGCTGAACGTCAGGATGAAGGTGATGACTATGGAAGTCCTAATAATGTGGTTTATAAAGCAAGAGATTTGGCAAGTGCATTTAAGCCTTAAGCCACTAAGATTCATTGGAATGTGATGATTAACATGTACAAGAGTCAACTTTAGAGTTTGTACTAATCTAGGAACTCATTTAAGATGCGATGTAGGGTTTGAGTTAGAAAGATGAGTTGAAATGATTGTTTTAGCAAGAATTGACATAAACTGTCATCCGGATCCCACGGTTCCCTCCTCAGATGGATCCGTCTAGGCTAATCCTAGGGATCCGGCTCTCAGCAGCTATGAAAGAGTGGAAATGATGTTTCTAAGATCTAATATCTATATCATCTTGAGTGTTTCAGTCCTCCTAAGTGTCTTAAATGAAGGGGTGCTTAAGTACTTGAAGGTAATGAGTGATGTAGCTAATGATTGTCTTTTATGGAAGGATTTGGAACTTTCATGAGTACCAATGGATGAGCAAGGATGACACTAAAGATGAGAGTGTCAATTGAAGCTAAATGATCCTAGAGATCAGGTTGTGGCTTAGGATAGTGATTTTTGAAAATATCCTAGAAGCTTTGAGATGGGAAAACTAGAGTTTGATCAACTTTGATCAATTTTGAGGTAAGGATGATTTATGATCAATTTTGCCATAATCGAAAGATTTCTAAGGCTAAATGTGAGGGATCAAGTGAAAATCGAAGTGTGAGTTTAAGAGCGGAAGAGTAATGGATTAAAAATGAAACGATAGATCTACAAGCGTCTTGGAGTGTGATCTAGGTGAGTTATGTGTGAGTAGGAAGGATCTACCTATCTTGATAAGGACTTAATTTGCCTTAAGACACTATGTTTAGCTTAGTGTGAGATGTTCTAAAGATATGTTTGAAATATAATGCTTGCAATTGCAATTTCTGTTTGCCGGATCCTACGGTTCCCTAAGTGTAGGGATCCGTCTAGCACAAACTTTGGGATCTGCCCATCTCTCTCAAGGAGAACCTTTACTAAAGGTATCCAATGATCTTGACAATGCATTATATCCTAAGGTTAGTTTAAAAAGAGTTCTAATACTAGGATATCAAATGTAAGATGTTTTATTTCATAAAAGAAATTAGATTACATTGATAAAGCACGAGTAGAAATGGATTGATCCTATTTTGAGATACTACTAGGTTCCTTGAGTGTTTTCGCTAGAAGGATCATTACGTGATTGATGAGTGTTGGTGGAATCAAGAATGAATAAAGTCTTCATGAGAGATATGTTTAGCGGTTCCATCATCTTGTTCACAAGTACGTACAACGAACTTTGAAATTGAGGATGGAAGTGCATAACGTTGTGATAGAGGTGTGTCAAGAACATTCCATAAGAGATGAGTTTATTCTTGGAGCCTTAAAGATTTACAATTCGCCTTGCGAAGAAGTAGGCGAGATTGTATGGTCGTTGTGTTAGCAAACAGTACAACATGTGAGCACAACAAGCGGGAAGGATTTCTCGATTTCCCCTAAGACTCCAAACATTCTCACGTAGGATGAGTGCAAGAGGCTTGTACTCTTCTCGGATGGCCCATGTGAAGATAATGTTTGGATCGGAGTAATATGGTCGAGGTTTGCATATTATGCGATGTAAATCTTCCGGGGAGGGTATGTGTGGACAATATGGACTATTTTCTTCACGAAAGTTGAAGAGAGAATCAAGAGACCAATCTTCGGTGAAGGCACATTGTCCATGATTTGGAATCCGGAGGATGTGAGCAAAATGCCCAAGGGTTAAGGTATACTTTTGGTTTTTGATATAAAACCAAAGAGATAGAGAGCGATCCTCGTTACGAACGAGTTCAACTTGACGGAAGAATTCCATTATGAACCTTGGACATATCTTCTCGTTGATTTCAAGAAGACATTCTAGTCCTGTGGCTCGGAAGGAGGTATTGATACCTTCTTCGAATTGTAGAGAGGTGTCTACAATACGTCCTTCACGGAAGTGACGGTTTTCGAGATTATTGAACCCACGAACATGATTGCCAGGTGTGTTGGGTTTAAGGGAGATGTTCGGAGTGTAGACGCTAGTGAGTGAAAAATCAAACTCATATTCATGCGTCATAGTTAAACCTATAGAAATGATGAGTTAAAATAATGTTTGTGGTCAACCTATGATAATCTAATGTTTTTATTAGATTTTTATTAACAATGGTTTTTAACAAGAAAGACACTTAACTCACTTATGGTTTTGACATACTAGTGGAGTATTACTTTTAGAAGAAAAGTGGTTTTTAATTTGCATGAAAAACTGTTTTCCAGTAGGACGGATCCCACGGTTCCTTTACAAAAGGGATCCGGATAGTATAACTTCCGGGATCCGTGAATTTGTAGTAACAGAAACAGATTTGATAAAAAGATAGGTTTTACAGTTTTATACCACGAGAATTGTTTTATCCTACATTTTCTTTTGGCATGCATATATGACTTCTAATGTATCACGAAAAAATATGAAGCATATAAATCAAAGGAAATGACAAACACATTATGATAATAATAACCTAGATAAACTAGACTATTAATAATATTTCATTTCAATGCTAAGAATGATACAAAGGATTGGGTATATAACCCTAATGTAGAATAACAACACAAAGTAAATGTCTCCGTATGTGAACTTCATCATAGGGAACACAAGTGCGATGAGTGTTAAAACGATGAGCACGAGAGCGATGTAAACCATGTTGAAGATGATCCTTCTTGGTTTTGGTTGAGACGAAAATGGAGAGGAAGATGAAGTTTTGAATAAGAGAAATTTTTGAAATTGGAAGATTTGAAAAAGTGAGGATAGAGTGATTGACGGTGGGAGTATTTATGGGGAAGGAGGAATTTTTGAAATTCGTTTTTTGTTTTATTATTGGATTAAGAGAAATAAAACATAATTTTTATATACCACGACTTTAGACGATAAAACTAACACGTATGTGAGAAAAAAACTTCCTAATGAAGCTTCATGTAATACATGTATAAGCTCAAAAGATAATCATATAAATACCTAAATAGGCATACTTAATTATCAAGCAAAATAAGAAAGAAAATCATACCTCTAGCGCACTTAGGAATGTCTTTACAAATGACACAGCAAATGTCACTTAGACGATTCCCGCTCCTTTGCGTTTAAGATACCTTCTTAAGGAAGGTATTCTTGTTACCAAGCGATTCCTATATCTTGGTGGGTATGAGCTATGACTAATCAACATGACAGAGAAGATTAGTGCAATTAAATGAAAAAGTAAATAATAAAGAAAATGTTGTTATCAAATCAACATCCAAACATATAGTTTTAAAAGGCATGGTGTTTGTTTTTAGGAAAAACCTTCTTTGTAGTTTTCAATTAACTATGGATCGTATCAAGTTTTTAAAGTACAATATACATCAAGAAACTTGGTAACGAAGCTCTGATGCCAATTGTGGAAAACTAGAAGGGGGGGTTGAATAGTTTTGCCAATTAAAACTTTCTTTTAATCTATTTAGATCGACTTATGTCAATCTATTTGGATGTGTGTGTTGGATGTTGATGGACAAGCATATAAAGGTAAGTAATCAAAAGATAAGAGTAAGAAGCACAAAACCACAATGCGAGTATTTATAGTGGTTTGGCTACAAGGACACCTTCCTTGCCCTACTCCACTCCCCGAGTCACCTACTCGAGAGTTCGTAATCACTACACCAATCTCCTTATGGCGGAGAAGCCTTCACAACGTCGCCTAACCCTTTATAAGGTAAACCACACCTACACAACGTCGCCCACCCTTTATAAGGTACTAGGCTAAGTACCTAGTTCTTTCACTCCAAGGTGAACTACACTTTCACAACTAGTTCTTTCACTCTAAGGTGAACTACACCTTCACAACGTCGCCTACCCTTTATTAGGTACTAGGCTAAGCACCTAGTTCCATTGCAATGGAGGAACTACTACCACACTACACCAACGACTAATCCCAAAGGAGATCTACTCCTTTACAACATCATCAAGGATATCAATATCCTTGGATCTAATACTAGTCTATCTTGTACATCGAAACACACCATATCGAATGTACATCTAAGGCACCTTTCACTAATGCCTTTGACTAGATCTACAAGACACCTTTCACTAATGTCTTGTGTCTTGACTTCTAAGCACCTTTCACTAATGCTTCTAGCCTTGACTTCTAAGCACCTTTCACTAATGCTTCTAGTCTTGACTTCTAAGCACCTACCACAAGTGCTTATGATATGGAAGATAGATACCCTTCACTAATATCTTCGTCTTGACACTTGAGACATCTTTCACTAATGTCTTCAACACTATACTTCTTTGAAGAAAGAAAGGAATCATCAACAAGAAGACTTCAGTAGCCTTGATGATGAGGAAGCATGGCAACTCATGGACTTGAGCTTGCTCGACTTCAAAGGTGGTGATCTTGCCTTTAAGAGGAACCTAAAAGATCACACAAAAACAAAACTACAAACATAGATCTCTTGGATCTGAGGTTAGTGAGTTTTTAACTCGGGGAGAAAGTGTGTTAGAAAGGGGTGAGAAATAATGAAGAAATGGCTCACTATTTATAGAAGAAAAAACCTACTGTTCCCCGGATCCCACGGATCCCTTCCACAAGGGATCCGTCTAGCGTTAAGCTAGGGATACGTGGGATGCTCCCTTTTACCCATGGGTATTTTGGTTATGGGTCATGGGTCATGGGTTGAACCATGGATCTTTAGCTAGATACAATGTATCTTTTGAGTGCAATGCACTTGGTCACTTGGGTATGGGTTGATCCATGGGTTATGGATATTATCCATGTATGATATAAGCATGATGTCATGCAATGGGTTATGGGTCAAGCTCCATGGGTCATGGGCTTTGGGTTGTAGCCAACTACATTCAATGTATTTGTCCAATGGATTATGATACTTAAGTTTCTACCCATTTATATTACCCAATATACTACATACTAGTTATGTGTATATTTTACTCAAATATGTAAACACTAGTTGTTGTACATATGTAATATTAAATCATAAAATCACTTATACTTGTTTTAGTGTTTTATGTGAAAATGTGAATATGTTAGAAACTATTATTTCAAACCATTTACGTATTTTATTTGTTTCGTTAAAATGATTTTACGTTTGTTATCGAAAAAACATTAGAAGATCGTGAAATATAAATAAAAGTGTTTACGGTTTATTTATATTAACAACCAACAAGCAATAAACATCTTAGTAATGGAGACTAAGCGCCTTAGGCAAAGAAGACTCAAGTCATGACATTCACTAGAACTAGAAACGTGAGGAATCACAACTGTTACCCATAATCTATTCTTTACAATAATGCCCTTTTCGACAGACTTGACATTTTGGAATTTGTCATGAGACACGTGGTATCAATTTCAATTATACCTAAAATAAGGTAGCCGATTCACCTTAGACTTCTGACAATCATTTCAAGATTCCTTTGGAACCTACTGGGACAAGAGTATCGCCTATCATCCTCAGCTCAATGGTCATAGCAAGAGAACGTTTCAAACATTAGAAGTAATGCTCAAAGCACATGTGATTGTTTCTGTAAATGATTGGGTAAATCATTCATCATCGAACAAGTTTGCTTACAACAATAGTTATCACATGAAGATCCTAAATGCTAGGTTTAGTGTTTGTCTAAGTGTTATGTTTCAAGAAGATCCTAAAACATCACATCTAGAAGTCGTCAAAAGCATATTTAGATACATCAAGGGTACGACTCAATTAGGATTATGGTATCCTAAGGGTACGGGGGTAGAAACAATTTTATATGCAGATTCTGACCATGCATGTGACAAATCGTAATTTCAGGTCATTTCTCAAATTTACTATTCATCTCGGGAATTTACTATTCACTGGTTACTATTCATCATTTTTGAAGTCAGTTTGTGACTTTGAGAGGCTATTTTAAAATTTTACTATTCCGAAACACTATTCATTCCCGGAGAAAAATCACTATTCATGATCACTATTCATCATTTTCGTAAACTAGGTTTACGAGTATCAAATTCGCGTAACCGTAAGGGTTAAGCTGTGTATTCATGAAACATCATTGAGAACATTACATATATACTAGAGTTAGTCTACATATCATCAGTAACATCATTTTCATATTAGTTCATGCATGGGTTTGCATATTTCATTAACGTATATTATTTATTAAATAAACGCTATCGCACGATCATTTATTTTGAATATGTTGGAATCACTCCTAAACCTTAATTCAAGTGTTAGGTACTCATATGTAATAGGTAGCTTATTATGGCCTTTATGTTTGTTTAAGGTCTAGCTTATGTAGAAGGCCCATAAGCTTAGGCCCATGTCCAATAAGGAAAAGGGAAGGAGTAGGAGTGTTGCCCTAGCTCCTTGCCTATAAATACTATGTAATAACCCTCACTTGAGGGTTGGTTGTTCAATGCATTTCTGTTTCACTCTCTACGCCTAACCATCATAGTTTATATGTGTGTGTTTGTGTGTGTATTGTTCAATCGCCTCTCTATCTCTTTCTAATAAGCTTGTGTTGTAAAACTAGTGACCTAACAGTGGTATCAATCGCCTACTAGTTGGGTGAATCGTATTTGTTTTTGAAGTGGGTTTCGGTCCTACGCGTAAAACGTACGAGATACTAAGGTTGCTTAAAAACGCATTTTTTTCACTTTTTAATCCAAGATTCTTGTACTTTCAATGTTTTAAGGTGTTAAAATAACTGTTTTTGGCAAAAAGTTTCAAACTTTATGCGTGGATCGTTGTTTTTAAACTAGTTTTTATACGAGGGTTTCAACCTACGCATAACTGTTTTAAGAGCTTTGGATCATCAAATTTCACACTTTTGTGTCTTTTGGTGTTATGAAGCTATTTCATCACACAAAAACTGGTTTAGAAACATATTTGGGCATTATCATTTTTACGAGTAATCCTACGCGTAGCAAAACCCTAAAACTACGCGTAAGGTTATCCTTGGTTTGATTTTCGTTTTCGTGGTTTACTCCGTGTTTTCTTGCTTGGATAAGCATGAAAATACGTCGAATTTGGATATCTTTTGCCTTTGTGATAGTGTAAAAGATCATTTGGGAAAAACCCTAAAATTACGCATAAGCATAAAGCTTACGCATAGAAATCCTACGCATAAGATTCATCTTACGCCTAAGCCTAGTCTTACGCATAAGATAATCCTACGCCTAACTTTCTACGCCTAACTTTGTGTCTACGCATAACTTTAGCGTCTTTTTGCTACTTACGCGTAAGCTAAATCTACGCATAACTCTTGATTGTTACGCGTAACTTTGGTGTTTTTACGCATAAGTGCTACTTGGCTATTGTGATTTCTACGCCTAAGGATACTTCATCAACAAAGGTTCATTTGACTACAAAGATCCATTTTTACCAACACAAGTTTATCAACATGTCACAACCACCATACTCTAACTATTTCCCTTACACTTATTCTCAACGTCAACAACAATTAAGTCCCCAACATCAACAATGGAATCAACAACAAGCAATTTATCAACAACAATTTAATCAACAACATACCCCACAACTTGCTGCAATTCCCCAACCACAAATGGTTCAAACACCGCCAAGTCTTCAAGTTCAACCCTACACAAATGATTTCAATCAACATCCATCAAGGAACACTATGAAGGAACCCACTTGGTTTGCAAAGATGTGTGAAGCTTTAAGCAGCCAACAATCAATTCATGAGGCTGGATCACTTGATAGACCTCCAATGCTCACTCCAGGAAACTACGATCAATGGGTGATAAGGTTCTTTAGGTTTTGTGATCTGAAGAAGCCACATGGAAAGTTCTTAAAGAAGGTTATCTTGGAAGGTCCATTTGAGATGCCTATTGTCATTGTACCCGGAGATCCAAATGCTATTCCACCAAGAGATGAACAAGCGAACATTGCTACTGTTGCAGACTTGAATCCTCAAGAACTTCTACACTATGAAGCCGATGAGCTTGCAATGGAATATATCCTCTTAGGATTACCAAACCCAATTCTTCTAAGTGTTGATGCTCAAAAGAAAAAAATGTGGGATCATATTCGTCTTCTTATGGAAGGATCGTACTCAATCGGAGGATTTGGAATCCAAAATTTACTTGGCTTATGAACACTTCATGATTGAACCTGGAGAGACACTAGAGTCCTATCATCATCGATTTTCGGACATCATCAATGATTTGGATAAACACAACATCATCATGCCAAGAATCGCAGTGAATACTAAGTTCTGAGTAGTCTTGGTCCTGAATGGGAGAAGTATGTCATTTTTCTCCGTCAAGCGAAGAATATGCATCATTCTACATATGGATTGTTGTACGATTACTTGAAGCCTCATGAAAAGGAAGTTGATCGGGAAAGGATTCTTCGTGCTCAAATTGCTCCACCTACACATCCGGAAAATCAACAACTTGCCTTATATGCTCAACAAAGTTATCCTCCTCAACAAGCAACTCAACCAACTGCCTCAGTCCCACAAAACGATCATTCACAGCAACAAGCTCATCAAAATCAATTGGTTTCTTACAACAACACCAATGCTCAACCAATTGTCAGTGAAGCTAATGAGGACATCGATCCGTTTGAAGCATTGCAACAAGGATTTGTTATGATTGCTAATGCTTTTGGCAGTTATACAAACAAATCCAACAATCGTATTAGCTCCTCATCTAACACATGAAATCAAGCATTTGTGAACAATGGGCGAGTTGAAGTTGAGAATCGTGGGTATGGTGCGTCGGATGGCGGTGGTCAAGGGTTTAATGCTATGGGTAGGAACAACAACGAGCTCAAGTGGTGGAGCAGGAAATGCTCAGAATGGGTTGAATGGTCTTGATGCTACAACTGCAATGAGAAGGGACACCTGGCTAATGCATGCCCAAAGCCAAGGACTAGGGGCCGTGCTTATTTCAAAGAGGCTCTTCTTTTGGCTCTTAAGGATGAAGCTGGTGGAACTCTCACGGACAAAGAACAGAGCTTTATGGCAAATGCACTCGGATGATGATATGGAGGACTTGCGGGCCAATGCAGTTGTTATGTTGATGGCTAATATGCATGAGTTACACATGAGTGACACAGGCCCGGTGTATGACAGCGATGGCTTGTCTCGGTACCGAACAAACCATATTTATCTCTGATCTAATATCTCGCCAACATCCGAACCCGCAAGGCTCGGAATGTTCAAAATGAGTCATTTACATCTCATTCCGATGATTTTCAAATAGACCCCGTAGTTATATTTGGCGATCAAGATGACCTTATGGTTTCCTTTGATAATCAAATTGACTCCGTGGTTATACTTGAGGATCTAAATAATGATCATGTTGTGACTTCTGTTGAACAAGCCGAACTTTTGCCTCATCCAGATCTTGCTTTCTTACTTAAAGACCAGCAATCCCAAATTGAAACATGTTGTGTATTAATAAGGACTTGAAAAGTAAAAATCACTTTGTTAACCAAGGATTTTGAATGTTTACAAAAGCAACTCAACTTTTCAAAACTCAAGAAAACCGTGAAAAAGGTTTTGAAGCGCCTTTACTAAATCTCATCAAAGCGAAAAATATTTAGAGAGACAGATGCGTGATCTAGCCGAAGAATGCTTTGTTTGCGAAATAGAACAACTAAAACATGAACATAAAAAGCAAATTAACGCTCTCACCTTGGAAAATCAAAAAGCTAAGGCCGAGTTGTTAAATTGTCAAAAACAGTTCTCTGCATACAAAAAGCATTCAACGAAGCGAATAGATGATCATCTTGAAGAAATCATCGGCTTGCAAAACAAACTTAAAGAGTTTAAAACTGTTGTTTACATACATGGCGAGTCGGTCCGATATTGAAAAGTTTACTTTAAAACCCAATCCAAATGGATATGGACCGAATCTTGCTGATTACAAACCTAAGCTTTCAACCAAAGCATTCAAACCAAATCGAAGTTTCGGTCGAGAATATAAAATTGATAATTTTGTTATGAGTGTTGTTGAATATCATCGTCAAGAGGAATTAGATGCGGAAGACGAGAGTCGATCAAAATTAAAAACAGTTGTTTACAACAAACCTTTTAATTATTCAAAGCGGTCACTTTTGTCACACCACGGATTCTTCTAACACACCAAGGGTTATCATCAAAACACCTGAGTCTTCTAATGTTAATCCCCAAACAGATTATGCACAAATTTATGGTCCTTTACCTTCCATCAGTGAAGTAAACTCAAAACCCGAAAATCGCAAAATTCTTCGATATTTTGACCTTTTCATGGCTGACCTCAAAACTTTACAACATGAGATAGAATATCATTATGAAATCAAAGTTCAACACTTTCTATGCCTCTAGCGCGAGAACAAAGAGACATTTTTGAGAAAAATCTTTTACCAAATGTTAAAAATTTGAAAAGTTGTGCATTGTCTTGGGAAAAGGACTTTCATAAGGAACTTGTATTGATGAAGGTCGTTTTGAGAAAACAAAACATCTATTTCTAATACTAAACGTAAAAGAAACTGTTGAGAAAAGATGTTGATCGACTCTTGGAAGATGTCATCTGTGCCGATGTCCATAATGTTGTGCTATTGAATTCTTTGTCATATGCATTTGATTATATCTCTGCGATCTGTTGATTATGTGGTAAATGTTGAGAACACGATAATGTGCTTGGTCGAGTCCTTAAAAGTTGAAAATAAACGATTGTCAAACGAACTTTCAAATGCAATACGCCGTCTTAATTGGTGTCAAAAAGATATTCACGATCAACAACTTGCGTTTCAACACAAAATCGCCCGATTCGCGTGACAAAACTTCGATCCAAAAATTGAGCAACTGGATGATCAAAGCGTGTCTTTTAAGTGTCAAATCTCAAAATATGAACAAGAACTTGTAAAAGTTAAAAGGAATATGGTGTCATATTTGATTTACTCAAAAAGACTCGTGATGAAGCATCAAATGAACTTGATCATTATCTTGCACACACTAAGAAGTTATGCATTTCTTTGGAAATATTAGGTCGAAAATCAAGATCGATTCACACTATCTTCAAGTTAAGAGAAATGTTAGGAAAGTATGAACAACTTCCGCCAACCATCATTAAGAGATTAGCACCAGTAACACTTAGTAATCATGAACCTAGAATCCTTACTGCCAAATCACAAGTTGCTAACGTGCTTCCTTCTCTTGGCAACAGAATAGTTGCATCTTTTCCAAAGCGTCCGCACTTCGACGTTCTAGGAGCACTCAATCGAAGAATAGGAAGTTGCGACCTAAGAAAAGATCAATAAGGAATGCTAAAGTAGAAGAACACCCTAGGACTATGAATAAGACTCACGTTGCTTACACTATAGATATTGCCCGCAAATGTAATAGAAATAGTGATGTAACGAATGCTAAACCGTTAAGTACTTTTGATATTGAGTCTGATGCACCTTGTGTTATTTGTCGTAAAAGTATGAATTCCGATTGTCATGATAAATGTGTTGCTAAAGCTATCATCTCTCGTTTAAGGAATCCTAAGAACCGGAATACCTCTAGGCCCACTAATCTTTCTAAGTTTGTGCTTGGTAGACCGCCTTCTTTTGATTCTAAGAAACGCATTTCACCTCCTAGGAATGTAGTACCACCTAGTGCATTCACTAAGACTAAAGCAAATACTAGTTGGAGATGGCAGAAATGGATATATAACACACTAGGATTTAAATGGATACCTAAAGCTATTGATGTGTGTATGTCTACTATAACTGCTCGGAACCCTCTAACATTTCGGGTTCCACATCTACTTCTATTCCATATGTGTAAATGCGCCTATTGTAATGCACGGTGTCTGAGATCATTCTCTGGATTGTTGATAGCGGATGTTCCCGACACATGACAGGCAACCTTAAGCTGTTATCAAACTTTATTGCAAAGTTCATTGGCATGTCGGTTCGGGAATGATCACTTCGCAGCTATCATGGGCAACAGAGACTACATTAATGGGAACATCAAAATAAGCGGGGTTTATTATGTGGAAGGCCTCGGTCACAACTGCTTTCAGTAGGTCAGTTTTGTGATGGAGATTTGGAGGTTGCTTTCAGGGAGAAAACTTGTTTCATTCGTGATCTACATCAAGACATGTCTATGCACTATCTCTATGCAAGTCATGGTTGCTTCTTCTCCCATCTGCTTACTTTCAAAGGCAACATCTACAAAATCCGGCTATGGCACGTCGTCTCTCACATCTAAACTTTCAAACCATCACCAACCTTGCTCGACACAAACTAGTTGAAGGACTCCTACGATTTCGGTATTCAAAAGATCACCTTTGCTCGGCTTGTGAACAAGGGAAAAGCACTCGTGCTCATTTTCCTTCAAAGGTGGAACCACGACTCGGCATGTGCTTCATCTTCTTCACATGGATTTGTGTGGCCCGCGCGTGTGCAAAGCGATCAATGGCAAACGCTACATTTTAGTAATTGTTGATGACTATTCACGCTGGACTTGGGTCTACTTTCTTTGAAGCAAAGACCAAGCTCCACAGATGATCATCACCTTTCTCATGAAAATACAAGTTCACTCCCAACACCGTCCGACAAATCGAATGCATAGAGGAACTGAATTTGTTAACCAAAACCTTCGTGAATTTTATGAGAAAGTGGGAATTCAAAGACATCAAACATCTATTGCTCGTACACTGAACAAAAGCGGAGTTGTTGAAAGACGAAACCAAACGTTAGTGGAAGCTGCAAGAACAATGTTAATTAATGCTAAACTCCCAGTTACTTATGGAAGCGTATCTCGCATGCTATACTCAAAACCGTTCTATGATTACAAACGCCATACAACAAAACACCTTTCGAGCTTGTCCACAACAGAAAACCGAATCTAAAACACTTTCATGTATTTGGATCTCTTTGCTATCCGAATAATGATCGTGATGACTTTGGAAAGCTCAAAGCCAAAGTTGACATTGGAGTCTTTATTGGATATTGTGATAATTCTAAAGGTTTCGAATCGGAATCGCCGAACAAAGGAGGTTATGGAAACGATTCATGCTCATTTTGATGAACTTACGGAAATGGCTTCCGAGTATAACAGCTTAGAACCCGGTCACAACCGCTTAAACTTTCCCCAAACCCCATCATCAGCCGAACAAAGCCCCCAGCTCACTCGTCAACAAATGGAAAGGTTATTTGCTCCATTGTTCGGCTGACGATATTGATGAACGTGCTCCGGTGTATCCGTTGTTTCTGCTCAACCCGATAATACTCTATACCCGATACACCTGCTACAACAACTCTTGTTGAAGAAGCACCACCCGTTGACTCCAACACAACAGTTGAACACACCGCTTCCAACAATGATGAATCACCGATGATGTTCTCAATGAAGTACCCCCCACCTGCAGATTTTGATCCAAATGCGTTCTTTAACTCGTTTGCTAATGAGATCGCGCACGGATGTCGCGGAATCTTCAACAAACCATTTGAATCCTCAGAATCGCACAATGTATACCAACATCAACCCTCCACACATAGATGGACAAAAGACCATCCTCTGGAAAAAATTATTGGCAACCCAATCAACCGTCGTTACGAGACAAGCGTCTTCATACGAGATGGTGAACATTGCATTTATGCACTCAGCATGCCAATCGAACCTAAAAACATCAAAGACGCAATGACAAAAGACAACCGGATTGAATCCATGCAAGAAGAACTCAACCAATTCAAACGTCTTGAAGTATGGGAACTGGTTGAAAGACCAACAGGGGTCTACGCCATTGGTCTCAAATGGATTTGGAAAAACAAATTGGATCTTTGAAGGAAACGTATCGAAACAAGTCACGTCTAGTTGCTAAGGGTTATCGTCAGGAAGAGGGAATAGACTTTTAAGAATCTTTTGCTCGATTGCTCGCCTTGAGGCGTTCGGATATTTCTCGCGTTCGCAGCTCATATGAATATAACGGTCTATCAGATGGATGTCAAACTGCGTTTCTCAATGGACAACTTAAAGAAACGGTTTATGTCAGCTAACCAGATGGATTCGTTGATCCTGAGTTCCCGAACCATGTTTACAAACCTGAACAAAGCTCTCAGATGGTCTCAAACAAGCTCCTCGGGCATGGTACGATAAGCTATCATCTTTCCTCATTGCTAATAATTTCACCAAAGGTTCGGTTGACCCAACTTTTTTTATAAAATATCACGGGGAACATATTCTAATTGTTCAAATTTATGTGGATGACATCATTTTTGGGTCTACACATAAAAAGTACTCAAACGCTTTTGCAAAACTAATGAAGAAACATTTTGAAATGTCCATGATGGGTGAACTTACGTTCTTTCTAGGACTGCAAGTTCATCAATCACCCCGTGGTATTTTCTTGAGTCAGTCCAAATATGCCCTTGAATTGTTAAACAAATTTGGAATGAAAACCTGTGACACTTATGCCACACCAATGGCTCATACCAAGAAGCTAGACGCTGATTTACATGGGAAATTGGTGGACCCTACCAAATACCAAAGTATTATTGGGTCTCTCATGTATCTAACAGCTAGTAGACCTGATATTGTCTTTGCCGTATATCTTTGCTCTCGTTATCAGTTGCGACCAACTGAAACCCACCTCTTCGAGGCTAAAAGAATCCTCCGATACATCAAGGGAACCATTAATTTGGGAATCTGGTATCCGAAGGATTCTGGTTTTGAACTATTCGCTTTTTCAGACGACCATGCGCAGGATGCTTAGATTCACGGAAAAGCACTTTGAGCTCTACAATTTCTTGGTGATAAACTGGTGTCATGGCAATCGAAGAAGCAGGATTGTACATCGATGTCCTCAACCGAAGCAGAATATGTAGCCATGTCGGCGTGTTGTGCTCAAGTCATTTGGATGAGAACACAACTCAAAGACTTGGTTACGTATTTGACGAATCCGATGTCTGCGACAATCGGAGTGCCATTGCGATCTCGTGCAACTCAGTTCAGCATTCGAAATCAAAGCACATCGATCTTCGATATCATTTCATCAAGGACCACGTGGAACAGGGTACTGTTGAATTATATTTCGTGGGTGAGAATACCAATTGGCGAGATCTTCTCACCAAAGCCTTGCCTCCCGCTAGGTTTAATGAGTTGGTCTACCGGATTGGTATGAGGTGTTTGACTCAAGAGGAATTGGATGAACTCCTAAAACAGTCTTAAAAACCTGTCAAACACCAAAATATCTTTTGTAAATACTTTTCAAAAACAAAATACAAAAATATAAAATCTTATAAAACAACAAAAATATTCTTCTAATCTAATTTTCTTTCTACATGGCAAGTACATTTCTTCCGTCAACACTTTAATCTTTCAAAATTCAGTAATTTTTCGATCAAGTGTTGAGGGGGAGAAAATAAATACTTAACTGTTTCAAAATATCTGTGTACTTGCATGTTATCATATCCCGGTTGTTTCTTTTATCAATGGTGGTAATATTTCTGGTTTTATGACACTCCTCGGACTAAAATTTATAACCTTTCAGTATTTTCTTAAGTCGAGGGGGAGTGTCGTCAAGTTTCTTTCTTAAAATCTTTGTTTGATAACCAAAACGGAAGTTAAATGGCTTTGTATGAAAATGGAAAAGGTGGAGGGACCAAAACTGCCAAAAGTTTAAAGTTACTTTTAATACAAAACACTCCACCTAACATATTCATCACATTTATTACTCATAAACCTAACCAATCCTACGAAATTAGTTCTTCAAATCTGTGTTTCTGATCATCAATTTGTAAGTTGTTTCATGATCTTAACATGTTTACAAACATAGGTTTTGATTTTTACACGAATCCAACGGTCAAATTTTTGTCTATGATTGTTTTTGTGTTCTACGCATAAGCGTATGAACTCATAATCAAGAATGGGTGTTTATGGTTAAAAGGATTGTGTCAAAACATGTCTTTAACATCAATGATACTAATTTTATCCTCTAAATCCACCCAGAAACACGAATTGAAGGTTTTTCAAAATTAGGGTTCTTAAGTCGATTTGGGTATTTTAAAATGTGAATGGTTTTGGTCAAATAGATTGTTGTGTGATGTTTATATCATGTTGAATTAATGTTATCCAGGCCCTATAACAACCCAGAAACACTAATTAAGTCAGAATTAGAAACTAGGGTTTAATGTTCTTGAGTTTGGGTATTTTTGATTCACCACGAATTGGATATTTAAAACTTGGTTATTAGACTCTCACAACACCTAAGACCTACCAGAAAAAGTTTGGTGCAATTTCCATGGTTAGAAATCTTATGCGTAATTCATAACCCTTAGGGTTTTGACCTACGCGTATGTGTTTCTACGCGTAAAATGTTTAACATGTTTTCATGCCATAATCTGTTTAATATGACTATACATGTTAAGATTGCTGATTTGATGATTTTATTTCAGGCTTGTTACGCTTAAAATTCAGAATCAAGGTCATTTGAATCTCTACGCATAAGGATCACCTTACGCGTAGAAAGTTATGCGTAAGAGAAATCCTACGCGTAAGGTTCTACAATGGGACTACGCGTATCCTGTGAAGGATATGCGTAAACAGTGACCTTTACGCATAAGGTCTACTCTTACGAGTAAGCCTTACGCGTAAGGTTCTTATACGCCTACGCGTAAGCTCTACGCATAAGGTCCCCTTTTTCCTACGCGTAACATTCCTTACGCGTAAGTTAGGATCCTACGCATAAGCTTTCGCCTACGCGTATACAACTCCTGTTTACGCGTAACTTTATCATTTCTACGCCTAAGCCTGGATTGACCTTAATTTTGAATTGTTACGTGTACAATCTTGTAAATAAACCACTCATATCGTCACGAAACCAATAATGTCACTAATAAACTTAAACGTTTGATATGTTGTGAACTATAAGTGATAACATAAACTTTTAAACTTAAAGTTAACTAACTCACGAAACGTTTCACGATGTCATTGGACTATTGGACAAACAAGTGACTTAGGACTCGTAACAATCATTAGCATTGTACATTCATTAATTAGACAATAAAAACCTTCTGTTGACTAACATTATGTCTTTCGATATGTTGGTTCTTTTGGCTAATGTTATTTCAGATAACGACATGGCTGCACAAATGAATGTGGATGCACCAGAAGTTCTCACAATTGCTGACATCTTCCCCAATGGCTATCCTAGAAAGATTGGAAAGAACAACCTTAGGGTTGACTTTGAAACCCTCACATGCTCAAAATCTTCTTGTCTCATTGCTGTGGATATTCTAAGGAATCATCCCTACCAGAACATGCTCTCACACTCTGCTACAGTTACCGGAAATCTACATTCAACAATTCGGAATTCAATGCAGAGGATCACAGGTCAAAGTGCGAGTGACACTTAATCACAAACAAGTCACTATCACTCCTGCAGACTTACGGGCTATACTTATCATTCCAAACATCGTGCCAACCGACTTCTTTGCCACACCTTCTGAAGAGACAGTTCTGCAATTTCTACTTGATATTGGCTATGATGAAGCTTCAGGAATTATTAACAAGCATTCTTACGTGGAGCTTAAGAACATTCCTCAACCGTGGAGAACCCTCTACATCATCAACACTAAGTCTGTCTCGGTCGTGGACGGTGGCTATGAGCATCCCAAGCTCATGGAATAGCAAGTCTTCTGGTCATTGATCAATAAGAAGGACATTGAAATCGAAGCACTGATATGGGATGACATGATGACATTTCACAAGAAGCTTGGCTCAAAGATTCCCTATGTCAGATACACAAAGCTTTTGATCCAGAGAGTACTTGGGCTTAATCCGGATATTCCCAAGAGGCTCAATGACCCTGACAATCACGACGTGTTGTCCGAACCTATCCTTTCTATCCGAATCAAGGAATCGACAACAAAGAAACAGGGTGCCGTGCTGCCTGATCACCTCCTTACAAATGAAATTAAAAAGCTTGAAACGTACAAAAGGTATCGAGTAGCAGTACGAGAAGGCAAAGTTGGTCATCTCGATGAAAAGCCTTCTGAACTCCTACCGGAGAACCGAAGAGGAAGTGCTGGAAGTGAAGTAAGCACAGAGAGTCAAAGGAAGGTCCCAAAGAGGAAACCTACTCCAAAGAAGAAAGTTCCCTCCAAGGAAGCTGCTCCTATTCCTACACCTGAACCACAAAGAAAGCTATTGGACGAAAGCTCTGAAGATACACAATCAGACGAGGAGGTCCACTAATCTGAAACCGCAAAGGATGAAACTCCATCAGTACCAAAACCTCCTAGTCCAATAGCTGAACATGGCAAAGGAAAGACTCATGTACTTGTGCCATATGATGAAAGCTCAGAAAGTGATGAAGAGCAACTGGATAAATCATACAGGAAGAAGTTCAAATTCCTTAGACTCCAACACGTGGCAAAAGAATTTGCAAAAGATCAAATGGGTGGCCCCGGAGGATCAAGTGGTGCAGCTCAACCTTCACCAGATCCTGATGCGGTTAATCAACCCGATAAGGGATCTGGTGCCACCACTTTGGAGCAAAAACAAAAGCCCGTGGAAGAAACTATTGAGCATGAATTTGAGGAACCTGTTAAAGAAAAGTCAGAGAAAGATGAGGGTGACAAAGAAAAGACTGAAGAGAAAGATAAGTCTGGAGATGAAGCTGATTATGATAAGTTTCTGCTAGACAGTCCTGCTCGCTCAGAGGAGAAAACCTCTGCACCTCCAAAGGATCCAGAATCTCCTCACATCTCATCATCATCGAATTCTTCATCTCACTCTTCACCACCACCATCAAAGAAATCAACCAAATCATCATCCAAATCTGTGAAGAAATCACCTCGATCTTGGATTTCTCATACTCATGAAAGAATTGTGAAAGCTGTCCAACAAGTCAGAAAGAAGGACATGCTCTACAGAAAACTGAATTGGTTTGCTGACCAAATACAGTATCTACATGATGAGAATGACAAGATGCAAGAGGAAAGGGAATATGGACAGAATGATCGAAGGCTACACTCACAAGTACCTTCTAGATATCGTTCCTAAAGTCACAAAGGAGATGTTTACCAGACAACTATATCCGAATCTTATGCAGATAGCCAAGCAAAATATAAGATCAACACCCTTAACCGTCACAATCAATCCATCGATCCTCAGTAGTTTTCTCGGATAATGAATTGGTAGCCAAACTTGTCACACAAATGTCTAAACGATCGGGACATTTACTTCGATGAAGGAAAGTTGTTTCAAGCATTTCTGGACTACCAACTCCAAGAAGCATGCAGATTCGAAGCTGAAAGGTCTAAGCGTCCTAGAGACGATGAAGATAAGGATCAGGATAAGAATGATGAAGCTAAACGACAGAAGAAGTCTGGTGAATCATCTTCTATGCCACCGCCTCCCTAACGGCCTCCTGCTCAACAAAGGTCTCCTCCTCATTCTTCTACAGATAAACCTCATGATTCTGAGACACCACCCCAGACTCAAAAAACCGGTGATTACTTTGAGTATACGGGTGGTGACGATGAAGAACACCATGAGCCCCTACAACAACCCACCTCTCTCAAACAAGTACAGAAACCAGAATCATCATCTAGGCCTTCGAAAAAGAAGAAGAAGACGCCTCAGACTGACGTCGTATCATGGCTAGATGACGATAAAACAGAGGAATTTGAATGGTTCTCTACACTTGTTAACTCAACTCCCTACCCTGCTGAAGGTCAAGATCTGGTAGACGGTAATACATTGGAGCATGCTAAGATTATGCAAAAAAAGTTCCATGTGAAGAAGATGACGAAATCCGAGTTGAGGCGAATCAAGAATGAAGCTTTTCAACTGTGGAAAGATAGCTCAAAAAGTGCCATCGAGGTCGAATATCACCTTGAAAACATTGCTCGAGCTATGTCTAACAACATGGATTGGCTCAACCCAGAAGCAAACATCGACTTCACCAAACGGGACAACCCTCCATACTACACCGATTGGTCAAAACCTCTACCAACAATTGGCCAATCAGATGAACCAAGGATTCCATTCCGATATTTCTTCAACAGAGACTTGGATTTTCTTCTACATGGTGGCGATGGTTCAAGGAAATACGCTACATCGTTGACACTTCCATTCCCAGCTGCTATATACTCGAACTGCATAGCCATCGAGGAACGTGCCAATCACTTGTTCTCCAACAAAGTGGAAGCATACGACCGAGATGCACTGTACGGGATTCATCATTGGCCGGAACGCCGAAGAATCTACTACGAAGCGCCAGGTTGAAGTCTCAACATGCAGTATTCAGTTCTAAAAGTATCGTTGCCATCAAACACGTTGATCTCTCATCAAAGTGGGACTACACCTTCCTAAAGAATATCATGGTCAAACGACAAGATGAAAGGGATTATGCATTCTCTGAAGCTGACTTTGAGAATTTGTCTATAAACGACATCGAAGACACGTACCTTGCCAAAGTACAGGGTCGTATGAGACAATTCTCCACTGAAGTACAACGTGAATTCATCAAGTCAGTGCTCATCTTCATCAGACGCATAGTTATTAAAGAACGTGTAGAAGATCTCCAGCTGGCAGTTGAATCTTATCAGACCAGTGTCAACTTCACTCCACCGCAGCTTGATCTTCCCGACATCAACCAGCTTTCACAATTTACACTCATCAAAGAAACCATTCGGCGTCGTTTACCGCAGTGAACTTCAAAGAAATTGCTTGATGGCATGCAGAGATCTTCACAAGTTTGGAGATCCAATTCTCCACTGAAGTACAACGTGAATTCATCAAGTCAGTGCTCATCTTCATCAGACGCATAGTTATCAAAGAACGTGTAGAAGATCTCCAGCTGGCAGTTGAATCTTATCAAACCCGTGTCAACTTCACTCCACCGCAGCTTGATCTTCCCGACATCAACCGGCTCTCACAATTTACACTCATCAGCAAACCATTCGGCGTCGTTTACCGCAGTAAACTTCAAAGAAATTGCTTGATGGTGTGCAGAGATCTTCACAAGTTTGGAGATCACACTTTGAAGATGGTTAAGGACGGATTGGCTTACTGAGGTTGAAGGATATACATCAAAGATGGGTCTCCTAAGCGATGGAATTCTCAGGATCGAAGGGATGTGAAGAGGATCATCACGATGATTGATGAACAGTTGTATAGAAGGGATTAGTTCAGAAGATTGGAAAGCTATGTTGGTGGTAAACCAGGAGAAACATCATTGGTTTTCAACGCCCGATTCACACTCCTGGCGACATCTCTGGACTACCTGGTACCCCTTGAACTGCTTCTTTCATTATAAACTTTGGATGTATGATTGATTATGTCGATGGCTTGTGCACGCATTACAGTGTACAACCCGTACTTCTAAATAAAGGACCCTGTGGTACGCTTCAGTGCCACAATCCTTATAAAAGGAGCGAAAGCTTCTTACTTTTGAGTAAAACCTATCAAACCTTTCATTTTTCAAGGTTTTGCTCAAAAGAACAAGTGCTTTCCCTTATGATTTTCAAAACCTCAACCGTTTATATCAATTGTTGAGGGGGAGTACTTGACTTAAAACTTTGTTCACAAATTGTTCACAGTGGTCATTCTTCCCGCAACACTCGAAATGGTCATATTTATTCTTAACTTTTCAAAAATAACTTTTTATATGCCATTTTTGAGGGGGAGAAAATACGTGATAAGAAATATGTTTGTTTTGCTATATGAACTCTCGTGTGAAAAGACTTTAACCCAAGAATTGACGAGATCTTAACTGTCAATAACTCGAAAAGACTTGTCAAGGACGGGTAATAATTTCAAGCTAGTTCGCTAGTGAAGTAAACGTGTCTCGCAAAGGACTTGTCCGAGTAGAATGTACCATTCGAGAAACTCTTGGTAGACATGAACTCTGACGGGTTTGACAACCTTTTCCAGGATTGTCTACACCTTCAAGGTAGTTATTAGAGCTAGTTGTCACCTAAAAGCTGACAATGTATCTCTTTAACTACACAACGTAACCGTGTCTCGCGGGGGATTGTCTATCTTGAGTTGATCAATTCGAAAATGTGCGCGCTCTTTCCTCACTGTGCATTTAACCGTTAAAAACTCTTAAGCACATGTGGAGGGGGAATATTTATGCAAAATCTCATCTCAACAGTGGTACTAAAATGTTTTTCATTCACAAACACTTTGAGAGATTTTTCACAACGGTGGTTTTAATGGCAACATAGGTTAGTCATGAAGTTATAAGGTGACTAAGGTTAGGAATAACCGTCCTATGATCCGCCAGAGCCGGATGGATCTACCCAAGGACACCACAAATAGTTAGTATTTAGAAGTCCTTAGGTATGATTGTAAAAAGGAGAAAATGAGAATCGGAGAAAGAAGGAATTGAAGAATTAAAAAGAAATGCAAAGAAAAGGGTGAAAAGAAATAGCCCTCCAGATTATTCAACTTAGGGCAGACACCGGGTTCAATTCATATGCTATTGGTTGTCACTTGATGACACCGGTATCGAAGATTAAAAGTCGTCATGGACCTAGTGACGCATGCACTAAACCGTCTTAAGCCACTCAAGTTTCTCTCAACAGAAGCTTGTTTCATTCTCACAGGGAACCCTACATAATCTATCGGCTTTCTCTTAGAGATTGCTGATATTGAAGAAGGAGACCCTCTCCCTAGTCTCTGCTCAGGAAAACCAAAATGCACTATTGAGTCTAGAGCCACGAGATTCATCAAAAGATCTCTTAGGAACACTTGACATTTCATCACTTGTTGATCAACAAATAAGATCTTCAGTGGTACATTATCGAGTCCTTCACAGATCTTAGAAATCTGTCGAGAACATTTATGAGAGGTTCACAACTGTGATCCTCAGTGATTGAATGGAAACTCCTGCCAAGGTCAACATCAAACAGCCTTGACAGCAGGTCGCTTCGGCAACTCCCCGTGGATTGCGCTTAGTGGTCTCAAACGGTCTACAGTTGTGAGGTGATGCTTCGGTGTACCTCAGCGACTCATCGAATCGTAGGTGTACTTCGGTACATCGTGTTATCTCACTTGTGGGACTCCGATTCAGGAACGACCTTTGTGAGAATTAGAGTTGTGTTTTCACACTATGCTGTTAACACTCTCGAAGTTCAAACTTGTAAGTGCCGGAATCCGCTTATTACTAACCATTTTTATGTTTTCTTCTTATGGAAGCTCTGGAGCGGAATGATCATGCAGACTCTTCTCATGCTCACGCCAACATCATCACTAATGGAAGTTCTATCCAAAAGCAACACAACAGTCAGAATGATTCTTCGCCAAATCAAAGAATCTACAAAGTTAAAAACTTACAGAACTTCATCAAGATGAATTCCAACGTCAAAGAGCGTGTGAGCATGTTGAAGAATGACGTAGAGACACTGGAGCAGCGAAGCAGACCTGAGGTAGACTTGATGCAGACAACAACATACTATCACTTTCATCACAAAGAACAATGATCAAAGAACAAAGTTAATGATGACGTCAAAGCATAACTGTTCAAAGTAAAATATCTCTCTACACTGGGGAGATTGTTCGAATCAAGACATTCCTTCTCACAAGAAAGAAGAATGACAGAAGACGTCAAAGCTACTATTACATCAACGCCTTCACCGTTTTTCATCACCAACACTTGAGGGGGAGATTGTTGGAATCACTCCTAAACCTTAATTCAAGTGTTAGTTACTCATATGTAATAGGTAGCTTATTATGGCCTTTATGTTTGTTTAAGGTCTAGCTTATGTAGAAGGCCCATAAGCTTAGGCCCATGTCCAATAAGGAAAAGGGAAGGAGTAGGAGTGTTGCCCTAGCTCCTTGCCTATAAATACTATGTAATAACCCTCACTTGAGGGTTGGTTGTTCAATGCATTTCTCTTTCACACTCTACGCCTAACCATCATAGTTTATACGTGTATGTTTGTGTGTGTATTGTTCAATCGCCTCTCTATCTCTTTCTAATAAGCTTGTGTTGTAAAACTAGTGACCTAACAGAATAATTGATCCGACACTTCTAACAATTGTCCTGATATATTTTTATACTCATTTTAAGACTATAAAAATTATATTATTAGTTTACCCGATGTTTTGAATTTATTTTGGTGTATAAATTATTAAATATATATATTTACGACGGTTTTCGTAAATTCTATTCGATAATTATTTATTCACTCAATACTTGCGAGAAATGTATTTTTATAATTTTTATGACTTCGATATATTTTATTTTGTTCCGTTAAAATCGATTTCTAGTTAACGCTACACTAAATAATTAATTATATGTACCAAATATACCTTATACTTAACTTTCAATACATTTACTTATCAAAAATAAACATTATACTTCCCCATATTACCCTTTCCGACCCCCCCCCAATTAGTCATCCATTTTATAAAAATCTTGACAAGATAAGTGTACACATACTCATCCTTTTGGTTAGATATTTGTATTATACCAATTATTTACTAAACTTCAATACATACAACACATACCAAAAGGTGAAACAAAAGCTAGAAACCCTCTCCTTCCTTTGTTAAGGATCGGCCAAGCAAGAAAAGAGGAAGAAACCAAATATTTTTCAAGATTCAAGTGTTAATCAAACTCTAGTATACTTCTATATTAGGTTTTGAAATAAAAACCAAGAAGTAATTAGGAACCTTGTTACTTTAAACCTCATCATACTACTATTAATCTTCTCATAATTTTTACTACTCTTTCATAATCATACTTGATCTATTTTATCATTTTAGAACAAAAATATGCAAGTATTATACGTATTCATACCACTTTTTACTTGTTTTCTACTTATAATGAGTTTTAATCATCCTATAATTATTCTCATGAACTCTATCATTTTTGGAGAAGTTTAGTACCCCATGACATACTAAGAAGGTGTATGGTAGGTTTAGAATAGTGTTGGTGTTGATTGGAAAGGATTAGAACAAGTTCTACACTATAAAAATCATTTTCGACAACATGAAATTTAGGTCTGTCCATTTTTATAAAATCTGGAAATTTCAGTAGGTCATAGATTATTTTGGTTTATATTTCCAGAAAATAGACTTTAAAACGAAACCGTGGTCGCTTGAACGGGTTAAAACGGGTTTATAACGAAAAAGATACGTTAATTTCAAGTTTAGCGACGAAAACTAATTTTCTGAAATAATGTAAGCTGTCAAGGGATTTTTAAGGGGATAATCGAGTTTTGAACGTATTCTAAATGAGCCAATTTATCAAAAATATATTAGTATATATTAACACGAAAACAAGGATATATAAAACTTAGAAAACGGACTTATAACGACCAAGATACTCGCGTTTGAATTACGACAATCACAACTATTTTTCTTCAACGCTAACACACAATATTCACCAATTTTGCGACTAAGCTTTGCGAGGTTACTTAGTCATTTTCATGATTTGTCAAAGTATATTATTTTACGACGAAAAACTATAAATTCTTGTTCTATTTCTAAACGATTATCATGGGATGTTGTTTCAACATATATAATCGTAAAGTATTTTATAACTTGACAAGACGTTATAAACTTATTTTTCGACGATAAACTTTATTTTGAAATGCACAAGTGGTATGGATATCATATAAGTTTGCATGCACAACATTAAATCATGACTTATATTATATCATATCATTAATAATAGGTTGCAGTTAGAGATTGCGCCTCATTTCAGTGTATCCACTTTTGCCATCATAATCATTGTATCAAGTGAGTTTTCATAGCCCCGTTTTATTCAAGTTTATATTTCATTTCAAACCTACGGGGGAGAATACATTGCACATCATTTTATTACGAGGCCAACTATATCAAATTCATTTACATTGCTTAAGTTACCGCATCGCCATATTAATGTCCCCATTTCATTATCATGAACCGTTAATTACAAAGTAAGCGAGAGTGAGTGAATAGATCTATTGAGGGTGACTCCTCCATCCGGGTTGGTAGTTCCAACTGGTCAAACGGATGCATTTCATTTAATATTAGAATGAGAGTTGTTTGGCAAACACTCTGTTGGGGCGAACATCATAATCAGTCTAGCTTCGGTGTCATGAGCTTATAGCAATTGTATCATTTTCATGTGGCATATTTGTCATACATAACTTATACTTGTGGTAGTCGTACAAAACATTTACATAAACCTATGAACTCACCAACCTTGTGTTGACACTTTTAGCAATGTATTTTTAGGTATCTAAAGCATATACTTCATGTCATACATAAGGAGTTATCATAGAGTCGCGGTGACGACGCGTCTCACATGGGTTTTATGCTCTTTAAAACATCGTTTGGATTGTAACAAACTTGTTTCCGCACATCTTGATTGTCATTTGGTACATATATTTTGTAAACTCTTAATGTTTTATTATATCAAACGATGTGTTTTTAAAACGACACTTTAGGTCGTTCAATATAGCTGTAACTGTGATGCTATGGCAGTCATCCCCCAGGTATTCCATTCCGCTGCAAAACAGGTAATTTGGGGGTGTGACAATGCAGGTGATTATGTTGATCGAAAGAGTACAAGTGGTGTATGTACTTTCATGGGATGTTGTTTAACATCTTGGTTCTCAAACAAGCAAACGGCATTGGCCATATCAACAACCGAAGCCGAATATGTCTCTGCGGCAAAGCATGCCAACAAGCACTATGGATGAAACAAGCGTTAGTTGACTACGACATTCATCTAAGTGACATAGCCATTCAATGTGACAACAAAGGTGTCATCGACTTAAGCAAAAATCCGGTATTGCACTCTCGCACCAAGCATATAGAGATTCGTCATCACTTCTTAAGAGACAATGTTCAAAAGGGGAACATCTCTATTGAGAAGGTAGCATCCGAAGACAACATAGCCGACGTCCTCACCAAACCGTTGAAGCAGGAACAATTCAACCTACTTCGTCTCGGCCTTAGTCTCATGGAACAATCGTCGTAATTAGTTTTTAAACTCTACAAGGTATGTAAACACTAGCCTTCTTCTTTCTGAGTCTAGGATCTCTATTTCACACACAACTCACAAACAAATACGGGAATTTTCAAAACCCAAGATAGGTTTTATTTACAACTCGTACTCTCATAATTTTTCCTTACCTTTCAAAGTAAGTTTCTCTTACAACACGTAAGCTCATACTTATTTTTCTTAAATGTTTTCTTCAAACAAAGAAACTTTTTTGAAATTCTTTCTAAAAGGATACTTCTTCCCGTATAACTTTCATAAAACCTATTTCTCACGTCTAGGACAATTTTTTTTATACAAAGTAAAAACACGTTTTCATTGCATCTCATGTATTTTGAATGCTAAAGAGTACACATAACTAATATGTGTTTTCGGGTACATTCATTTAAGCAACAGTGAATTAGGAGCACTCGGGTTATCTCACATAATAGTGTGCTTTCTCACTTCTAGTTTATTTTTCTTTTCTTTTTAGGAGTCGAGATAACCGCAACTCCAAATGGTTTGCATATAGGCACACACTAGGCACAAATGTTTCCTAAAGGAAAATTTTGAGCTTCCTGAGTCACCAGTACCACGGATCCTAGCATTAACGTTGGACGGTTCCCTCAAGGGAAGGATCCGTGGGATCCGAGAGACAGAAGCTAAAATTATCTTCTATTTTTCTCACTTTGGATGAAAACTTCTATATTTTCATCATTTTATCATTGTTTTTTAATGAGTATTCTACTTAATGCTTGTGTTCTCATGATCACATGCCTTAAATTCATATCTAATCATTAGATTTTAGTCCACATTTTGGGTCAAGCATTCATTACAATGCATTACTTTTTTTTATAAATAGGATTCCTAAAATGCTTGCATATTCATCACTCTCAACCTCACAAACAAACATCATCATCATCCAAAAGATCTTCCAACATAGATGAATCACGTAGTGCAAACAATCCTTTTCAAGAAATCAAAAAATTTGTCCTACCACCTTACATAGTACCACCACCCAAATCTAGAAAAACCGCACGGATTAGCATCCGGCCTTGTTGTTTAGCAAAGCCATTATCAAATGGTTCAAAACCAACCACTCATTCACCACAAAATGCTTCCATAGTAGCACCTCCCTCATCTCCAACAACCACACCAACATCATCACCCATCAAATCTCGACCTAAAGTCACTCTATTGGAACTCCTTAAGACTCCAACAAGATCCCAACAAACCAACCCAAAATAACTAGTCTTTTTAACACCTCCCACATCTCCAAACACAATCTTCAAAGACCTTGAAACCTCACCACCTTTAGCTCCCATTGTGTTACAAGAACATCTAGGTTCTTTTCCACCACCACTTCCAAAGATTCCGGACTTTGATCCGTATTTTCCAACTTTTCCACCACAACTTCCGCATCTCACAAATCAAACTAACCCGGAAACTTCTGCACACATTACCCACATCATTTACATTTTGAACATTTCCAATCCACTAGGGATCTTGCAATAGAAATTAGGGAATAAATGCGAGTCATACTTAACCTCATCCTTGATCGCATCAACATCATCACCCACCGAAACTTCCATCCATAACCTTGTGCAAACATGGAAGGAATCATTTTACTATTTTCTCTAGTATTTTCTTTTTGAGTCATTTTTTTAACAAGTCTTGTTCTTAGTTTTACATCCTTGTATGTGGCATAAATACCACTACATTGTGTTATTTTATTACAAGGCTTTGTTTACATACCTTGGATCCCAATCTTGTTTCTTGTCAATCACAAGAATATTTATGCATGTTACTACTAACCTTGTCTTTGTAGTTTTTTATTTTTTCTCACTTGACGCCCCATTCTAGGGGGAGTTAGAGATACGTGGACTATTTTTCTACACTTTATTTCTTCATTAGGGTCACTATTTGTTTTGGCAAAAAGGGAGAGAAGAAGTAATACTTATGCTTTCAAAACATACATCTAATCTTAAGTTTTACTCATCATAACATTATGTTTTGTCTTCAAGAAAAAGGGAGAGATTGTTAATACAAATAAACCGTAAAAACGTTTATTAATATTTAGCGATCTTTTTGTTTTTTGTTGATAACAAATATAATGTTATCATAAGTAAAATTATAAGGATACATGTTATCTTTTGTAAAGCATCTACACATAGTCATTTAATACAAATTGTTATAATAATTCATTTGTTATAATAGTTTATTAGGATGGGAAAAAACCACAACCCATGACCCATACCCATGGATCATATCCATAACCCATGGAGTTAACCCATACCCGTTATCTTGATGCATTGCATCTATTAGATACATTGTATCTATTTAGATACCCATGGATCATAATCTAGGACCCATTACCTATGACCCATGACCCATAACCCAAAAACCCATGGGCAAAGAGGAGCATTCCACGAATCCCCAGGAATACACCGGACAGATCCCTCAAGTGATGGATCCGTGGGATCCGTGCAACCGTGGCAAGAATTTGTCTATAAATAGAGATCCATTTCTTCATTTTTACTCACCCCTCTTCTTACAAACTCTTTCATATATTCTTACACTCTTCTAACAAAAGATCACTTGATCTAGAGAGTTGTTTTTCTTTCTTTTATTGTGATTCTCATATAGGTCCTTCTCTAAGGCGAGATCACGAGCATTCTACAAGTCATCCAAGAAAGCGGTCCTTGATTGATTTGTTCCTCCACAAGATTTCTGTAGCGAAGATCTTGTATTTCATATTTCACATATTTGTTGTGTTATAGTAGTGTTGGTTTGGTCCTCCGTGTTACGGACTCGGTATTTAGCTTTGTACCAAAAAAAGTGTAAGCAATGTTGTGAAGGCTTCTCCACCAAGTTGAAGGAGTTTGTTGACATAGTGCTTGAACTCTCGAGTAGGTGACTCGGGGAGTGGAGTAGGGCAAGGAAGGAGTCCTTGTAGCCGAACCACTATAAATCAGTTGTGTCATTTCTATCCTTTACTTTACTTGCTTTCTTTATTTTCATTACTCTTAGATCTATACTTTCTCTTCATCCATACAATTTCACATAACATCGAATCTAAAGTTTTTGAAACTAACTTAAAATCGGCAAAACTATTCAACCCCTCCCCCCTTCTAGTTTTCCACACCATGGTGTGGGGCTTGTTGAATGAGATCTTTGAAACGAGTCCAGGAGTTAGCGATAGATTCTCCATCTGTTTGATGGAAGTGAAGGATTTCGCTCCTGATGGCTGCAGTTCTCCCAGGAGGAAAGAACTTTTTGGTGAACTTTGTAGTGAGTTGTTCCCAAGTGAAGATGGACCTTGGAGGTAGCTTATCGAGCCACTCTTTTGCATTTCCTTGAAGAGAAAATGGGAAAAATCGAAGTCTAGATGTCTCCTTGGATGCTCCGTCAGCATAGATAGTATTCACAATTTTTAAAAAAATTTTGATGTCATGAATTGGGTTTTCGTTGTGGGATCCGTGAAATTAACACGCATTTTGGATGAGCCAAATGTCGGTGGCATGCAACACCTCATTGATCTGTTCGGAAGGGTAGACGATGTCGCTAGTAAATCCAGATGAGGTGGGAGAGGAGTAATCTTTAAGGAATTTTGCCTTTGGTTCATTGATGGGTTCATTGACAGGAGTAGCGGGGATTTCCTCGCTATGTTGGCTCAAATTCTCATTGTTGATAGTTTCAGGAGACTTGGGGGAATGTGTGGACTCTTTGTCAGTTACGGCTTCATCAAAATCGATGGTGGTGCCTTGTGGTCCCGACTCATAGGGTTACTAACAAAGTCACGAAGAAGGACTCGGCAAAGGGCTCAAGAAGGGTTTTGGTGGAACTACGGGTCCTAAGCTAACTAAGGGAGTTGGGGGGGGAATGGTTGGTGTGGTGGCGGGTCATCACCTTCCATGATGAAAAATGATGGGATTACTAACAAAGTCACGAAGAAGGGGGGATAGACTACAAGGAAGCTAAAAATGAGAAAAAATCTCACTTGATAGGAATCAAGCAAGGGAACCTAAACGAGATAAAAATCTAACTCGCTATTCTATTCCCCGGCAGCGGCGCGAAAAACTTGATGCGTGTACGAAGCGGGTTCGGGGTCAAAGGAACTTCCTTTTCATCGAGCAAGTTTTTCAACACCCTAGCCAGTGAACCTAATCGTTGTAGTGTAGTATTGGGTAAGCCTGGGGTTTTGATATCATTCTCTAGGGTAATAGGAATGCTAGCAAGAAGTATACTACGCTAAGGTTGGGTTTGAGGATGATTCTTTTTTATCTTTTATATATTTTTTATAAAGCTAAGGGTAAAATCTCGGGGAAATGGATTTGGGGGTGGTACTTCTACCGATTACTTCTACTATCTAATTATCTAATACTACGGGTAGCTATGTCTTTTTGATTATGTGCTCGTATGATGATTAAAAATGTGTTTACCTAGATACTATTACTCCCTAGTTATCTTTTATTGTTGGTTGAATTGCCACGTCCTTATTCTTAACGTGTTGTATTTTCTAAGGTCGTAGGTGTGCCTTTGTCCTAACTCTTTGAGACTACCTTAAGGTTATTGCCTACGAAATCCGCTAGATGTTTAATAAACTAACTTTAAGGTTATCTTTGGATGTTTAGACTACGAAATCCTCTAAGTGATTCATAAACTAATGTTCACAAAGATTACTCAAGCATCTAAACACAACGATAGCCTAGTGCACTCCTAAACCATTTACAATTAAGATAAGAGACAATCAATCAATAATTAACCAATAGGTTTCATAGATCTAAGCAAATACACAAGAAATTTAGCCGAACATGTTAAACAAGCAAGCATACACACATTCAATGTAAGACATAATGATACTAATGGAATAAAACACTTATCTTGATGTGTAAAATAGGGTTTGGGACCCTAAGATACTGTCCAAGTCGGACTACAAACGTTTAGGGTTTTTACTCCACAAGTCTACCTCTTCAAATACTGAAAAATCAAATTCTATATATAGATTTACACATGTAACGGCGTCGCCTTATAGGTGGGACGCCGTCAGATCGCCGTCATTAGGGTTTTCGCTTGGCCAAGTTATCGATGGGACGGCGTCACATTGTCGTGCTTCAGCAGGGACGTCGTCTGATTCTGGATTTGGGTCATCTGAGATGAAAAGTCTTAGTGACCCCCTTCCTCTTCAAAGCCTGACGCCGTCAGGTGTTATTGAGCAAAAAGTCTATTGAGCCGTCAGGTGTATTCTTTATCAAATCTGTAGAGAGGGACGGCGTCGCCCTTTGGTTGGGACGCCGTCAGCTTCAATTTCAGCAGCTTGAGTGGCTTCGATCTTGACTTAGCCATTTTCTTCAAGTATTCACTCCTTTTCGTCCAAATATGCATCATTCCAGCATTTTGCTTCCAAGAGACCCAAAAAGTGAAAAGGAACGAAATTAAGCTGTAACGGATATGAAAGTGGTCGATTAAGGGCTTAAATGACCCCTTAAAAGTGTACGTTTTAAATCCTTATCAGATACCAAACTATGCCTAGCCACGTTTTATTATTAAAATATGTTTTCCCATGTGTTCTAGTCTAACCCGAACCACAAATGAGTGAAATCGTGACACAGTGACATGAGTTACAATAAAACCTAGTCACAACACGCGTGACTCATCCCTACCTTTTCTCCTTCGTATATAAAAGAGATGGTGGTGTTAGGGTGGTAAAGAGGTGGCGCGTGGGGTGGTAGAAATGGGTGAAATGGTGTGTTTGGGCGCGTGCAGTAGGAGATCGGAAAGAGGAGGTGTTGGGGACTGTTTTGGAGTAGGTGGTGTGGTGTGGTGGCCAGAGGTGAGGTGGTAGCAAGGGTGTTTTCCGGCGGCGGCTAGGGTTGAGAGGAGAGGGAGAGAGAAAGTGAGTGGAGAAGGTGATATGTGTTTGTCTGTGTGAATAATGACCACATGGACCATTTATTTGTTTACTTTTCAAAAATAAACCAAAAATAGTAACAAGGGGGGGGGGCGGCCGGTTCTAACCAAGAGGGACTATTCATGCAATTTTTCCAAAGTTTCCTGACTCTTAATTCTCGAGCTCGTATTTACCACGTAAAATGTCTAACATGATTTCTTATGTGTGACATGATTCTGAGTTACGTCTTTCCAATAAATTTGATTACGAATACGTCTATAGGAATTAGACGAGTACTATTTTCCAAGTTTTCTCGCAATATTAGGTTTTTCTTAGTGCCGGAGTCGAGTAGTGCCTAACTTAATGCCACACACATCATTCAACAACGTGATATTCCACAAAATGCCAAAAAGATCATTTCCAAATTTTTAGCTTTGTTAAATTTTAAAGTAATGCGCTATTAAAATAGTTTTCAAAATTACCAGTTGTCACATCTAATCATTAGATTTTAGTCCACATTTTGGTTTTAGCGTTCATTGCAATGCATTATTTTCTCTATAAATAAGGTTCCAAAATGCTTGCATATCCATCACTCTCAACCTCACAAAAAATCATCATCATGTCATCCAAAAGATCCTCCAACATTGATGAACCATCTAGTGAAAACAATCATTTTCAAGAAATCCAAAAATTCATCCTACCACCTTTCGTAGTGCCACTACCAACCAAATCTAGAAGAACCGCACGGATTAGCATCCGGCCTTGTTGTTTAGCTAAACCTTTGTCAAAAAGCCCATCACCAACTACTAACTCTCCACCAAATGAATACATTGTAGCACCTCCATCACCTCCCACAAGCTCATCACTACAATCACCTACCGAGTCTTTACCTACCACTCAATTCACTCTATCGAAACTCCTTAAGACTCCAAAAACAATCCCACTACCCATGTCTAGTCCACCACCCACTCCATTTCAAACATCCAAATCTACCCAACTAGCTTCCAACTTCAACCCAAAAGAACTAGTCTTTTTAACACCACCAACATCTCCAAACACAATTTACAAAGAGCTTGCAACATCATCACCTATACCTCCCATTATCTTACAAGAACATCTAGGTTCTTATCCTCCACTACTCACCAAAATCACGAACTTCGATCCATATTTTCCAACATTTCCACCACATATTCCGCCTTCCACAAATCAACCTTACCCGGAAACCATCCATCAACACTACCCTCACCATTTACATTGCGAACATTGTCAATCCACTAGGGAACTTGCAATGGAAATAAGGGACGAGATGTGATTCATACTCAACCACATCCTTGATCGCATTAACATCATCACTCAACAAAACTTCCATAATTAACCATATGCAAGCATGGAAGGAATGATATTACTATTTTCTCTATTTTTTTTTCTTTTGAGTCATTTTAAAGAACAAACCTTGTTCCTAGTTTTACATTTTGTATGTGGCCTATATACCACTACACTTTGATATTTTATTACAAGGCTTTGTTTACGTACCTTGGCTTTCCATCTTGTTTCTCATCCCATACAAGATTATATTACATGTTACTACTAACATATTCTTTGTAGGTATTATATTTTCTCGCTTGACGCCCAATTCTAGGGGGAGCTACCGTCAAGGGGGAAGTGCTTCGTGGATCATACTTATTTTTTTTCCACAATTTATTTCTTCGTTAGGTTCGCTTTTTGTTTTGACAAAAAGGGGAGAAGAAGTAAAACTTACATATGTTTTCAAAACATACATCTAATCTTAATTTTTACTCATCATAACATTATGTTTTGTCATCAACAAAAAGGGGGGGATTGTTAATACAAATAAACCATAAAAACGTTTATTCATATTTAGCGATCACTTTGTGTTTTGTTGATAACAAATATAAAGTTATCATAAGTAAAATTATAAGAATACATGTTATTTTTGTAAAGTATATACATTTGGCCATGCACATAAAATGTTGTAATAATTCATTTGTTGTAATAGTTTAAGTAATAGGATGGGTAATATCCAAGACCCATGACCCATACACATGGAGTTAATTCATAACCCATGACCCATTGCATGACATCATGCATGAAATCATGTTGGGTATTATTTATGACCCATGACCCAAGACCCATGACTCTTCGTCTAGATACATTGTATCTTGTTGGGTACCCAAGACTCATACCCATAACCCATGACCCAGTTTACAACCCAAAACTCGGACTGGTACAACCCAGTTTGTCGGATCCCTTGGATTGCACTAGACGGATCCCCCAAGAGACGGATCCACCGGAACCGGGCTACAGTAGATAATTTTGCCTATAAATAGTGAGTCATTTCTTCATTTTTACTCACCCCTCTTCTTACAAACTCTCTCATATATTATCTCACTCTTCTAGCCTCTGATCTCTTGATCAATCTAGTAGTTCTTCTTTCTTTTGTTGTGATTCTCATATATGTCCTTCTCAAAGGCGAGATCACGATACTACAAGTCATCCAAGCAAGGGGTCCTTGATTGATTTGTTCCTCCACAAGATTTCTGTAGCAAGATCTTGTATTTCATATTTCACATAGTTGTTGTGTAATAGAATACAAATAAATCGTAAAAATGTTTATTCATATTTAGCGATCTCTTTGTGTTTTGTTTATAACAAATATAAAGTTATCATAAGTAAAATTATAAGGATACATGTTATTTTTGAAAAGCATCTACATATATAATCGTTTAACATAAATCGTTGTAATAATTCATTTGCTGTAATAGTTTATTAGGATGGGTAAAAACCATAACCCATGACCCATACCCATAGAGCATATCTATAACCCATGGAGCTAACCCATGACCCATTGACTAGACGCATTGCATCTTCTAGATACATTGTATCTATTTGGATACTCATGATCCAAAGTCTATGACCCATGACCCATGATACATGACCCATAACCCAAATAGGTAAAGTGTCCTACGGATCCCCTAGTTTACACTGGACCGATCCCTCATGTAAGGGATCCGTGAGATCCAGGGAACAGTAGTGATTTTTTGCCTATAAATAGTGAGCCATTTCTTCATTGTAACTAACCCCTCTTCTTACAAACTCTCTCATATATTACTTCTCTCTTCTAATCTCAGATCTCTTGATCTATATAGTAGTTCTTCTTTATCTTGTTGTGATTCTCATATAGGTCCTTCTCAAAGGCGAGATCACGAGATACTACAAGTCATCCAAGCAAGGGGTCCTTGATTGATTTGTTCCTCCACAAGATTTCTGTAGCAAGATCTTGTATTTTATATTTCACATAGTTGTTGTGTTATAGTTGTGTTGGTTTGGTCCTCCGTGTTAAGGACTCGGTATTTAGCTTTGTACAGGAAAAAGTGTAAGCGACGTTGTGAGGCTTCTCCGCCAATTTGAAGGAGGTTGTTGACATAGTGCTTGAACTCTCGAGTAGGTGACTCGGGGAGTGGAGTAGGGCAAGGAAGGTGTCCTTGTAGCCAAACCACTATAAATCGGTTGTGTCTTTTCTATCATTTACTTGCATTACTTACAATACTTATTGCTTTATACTTTCTATCCATCCATACGATTTCACATAATATCGAATCTAAAGTTTTTGAAACTAAATTAAAATCGGCAAAACTATTCAACCCCCCCCCCTTCTAATTTTTCACAATTGGCATCAAGAGCAAGGTTTACAAAAAGTTTTAAAGTAAATCGTATTATAAAAACATTTCGATCACAATGGGTTCTGAAAATTATATAGAAGGGCAATCTATGCAACGACCTCCACTACTTGAAACTAATGGTTTTATTTATTGGAAAAATAGATTCGAAACTTATGTGAAGTCAAAATATATTGATCTTTGGTACATAATTGTTGAAGGTGACTTTGAAGCCACTACAAAAGATGATAAAACCGGAAACCTAGTAAACACACCTCATGATCAACTCTCTGATGATCAAAAGAAAAAGCTTTCCAAAAATAGTGAAGCTAAAATGGTTTTATACAATGCTTAACCCAAAAAGAAATTCGAAAGAATTTCTATGCTTAAAACCTCTAAAGAAATTTGAAATTCTTTAGTTGTGACTCATCAAGGAAATCAATAAACAAGTTTAAAAAAATAAAATATATTTATTTGTTCAACAATATGAACAATTTTCAATATCGGATGAGGATAGTATAGATAATTCTTTTGCTAACTTTAATACTATAACTACATCATTACAAGCACTTGATGAGTCTTTCTCCAGTCGTAATCATGTCAGGAGATATCTAAGGGCACTTCCATCCAAGTGGAGATCAAAGGTAACGGCCATCGAAGAATCAAAAGACTTATCAATCCTCACCCTCGACGAACTCATAGGCAATCTAATGTTCTATGAGCTTGTCCTCGATAAAGATTCCGAAGCCTCAAAAGAAAATAAATAGAAGCACAAATCTCTTGCCTTAAAAGCCAAGAAGGTCTCAAGCGATGAAGAAAACTCTTCTTCGGATAGTGATGATGAAGAATATGCCATGGCGGTAAGGGATTTCAAGAAGTTCTTTAGAAGAAAGGGAAGATATGTCAAGCAACCATATGACGACAAGAAGGGGTTCCGGAAAGGCAAAGACGAAAAGAAAGCAATGGATGAACGCGCATGTTTTAAATGTGGACACCCTAATCACTTCATTAGTGAGTGTCCCAAACGTGACGAACAAAAGGCGTTCGTGAGTGGTTCATGGGAATGAGTTAGGAGGAGTACGAAGAAATTGGTCTCATGGCAAATGACTCAAACGAGGTATGTCCCGAATCTCTCTATTATAGTAGCTCATCAATAGATGATGAATCATTGCATCATGAATATGATAAACTTTGCAAAATTAGACTAAAAGTAATTAACAAAAATAAGATTTT
This sequence comes from Chrysanthemum makinoi, assembly GCA_910596185.1. NCBI lineage: Eukaryota > Viridiplantae > Streptophyta > Magnoliopsida > Asterales > Asteraceae > Chrysanthemum > Chrysanthemum makinoi. The sequence continues at coordinate 207,858,971 of OU343223.1, read as the reverse complement.
GAAAAACAAAAATGAATGTTTAGAAAAGGAAGTCATTGAGTTAAAAACGCAAATTAAAATGTTTAGAAAAAGGGAAGATAGCAAGTGGGGAATGTGAGCTTTGTGTTCAACTTCAAACACTAGTTGATAATCTTGATTCCAAGATTGCTAGAATGAATACTAATACTCTAGATATAATACTAGATAGTGTTAAAACAGGAAACAATCAAAATGGTTTAGGTTTTCAGGAACATAATGCATCAACTAGCGAGAATAAAGAAACACAATTCGTCAAAGCAACTGAAAAACAAGATATTGTAGTCACGGATCCCACGGATCCCTTGAAAAGGGAACCGTCGAGTGTAAAACCAGGGATCCGTGGGTCTGTAGATGCAAACAATACAAATAATGTAGCTACTTCATCTAGAACCGCCTTTGCTATCGTTAACAAGAAGAAACCAATCCACGTTACTGTTAGACAACCACCTCCACTAAAACAAAATCACAGTTTTATGAGAAACAAAGGTCCGTCGTTTTCAAAACCAAACACATTTATAACAAGACCTAATAATGTTTGTCCAAGAATTAACCACCATCAAATGGGATGGAATCCTAATGTACAAAACGGTTTTCCTTTTCAAAACTTTACACCATGGAATGTATTCTCACCTTTTCTATATATTCCTAACATGAATGAAATGTATAACACTAATGGACCCATGGACAAATGGGGACCAAACTTTTGAGTTAATTGCTTCTTTAGATGTGCTTAAAGGTCGACCTAGATCCGGATGATTGGATCAATGATAGCGAGTGCATGAGGCACATAACCGGTAACAAAGACTTGTTTTCCACATACGAATCCTTCAATGGAGGGAATGTGGTATTTGATAATAGCAAGAGCAAAATCATCGGTAAAGGTACAAATTCTCACAAATCTTTAACCATTAACGATGTGTGTCACGTAGAAAACCGAAACTTCAACCTTCTAAGTATGGGACAAATATGTGATAAAAAGTGTAATGTACTTTTTAGTGAAACCGGTAGTAAAATATTGAAAAACGGTATTACTATAGGAAGAGGCTTTAGAAAACATGGAGTCTATGTCATTAAGCTAAAACATGGAGTCTCTACTACTAAGTGTCTAGAACTACTTCACATGGATTTATTTGGTCCATCCGTTATTCAAAGTTATGGAGGTAACTACTATACTTTGGTCAAAGTGGATGATTACTCTAGGTACACATGGACTAAAATTTTAAAGAATAAAACTGAAACGTTCGACTACTTTGAAATATTAAGTAAGAAAATCCAAAGACAATTAGGAAGTCCTATAGTGTCTATTAGAACTGATCATGGTAGGGAATTTGATAATGAAGTGCAATTTGGAGCTTTTTATGACGCTAATGGTATTACTCACAATTTCTCAGATCCTCGCACTCCACAATCAAATGGGGTAGTTGAAAGGAAAAATAGAACCCTACAAGAAATGAGTCGCACTATGATTAATGAGCAATCTATTCCTCAAAAATTTTGGTGCAATGTCGTTGATATATCAACCTACATACTTAACCGAGTCTTAATTAGACCATTCTTAGGTAAAACTTCATACCTGTTACTTCGAGGCAAAAAGCCTACGTTAGAACATTTTAGAGTCTTTGGTAGCAAATGTTTCCTACTTAACACTAAAGATTACCTAACTAAATTTGATCCTAAATCAACCGAAGGTATCTTCTTAGGTTACTCTCCTAATAGTAAAGCTTATGTTATATTAAATAAAGAAACAATGAAGGTTGAAGAGTCATTAAACGTAAAATTTGATGAAAGTCCACCTAAACCTACCCAACCTCTTGTCAATGACGAGATAATCAAAAGTGAAGCTATGGAAATCAAGGAAAATATAAACAAAGAACATGAACCATTAAACAATGAAATCTTCAATATTAAAGAGTCGAAAGATCACCCCGTAGATAAGATCATAGGAAAGTTAAATGAAAGAACCTTAAGATCCCAAGTCCAAAACCAAAGTAGTTTATTTTGTTTTGTCTCAACCATAGAACCTAAAAATACACAAGAAGCCATAAAAGATGAAAGTTGGGTAATGGCTATGCAAGAAGAGTTAAATCAATTTGTTTCTAACAATGTTTGGACACTTGTCCGTCCACCTAATAACCAAACCATAATCGGAACTAGGGGTATATAAAAAAAAGTTAAATGCAAACAGTGTAGTGTCTAGAAACAAAGCTAGACTCGTTGCCCAAGGGTATAATCAACAACAAGGCATAGACTTTGATGAGACCTATGCTCCCGTAGCTAGATTAGAGTCTATAAGAATACTCCTTGCTTATGCTTGTGCCAATGATATTAAGCTTTTTCAAATGGATGTTAAAAGTGCTTTTCTAAATGGCTTTATTAATGAAGAAGTCTATGTAGCTCAACCTCCGGGCTTTATCAATTTCGGAAAACCTAAACACGTGTACAAACTAAAGAAAGATCTTTACGGTCTTAAACAAGCCCCAAAAGCTTGGTATGATATACTCAAATCATTTTTAATCAAAAAAAAACTACACCATGGGGTTAGTTGATAATACACTTTTCACTAAGAAAAAGGAATCACATATAATTATTGTTCAAATATACGTGGACGATATTATATTCGTATCGACTTGTCAAGACATGTGTGATGATTTCTCAAAAATCAGGCATGATGAGTTTGAAATGAGTATGATGGGAGAACTAAGTTTCTTTCTCGGTTTACAAATCAAACAACTAGAAGATGGTATCTTCTTTAATCAATTCAAATACATAAAAGAATTGTTAAAGGAATTTGGTTTAGAAGAGTCAAAACCCATAAGAACACCAATGTCATCCGATACTAAACTAACAAAAGATGAAGACGGTGAATCCGTTGATAACACAAAATACCGTGGCATGATTGGTAGTCTTCTCTATCTTACGGCTAGTCGGACGAATATCAAGTTTAGTGTTTGTCTATGTGCTAGGTTTCAAGAAGACCCTAAAACATCACATCTAAAAGCGTTTAAAAGAATATTTAGATACATTAAGTGTACGACTCAATTAGGATTATGGTATCCTAAGGGAACGGGGGTAGAAACTATTGTATATGCGAATTCTGACCATGCAGGTGATTATGTTGACCGAAAAGGTACAAGTGGTGTGTGTACCTTTATGGGATGTTTTTTAACATCTTGGTTCTCGAAAAAGCAAATGGCATTGGCCATATCAACAACCAAAGCCGAATATGTTTCGTCGGCAAAGCATGCCAACAAGCACTATGGATGAAACAAGCGTTAGTTGACTACGACATTCATCTAAGTGACATAGCCATTTTATGCGACAAAAAAGGTGCTATTGACGTAAGCAAGAATCCGGTGTTGCACTCTCGCACCAAGCATATAGAGATCCGTCATCACTTCTTAAGAGACAATTTTCAAAAGGGGAACATTTCTATTGAGAAGGTAGCATCTGAAGATAACATAGCCGACGTCCTCACCAAACCGTTGAAGCGAGAACAATTCAACTTGCTCTGTCTTGGTCTTGGTCTCATGGAATAATCGTCATAATTTTCTAAACTCTACAAGGTATGTAAACATTAGCCTTCCTTATCTAGGATCTCTATTTCACACACAACTCACAAACAATATGGGGATTCTCAAAACATAAAATATATTGTCTTGTACCCTTTCAAAACTAACGATAACTTTTTGTTTTCAAGAAACTTTTCGAAATGTTTTCTAAATGGATACTTCTCCCCGTACAATTTTTCTAACGCAATTCTCACGTCTAGGACAAACCTTTTTCATTATTAATACAAAGTAAAAACTCGTTTTCATTTTATCTCATGTCTTTTGAATGCTAAAGGGAACGCATAACTAATATGTGTCTTCGGGTACATTCATTCAAGCAACAATGAACTAAGGAGTACTCGGGTTATCTCACATAATAATATGCTTTTTCACTTCTAGTTTATTTTCTTTTTCTTTTTAGGAGTCGAGATAACCGCAACACCAAATGGTTTGCATATAGGCACACACTAGGCACAAATGTTTCCAAAAGGAAAAATTTGAGTTGCCTGAGTCACCGGTACCACGGATACCAGCATTAACGCTGGACTGTTCCCTCAAGGAACGGATCCGTGGGAACCGTGGGACAGAAGCTGAATTTCTCTTCTATTTTTCTCACTTTGGCTATAAACCTTCACATTTTCATCATTTTAGCTCTTACACTAATGAGTATGTTACTTAATGCTTGTGTTCTCATGATCACATGCCTTAAATTCATATCTAATCATTAGATTTTAGTCCACATTTTGGGTCTAGCATTCATTACAATGCACTATTTTCTCTATAAATAAGGTTCCCAAAATGCTTGCATATACATCATTCTCAACCTCACAAACAATAATCATCATGTCATCCAAAAGATCTTCTAACATTGATGAATCACCTAGTGCAAACAATCCTCTTCAAGAAATCCAAAACTTTATCCTACCATCTTTCGTAGTGTCACCACCCAAATCTAGAAAAATCGCACGGATTAGCATCCGGCCTTGTTGTTTAGCCAAACCATTGTCAAAGAGTTCATCACCAACTACTCATTCACCACCAAATGATTCCATTATCGCACCTCCATCATCTCCAACAAGCACATCACCACCATCACCTATCAAGTCTCCACCCAAGATCACCCTATCGGAACTCCTTAAGACTCCGAAAACATTCCCACTACAAGTGTCTTGTCCACCACCCACATCATCTCAACAAACTTCAAACCCAAAAGAACTAGTCTTTTTAACACCACCAACATCTCCAAACATACTTTACAAGGATCTTGCAACTTCACCACCTTTAGCTCCCATTATTTTACAACAACATCTAGGTTCATATATTCCACCACTTACCAACATAATAGACTTTGATCCATATTTTCCAACTTTTCCACCACATATTCCGCCCACCACAAATCAAACTTACCCGGAAACCATCCACACACAATACCCACATCATTTACATTATGAACATTGCCAATCCACTAGGGAACTTGCAATGGAAATTAGGGACGAGATGTGATTCATACTTAACCATATCCTTGATCGCATTAACATCATCACTCACCAAAACTTCCATAATTAACCTTATGCAAGCATGGAAGGAATGATATTACTATTTTTTTCTGTTTTTTTCCTCTCTTTTGAGTCATTTTAAAGAAAAAACCTTGTACTTAGTTTTTACATGTTTGTATGTGGCCTATATACTACTAAACTTTGTCTTTTTATTACAAAGCTTTGTTTACATATCTTGGCTCTCCATCTTGTTTCTCGTCAATACAAGATTATATTACATGTTACTACTAACTTTTTCTCTTTAGGTATTATATTTTCTCAATTGACGCCTTATTCTAGCGGAAGTTACCATCAAGGGGGAGTTAGTGCAAGAGTTTTATAAACAACTACAAGAGCTGTCTGACAAAGGATTCATTAGACCGAGTTCCTCACCGTGGGGAGCACCGGTTTTGTTCGTCAAGAAGAAGGATGGATCATTTCGGATGTATATCGATTATAGAGAATTGAACAAGCTCACAATCAAGAACCACTATCCCTTGCCAAGAATTGATGATCTGTTTGATCAGTTACAAGGATCAAGTGTATACTCAAAAATTGACCTGAGATCTGGATACCATTAGTTAAGGGTGAAGGAGGAAGATATTCCCAAGACCGCATTTCGAACTCGCTATGGTCAATATGATTTCCATGTAATGTCATTCGGTTTAACCAATGTGCCTGCTATATTTATGGACCTCATGAATAGAGTCTGTAAGCCCTACTTGGATAAATTCGTTATTGTGTTCATTGACGATATTCTCATCTACTCTTGTGATAAAGAAGAACATGCGGAACATCTGAGAACTGTCTTGAAATTTCTCAAGGATGAAGAACTGTACGCTAAGTTTTCCAAATGCGACTTTTGGATCGAGACAGTCCAATTTCTTGGTCACGTGATCGATAGTAAAGGCATTCATGTGGATCCCGCAAACATCGAATTTGTAAAGAACTGGTCCGCACCAACCAACCCCACCGAGATCCGTCAATTTTTAGGTCTTGCCGGTTATTACCGGAGATTCATCGAAGGTTTCTCAAAGATAGCTAAACCATTAACGAAGTTAACCCAGAAAATGAAGAAGTTTGAATGGGGAGACGATCAAGAATCAGCTTTTCAACTCCTTAAGAAAAAGCTTTGCGAAGCACCTATCTTAGCACTACCCGAAGGAGTAGAAGATTTTGTGGTATATTGTGATGCTTCACACTTGGGTTTAGGCGTTGTTCTAATGCAAAGGAACAAAGTGATTGCTTATGCATCCCGTCAACTCAAGACTCATGAGAAGAACTATACCACTCATGATCTAGAACTCGGAGCTGTGGTATTTGCTCTCAAGTTATGAAGACACTATTTGTACGGAACCAAGTGCATAGTGTACACTGATCACAAAACCTTCAACACATCTTGGATCAAAAGGAACTGAACATGCGTCAACGTCGTTGTCTAGAGTTGCTCAGTGATTATGACTGTGAGATCCGCTACCATCCCGGAAAGGCGGGTGTTGTTGCTGATGCCTTGAGCAGAAAAGATCGCCCTAAGCCACTTAGGGTAAGATCATTGGGAATGGTAATCAATTCACCCCTGCCATCAAAAAATTTTGAAGCTCAATTTGAAGCTCTTAAAGAAGAAAATAGGTCGAATGAGAAGATTTATGGCATGCCGGAAAACAAAAATGGATTTGATAGGAGATCATATTAAATGTTATGTTTCAAGGATTGAAGTTGGATTCCACTTTACAGAGGTATCTGTGAACTCATCATGCATGAATCGCATAAATCTAAGTATTCCATCCACCCCGGCCCCAACAAGATGTATCAAGATCTAAAACTTCTATATTGTCGGCCAAACATGAAGGTCGATATTTCCGAGTATGCTTGCAAGTGCTTGACATGCCTAAGAGTCAAGGCAGAGCATCAGAAACCATCAGGATTGTTAACTCATCCAGAACTTCCCGTTTGGAAATGGGAAAGAATTACAATGGACTTCATCACTAAGTTGCCGAGAACTTCTAATGGTTTTGACACCATCTGGGTCATTGTTGACCGTCTCACGAAATCAGCTCATTTTCTGCCTATCAAAGAGAACGACGAGATGATTACACTCGCTCGGTTGTACATTAAGGAGATTGTTTCTCGCCACGGTGTACCAATCTCTATCATATCTGATCGTGATAGCCGATTCACCTCAAGATTTTGGCAAACACTCCAAAATGCTATGGGTACCAAATTGGATATGAGTACCGCATACCATCCTCAAACAGATGGACAAAGTGAAAGAACGATCCAAACTCTGGAAGACATGCTGAGAGCATGTGTGATCGATTTTGGAAAAGGATGGGATAAGCACTTACCTCTGGCAGAATTCTCCTACAATAACATTTATCACGCCAGCATTAAAGCCGCTCCATTTGAAGCGCTTTATGGAAGAAAATGCCGATCACCCCTTTTTTGGGCGGAAGTTGGAGAAGTACAACTTACTGGCCCTGAGATTGTCCAGGAGACAACTGAAAAGATAATACAAATCAAGCAATGACTACAAGCAACTCGAGATAGACAAAAGGGCTATGCTGATGTCAGAAGAAAACCAATGGAATTCAAAGTGGGAGATCGAGTAATGCTCAAAGTATCACCCTTGAAAGGAATGGTCCGATTTGGAAAAAGAGGAAAACTCAAACCCCGATACGTAGGACCGTTCAAAATACTACAAAGATTTGGTCCTGTAGCATATAACCTCGAGCTTCCGGAAGAGCTCAGTCGAGTACACGATACTTTTCAAGTTTTAAACCTTAAGAAGTGTTTATCCGATGAAACCCTTGTTGTTCCTCTAAAGGACATACAACTCAATGATAAACTTAGCTTCGTGGAAGAACCCATGGAGAACATGGGCAGGGAAGTCAAGAGACTAAAGAAAAGCCGCATTCCTATCGTTAAGGTTCGATGGAATCATAAGAAAAGAGGTGCTGAGTTCACCTGGGAGCGCGAGGATGTAATTCGTTCCAAGTATCCCCACCTGTACACCTAATCACCCATGGCAACTTCTGCGAGTTAAACCGCGGGACGCGGTTCTCTTAAGGGGTAGGTACTCTAAGCTCCCGGAAAATTTCACTTGTAATTAACATCTTAAACATGAATAAAGCACCGTTTAGAACATTATGAAATTTTTCACTCATCATATTTGCATATCATTTGGCATATGCATGATCAACGCGACTCAAGCGTTCAAAATTATACTGTTGTGATCCGAACGAAATTCCCCTCGATCCCGATACCTTTAAATATTTAAAGTATATATATATAATTATATAAAAATATATATATTTAATAAAAATAAAATTATATTATTTTGGACCGGGCCAAAAAGCCCAACTCACACCCGTTTCACCATTGGGGCTCAACCGACCCAACTCAAGGCGAGAAGCACTATATGATCCAAAACGCGAACATAAACACAAACCAAGAAAACCCCTAACAATGAAAACTCTAATTTGTGTGATAGTGTGTGAGAAGTGTACTAGAACGTTAGGTTCACGGCTGGTTTAATAAGGAACAGAGAAAGGAGGTTTGACCCTCACTTTCTTGGCCTCGATCTTGCGAAGAACCATTTTTGGCACAATCTTTATCAATCCCTCAACCCCTAATCTAGCTTGTGACTTCTCATTGGGAAGGAAGAGCATTTGAAAGAGATGTCTCATCTTTTCTCTCCTTGGAAGAATCGGCAGATAAGGAAGAGAAGGGAGGCCATGGAAGGTTGAAGCGAAGAAAATCAAAAATGATATATGGAAGTATCAAAAAGAAAAAGGATGATAACGGTGTTAAGGTGGATAGGTGTAGGGGCGGCTAGGATTAGGATAAAAATGATAGGTAAGTTTTGATTTTATTATTAATTACTGCATTATTTGTACTCTGTGTCCTGTCGAGTCTTTGTGTAAACGTACCATCCCGGTACCCGTGAAACATAAAGATTATATTTTTAGAAACGTTTTCGTAAGTGTAACAGTACAGTATCTTTATTATGAAAAGATTAAATAATAATCGTTTCACCGTTAGTCCGTCGGTGTCGGTATGTGTCGAGTGTCGGTTTTTACGTTTTACGAGAAAATCTACCGTTCTCGATTCAAATAGGCTCAAAAATTCCAGGAGTGAAACTTAGTAACAAAATTACTATAGTTTATTTTTAAAATCTGTATGAAATTTTACGGGTTGTTATATTAAGGGTTTAGGTTTTTTATGGTTTAGCGGATAAGGTTTAGGTTTTTTTGATTTAGCAGTTAGGCTTTTAGGAGTTTAGGGGTTTTAGGGGTTTTAGAGGTTTAGGGTTTTAGGGTTAAGGGGTTAGGTTTTTAGGGTTTAGGGTTTGTAGTTTAAGGGTTGTGTTAATACAAAAGAGTATTTTTTAAATTTTCATTTATAGTGTAATATATCGCAACCCGTAAAAAACAATAAAAATAAGTTCGTCGAAAGTATACAATATTATATCTATATAGAAAGATAATTTTATTCTTGTCGCAATGGTATAATTAGTTTTATCTAACTATTGACGGATTGTGAGATATTTAATTTTTAAATATAAGGGTGAAAGTGGAATTTAATTAATTAGATCAAAAAATGGATGATTGAGATTAATACATTTGGTATTAGTTTTTATGTGATATTTATTGATCTCACCCTTACGTAGCAAAGTAGCAAGTACTAGAAAATAAAAATGGTGTGTTGTGAAACATGCTTTTGGGGTGGCAATCCTACGCTTACCTAGCGTTCATCATTAGTAACTTTAGTTTAAACCAAATAATTTTCCCGCAAAGGCTCACTCCAGTCTCATACTCTATCACTCACAGGCACTTCCAACAAAAAAAAAAAAAAAAAAAAAAAAACGATCATCTGAGCAAATGGAGGAAAGCCTTGAAGGTATAAGAAAGTTTGGGTTGATAAGTTAGGATTCGGGTTTTCTTAACTAGTTATAATACCCGTGCACGCACGGGGTTTTGATAAAAAAAGTATTTTGTATTAATACTGAATATTTTGTATTTAAAAGTAATTACATATAATTATATACTTATGCACGAGTTTTCCATTATATATTAATATCCATTAGAATTTGTTAAAATAAAATTTTGTAAAAATTTCTCTTAGATAACTCAAGATTTAACTATATTTAGCAGACATATATGTTGATGTTGCTATTTAAATTTCACTATTGATATTATGTTGTACACAAGATGCGAGTTTAGTAACACATAATTAGCGTCGATGAAATTAAAATATATTCCTTAAAGTTTTAAAAAAAAATGTTTTTTTACATATCCTTATATAAATAAATAAGAATTACATGATTCGTTGTTATAAGTACAATCACGTATCTTTTTTTTTTTTCATATTACAGTAACCCGTACTTACAATTTGATAATTATATTTTCGTTTTAAAAAATTTAGCTGTATTTAATATTCAAATTCATGTCCACATAATCATACTTTTAAAATAAAATAAATGAGTCGTTACTGAACTTATATAGTAAAAGAAATATTTTGATATTTATAATCCTATGCATATTTATATGTTGTAATTTTAAAACAACATATATATTGTATTTTTAATATATAAAGTATAGGGGGTATAAAGTATAAATGTGAATTTGTTTAATTTCTAAAGTTATTACAAAATATGAAAACTTATAATATTACACTTAATCTTATATAATTTTTAAAAATTCAACCACTAAAGTTTTATTAATTACCTCATATTTTTTTAAGTTTTTGTTTTTACAAATATTGTTATAAATATAATCGCGTATATTTATTTTTATATTAAGGCAACCCGTGCTTACAATTTGATAATTATATTCTCGTTTTCAGTAATTTAGCCGTATTTAAAATGTAAACTTGTGTTCACATAAGTTAAACTTTTAAAAATGAAATAAGTGGGTCCTTATTGAACGTAAAAAGTAAAAAAATTTATACTTATAATCTTATGCAAATTTATATGTTGTTATTTTATAACAACATATACATTGTATTTTTTAAGATATAAAGTATAAAGGGTATAAAGTATAAGGGGGTATTTGTTTATAATCCAAAGTTATAGAAAAACATGGAGGCTTATAATATTACACTTAACTCTATATAATTTTTAAAAATTCAACCACTAAAGTTTTAATAATTACCTCTTCTTTTTTTAAGTTTTTGTTTTCACAAATTTGACACCTATATTTTTATGTGTTTTTTCTATCAGCCAAAATTTTTCACCAAATTTATTAAAGTTTGACCAAAATCAATTAACTTTGACTTTTATTAACCAATCACATCATACGATTTTGTTTACGTGGCGAAATCGAACTCTTCTATTGGCCCAATTGTATTTTCAATAAGAATAAATTTTCTCCGATGACCAGACACGACCAAGTTGCCACAGTCGATGACCAAGTTAAAAAAAAGATTGAAAGGAAAGTGTGTGTAAATATCGGTTGAAAAAACAACCGATTTTTGTTTTTGGGTTGCCTCGACTGATCCTCGACCTACACCCCACATTGGTCATTTCAAATTTATTTTGACGAGAAAGCTGATGTGGCACCCGGTGACCTGGGTCACGACTGTGTCCAGATTTAAAGGTTGACCAAAATCAATTTAATTTTGACTTTTATTAACCAATCACATCTCACGAATGTGCTTACGTGTGTGCCCCAATAGGCTCACGTATTTCTAACCGTATAACATGCGTATCCGACTCACATATTCGAACATTCCTACTATAAAATTCCCTATATAGGCACTAAAACATATCTTTGGTACATTAAAATACATTCATGTATTATCTAAATCAGCAACTCAACTTAATTATACATTCATACCTTGAGTAGGTGTAGAAAATCCTTCCACGACAATCATGTGTTGATACTTAATCCTCTTCTAAAAAACGTACACAAAAAAATTGCATTACACTTTAGTATGTGCGATAAGATCATAAAACTGCAAAAACCACTAACATGTTGCATTATAGTGAGGATAACAACAAAGTTAGTCATAACATCAAATAAGAAAACTTCATATTAGAACAAAAGAGGTGTTTGGTATGCTTATTAAATGTGCTTATTGGCTTATTCAATTACCATAACACAATAAGTTTATGATAAAGCTATAAGCTTTTTTGAGAAGCTTAGTAAAAAAACCCCGAACTCACAACTAATTCTATCATAGCTTAGTGTGTTTATAGTAAAAACACAAATATTAAGCGTAGAACTTTTCAATAAAACATTAAAAATAAATAAATAAATAAGTAAATAAAAAAATTAAAGTTACTAAAAGTTGGTGTGTATAACAAAAAAGTTAAACCATAAAAAAAGTTACTAAAAACTATCAGCTAGATAAGGCATAAGCCAAAGTTCTGTTGAAGTCTCTTTCGGATTCTATTCAGAAGCAAAAAGAGGTTAACACATAAATCATAAGTATAGAAGAATGGTTGTATCTCACATCCGTGATTACCAACTCAATAACATTATCGCAGTATAGTAACGTAATAACCTGATTAAAAACTATATATTCTTGCTTAGTAATTCTCATATACATAATTTTATTTCTTTACAACGGCCAACTATTAAGTTTTTGTTTTTGTTTTTTTTTTCTTTTTTTTTTGATGAAACATCACGTCAATGAATAAAGTTAGGTTATCACCTAATTAGTTTTTCTTTTATTTTTTTGACTTAGGAGGAGATTGTTATGAAATAAGGATTGTGATGCGTGTATTTTTTTTATAATTTAAGAAAAACACCTTCTAAATTAACCAATATATGACTATCTAAACCATGTGTTTGTTTGTTTTTTTTAATAATTAGCTTTGTAAAACGTTTTTAACTGACAGACATGTTGAGATTGAGGTTGATGTTGATGTTTAACTTTAACTATTGATATCATGTTGTACAAAATGTGCGAGTTTAGTAGCACATAATGAGCGTTGATGAAGTTAAAATATGCTCCGTAAAGTTTTTAAAATGTTTTTATGGATATCCATATATAAATTTTAAATAATATATCATGAGTCATTGTTATAAGTAGAATCACGTATATTTATTTTCATATCACAGTAACGCGTGCTTACCATTTGATATTTATATTCCCGTTACTAATATTATAAAGTATAGGGGGTATAAAGTGTAAGGGGTTATTTGTTTTTTTTCTAAAGTTATTAAAAAACATGGAAACTTGTAATTTTACACTTAACTTTATATAAATTATTTAAAATTTAACAACTAAAGTTTTATTAATTACTCCCTCTTTTTTTAAGTTTATGTTTTCATAAATTTGACACTTATATTTTTATGCATTTTTTTTCTTAACCAAATTTCTCCACCAAAATTATTAAGTTTGACCAAAACCAATTTAATTTTGACTTTCTAGTGACCAATCATATTGCTCGATTTTGCCTACGTGGCAAATTCAAGCTCTCCTATTGGTTTAATTTTTATTTCAATAAAAAGGGTTTTGCAAAAACACTCCGAAATGATGTAATTCTTTTATTATATAAAAGATTAGCTTTAGATTAAGTGTTTATTTAAAAATATATATATATATATTAGTATCCCGATTGCCATCTCTTCTTAAGGTATAAATTTCATCTTTACTTTAAGTTTATATGCTAATATGGTACATTTATGTAAACTTGTCATTTTAACATGGCTATTGGTTTAAATGAAAGATTTTTATATGTTAACAAGTTAAATATGCTAAATTATAAATTTGTGGATGATTATATAAATTTGATATTTGTGATGCTTGTAGTTTTATAAGCTAAATGTTTATATGAAAGTGATTTTTATGTTAGACTTATAAGTTGTCTTTAAATTTAGAGTAAATTACACCGTTCGTCCTTGTGGTTTGCGTTGACCGCAGCCTTTCGTCCTTTGACCAAAAAAAATGCGCCGTTCGTCCTTAAATGGCAAACGTTATGCGCCATTCGTCCTTTGACCAAATGACGTTAAGTTTGACTGTTAAACTCCCCTCATGTGACTTGCACATGAGGGTAAAAATGTCATTTCATCTCCACCTTATATAGTTTGTGGTCAATACTCTTCCATATAAACACAAAACATCATCTTCTTCTCTTCATCTTAAAACCTCTCCACATCTCAGCCGCCACCCACCACTCTCCTGCTCTCTCCTCCGCCGTCTGTTCACCATCACCTCCGACCAACCAACACAACCATCCACACCTATCACTCACCTCTCTCTTGATGATAACCACTAAAACGCGAGGAGAAGGAGATGCAGGAGATGAATAAAAACGAAACAAACATGAACCCACGATCATAATCACGAACCATGAAGGCGCGAACCAAAACCCACACTGTTTCTTGACCAAAGGAAGGGAAGGCAGCGGCTGCACATGGTGGCGATGAGATGGTGACTGTGGTGTCGTGATGCACGACTCAAACACGGATACCAAAAAGTGTTTACCTACCTTTGCTTACAACACAAAAAGAGAACCGGTGGTGGCGTTGTGGTGAGGTGGTGGTGGCACGTGAGTGTATACCAAGACTAGGGGAGGGTTTTTAGGCGCGTGACCTAGTGGATCGGAAAGAGGGGAGAGTGGGGAGTGTTTTGAGGTGGGTGGTGTAGTGTGGTAGGCGGCGGTGTGGCGGTGGTGGTGGTTTAAGGTGGTCAGCGGCTAGGTTAAAGAGAGAGAGAGAAATGGTGATGATGATGATGTGTGTTTTATGTTTGTGTGTGTGTGGTAAGTGGTGATATACCACTTTGGACGATTTATGTAATTTTTACTTTAAAAATTGGTATAATTTCAAAATTAGATCTTTCGGTTTTTAGTGTAAAGCTTCAAAATTAATGTTTCACTGTAAAAATGAAATGTGAAATTAGGTTTCACGAAATAATAAAAAGGAAAACTGGGTATGTGGTGTGTTTTGTTTGGTTGGGTTGTTGTTGTGTTTATATTTATTGAAGATGATGATGTTCTTTGTGTATGTGGTGTGTTTTTGATTTTTTAGTTTGAAGAAGATAAGGAATCTGGTAAAAAGTGAGGAGATATTTTGTTTATTTATTTATTTATTAGTGATTAAAAAAAGATAGGTGTAGTTAGAAAGTAAAAAAACTGAATCTTGCGAACTATCAATTCAATATTACTGGGTTAAGATTCACACTTAAATGGGGGAAGAAGAAGATGAAAACTTGGGTTAGTGTATGCAAAAGTTTTACACTTTGGGAATTAATCACAACTGATGGGGTAGATGGGGGTAATAAATGCTAGTTGCTAGGGAAATGACGGATATACACCTTTAAAAACCTTAGTTAACGGACGTTAGTGGGAGTTAGTGGGGCCAGTTGGATGGAGGGACGAACGGCGCATAACGTTTGCCACTTAAGGACGAACGGCGCATTTTTTTTTGTCAAAGGACGAAAGGCTGCGGTCAACGCAAACCAAAAGGACGAACGGTGTAATTTACTCTTAAATTTATATACTCCCTCCGTCTCAATTTAATTGTCATGAGATAAAAATCACAAAGTTTAATAAAAGTGGGGTCACTTTAATTTTCAACAACACGAATAGAATATTCCCTCTTTAGATTCTTTAGTTTTTACTAAAAAAAGAAAGTGAACAATCTTTTTGAGACATCCAAAAATGAAAATATAGACAATTAAATTGAGACGGAGGGAGTAATGGATCTCATATGCAAATGATTATATAAACTTGATATCAACATGTTTATTGTTTTAAATAAAAGATCTTTACATGAAATGGTCGTATGTACTAGATCCTTACATGTAAGTGATTATGTTAATAAGTTTTGATATGAAAAATATATGTGTACAAATGTGGATAAAATAATGTTAAAAGTTTATTCAAAAAGTTAATGGCTAAATGAGTTGTTGTTATTTTAAGAGCACTAAATTGTATTTAATAAATTTATGTTCAAAATATACTCTATTGATAACTTCCCTCATTGGATGCTAAAATTTCGAACCTGGTAAACATTCATGTAATATTCGAAGGGAGAAATAACAACAAGGCGCCTGTAGCTCAGTGGATAGAGCGTCTGTTTCCTAAGCAGAAGGTCGTAGGTTCGACCCCTACCTGGCGCGAAATGTTTTACTAGCTTCTTTTTTTTTATGACTCTTACATTCGGGTTTAATGTTACACAATAAAAATTTTAATTGCAACAGAAAAAAGTGCTAGAACGTATATAGGAGAGAGCTATGTTCTGGTCGGCCTTTCTATGCCCCACACGAGTTTCAAACCGAGCCAGTGTAATGCAATAAAAGACCATGGTGTCAAGGAGTCATTCTTTCGACCTCACATGGCCTCCTGCCGATAAAGACCAATCATCCGGCTCGTATATAATAGATGTTCACACGTTTCGTCCTGCGCAAGGCAGCAGCTCCAACTTCCTACCAGCGCGGTGTCATATCGAGTCCTCTACTCGTGGCACGTAGTACACTTTTACCGTTGAGATACTCCAACAAAACCACCAGGAACCCACACATTGAGCGCTCTTCCAAGGAGAACCCGACCTTTCAGAATTTGGCTCTTGACATTCTCCCACCATTATGCACGACCTCGTGCATGGTCATTCACCTCAGCGAACAACATCCCTCAAATTATTTGGCTTTACTATGGCTTAAAGGGACATTTGACTTTTGACTCTTTAAGTCCCAGCGTGCAACGACTACCTTTATTCTTTGATTACTTCATTACTTTTTATGGCGTCTTAAGATCTAGCGAGCAACAATTTTCATCATCATTTGCCATCACTTTTTATGACTTCCATCGAATGCGACATTGTGTGATCAACACGACATCATTTTATCCTTAACAATTCCCCACCATTGAGCAGTCAAGACTTTTAAGAAAATTGGGAGAGCGACATGAGCGACTCTGTTTCGGTCCGTCTCGGTCCGACTTGGCTCTGACACTACTTGTTATAGAGTCATTCTTTCAACCTCGTGTGGCGTCTTTAACCCGATAAGGGCCAGCCTGGCCAGGCATTTGTCCCGCGTACGGTATAATAAAAGTTCACTGGTTTCGTCCTGCCTTGTATTCTTCAGAGGAGCGGCCCCAACTCCCTAGCAGTGTGGTGCCATATCGAGTCAATGCATTCAGCATACTTTCGAACATAACCCGACCGTTCAGAATTTGGATCGTGACAATGAGCTAAGTTAGGACTTAAGAGGGCTACTTCAATAGATTATAAACATATAAATGCAAGTATTTTGGAGTTAAACGACACAAAACGTATATATGTGAATTTTGATTTCGGATCAAATGCCAAGGGGAACCCAAAGGAATGGAGAAAAAGAAAAAAAAAAGGAAGATTGAGTGTTTCAATATATCTTCTCATATCTAAGCTAGAAAAGACGATTATCATTTAAGAGAATTGTTTCTGCTCTTTTGCAGCCCTTGAGATTTGAGAATGACATACTCATCTAAAAATACAATATAGTCAGCAACTAGCGCAAAAAAAATGGTCTGATGGAACAAATATGTTTGTGAACTGTATAATTATTAGAAATTATGAATCTTTTATGAATTTCGACTAATGAATACTATTAAATGTTTATCGTAAAAACAATGGGAACGTCATTCGAGAGTAACAAATAACTTACTCATATATTGCTGTAAAATTCCCTTCAGTTTTTTTTCTGCAAATATTCCTTGCAACAACCAATGTTTTCTGTCCATCAAGAGGTCTACTTGCCTATATACGAAATAAAAAAATAAAAAATTAAGCGTGCGATTTGCAAAGGTCCATGAAAATAACAAAACAGTATTCTTTGTTCCTTCACGAAGAACTTATGCCCGCCTCATTACGGTTCTCCACCGATCTCTAACAAGCTCAGGATTATGTTCACACAGAATATATGAAATAGTCCGCCTAGAATCTGCGCAAAATCAAATTACAGGCAGCAACACTAATACATAAAACATAATAAAATATTAAAACCGTAAGTTTAGTTTGCGATAGTATGTAGTATAAAATTATTTTACTCTAGGAATTGTATACCTAGCTCCTCATACTGTTAGTCATGATCAGTCCCTTATCCTGGCAGGTTTTGTTATTCAAGACAATTCCTTCACCTTCCTCAACTTCATCGATAAGATGTAAAAAATACAAAATTTCATAACAGAATTCATTTGAGAGATAAAAAAGATCAAATAAGAAACTATATAAAACAATTATAAGAAATATTATGTCAGACACTTCCCAGAAACGCTTATTTGAGTACATTTTGAAGAGTCTATTAATTTTTTTTTTTTTTTCCCCACACTAGTTAAAGTTGGCTCAAGTCCATCTTATCAAAGACTACATGTCAAGCATAGTTTTCAGCCAACTTTTCCAAGGAACTGTCAGCTGGATCTTGGATACCCAACCTTCTTTTTCTTCTTCTATTTGGTTGGGTCAATTGGGCGCAAGTTGCATTACTAAAAAATCACCATTTACCAAAAGATGTAGGATATGCGGTAACAAATTTTATATTATAAGGCATTAATTAGCTGAGGTTGATATTAAGTTTTTCACTGTATCCAATAACAACTTTTGTTCTTATAAATTACCAAGTGATGTTTGTTTTAGATGTCATCTGATATATTAACCACCTGAAGGTAACAACGATTTGGATGGATCAATGTGTACGTACGTCTGTCGCGAACAATATTAAAGAAAGACTATACATCAGATTGATATAGTGGTTAAACGAGCAGCTCTGGCATCGAAAACATATCAAACGGAAATATTTGTTCCCCTTCTTTTGGAAAACCTGGGCCATAGTTAAAAGGGAAAATGATAAAAAAAAAAAAAAAAGCATCGAAGTTGCCACGTTTTCCTTTTCTGGGCATCTAACTTTTTTTTTCCTATAGTAGCACTAAACTTGACTAATTTTCCTTTTGTTACACAAAATCACACTTATAGTGTAATTAACATTCTTAATCCCACCAAAACCGTTTTAAGCTGATTTTGCTTCCTTTGGGCATGTTTTGAACAAAATCACTTCCTTAGGGGTGTGTTCTAAACTTATTTACAAACCTTTTTTAATTCCCCCCACCCAATCCCAACCCTAAACCATTGCAGCAATATTTTCCCCAATCATTTGCAATTTAAGAACCCTAATTATGAGTAGTTCTTCTTCAGCACAATCACGTTTAGTTGGAGGTAAGATTGAACGTTTCTGTAAGTGTGATTGCCAATTGAGAGTCCAAACATCAACCACAAGGACGAATCCAGGAAAGAGATTTGTAAAATGTGATCAATGTCGCGTCTATGAGATTCTGGATGAAGACCTTCCTAGTCCATACTACAAGGACTTGGTATATGGGTTCTTTCAAAGGCAGAGAGGTGTTGAAAATGCACCCATGATTGAAGCTCTAGCTTTGGATAAGGCAAGGTTGGAAGAGGAGTTGAAGGCTACAAAGACAAGATTGGAAGAGGAGGTGACGGCTGGAAAGTCAAAACTGGAATTGTATGATAGGTTGTTTATGATGATGTTAGGAGTGTTATGTTTCATTTGTGTTTTGTTTGGTATGAAACTATCCAACTAATTTAGTTATTCTTCAGTTGTTAATGTAGTATTTTGAATTGTTAAATCTTAAGTTTGGATAATGAATGTCAATGTTTTAGTTTTGTAAATGTTTTGAATTGTTAAGTGTTACATAGGACTGCATTACATATATGATAAGCTGAGACACAGATATGATAGTCATATTACATAGGACTGCAACCATAGTCATAGGATTACATATATAGGACTGCATTACATAGGATTATTCTAGGGCTTACTAAAGCCATACCACTAACATTACTAAAGCCATAAAACCACACATGAGGCTGCTACCTTTACCTTCACTAACTTGTAGTGGTTCCAAACCACTCATTTCCTAGACCTTGTCCTCTTCCCCTTCCCCTTCCCCTTAGTCTCAGCTTCATTGTTGATAGGATTGGAAACCCAGTCTTTGATGCCCATCTCAGCACAAGTTGCCTTGTTTGGCAATCCCAGAACTTTGGGCCTAGCATCAAAAGCAAGCTTGGCAAGCTGCTTTGCAGTTAGTGGCACCTCCTCATCATCATTTTCTTCAACTTGCCTTGAGCTGGAACCAACTTTCCATTCAATAGGAAGTGGCTCTTCAATGTGCTGCAATGGTGGAAAATAAGATCCCCATGAGGCTGCTTCAGAACCACCTTGTTCAGTACTCTCTTCTGTGGTGCTGGAAATGGTTATTATCTCTGAAATAAAAAAAAATGTCAGTAAATGCATAAAGGAAATGTGCATTAAAGTTGTTATATTTCCTGGTTTATGGTTATTATTTATGGAAATGGTTATTATTAAGTTGTTACAGACCTGGTGGTTGGCTGGAAACAATCCTTTTGCCTGAACTCATGTTAATAGGAATTTTGTTTAGATACACATATATGATTAGAAGATGTGTGGGATATGGTATTGGTTCATTGGATTTTATAACAAGTCTCAAAAACAGTTGGGTTGGGATTCTCATTAAATTTACAATGACTG
Organism: Chrysanthemum makinoi; assembly: GCA_910596185.1. Lineage (NCBI taxonomy): Eukaryota > Viridiplantae > Streptophyta > Magnoliopsida > Asterales > Asteraceae > Chrysanthemum > Chrysanthemum makinoi. Next base: position 207,838,378 of record OU343223.1, on the reverse strand, counting down.
CAAATAGCCTATGTCTCATTGACTGCAAATAGTCTATGTTCATTGACTGCACAAAAAACATATTTCATTGACTGCAAATAGCCTATGTCTCATTGATTGCCTTATCAATGTGTATATAGGCTGCATAAAGAAAGACTGCAAATAGCCTATGGATGACAATGTCAGCTTTATGTCAACTTTCTTCATATATATGTCTGCAAACAGTAATGCCTATAAACAATGGTAAAAAACTGCATATTACATAGATAAAAACTACATATTTCATAAGATGTAAAAAATTGGAAACTAATAACAAAACATAGTTACAAACTGCATATTTCATTAAACTTAGTAGTTTAACAATGACCATCTTTTTACTGCCCTCAAAGGATGTACAAAATGGGCTTGTGCTGAGATGGTCATTACATAAACTTGTAACAATAATGGCTGCTATCATGATTGTATCTGTTCTACCCACATTACATACCAAAATGACCATCAGTTAGTGCCCTTAAAAGATTTACAAAATGGGCTATTGGTTGATGGTCATGACCTATTAACATTAGTTATCTAGACATATTACATACCCAAATTAAGTTATCATACTTTTCATTAGTTGCCCACAAAAGATATACAAAAAGGGCACATGGAGTTCCTTGTTGTTCAAGCATCATCTATTTCCAGTGCAGACTCTGTAGTGCTGCCCTGGCCATCCAACTGTTTAGCCAACTTCAATTTCAGGATTCTTTCACTAGGCCTTCTTACTTTCAGTTTAGTCATCCTTTTTTGCAAATGGTGCTGCTGAGGTTGTTCTTGTACTTGTACTTGAACTTGTTCTTGAGTCTGATCTATTTCAGCTTGCATGTGTTCAACTTGAGTAGCAGTCATTTCAATCTTTGTTTGAACTTCAGGCTGTTCTTCATTGTGATCTTGAGGGTTTTCTTCATGGTCAACTTGAGGTTGTTCCTCATGGTCAACTTGTGGTTCTTCTTCATGTTGAACTTCAGGTTGATCATCTGTTTGAGCTTGTTGTTGTTCCTCTGTTTGAACTTGAGGTTGTTCTTCAGTTGCATCTTGGTCACCAAACCATCTTGCATAAGCTGATGTGCATCCTCTTTTCAACCCCTTCCTATTTGTCCCACTTGACCCACCAACCAGCTTGGCCTAAATACAACAAATGGTTAAAACCAAAAGTTTGAAACAATGTATGCAGTTGAAATAAAAGTAAGATAATACCTTTGACCCACTTGAGCTACCAGTCTTTGACCCACTAGTTCCACTAGACCCACAAGCCTTTTTATTTGACCCACCAGTTCCACTAGACCCACAAGCCTTTTTATTTGACCCACTAGTCACCTTTGACCCAACATTTTTCCTTTTTGACCCAGACACATTCCCAGTCTCTTTTGACCCAGACACAATATTTTCATTGCATCCTTTTTTGTTGTGACCAGGTTTGTGGCATATAGAACATGACATCTCAGCACCTACCTTAGATACTCTAGTTAAGCTACCACCTTCACCCTTTGATCTGATCCTTTTCTTTCTTGGCCTACCAGGCATTTTTTTGGGTTTGGGAGGCAATACAACAGAGTACATACTCTGGTCAGGCCAGAAATCAATACCATCAACTGGTTTCAAGAAATGGTTATAGGTGTCATAGTACTTGTCTGTTTTAAACCAATCAGGCACATAGCTCTCAGGTACCTTGTTTATGTATAGAATTACCTTTGTTGCATATACACAAGGTATACCTGATAACTGCCACATTCGACATGTGCAAGTCCTACTTGCTTCACTAACTGTGAATGCCTCACTCCCTGATCTGACCTTAAACACATTCCCACCAGCAGGTATAATATGCCAAAACCTACAATAAAACAAGCTTATAAGTGTCAATTCAAACAATTTCATAACTGATATAACTTTAATTTGTAAATGATACTTACCTTTGTTGGTCTTTTAACCATTCCAACCTCTTCTGAATGTTGGGACAAACCCCAGGGTTCCATTTCTTACTGATTTCCCTCATTTTGTGCATCCTCTCAAGAACTATGAATCTCAATGCTTCTAGCATAGTAAGCAGTGGCTTGTCCCTAACACTTAGAATGACACTGTTAAAGCATTCACTGAATCCATTCTCCACTGCTTCACATCCTCTATTAACTTCAAAGAATGCTCTTGACAGGTTTTTGGGTTCTTGTCCATAAGCCACTGATGAGCCTTTGGGTTAGCCCTTTTAATCTTCTCCATGATCTTGTTAAACAACTGTGGATAGGAAGCCTTAGATGCTGACCAAAACAACTGTCTAAATTCCTCACCACTGAATACTTTCCTGAACCCTTCATATATATGTCTGGCACATTGCATGTGTTCCGCATATGGCATGACATTCTTCACAACTTCAATAAGACCCTAAAAACAAGCATACCTAGTTAGAATATATGTAAGACTAAGTCATTAACATCAAAGTATGGATAGAAGCATACCTTATGTTGATCATACATAAGATTTAGACCTTGTCCTTTTGTGCAATCCAAGTCTCCTTCCAGTAACTCCAAAAACCAGGTCCAGTTATCCTTGTTTTCAACATTAACCACTGCCCAAGCAACTGGGTAAATGTGGTTATTTCCATCTCTTCCAATAGCAGTAAGGATTTCACCATGGTTTGGGTTTTTCAAAAAACAACCATCTAAGGCAATTATTTACACCCCAGCCTTCAAACCATCTACTAGTCCAGCAAAGCAGACATAAAACCTATCAAAGTATGTTTTTTTATCAGGATTTACAGTCACTCCTAATTTGATAGTGGACCCAGGATTTGAATCTAAAATTGCCCTTCCATATGATCTCAGCAAGGCATAATGCTCATCAACTGATTTCTCATACTCTGTCAAGGCAAATGTCTTTGCATTTCTACACTGATTTGGGGATACCTTACACTTATACTTTTTCATCCCTAGGTCAGCTATAGCTTTCAACCTAATTTCAGGGTCAGCCCTAATCTTATTACCAAATTGTGTCCCTTGCCACTTATAGTTTACTAATGAACCAAATTGGAAGTTCCTAACACTGTATCTGAAAGGTTTCCTCTTTATTCATCCACCTAGCATAACATCTCCATGGACAGGTAGGTAATTCATCAGAACTAACACTAGGATATTTAGTTTTCTTCCTCTGTTTACCTTTGTCAGGATCAATCAACTTTGGTGGTCTCTGTCCACATTTTGCCACAACCTTCTTACTGTTACTCCTCTCATACCACAAAGAAAAGCCATTTTCCAAAGCATAGTAGGTTAAACACTCTTTAAACTTCACAATACTTGCATACTTTTCACCAACCTGCATTACAAATACAACAAATGTTTATGACAAAAATTCATAAACAATATATGTACTTGAAAAACAAAGTATGATAATACCTTTGGATGCCTCAGTCTCCAGTGACTAGTTTCATCATAGATTGGATACCTGTCAATAGCTTTCTCCACATAAATAAAAGGATCTTCATCTGAACTGCCTTCAGATGGCTGTAACCTTCTCATCAAATTGTTCATGAACATATCATGTTCCATCACAGTCTCACTTCTAAGGTTATTAGGAGGTACAGTGTTTGCTGGAGTTGGTTCACTCATTTCTGGCATTGACTCACTTACCTTCACTCTATTGGCTTTAATCCTTTTCCTAAGTTCTATAACCTCCTCTTCACCAGGACTTAGATAGTCAACTGATTAATCTGAACCATATCCACTGTCATTGTCACTATCAAAGTCACCATACAACTCACCATCTGGTTCATCCTCTCTAACCTTCCCTTTGCCCTTATCCACACCTGATATAGGCCTAGTATCTTCACCATCCAGATTAGTCTGTAAATCCTCACCATCTACACTAGGCCTACTATCATCACCCTCTTCACTAGGCCTCCACAATCTAACTTGTACTACATCATCTTGTAATTGCACTTCATGTGCAACAGTTGGATCTTTTGCATCAATGTTCTCAACTACACTAGCCTTCCCTTTGCCCTTATCCACACATGATCTAGACCTAATATCATCACCATCTAGACTAGTCTGCAAATCCTCACCCTCTACATTAGTCTGCAAATCATCACCCTCTACACCAGGCCTACTATCATCACCATCTACACTAGTCCTAGTATTCTCACCCTCTACACTAGTCCTAGATTTATCACCCTCTGATTCATTAACCTTCCTAGTATGATCAACCTCCATCTCAGCCCAATTAACCATCTCATCTACTGAGAAGTCATTGCAATACCTCTTTTTGGGAGAGCCTTTTGCTTTAGCAACAGACTCATCCATAAAAGTGGTATCTGCTTGGCCTAAATACTCTGACAGATTCATATCATTGTGATCAAGATATAGTTCAATCCTACCAAACAACTGAGCAACATCAAACATGTGTTCTATTTCCTTATCATTAGTTACTCTAACTAATCCTTTCTCTAATTCATTATGAGGCACCTTATAATACAAACCTTGAAAGTAATTACCAACCTTTTCTTCCAGGAATTCAGCAAATCTAAGATAGGGCATCCTTGGAGCACACATGTTAAGAATCACCCCATCCGCGTAGTGTAGAGGCAAATGCCTAAAATATCCGTCATTGTGTACATCAAATTGGTGCAAATTCGTACCTGGTATCATTCTGGCACAGAATTGAAAAAAAAAACTAGGGTTTTCACCATGCTAAAACTTTGATCAAAACAGATACAAATCAAAGAAATCATACAATTGTTTACCTCAAATAACGAAACAAGCATCAAATATGGCAATGCACAACGAACAATTTTTTGTGTGTCTCAAATTAGGGCTTCTAATGTTTACGGGTTATGAGGAAAACAGGTTTGGGTGGGGGAAGTTATTAAGGTTTGTAAATAAGTTTAGAACACACCCCTAAGGAAGTGATTTTGTTCAAAACATGCCCAAAGGAAGCAAAATCAGCTTAAAACGGTTTTGGTGGGATTAAGAATGTTAATTACACTATAAGTGTGATTTTGTGTCACAAAAGGAAAATTAGTCAAGTTTAGTGCTACTATAGGGAAAAAAAAGTTCGATGCCTAGAAAAGGAAAACGTGGCAACTTTGATGCATTTTTTTTATCATTTTCCCTAGTTAAAAATACAAACTTGCCATGCTAAACTTATCAACAAAGGCTAAACTTTTGAAAGACCCTTATCAGATACTTATATCTCTCCTGTTAAGTGATGAGTTGTAGTAATTTCCTCACAACTATTACAGAATATACACAAGTAAACTGTCCTATGTTTATTTAAAGCACAATTACATACATGCAACTACTATGCCGAACATTATTATGCAAGATGCAGTCATCACTAATCCCAATAGAACCACACAGAACTATACAATACTACTAATGATTGATATGAGAACTCTAACTTGTATCACTCATATATGACCCCGCCCATAGAGACAAAAACCTAGAATGGCAGCTAACATCCATAAAAATAGCTACTCCAACACATAACCTATACAATAAACAGAGGAAGGCAATTACATATTGTCTCCACAAAGAATACATGACAACAACCTATGCTATAACTGTAAATTTATTATTTCATATCCTTGACGCTTAACAGTTTACACTAGACCAGATATTATTTTTGTAATAACCGGATTTCCATTTCCTAATTTCCGTTATAAATTTGAACCTTTATACGACACGACTTAATTTGAAAATGATATAATACGAGACAATAGGTGAACCTTGAATACGAATTTTATGAAGCTACATTTTACGATGTTCTACAAATCGACACTTATATATACGCATATATACCACACGACTACATGTACTCCTAATAGGCCCGATTTAAATTTTTTTACACCACATCACTACTCAAAATTATGTCCAGATACATAATTATGTCTAGATGCATGATTTTTGAAAATAAGGAAAGAGTCTCCCATGAATTCCACCATATTTGGCATTTATACTTTTCCCATATCTCCATTCAAACCGTATACCAATTTCTCTCCTATCAAAACCCTAAACCGTATTATCCCTTCTCCATTCAAAAAAAAAAAAAAAAAAAAAAAAAAAAAAAACCCTAAAAGTGCGTCATTAAGAATCGGCAGCAGCAGGAGAAAAAAAAATATTTTCCAGCAGAACTCTAGGGCACGTTTGACAAGCAGTAGAAAGGGTGATAACATTAGCAAGGTGATCGTGGGGTGAGGTGTTTCTGAATCATACAACAGCAGGTGATTGTGGATCTTGGAGTGGTGTTTGAACGTGTGTCTGATTGGGGAGGGGGTCGTTTGGATCAATTGGTTTCTCGTATTTTCTGTTCTTGTGTGCAAAAATCGACCAAGATTTAGTGAAGCGGGGACGTTGATCTTGCTTGTGTGCCTTACTCTTACACACACACACATTTGAGGTACGGATATTCCGTCATTTCAGTAATGACACTTCTTTTCTCTCATGACTTGTTCAGTTTGATATTCGATTCGTATTCTCCTCGCTTTGATTTGTTATAATCCATTTGATATGATTCGTTTTGGTATGATCCTTTGATTTGATATTCGATTAGTTATTTGTTCAATATGTTATCCGTTTGAGATCCCTTATTGACATGATTCCATTATATGATCAGTTTGTTATGAGATGATTTGTTGTGTTTGGTTGCCCGAGCTAACTAGCCATGGAGGTACCATGGCCATGTCATTGATGCACCAATGGCATGACACTATCTGGGGCGGTGTGATTAGTCCCCGGTGTTCCCTTTTCATATGATTATGATATGTGTGCACTTGGCCGTTATGAATACGTATGTACAGTCTTGTACTGGCATATGTATATTTGATTTGTTTTGCAGGGAGCGTATGGATGCATCCTAGGTACTCAGTTCAATTTTGGTGATGTGGTGCGTGTGTGCAATACACCCCCTCACATTTGGGAGCTAGCTACTCCATTTGGTACTTGAGAGGTCTCCCCTCCTTGTGCACTTACGATTTGACGGATTTGATATGATTTGGCAGATATGGGTTATGATATGTGATTTGTTAGATTTGGCTATTGGAGTATTTCCTTTAGTATTAGGTGCTCGTGGCAACATTCTGATTTTGGTTATTATGTTACTATCTGATATTCTGATTCATTCGTTTACTATGCCTATTCAGTCATTCAGTTGACTACTTATTCACTCAGTATTCTTATGTGATTCGTTTGACTATCGGACTCATGCTTCAGTTCATTTGGTTATTATACTCAGTCTTCAGTTCATTTGATTTACTATGCTTTCACTCTATTTTGGTTGGTTGCCAAGCTTATACTTCAGATTACCACTTCACTCACTTACCGAGCTATTATATGATTATTGGATTCGGTGTTGAATATGCTATTATATGATTATTTGGTCCATCTGTTTACCATGCTGATTATGATTTCATGATTTTTCTGTCTACTATGTTAGTATGTGGTTACCTGATTCATCTGTTATCATGCTAATATCTGATTATCCGCTTACCATGCTGTTATGTGACTATTTGATTCGTCTGGTTGCCATGCTAGTATGTAATCATTTGATTTATCCATTGATCATGTTATACTTCGTTCAGTTATGTCGAGGGCTATGACTATCATTTAGTAATCTACCTGCAAATTGTGATTTCCATGTTTGTACTTTTGCTTGATGTTTCTGATGCTTATGTTATCGGTTCAACATAGTAATGGATGTTTACCTGATTTGTTGATCCACCATGTTTACACTTCTGTTCATGTTACTGGTTGATGAAGGAATATGGTTCAACTTATGTTACCTTTCTAGTTGACTTGTTTAATTTGCCATGCTATGTTCTTGTTTAGTTAATTCATTCAATTATGATGTTCGTTTGGTATTCCTACCTGATACGTGTGACTACCAGGTTTATACTAATGTTAGTATTTCCGTTGGTTATGATACTTGTTATGTTTAATAACTATGATTGATCTGACTTGTGTGATTGCCATGCTTACATTTTATTCAGTTGCTTTCGCCTGCTTAGAATTCAGCTTAGCTTATATGTATTCTGAATTATCTAATTTATTTGTTTTGCCATATTTATGTTTAGTTGATCTGTTGACTGATATACTTGTTCACTCTTTGGTTACTTGTTTTGATTATGATATTGTTCATCAACTCCTATATGATTATGTTTCGATACTTGTATGTTTGGTTATTTATATGTGCTTGTATTTGTTCAATGATTTGCTGCTTTGCTTTGCTTTGGTTCCTTTGATTTTTGTTCCTACTGGATATTTGTTAATATCGTGTTCTGCAGGTTCCTCATTGACTCATTGACTCATAGACTTATTGTGCTCATTCGTCATGATTTTGTTATCAGTCTCCTCTAATTTGTTTTCGTATTTTGGTTATGTTTAGCTTTTTTTTTGTTATATCTGTTCACTGGGATTTTTAAGATCAGCCGCATTTCTTTTCCATGCGGCAGATACCAAGTGGGATGCTGGGCTTTGATGGGCTAAGAGTAGGAGCTTTTGAGTGAACCGACCCTAGTTTCCCTATTATTTTGGACTCATTTGGAAGAACATCTGTTTTGATATTTCGTATCTTTTAGACATGTTGGATTATGTATTTCCCTTTGTAAGTCATTTGTTTATATGACTTGGTATTTTATTTAATAAGACTTCCGCTTGCAAAATTTTATTAGTATGCTCTGATATGACTCCATAATGTGACATTCGGACCCTTGTCGGGTTGGGGTGTTACAATTTTCATATCAGAAGTATCTTATTTGTCATTTTAATTCATAATATGAAAACAAAAAAAGATAAATAGATCAAATAAATCTAATAACTAAGCTGCACATGAGTTCAATGACAAAAGAAAAAAGAAATAAAATAAAATAAAAAAATATTCGTGCCGGATACACGAAATATAAAATCTCCAGTTTGAATTAAGGGGCCTTGATTATTCATTTCTCACATCACTTGACTTCAGCAACATCATTGTAGCACCTAGTGCTTATGTATAATACTCAACAGGTCTTCGGAGAAGTTATTACGTTAATTGATGATATTACTGTCCACGATATTACTGTCCACAATCTACCAAAGGGCTTTGGCTCGGTTGGTACCCACCTCCGAAAAAATCATGAGCCCACCAGAGAGATTTTGTGGATAAAAGGTCATGAGTTCGAGTCTCAGCTCTTGCTCACTCCAGTTGGTTCCCCACTAGGCTAGGAGAGTTGGCACCCGGGGTCAGGCCAATTCACACCTTTTGTGGATTGTGGAGTGTCCACAATCTCACATAAAAGGATCACATATCACTACTCATGTTTGCTCCAGTACTCAACATATTGACCACCATCATGTAACCTGATTTCTGAAAGCTTGGTGAATTTGCCAACAAGTATTAAATTTTCGTAGTCATAAATGATCATCGGAATGAAACTAGCTCTTAGTTGTGGAGAAATCTGTTGGTTTAATGGACAAAATATTAATAGATGTGTGTTAGGATCGAACTCGAGATCACGGGATTGCACACTTTACGTATGAGAATTAAAGTTAATAATTAAATATAAAATGCTATATTTATTTATTAATTACATGAAATATATAATGAACGTTAAGTGTAATGGACTAATGATCATTAAATGTTAAATGGGAGGACTAAATAATATAATAGAGATTGGGAAGGTTCCGGAAACCCTTGGGATATGTATAACCGATCGGCCAAGGGTTCCCCAAAGCCCAACCTATGCTTAACTTGATCACCAAGTTATCTTGTGTATAAATACAAGGCCTAGGGTCTTTGTATTCCATCTCTTGTACTCCTAACCTAAACCCTAAAATTGTTTGTGTGTGTTTTTGGTCTAGATCGATCGTACACCTTTCCCAAGGTGTCGATACATTGTTTTTCCAGAACAAAATTATTTTGTGTTCTTAAAACTAACATTACTTTAAAAACTAACATTACTTTAATTTGATTTAGTACGTGTGTAAAAGAACGTGGTACTAACATATTTTTGTTAGTATCTTGGATTGAATTACAAAATTGGTAAGGGGTAATTCACATAATCCTATAAACCCTAATTAGGGTTCATCACTCGCTAGTTTTGTGGAATTTATTCTTGTTCGGCTAGAATAAACAAGGTACGCATACTATTTATGTTTTAGTTAATTAATTATTCATTATATGTTCCTATACGCTTCCGCATGTATCTTTGATGTTTTGTGTGTTTTATATATGATAGTCTTGTTTTTTAAGTTCCAACAATGGCATCACGAGCTTGGTTTAATGAGTAATTAATTACTAAACACGTAAAAAAAACGGATATTATATGTGTTTGATATGACTAATTCTAGGGTTTGGTTATTATTATGTAAACCCTAATTTTAGGGTTAGGGCTTTTGCCCTAATTGGTTTTAAAAAAAATTTATATGTCGACCCATTAATTTTTTTTAGGTCGACCCTAAAAAATTTTTTAAAGTCGAATTATAATTTTTTTTAGGGTTTATAAAATTGTTTTGTTAATCGATATCTAAACCTAGAATTGTATATATGTTATGTGAATGAATTCGTGAATAATTGTTATGTGACATGGAATTGTATGCGATCTTGTGACAACGGGAATAATTTTTATGTTAAATCCATGAAAACGTGCATGTTTAGCATGGATTATTGTCGATATATATTTAATTGTTAATGTAATACCCCTTTATCACGTATACCTTATCACTTTACCAAGCAAACCAAACACAAGTATAACTACGTAAACCAAACACTTATGCGTAAATAAGAAAGAAAAGAATAGAAAGAACTTGGTGACTTGAATGATAGAATTCGTATGTATGTTTAGAGAGGTAGAGAAAAGAAGATGAAAACAATAAGTTGTATATTGCTTCAAGGGAAAACACACACACACACTCAAGCACACCCCTCAAATGACCATTTGAGGGGTATTTATAGTCCAAGGGACTTGATGCCCTAAAGGCTTTCTATGGGCTCGGTTTGGACTTGGATTGAGCTTGGATCGTTTGAGGTTATACAAGGCTAGCTTAACTAAACTAATACCCATTTAGCTTAGCCCAATCCACGAGCCCTTTGACTATTCTATCACGATATCTAACACACGTTACAAAGTTCCTAATCGTGAATGACCATCACTTCTAATAAAACTATTAAGGCTAACAATCTCCCCCTAAGGGGTGGTCATTCAAATGATGCTCCACTTGATAAGATCTTTACTTTCCTTGAGCTAGAACTTTGCGTGTAGATATAGAATAGTCTTGAATCTTTGTTCCTTCATGCTTTGTGATCAGATAATGTGGTTGTCTGCCGTTGTCAACTTCGTTGGTTAGGTGTCTCCACGTCTTTCTCCACCATGCTCACACTTCTATTTGACTTTTGGTTACCAATGATGTAGTTCTCGAGTCTTTAGATTCATTGACGAAGAATCATCTTTAACTTTGTGTAGCCTTTGATTATGATGAGAACTTTCATGTGTTTTTGTATGAGCATGTGGCGAGTCTGCACGATCCATCCGCTCCGGAGCTTCCATAAGAAGAAAACATAAAACAGGTTAGTAATAAGCGGATTCCGGCACTTACAAGTTTGAATTTCGAGGGTGTTAACAGCATAGTGTGAAAACACATCTCTAATTCTCACAAAGGCCGTTCCTGAACTGGAGTCCCACAAGTGAGATAACGCGATATACCGAAGTACATCTACAGTTCGGATGAGTCGCTGAGGTACACCGAAGCATCACCCCACGACTGTAGACCGTTTGAGACACACTAAGCGTAATCCACGAAGAATTACCGAAGTGACCTGCTGTCAGGGCTGCTTGATGTTGACCGTGGCAGGAGTTTCCATTCAATCACTGAAGATCACAGATGTGAAACTTCTCATAAATGTTCTGGCAGATTGCTAAGATCTGCGTAGGACTCTATAATATATCACTTGTGCCCTTATTGATGAACAACAAGCGATGAAATGTCATGTGTTCCTATGAGATCTTTTGATGAATCTCGTGGCTCTAGACTCAATAGGTGCATTATGGTTTTCCTAAGCGGAGACTAGGGAGAGGGTCTCCTTCTTCAATATCAACGATCTCTAAGAGAAGGTCGATAGATTATGTAGGGTTCCCAGTGAGAATGAAACAAATCCTTTTAAGAGGAATTGAGTGGCTAGAAGGTTTAGTGCAGTGCGTCACTGGGTCCATGACGTCTTTGTCTTCAATACCAGTGTCATCTAGTGACAACCAGTAGCATATGTATTGAACCCGGTTTCTGCCCTAAGGTTGAATATGGAGGGCTATTTCTTTTCACCCTTTCATTATATTTGTTTTTAATTCTTCAACCCCTTCTTTCTCCTTTCTCACATTACTCCTTTTTTCAATCATACCTAAGGACTTCTAATACTAAACTATTGGTGATGTCCTTGGGTAGATCCCTCCGGCTCTGGCGGATCATAGGACGAGTTTCCTATCCTTAGTCACCTTATAACTCCATGACTGTCCTATTGTTGCCATAAAACCATTTTTCTTGAAAATCTCTTAGAGTGTTTATGATAGAAAACATGTTTGAAATACTCCGAGAGTTTTAAATTTTCAGAAACACTCCCCCTTCATATGTGCTTATAAGTTTTGACAGAAATCTGCACATCGAGGGTAGAGTTCGCACTTTTTGAATTGATCGGCTCATGATAGACAATTCCCCACGAGACACGGTTACGTTGCCTAGTTAAAGAGTTCCATTGTCAGTTTTTAGGTGACAACTAGCTCTAATAACTAACTTGAAGTTGTAAACACTCCTTGAAAAGGAGGTTAGACCCATGAAAGTGCATGTCTATCACAAGTTTCTCGAGATGGTACATTTACTGACTTTGATTCCCGTCAATTCATTGGTTTCGTCTGAGTTGAGCTCATTTTGAGATTCAAACAACGATCATTAAACTTTTTGATCACATTTTAATCACGTTTCTCCCCCTCAAAATAGCATATACATGATGTTTTTGAAACAAAATGATTAAAAGATATATTTTTCGAAAAGCATTTGGAGAGAAACTGATTTAGCATGAATTTTGGAACAATTTTTTGTTTTATACTCCCCCTTAACGAAAGCATATTTTTCATACAGAAAATTTTAGAATCAATTAAGGGTTTAGAGGGAGTTATCTTGGTACCAAATGTGAGAGATTTTGAAAAATCTTTTTGAAAAATTTCAAATTAATGGTACGCAAGATGAAGATTTTAAAAATCTTTTGAAGATATTGGAGAAGAATTATCTTCATTTGTTTTAGGATAAGTGCTCGATATTTATGAAAATCGATTTTGCATAGCACTTTCCTTTCTTTAAAGATCGGGTTACAGTCTGAAGTAACTGCAAGCCATTATATTTTTAGGAATAGTGCTTGAAAAATATTTAAAACCTTTGATTTTGTTAAGCACTTTCCTTTCTTTGAAGCGCGGGTCCTGAACTGATGTGTCCAGAAGCCATTATTTTGAAGTCCGGGTTTCGTACTGAAGTATACGAAAGCCATTATGTTTTAAGAAACTTTGAGAAGCGACATGTTTTGGAAAACATTTAAAGAACTCTCGCTCAAGCATCTGTACATGCCCGTATCATTGTTGAATGACATTTCTAGAAACGTACAGAATATCGATTATACTAGAGACATGTCGTGAGAAGATTATTTTTGGATTTTTGATTTTCTATTGTTTTTGTATTTTTTTTTAAAGTTTTATATTTTTGTATTTTGTTTTTGTTGGTTTTTCAAATTTTGTATTTTGGTTTTTTTTCAAAAGATATTTACAAAGAAGATTTGAAGAAAGAAGATTAAGTTTGGCCAAGTAAAAGTGGAGTTAAGAGTGGAACTAGAAAAGGATTTCCACATGCGAAATTGGCATAAAGTTCTTCTTTACCACATGGGGTATATGAACCTTCAACACTTTTACAAGTACCTGCATCCACAGAAGAAGAATTTTCACAAATAACAGTGTTAGAAGTATATGTTTCCTCACGGCGAGGGAGATCACTATCAACGGTTGTAGTGGTTTGTACTTCCTTATCCGAATGATTGGTTTCACTATTATCTGTGTTGGTGCAAGTATCAAAAATCTTTCCTGTGGGAATCCATCTAAGACCTATTTTGTTGAAAACTTTGCCCGTGGGAATCCACCTAAGGTAAGATCTAGGAGTTGTTTTCTTATCAGATGCAGCGGAAGACTCATTTTTAGAAAAACTACGTCCTGAAGAGATCCACCTATTAGGTTTCCTTTTGATGTTCATCTTGTCACCGGGTTTGTTTCGGTTTGGAGTCTTAGTGGATTGTGCCTTGGCACGAGAATTATCTTTCTTGAGATATTGTAAGGCACATGCATCATGATTAGCTGAAAAGACACATTTTTTACATGTAGTACAGACAAATTCAATATTCTTGTTTAAAACAGCAGCTTTAACTTTGTCACTACAGTCTTTTGGAAGTTGATTCTTGTTCGAAAAAGACTTAGAATTCCTAGTGATGTTTTCTGAGGGCATAGCATTTTCTTTTGCGCAACTACTCTTAGATGCAAGCCAATCCCTAGTCTTTTGTAGAGTGTTCCTAGGTAATGGTTTACTACTACTAGCAGTGCCTTGAAATCTTGTAGAATTCATCACCCTAGATGTTGTACCTAGAATTCCGTCTTTTTGAGTCTGTGCCTTTTTCCTAGCTTCTTCTAGATAGTGATTGTTGACCATGTCGTTAGAACTGACAGATTCTTTAACTGGATTTTTGGTCACATTCCGTGTAATATTCCTAGAGATGCCAGGTGTAAACACTTTTTCATTCTCAAAAACAGGTTTTTCAAAAGCTTTGATAATTCTCTTTTTAATAGGCAGGGACTGTGGAGTGACTGTTTTTGACAAATCATTTTTCTCATTGACTTTTGGAGGAGGCATAGAAATAGACATTTTTGGTTTAAAAACCGGTTTGGGAACCTTTGTTTTCTCCTCAGTCAATGGTTTTGCAAACTTAGTATCCACAGCCTTTCCTTTTTGACATTCCAACTGAGCCCTCAAAAGATCATTTTGCTCTTTCATGTCCTTGTGGGCACGCTCATACGACAGTTTGTCATACTTGCATTCCTCAGATTTTCGATCAAGTTGTTTAAAATAGGACACGTTTTCATTTTCAAGTTTTGCAAGAGCATTTTCATATTTTGAAACAATTGCGGAGGTCTCAGACTGGAGTCTTTCATGATCTTCAACAAAATATGTTTGTAAGATAATGGACATGATATCGGTAGTCATAACATCTTCGAAGAGAGAATCATTGAGTTTTTCCAAAACTTTGATGTGTTCAATACTTTCATTAGCTTGCTTTACCAGGGATTTATGGTCCTTGACAAAGTCACTCGTTTCTTTCAAAAGTGCTTGTTCAACATGAATTACCCTCGCACTGATGGCAGTTAACGGAGGGGCACTTTGGGTTTTAAAAACTCTTTTGTTTCGTCATCATGACGAGTAAACCAGATGTTAGTTGTAATATTGGTTTTAGACTTGACAATCTCTTGAAGATACCCAATTCTAGTTTTAACGTCATCTAAAATGCTTCTAGTATCACTTGTGTTAAAAGGATTGTTTGAAGACATTTGTTCGATTTTCGAAAGAGATTTGGAAACTAAAACTGGTTTCGAAACTGGTTTTGAAACCGGTGTTGACACTTTGTTTGAAACACTTGGTGTGGTGGAAAACGTTGATTGTTCCTTTTGATTAACAAAAGTAATTCCATTAATTTTGTTCCATTTGTTATAATCAATCGGTTTAAGATCCGGATTCTTTTGTTTCATTTTTGATCTACTCTCCTCGGATAGTTCCAACGTTTCAAGAGAATCACGAACAATTATGGGTTCATGCAAAGGTTTTCCATTGTTCAACACATTCCGAGATTTCTGAGCTTTCTTGAGGAACGAAGAAGGGTCGTTACCAAGTGCCATCTTATGTGAAGTATGAAAACGTGGATTTACTTGGTTAGAAAGCATCTTGTTTGATTTAGCTGAATGACCCGTTGTAAGAAGCAAATTGTCCAAAGTTTTGATTTTTTCCGTTTTATCAAGAATTTCATCAAGAAGAGAATCTTCTCGTTTTGCAAAATCAGCAATTAACTGTTTCTTCTCTTTTTCAAGATCAGAAAACAGTGCTTTTTGTTTTGAAAGTTGGTCATTTAGTTCCGAAATTTCCTTGTTTAAAGATTTGATTTTCAAATTCAGATTCACATCAAGTGTGTCATACTTGAGTTGCAAATCTTTTTCTCTTAAAACAGAATCTCGATAACCAATTTCTAATTCCGACATTTTGTTTGTATGAAATTCATAGGCTTTGGCGTGCTCCTTGTAACTCTCAAGCTCAGCGGTCAATTTTTTATTCGCGGCCTTAACTTCGCGATTGACCGTTCTTACTTTCTCAACTTCAATGCCACATTGATTAATTAATGATTCAAAATAAGCACATGTTTCCTCATCATTAGCACCATTCTGTATCACTTGACCTCCATTAGGATCCATATATGGAGTTTCAGAGTTAACATTGCTATTAACTTGCTCTCCCATATATGTGTCATAATAAGGTTCGGGAGACACAGAATGTGGCTTCTCATGAGTAAACGAATTTGGTACCTCATTGAGTGAATATGTGTCGTAGAGAGGAGTTGTGTCATAAGTACCGCTTGATGTTGTGTCCTGTTGATTGATTGTATGACTGGAGGTTGCATTATCGTTTGCTTTATCTTCCCATTTTGGGTATCTGAATTTGATTTCCTCGGATCAACTCAATTCCCAACTCTTCTTTTTCTGCTAACATCAACATGTACTGGATCTTTTCAAGCTTCGTAAGTCGGTTGACACTAGATCCCGAATCTTGTCTTTGAGGTTGAGGTAGCATTCGAGCGAAGTCATAAAACAGTTATTCCCATTTTGATATCCCATATTCGATTCACAATCGACCCCCTTGATGTCCATCAAACGCTCTGCATATTGCATCGATTCCCCGATTCACATTTCCATAATTCCCAACGATTGGAGCTGCAACATTTCCATTCGATTACCCATTGCTCTATTCCCAACATTCGTCCCATCGATTTCCAACATCTTGACCCGATGATTACCCGATACGGAACCGCATGATTACCGATGCGACTGTTAAATGCTTTATCCAATAAAGAAAATATCTGTTGCAAGGTCGCTTCTACATGGTCAGTTTCATTATCAGTGATTCCTTGTTCCCTGGTATTGTTGATCTGGATAGAATTGTTGTTGTGGTTGTGGAATGTATTGCTGCAAGTTGTTGTTGTTGGAAGATGATGAAGCTTGTTGTTGTGTATTCACTGTAGTTTGAGTCTTTGCAATGAGTGCCAATGAATCATGATTCTTTGCTAATCTTTCTTGCCTGACTTCATTCGCTTCATCTTGGTTTAGTTTCAGAAAATCATTCAGTTGATCAAAGTTCACCTGATGTAAGTCTTTTGTTTGGTTGAAAATAGTGACATATCGTCCCCATTCTTTTGGAAGATTATTCAGGAACTTGATGTTTTGAACGATTGTTCTGGGTGCCAACTTGTTTCCGATAAGCTCATTCATCAAAGTGCAAAACCTTCCATAGTAGGATTCAATGGATTCTCCTGGTGTAGATGTAAACTTCTCCCATTCAGTTAGCAGCTTGTTCTCCATGTCTTGTTTACCAATTTCCGTTCCATAACATAGCCGTCTAACACGTTCCCACATATCGAAAGCAGTTTCACAACTGTCTACCGCAGCAAAGATGTCTATTGGTAAACCCAGTTGGACAATATGAATTGCCATGTCATCTGCATCGACTTGTTTCTGATCCTCTTCAGTGTATTCTGATTCAGTTTGAAGATGAGAGGATGGTGGGATGGGAGGTGTTGCATCTGCATTTCCAAGGACATTAACTTGTCGAGGCTTGAAGGGTCCATCCTGAATGGATTTAATCATGAGTTTGCCATTAGGTTTGGTCTTGATGTAGCGGAGCATACGACTTGTCCATTGAAGATAACCACCTTTTGCCAACATAGGAGGTCGGTTTTCGGCACCGGCTGCATGAATGTCTTGTTGAGTAGCCATTGATGAAGGTATGATCTGATAAAGTTGATGTAGGATCGATTCAACGATAAAGGAGTTGTGGTTGATGAAGATTAAGCCCGGTTGAGGTGTTTCTGAAAGTCGTACTCGTAACCTTGGTTCTTAGTCGAAAAAAAAATTTTCGCCCAAAATTTGAAATCCACTTTAAAAATCAATTCTAAGGTCGTATGAAAAATTTGAGTTATGACAATTTTGACGCCAAATTTGACCCGAAAAATTTGAATTTAGGCTCAAAAATTTGAATTTTTGACCAAAATTTTCACAGTTAAACCAAAATTTGAATCTCGCGTAAAAATTGAACGTTTAGTCTACTCAAAATTATTATTATTATTTTTTTTTTTTTTTTTTTTTTGAAAATGAAGAGCTTAGGCGTAGAAACACGAAGTTACGAGTAGACGAGGCTTAGGCGTAGGATCTGGTGCTTATGCGTAGGATCTTATGCGTAGGAAGCTTATGCGTAGAAACCTTATGCGTAGAAACCTTAAGCGTAGAAACCTTAAGCGTAGAAACCTTATGCGTAGGAACCTTAAGCGTAACCTTAAGCTTATGCGTAGACAAAAAGTTACTCGTAAACCTTACGCGTAATTTTGAAGTTATGCGTAGAGTTACTCGTAAGCTTTTAGCTTATGTGTAAACTATGGTTAAGAACCAAAAATCCTTTACACTGTCACAGCGTAAGAGATATCCACAAGTCGAAGTGTTCCACACACTTATCCAAGTGAGGGAAGCACTGAGTAACAGTTATAGCACGAAGATTCTTCACCAAAAAGTTACGAGTAGAAAACTAGGGTTTTGACTTTTTGACTTCTACTCGTAAGAAATATCCAACGATTCAAATGATTTCTTTTACCCAGATAGCCTTAAAAACACTCGAATAACCCAAAAATGTTGACCTTTTTCACCCAAAGTGCCTAGAAAAGTTACGAGTAGAAATGACCAATAACCAAATACGAGCTTAAAAATGAAGAAAAACACGTAAAGCTACGAACTTTTTTCAAAAAACTGAAACTTTAGCACCAAATAAACCTTAAACCACAAGAATCTTGAATTTTAAAGTGCAAAAATTAAAGCTTTAAGCTTGACAAAAAACGTATAACGAGAGCCTTTTACGCGTAACCCTTCAAAACAAACACAAACACTCCTAAACCATTGTTAGGCGATTGATACCAATTGTAATACCCCTTTATCACGTATACCTTATCACTTTACCAAGCAAACCAAACACAAGTATAACCACGTAAACCAAACACTTATGCGTAAATAAGAAAGAAAAGAATAGAAAGAACTTGGTGACTTGAATGATAGAATTCGTATGTATGTTTAGAGAGGTAGAGAAAAGAAGATGAAAACAATAAGTTGTATATTGCTTCAAGGGAAAACACACACACACACTCAAGCACACCCCTCAAATGACCATTTGAGGGGTATTTATAGTCCAAGGGACTTGATGCCCTAAAGGCTTTCTATGGGCTCGGTTTGGACTTGGATTGGGCTTGGATCGTTTGAGGTTATACAAGGCTAGCTTAACTAAACTAATACCCATTTAGCTTAGCCCAATCCACGAGCCCTTTGACTATTCTATCACGATATCTAACACACGTTACAAAGTTCCTAATCGTGAATGACCATCACTTCTAATAAAACTATTAAGGCTAACAGTTAAGATCGGTTATGTGAAAATTAATTGTTAAGTTTTATACACATGTTTATTGTTTTGATAAATCTTGAATTGGGGAATACCTCAATAATATTAATGAATCAATTATGTGCAATTCGGTATATTTTTTACTATGGCTTACGCAATCGATTCATCGATGTATGTGGCTCACTTCTATTGTGCAGGTGAAAGCGCTAGTTAATATATACGTTAATTAACCTAGATATTGATTATTAATAGGTTTTATCAAATAAGTTGCACGTGGCTACTTGTTTATGCATATTAATTGTTAGTTATGTGCGTATTGTTTTAGTTGTTTATTTTTTTATTTTGTTACTTGTTTGTTTATTATGTTTGACAAGTTTTAAACAAAGGGTAATTTCATGAATAGAAAAATAAATTGGACTAAACAATGGTGAAATTTGATTTGTTTTTTTGAAGGGTTAAAATTTTCATAAGTTTAATTCAGTGATGAGTTTTGGTACAAATAGTGAGAACGACGCATCCAATTTTGACAAACTATGAGAGGGGTATAAGGAGGGGAGCGCATTAAATTGTGACCCGAAAGAAGGAGGTTAATTGCTTCGCGCTGACCAAATTCCCCGCTTCTTTGTGCGTCAAATTGGAGTTACCAAGTAGGCTATTTTATGTACAAAATCATCTTAAGGGCGAATTGGCTTTAATTCCATGCGCCACATTGTGGTAATTATCCGAAACACTAAGTCTTTGGACTTATGCAAAAGTACGATATAATGGACGATAATTAAATTTAAATTCCTTGATTGGCGAAACCAATACCTCAATCAAAACTTTGATAATTTACTATTTGTGAATTGGTTAATAAAAAGGTTTTTATTAAAAACTGTTGATACGAAGTTGTATGCATGCTTCTTCGTACATATTTGATTTGACACCATAAATCAAAATTAGTACCCTTTTAAAATTAAGTTAGTGCCATCTAGTTAAAGGAACACTCGAAGTTGCAATTTACGTCATGTGGGAACTTGGCAAGATTGTGATGGAAAGGTAAATCTTCATATGAAGTCAGACCTTGCATGGACACATTTGCAGTTCTTTAAGTTATACGACTTAAATTGAGTAGTAAGTGAGAACTGGACTCAAGGCACAAGATGTGATAAAACATGTTTACATTTGCAATAGCGTTGGTAATGTAAATCCCATAATGATATAGGAATTGGAAAAAGGTTTGCCAATTATTGTTTGACAGATTACCTTATTATGTGCTTTCATTACAGGCATATCAACTGATGTAATGGAACTATGATAATTTGGATCATAGTTTTAGAGAAAATTCTATGGTTATATGAATATTACCTTGGGTATTTTATTTTCTTGAAAAGTTTAATTATCAAAAATACTAATATTAATTTTGCTAATTCTGTAAATGTATTAATGTAACATTAAACCGTAAACGTATGTTATTCTTGTATTGGTAAATTGATCTACACCTGTAAGGGTTTTTGGTAGAGTCAACTTTACTAAAAGAATAAACCTCGTCCTCTTTTCATAAGAAATAGTGAGATTCAATACTATTCCTTTTCATTAATGAGAAAGGTATGATAGGAAACTGGAATTGTCTAAATTCTAAATATATAACTCATAAGCAAATTTTAATAGTTAAGAAAATTGCATATTTTTTGAGTTATTAAATTAGAAGCTAGACTAATTTACTGCAGAATTGGTAAAAGACAAACTAGTATATTTTATCTAGTTGTTCTGTTTCTTTTTTTTTTTTTTTTTCTCGTTAATACCTTTTATTACTTGTAATAACGGATTACAATAAGATGGCAGGCAAACGGGCAACAAGCTGTGCCGCAACCCCCTTTTGAATAGCAAAACCAATTCTACTAAAAATGAAATTTTGTGACTTAGGGGTCGCAAAATTACTTTGCACAACCCGTTGAACCCTACTTAAGAAAGAAATTGCAATTGTTGGAATGGTAGAACTATTAAGAAAGAAATTGCATGCCCAATTTTTCAAGTTAATAGCATTGATGGATAATTCATCATCTACATAGTAAAAAACACCCTTTTAGTACATAAGTAATTGTTATGTATGGACTTTTCAAAGGTGTAGGAAGTAAATAGTACACTATTTTCTTTAACTGGTTAATGAAACACTTATAATGTTGTCAAATCCAGTGGGAGTATTGTGTTCTTATTACTGAATAAGGAATTAATGTAATGATCTCTAATTCAGTGGGAGTTACAAGCTAAGTCATCTTGGTAGTAACCCAGATTATCTCTAGAATGTCTTAAGATAATTACTTTCAACTTGTAGACACTTATGTTTTTAAAGAAAGTCATGTACGTTTCCTTACTAGACAATGAAGTGGTTCTACATCTACTATTTATGCAAATATCAATGACACAATCATATTGGTCACATAAACAAACATAGGTCGTGTTGTTTATCTGCTACATGATGTTGTTCCATGCACAAGTGGGAGAAATCTATATTGTGTGCAAGGTACAACATATAGGTATATGATTTAACGGATTCTCTTGACTGCAAGGTAAGAGACTAACGTTCTAATATGAATTGTACATATCTAATTCAAGAAACACTTGGTGTTGCAATTTACGTCATGTGAGAACTTGGCGAGATTACAACAACAAAGTAAATCTCCATGTTACGTGGGATCATATCTGGAATAAATTTACAGTTTCTAAATTAGACAAGTATTTAGAGCATGTGTCAAGATGATATATAAGACTACTTCAAACTAAATATTTATGTATTATTAGAATGACATAAATAAATGAAGTAATCTAATACTACTTCAATTTGTATATTTATGTATTTTTTGAATGACATAAATAAATTAAGAAATAATGTCGTCCTATATTATTGTGAAGTAATAAATTAACTTGAAATTACTATTGAAACCATGAGGTGGTTTTCATAATTACTTTAGTTAAACATATTTATGATTCATTGTAAAGACATATACAAGAAGTCATTGAGTTGATCAATGATTTATAATGTATAATGGGATTATAACAGTTTATGTTTTATTGTTAAGACATGGATATGATGTGACTTGGTTAAAGAGTACTTGTGTTATAAAGCATGCAATTGGCTTGGAAAGTCTATTATACCATTAAGTTGACTTAGTTGGTAAATAGGTAAGCCAAAAGGAATATTTTTATTTTATATATTGTTAGATTGTATTACAAGTGGATGATGAATAGGTTTACAACATGTTTAGGACTTGTTATTAGCTTTCTACATGAAATTTTGGACTTATAATATGTTAAATGCTTGCTATTATGCTTCATTGGTTAAATTGATGACACCTCTGTAAAATTCATGCTATTAGACCCTAAACATGATGTATGATGAGTTTTTTTATGTTTGTCATGCTTAAGAGATGATTGGTGACTTGTTTGTTGCTTGGTTACGATTGTTTGTTAAGCTGTCCAAAATTTAGGTTGGATTCATCTAGTTGTAAACTGATGATACTTGCATATTTTTGAGTGATTCTTAAGCCTAAATTGTAGTACATTGAAATAGCTTTCTAGAAATATAAGCCTTGTAGCATTCGCATACCTAGAATTATGATTTTTACATTTTTGGAGTTAAGGTGTTTGAATCTGAATTTCTGAGTTTAAATTTGTGATGTAGTATTTGATTTTTAGTATTAAATCCATGAGGTTCTGAAACTTTTCCTTTGGTGTTTATGATGTTTATATATTGTGTGACACCTGTAATTTTGGGTTTGATGTATGGAGTAGGGTGAGTGTGTTTTTCTGGGCTATACTTTTGGTGTGTCTAATTCTGGATAAGTTCTGGACAGTTCTGGACTTATGATTTTTCATAGGCCATTTGACCTGGAAATAAAATCCCCCAATTTTTGTAGAGTCTCTTAACTCATACGGGAACCCCTGGGCATTTCCTTGATTTTATTTGAGCTTAGTAAGTATTTTATAAAATCGCTAAAGTCTGGTCCAGATTCGAAATACTAAAAAACAGAAATTTATGAACTTGAAACTAAGTATAAATAGAAGATAAGTTAAACATGATTTATAAATGGAACACATATGTGATTTATGATATGTACTAATTTAGAATTCGTGAAGCGGAAATGTTGAACTTGCTTGTGTGCCTTACTCTTACGCACACACATTTGAGGTACATATATTCTGACCTTATCTCTTAAGGTTTCTCATGATTCGTACACATCTTCTTGGTATTAGCTTTGATTATATTGCCTTTACTCTGAGCCTTACTATTATGGCTTTCTTATATGATCCTTGTATTATGCTTTATTGGACCTTTGCTATGCACCCTTTAGATTTGTGAACCTTTGATATTGAACCTTGCTTTGAACCTTTAATATGAACCTTTATTTTATGACTTTCATTTGACCTTTCAGTTTAATACCCAAGCCATTTTCCTAGCCATGAAGGAAACATGGCCGTGTCATTGATGCACCAATGACATGACTCTAGGTCGGTGGAGTGATGTTCCGTCCCGTCCCTTTTTGTGATATTACGCGCGCTTTATATTTTATTATGGCCACTATGATTTGTATAGGGGCGTATGGATTCATCCTAGATTTGTTATGATATGATATGATGTGACTTATATGGTGATTGATGTTGTGTGTAATACACGTCCTTCAAATTTTGGGAGCTAGCTACTCCATGGTTACTTATGATATGATATGATTTGATTTGTTTGGGCTCGTGGTGGATTACTGATACTTTCCTTTCATGACCTTTCATCTTTGTTATGCCTCATGTTATTCCACAATGCACCATATTCTATATTTCTCTTTTTTGTTTTCTGTTGATTACTCATTCATTCATTATCCTTGTGTGATTCATCCGACTACCATACTATACTCCATTTCATTGATTTGTCATACTCTGATTCCATTTTGACTACCAAGCTTATATTTCATATTACCACTTCATCATGTTTACCCTGCCATTATATGATTTATGTGACTACCTGTTTACCCTACCATTATATAACTTTTGTGACTACCTGTTTACCATGCTATTATGTGACTAATTGACTTACCGTTTGCCATGCTAGTATGTAATTATTTGACTCATCCGTTTACCATGTTATACCTCGTTTAGTTATTCTGTTGGCTATGATTATCTTTTAGTATTCCTATATGTTATTTGTGACCACTATTCTTGTACTCTTGGTTGGTATTCTTCAGTTGCTTACGATATTGGTTTGGCTTAGTAATTGATGTTTACCTGAGTTGTTGATCTTCCATGTTTACACTTCTGTTTATGCTACTGCTTGATGATGGAAATGGTTCAATGTATGTTACATTTCTAGTTGATTTTTAGCTTGCCATGCCATGTTCTTGTTTAGTTAATTCATTCAATTATGATGTTCGTTTGGTATTCCTACCTGATACATGTGGCTATCATGCTTATAATGCTGCTAGTTTTTCCGCTGGTTATGATACTTGTTCTGTTTATTAACTGTGGGTTATCTGACTTGTGTGATTGCCATACTTACATTCAATTTAGTTGCTTCCTCCTGCTTATAGAATTCAGCGTAGCATATATATATATATCTGATTATCTGATTTGTTGTTTTGCTATATTTATGATTAGTTGATCCGCTGGTTGATATGCTTGTTCATTGTGTGGTTACTTGTCTTGATTACGAAACTGTTCATCAACTCCTATTTGATTATGTTTCGGTACTTGCATGTTTGGTTATTTATATGTACTTATATATGTCATCGATGCGCTGCTTTGCTTTGGTCGCCTTTGATTTCTGCTTCTTCTGTATATCTATTAATATTGTGTTCTGCAGGTTCCTCATTGACTCATTGTGCTCATTTCATTGTGACTTTGTTATCTGTCTCCTTTGTTTCGTTTTTATATTTTTATTATGTTAGCTTTTGTTTTGTTATATCTGTTCACTAGGCTTTTTAAGCTCAGCCGCATTTTATTTTCCAAGCGGCAGGTACCAAGTAGGATGTTGGGCTTTGTTGGGCTGAGAGTAGGAGCATTTGAGTGATCCGACCCTAGTTTCCCTTATTATTTTGGACTTATTTTGAAGAGCAATCGTTTTGATATTTCATATCATTTTTGACATACTGGATTTTTGTATTTTTCTTGTAAGTCATTCGTTTATATGACGTGGTATTTTATTTTATAAGACTTCCGCTTGCGATTGTTTCATGTATGTTCTGATTTGACACCATGATGTGATACTTCTACCCTTTTCGGGTTGGGGTGTTACAAGGTGTAGCTACTTGTTGAGGTTTAACAGAACCAGAAGCATTTTTCTTAGGCAAATAAGGTGAAGTGAATGGTTTTGTCAAAACTTGTTTTGCATCAACTTGGGAGGCAAACCGTGTTTTGAATGTTTTGGTCGTTCAGATCTAAACGCATTCAGTTGTCTAACAACTAATTGGTTTCTAAGTGGTTGTACAACTGGTTTTCCCAAGATTGATGGTTTTGCAAACTTAGTGTTCACACTGTTTCTTGTTAATTTTCTTACCTCATTTTTTAATGCTGCAATTGTAAAACCCTTCTCCTGAAGTTGAGCTTTGAATTCATCATTTTTGGCCATCAAAGAAGTTGTTTGTTCAATAGTATTAGTTCTTGTTTCTTTGATAGAATCATACAGATCTTTGTAATCTTTTTCAAAGTCTCATTTTCCTTAAGTAATTTAGCCACATTATGTTCCAATTCGATGTTTCTTGTTGCAATTGGATCAATTTCATGTTTAAACTTAGCTTCATTACTTTTATCATGTATATTAATTCATTTCAGTAAATTGTTGATCGTTGAGTTTTTGGCTTGTAGCTGAGCTTTCAAAGTGTTTATCTCAAAAAATTCACGAAATTCAGGAAATTTCAGATTCTTACATGGTTTGTTAGTTCAAGACTTTCCTCCTTATATTGTATTGCAATTTCAAGTGAAATTCAATGTTTTTCAAGTTGTGAGAATCTGTTTTAAAGTTTATTATAAACTTCTTTTTCAACCATATTATTTGTTTTGAAAGCTCAGCCTCAAGCAAAGGACCTTTCACTAGATCAAGTTCAGCATCCTGATCAATTTCTCCTCCCTTATGATCCACATTTGTTGAATCAGGAGTGATATTACTATCAACCTTTTCCAACATATATGTGTCATAACTAGATTCCGCTTGATTATTATGTTGTTGGTCATTAGTAGGGACATTATGTTGAACAGTTAAATGTACCTCAATAAATGATGCTTTATCATTTACTGGTCTGATATTTGCATCCACATCATATGCGATTTGAGGCACTGAACTGCTGCTTGTATCATGCTTATCTGACTTTGTCCCACTACATTTAGTGACATCTGAACTAGCATCCCAAGCTTTACACGAATCAACATTAATCTCTCTTGATTGCACCCGACTTTTATTCATCTTTATGTCAAACTGTGCTCTTTCCCCAATGTACTTCTTAACATTACCCATGTGTTGGAGTAATGTTTCTCTGAACATGTTAACTTCAATTCTAGTGTAATTCTTAAGACACTTTTCTGTCATTTGACTTTCATAATTCCAAGTATATTGAGAAATAATGAACGATTGAAGCTGTTTGCTGATCGCCTGAAGTGCAGCCAAGGATCCAGTTTCTTGAAATTCTTCTTTGTCAAGTTGTTGTTCAAGTTGCTCTAAGTTCAAGAACAATGTGACTGTGAAAGTCTGTACGTCTTGACCGAAGAGTGAAGCAAATGCTCGTTCAAATTCAGATCCTTCTAAAAGTACCTTGAGGTGTGAATGAAGTAGTCGGAAATATTTCATGCAACTTTCTTTTGCATTATCTTGAATTTGTTGTAACAAGTGCAACTCTCTCTCTCTCTTGTGCATTCGAGCACAAAGATTCCACATTAGCATTATCCGACTCAAACAGATTTATCTGTTGTACATTGTTGGGAATCTTTTGTTCATCCATCATGTCGTACAATTTGAGTGCCTCAGCTACGACTGAATCCGAAGTGTTTGACATGATATGAATGTGCACGGGATTTTACAAGTCTATGATTTAATCGAGAAATAGAATCTTTCGCGGGATTTTACAAAATCAAGAAGAAACCGTGAGCCAATGATAATTGATATGTGTTACGATAATTGTTGGATCGGTACAATGATTAGTGATTGTGTGTTACACGTGATGATCATTTGATATACTAGGTGATATGTTGTTTGGTTGAGATTTGGTTTGGCTGATGCAAATAGTTATGGTGATATATTGGTCTGAAAAACTTAAAAACATCGATAACTTCCTTTCTTAGGGATTTAGGACTCGAAAAATTCGTTACATGTGTAATTTGATACTATTTAGGCTGTTTCGGTCGTTTTGGCAGGTGATTCGCTGAAAACGGAGTTACGATTCAAAAGTTATGGTCGTTTGAAGTTTTGACGTAAAAATTCAACTTTGGTCAAACCGCAAGTAGTCAAAATGCAAGAGGCAAACCGCAACCTGTGATAGACTGTAACATATTGGATTTCATAAACACATCAATTAAGCTCAATATGGGCGTATGGTTTAGAGAGAGAAAGGGAAATGTTCTAGAGAGATAAAACAAATGGAAGGTTAGATTACCAAATGAACATCCAACCCTCTCCCTTGTGGGGAGAGGGCTACTTATACAAATGATTACGCCCTCCTTCGGGCTATGGATTAGGCATACAGTGGGTAAAGACCCGTCCTTCTTCCATGGTGTTACTTACACTACTGCTAATCTAACTAATATACTATTACGTATACGAGCTATACTATGCTAAACATACGTTGGGGTGACCGACACTTCAGTATGGATTTTCTAAATCCTAACAATCTCCCCCTAAGGGAGGTCACCCCAATAATTAAATTGAAAGAGTCTTAGCAATTAATTTATAGTCTTTGATGTTCTGGCTCGTAGAACTTGTAGTAGCAAAACTTAATCATCGTGTAATAGTAGTGATTCATAGATATGTGATCAGGAGCTTTCTTTGAGATCATCAGCGACATAAAATCTCTAAGTTATCCATTGTTGTGTTTCCATTATGTGAATTTGTGACTTTTGGGACCGACATGCTCACATTCTGGATCATGATATCTTCTCATCAGAGTTGCGGAAGCTTTTGTTGATTCATGATATTTGCAGCAGCGTAGCAGAAGCATGGAGTGAAAATATCAGAGTCGTTGATGAAGTTATGTACTTATCATGAATTCTTTAGATATGAATGTGATGTGTAAGCATGTGGCTAAGGATTGACTTCTCAATTCTGATCAGCTGCAAATGTTGGGTGTACCTGCATACAACACTTAGCAATAAAGTGCACGAAAATGTCTTTGCTCACTTTCGATGAATTGAGGTACACAGCCCACGGTTCCCCGTTGATCAGTACAAGTACTGCCTGTGATCAGGTATAATTCCTAAGAATCTCCTTGACAGGGTTTCGCAGCTGATCTAGCTGTTCTCAAACCGGAATGTCTCAAAGAAGACAACACGGAGTGAGTGAACCAGCAAATTGAGGTTTGCTGATTAAAGAAAATGATTTGAAAACAATCGTGTATTGCTTATTAGAAAGCATTTTTGCAATACAACGAAGATTTTATCTTGGAAATAAATTTTCAATCACAAACACCTTTTTGATTTTGAAAACATACTACACAGTCGACGTGCTATAGAAAAGAATTTTTGTGCACATTGACCGGTTTTTCAAAGGTATCCTTCAATCCATTTCCTGCACCAAGGTTGATTCATGGTGTGAATCGCCCCATCGTTTCTGTCCAGTTGTCACATGTTTGATCTATTGGATAGATCTCACATGCCACCTACCAAGAGCTTGTTTGATGCTGGCTCTAGAAGGTTTTCCATCTTCATTGTGAATATGTAAACATATCACTCAGATGTTCTGGCTATACCACAAGGATAATGCGTAAGAATCTTAAGATATATTCTCACTTTCCACATTGTGTGAAACAGTGAGTCTTTATTGATTATGTCCTAGTGAGATTTATTGACGATCTCGTGGCTCTAGACTCAATAGTGCACATTTGGTTCCTATGCCGGAGACTAGAGAGAGGGTCTCCTTCTTCAATATCAACACTCTCTAAGAGAAATTCGATAGATAATGTAGGTTCCCCGTGAGAATGAAACAAGTCTTTTTAAGAGGAACTTAAGTGGCCTGGGAAGTTGTAGTGCATTGCGTCACTGGGTCTATGGCGTCTTGTCTTCAATACCGGAGTTACCTTGGTAAGCACCAGTAGCATATGAATTGAACCCGGTTTCTGCCCTAAGGTTGAAATAATGGAGGGCTATTTCTTTTCACCCTTTTCTCATTCATTTCTTTTTGATTCTTCAACCCCTTCAGTGCTTACCGAGATTTCATAACTAGAACCTTTTTGGGTTTGTTCCAGTTCTAGCTCTATCTCAGTCCTCACTCTTCCCATTTCTCACTTTTCTCCTTTTTTCATCATACCTAAGGACTTCTACACTATCTAGTGGATTGTCCCTGGGTAGATCCTTCCGGCTCTGGCGGGATTGTGGGAAAGAATACCTAACCTAACCATCCTTATATCTCCATGCATAAAATAAATTTGGTCGGTCTTTTTGGAACTATTCTTCTGCCATTGAAACCAATTTAAAACCATTTGAAAATCAATCCAGGTACTTTTATACATGATCAAAGCCTTTTGTACCTGAATTGTTTTTGATATTTCAGAAAAAGCTCCCCCTCAACATGTGCATCATAGATTTGAAATTGTTTTAGCACATAGAGGCAAGAGGACTTGAGAATCTCAGATTAAGAATAAAAAATTCACTTCTTTAACATTTTCTAAAAATATCGACATCACTTTCCTGATAAAAATTAGTATTTTAAATACTTTGTTAAAGATATTTTTGGGAAAGGATGTGGTTTTCAAAAAGTAGCTCCCCTTTGATGTGAAGAAATTTTTATACATTTTAGAGCTTGTAGGGGGAATATGATACATGATTCACGATCGATGAATCCAATGAAACCTTTTAAAGTTACTATCAAGGAACTCTTATGAAACAGAACTTTTAATTATAGAGCCTTGATAGTTTTGTCAACTTTTTGAAGTTCTCCCCCCTCAATGTGTGCTTCGATACACGAAAAGGTTTAGCACATATGAGGAAATAGGCCAAAATATTGAGTCTTGAAGATCACATTTTATCAGATTGCATATTTATATCACATTTTCTCCCCCGATCAAAAATTTCAAATCCTTTGAGATTTTGGATCTCAAGTGATTTAAATATGTAAGAAAAATCTTGTTGGAGAAAAATGTGTCCGGTTTTATTTGATCTGAAACGAAACACTACTAAATTCCCTTTTCAGAACAAAAGGGAAAACTGCAAGTCATAACCTATCACTACTATATACATTATAGTTATTGTTGTTCATAATACATTCACCACATTACACATAATATTAACACAACATAGCTACTAGATGAAGATGTCTTCATTCTGTTCTTTGGAGTAGCTTGTAGTGTCCTTCACGTACTCTCCTACCCACAAAACTTTCAAGGCTGCGGAAGAACTTTCTTGTCTTAAGTCTTCGTCCAATAGCAGCAATGAAATCTTCACACCACTTCACATCCTATTCCATCTAGAATCTCGTGTTGTTTCCCGGCTTCAAATTGAGCTTGAACTCTTTTACCCTTGAATCCAACTCTTCTTCGACCATTTTGAGCGTACCATCACTGAACTCGCATAGCTCACACAGCCTCAGTAGCATTCTTGAACCATATTTATCTGTAAATATAATCGCTCTTGGAGAATCGATCACTGAGTAGTCCCGTCTAAATTCATGCCCAGAGACTTCCCACTGAGGTTTAGTGAGATTGATCTGAGTCTGGTAGCTTTCTATACCAAGTTGAAAGTCACCTACTCTTTGTCGTATCACCAACCCTCTTATCCGTAGATTGACCACAGCAGAGAGGGACTTCTTTTCTTGAACAGGTAGATGGTCAAGATGCCCTTGGAGGTTGAGAAGATATAGATATTCAAAGTCACTTGGTAGCAAGTGTTTGAAGTCATTTTCTTCAATAACACAGTATTTCAAGTCAGCTCTTCTAAGAACAACCTTCTTCAGATAATCATAGCCATAGATTGGGAAGATTTCCACACTGATTACACTTAGAATACGCAGCTTGGATCGAACAGTTTTGCGCTTCTTTTCTGCACCATGTCTTTCTATGTAGAACTTCTTCTTTTTGAACCACCAGTGAGAAATTCCGTATGAGGCGGCAATGTCATATACAAGTTCCTTGTCAATCCAGCACTGATCAGGTACCATCTGCTCAAGACCTAGATCTAAGTAGGTTGCAGCCTTCATCTTAGAAATAGATAAGGCTGGTCTTCTTCCTTCAGTTCCAGCACGTAGATAATCCAGGTCTCGGTTGAAGAAGAAATCTGATTGAATAGTCTTCTGTCCGGGTTCACTGCCAAGAGGAAGAGGATTGTTGACATCAAAACGACTGCTATTCTCATAAACTTGATCAGTCAGCATCTTGTGGCATTCTTCCATCTGGTATTGAAGCTGATCAGCATCAGAATGAAAAACTTTGACGATTTCAAATGCTGGGCCTTCAAGATCTTTAGGAGTGATTGACGAGATTCCCTTCTTTTCACAAAACCATTTCATGAAGCTTCCCATGTCCCCAGTGACATGTAAGAGTGAGCCTTTCGAGGGGGCTTCATAGTTGGCCATAATGGTGGTTGCCCAGTTGTTGTCAGGGATTATCAAGTCAGACTCAGGAATAGCCCATGAAGGTTCAGGAGTTTGAGGTCTTTCTTTGGTAAGCCAGCTTTGAGTCATATACTTGGATGGTGCAGCTCTAAATGTTTTGATGAGTTTACCCTCAATATAAGCGTCCCACCAATCTTCATCTTCAATAACTTTAGGGATATGCTTGGTGGAAGCGTCATCATCTTCTGATTCTGACTCTGACATGACATAAGATTCTTCATTCAACATTTGATCTTCTGGGATAGTGGAGAAGGTGGGTGTGAACCGAGAATCAAAAGTGGTCCACACAGTAGAAGTCTTCTGAGACCCTTGACCACCTGATGAGCCAGTTTGTTTTGAAGATTTTAGTGGAGGTGTTGTCTTTTGAGTTGTAGCAGCGCCAGAAGATCCACCAGTTCCAGATGTTCCAGCTCTACTAGTTGGAGGAGGAGGAGGTGGTGGAGATTTAGGACCTCCAGGCATAGATTCCATCAGAACAGTTCTTCTTTTCTTCCTTCCCTCCCTTTCATGAATATCCTCCAGAAACTGCAGGTGATTATCATGCCTTATTGATTCTTCGAGAGCCTCATATAATTTCTTATGAACTTCATCCAAATGCTCTCCTGCATCATACATTCTATCTGAGAGAACTGATCTCATATCCGAAATCGGCAAATCCTTAAACCGTTGAAGCAGTGGAGCTTTCATTGCCCATTCCACATCATCTTTTACTTCTACTTCAATGGCATTTTCCACTTCAGTGTCAAAGTTAAGGTTCTCCAGCTTGGATACACGACGATCCAGATGCTTGATGGAATCGGGCAGATGGTGCTTTTTGAGGACCTAGATTCTTTTAAGAGCTTCGTCAAGGAGTTGCTCTGCAGTCTTGGCGGGAGGTGGTGAAGCTGGTGGTGTGATAGAATCACTAACTGTGACAACTGGTGGTGGAACGATAGCAGGTTCGGGTGGTGGAAGTGCGGTTATCTGAGCAGGGGCAGGTGGTGGAAGCGCAATTGATGGAGTTGTTGATGTTGAAGTGACATTGGGTGCTGACATCGCTGGAATAGTTGATGTGTCTTGCTGAATAGTAACCGAGAACATAGACTCAACTTCTTCCTTTTCATCATTTTGCTTGTCAGACTCGATGTCTGAGGATCTGTCCTTAAGGAATTGATCACCATAAGTAATGTCCGGCTCAAGATTCTTTAGTGAAGACAGAGATCCCGTAGATACGTTTGCTTCTTCAAGGCGTACGTGATCCTCAGTTCTTGGCTTAAGAGTATCCTGTGATCCTTCCAACAGTTCATTTCCCCCAACCTCGGTATCTTGTCCGTCGGTGTCCATTAGTTCAATCTCGCCTCAAGCACCGAACCGTTTCGTAGAAGGTGCTGATTCCCGACTTTCGAGTATCACTAGCGGCAAGAGTTTCCTCACTTGTGTCGAAACATCCTTATCCACTCCAGTTTGTTCTTGAGCTGAGGATGATTCAACGCTTCTTTTCTTGAGCTCAAATTGTGTTGTCGTTTTTGGAGTCGGAGTGGAAATGGTCAACAACATCTGAGCTGCTTGTTCAGCTTCTTCTCCTTCAATTCCTTTGCCTTTTTCCTGTGCAACAGGTGTAGTTTGGCGTGGTGCTGACACGGGTTCTCGTAACACGACCCCTCCCACTAGTTGTCTTAGAGGCATGTTAAGACTTTCCAGGCTCTGTTGGATTCCTTGTTGCAGCGTAGCCTCGCCTTCATCCATTAATATCATCTCTTTCTCAGGAACCTTGGACCCTTCATCTTTTCCCTTTCCAGCGTCTCTCCTTCTCCTTTTTTGTTTTTCAGACGGAGAGTCAGCAAATACTGAACTGTCAAGTCTCTTCTTCTTCTTGGGAAGACTTGCGTAGGTAGAATCTGATTGTTTGGATTTGGGTTGTGTGGGAGTAGATTTGGGTGTGTCATCAATGGCAGTGCCGGAGGCCTTCTTTAAGTATCTCTTGAAGTAATCTGCCTTCTTGATTTTTTCAGTGAGAAGAGCTTCAGTTATTGGCATGCCAAAGATCTCTTTGTTAGTTCCTTTGGCAACATATTTCAGGTTTCCAAGCACAAATTCATTACTCGCCTCATGTAGGACCGATTCACTTCTTGGGTTGAATTGATTTTTCTGCTGTAAGTGTTGGATGATTAACTTAGAGAACCGAATGCTTGGAATCACCCTCTTGTTGTCGGATTTCCTTCCTTTGACTTGATTCAAGAAGTTTTGTCTGTCAGTGATGGATGTGTCCATGGCCAATGAGAATTCTTCCCAAATGCGTTAAGCAAAATCGATATTCCTCCTTTTAACAATTCCCCACACGATTTGTAAGATTGGGGCCCTTACTCTGTCAAACCCTGAAGTTTTTCTGGTTAAGCATAGGTTGAGGATGGTGGCAATGGCTCTCCATGGTTGATACATATCGTTGGTGATTATTGCAGAAACCTTTGTTAGTTTCATGGGATATCCCAATTCTTCCACAAAATCCATTAGTTCATCAGCAGTTGGTGGTGAAACAAATGGATTAGCATGGTCTCGTGGAGTGATTCCAAGGGTCTCCCTCAGGGTCT
This sequence comes from Chrysanthemum makinoi, assembly GCA_910596185.1. Lineage (NCBI taxonomy): Eukaryota > Viridiplantae > Streptophyta > Magnoliopsida > Asterales > Asteraceae > Chrysanthemum > Chrysanthemum makinoi. Next base: position 207,803,294 of record OU343223.1, on the reverse strand, counting down.
CTGTGTCGATATCATACCACTTGTCATCCAGCTTACAAGAATATGTGGCAGTGATCTTGTCCCAAGTGACGGTGTTCCAGAATTGTTGTAGATAAATGGCAGGAATAGTGCACCTCATGGTCAGGGCACCAAAGAAGTTGGTGTTCTTCAGAATGTCTATAGCAATACGGTAGATAGGGTTTGGTTGGTTTCTGTCCACGTCTACGTAGCAGTTGCTTTTAGCAATGTCTACCCATTCATTATGTGGAAGAATTTCCTCCTCGGTAAGTACTACGGGTGGAGCATTGGTAGCAAGATTTTCAGAAGAAGTCGTTCCTGCCATTGTAATTCTGTAGATCACACACAAAAACAACAACAATATTCGGAAACTTAGTTAGGTTAGATAAATGACCAAGTAGGTAAAATGAGGGACATAGACTGTTGGACAAATCACACAGATATGAGCATGGAATGGACAAGTCTCAACCAACAAATCGCATACTTGAAAGGACAAATCGCTTTCAGCACAAATCGCATAAATACCAGGACAAGTCGCATCAGTCAAATACTGTCAACAAATCGCACATACAAAGACACTAAGGACAAATCGCATCCTACAAATCGCTTAACCTTAACAAATCGCATATGTAACGATAGTAACATTTTAAGCACAAATCGCATTGGTCAACAATAGTCAACAAATCGCACGCGTCAAGACGCATGGGACAAATCGCTCAGAACAAATCGCATTCATCAATTGTGACAAGTCGCATATAGAGTGTAAAGAGACAAATCTCTTTACTCAATTGATACGACAAATCGCATCAATAATCATTAAGGTGACAAGTCGCTTTAACAAAAATTATATGAGAAAAATAGCATACCTAAGATGATAGAGTGTAAAGAGACAAATCGCTTTACTCAATTGATACGAAAAATCGCATCAATATCATTAAGGTGACAAGTCGCTTTAATAAAATTATATGAGACAAATCGCATTCTAAAGATAATAGAGACAAAAACGCATTAGAGCTATCAATCGACAAATCGCATACAAGCAACTTCAAACAAATCGCTTCCAAGAACCCTTAACGAAATAACCCAACAACAATATCAATACCCACAACTGATGACACAGGCATACATAGTCCATTGAGATGATGCAATATCACATAATAAACACATGTTAGCACTAAAACCGCATATACACAACACTCCAACTCACCAATTAACCCAATTCATTATATCTACGCATGCGAGGGGGAGAAACATTAGTTCAATCTATCCAGTCTATCCAATCCTACTCAGTACTCATGATACCCTAAAGCATATCCATCTACAAACAACACCAATTAATGTATATGCATTGAAACAAACCTAGATGAAGAATGGGTCGAGGGAAAGATCACGAGAGATTCTGTAGATAAAATCTAGTTAGAGTGATGCATTAATCAAGATAGTAAGATGAAACTGCGTGTTATTTGATCAGAAATCTTACCACAAAAACGTTGAAATATCAAATCGCTTTGAATAAAAAATGAGAGAGAAATGTGTGGAAGTTTGACCAAGATTATGAACCGTTTGACCTTGACACAAATCGCATCATAATATATACCATGATATCAGTTTTGACAATTGACACAATCAGTCCTTGTACTTAACAAATCGCATACTAACTAGAGAAGGACAAGTCGCATCAAATAAACACATAACAAATCACATTCATTATCTAATTTTCACAAGACTCATACTAACCAAATCATGGACAAACCTCATAACACATAGCACATATAAGAACATGATTTGGCACAAAATTAAGTCACTCCAAGTAATGTATCATGCAGCAGCAATCCAGAGAACAGAGGTCACAATATATCACAGGAACTTATCAAATGGGAATCATGCAGAGACAAGTTGACAGTTAGGAAGGGCAGATTGATAAATTCTCCCCCTCAATCAATGCCGCGGATTAAGAGTGAGTGGACATTGATTGAATGAAACTCATGCCGGCAATAGAGAAAATCAGAATTATTTCAGAAAGGATAGACATGTTTTGAAAACAGAGTAGAGCTTCTGTTCGAACTTCATCTAAGGGCCCGTGTCATTATTAAATGACATTTCTAGGACCGTAGATGTTATCGAAACTAAAAGATACATCTTTTATTTGTTTGATAAAATTAATTTGTGTAGAGAAGACTATCTATATATATATATATATATATATATATATAGGGGAGAGTTAATGTGAGATCAAACTTAAAGTTGTAAAAATAAGATCAAGTGTAAAAAACTACTAAAACATTTATAGATAACAATTTTAGCAATAATACACAAAAAAAAAATATTTTAATACAAATTAACAGTTTAGCAACTAATAACCAAATGATACATGAGTTTGGATTAGTGATACACCTGATACACATTACGCTAATAAATATTCCAAAACCTGATACACATACAAAAACCTGATACACATTACACATCTAATCAAAGTGTATCACCTAGGTTTCGTAAATTTTAAAAAGAAATCTATCTAAACTTTAACAATTTTAGGTGTAGTTAATAAAAAATTTATTTTTTTTGTAAGGAGAGTTTCATTTGTCAAATTTTAGTTGGATCTCATTTTAACAACTTTAAGTTTGATCTTATTTTATCTAGATTCTATATATATATCTATACATTATATATAAGAGGAGGCATGCCACATAAAATGCCACTTGGCATCCCATAATGCCATGTCATATTTCCATGTCATCATTAATACATGTGGCATTTTTTTTTAAATTTGATTTGATTTTAATATTTTTATATTTATAAAATTCATGTATAAAATTCGGTTGTTTTTTTTGGCTTCATAAAATTCGGATTATTTTCCCTCAAAAAATCATGTTGCTGGATTCGAACTTGAGACATTGCATAATGTTAACAACCATGCTAACCACTAGATCAACAATGTTTTTTGGTTTATAGTTTGCAAACAAAAACCTATAAATCTTTCCAAACAAACATAACCCACTAATTCTAAATCTATAAAACTAACCGGATCTATTCCTTAATTATAGCTCCTTCATTCATTATATTAATTTTCTCATAACCTAATATTGAGTTCCACAAGTTTTTCTAAACCCTAATATGCTCAAGAACCTCTATGTTCATTCTGATTATGCAAAATGGTAAATAAAAACCCTAATGATGAAACTGTGTTATATAACCCCTGTGTTCATTCTGATTTTACAAAAAGGTAAATAAAAACCCTAATGATGAAATTGTGTTATCTTTTTTTAGATTTTGTGCATGCATATGTTGGTTTCGTTATGCTTAAATATTTATGTATGTCTAAATAGCAATGCCCTTTATTAAAATATTTTGGTTATCATGTGATTTTAGTTTGATTAATGATCATTGTAAAGTTACCTAATCATGGGTTCTATGTTAGATTGTTAAATTATTATGTGATTAATTATTATTCTTTGATAGGTTTATAATGATTGTGAGGAGACAATACATGTGTCTTAGAATGACGATTATGATTAGTTTATTGGTGATCTTATGAAAGTTTGATGTGTATATGTAGATATTTGTTTGAAAACTGTTTTTATATAGAGCCAAAATTAACTAATTGATTGTGCTCATGAGAACTGTTAAATGTATGATGTTGAGATTTAACTTAGGATATGTAAGTGCATTGTTTCAAGCTGTTAGTAACATGCAGTTTGAACTGAGTTCATGTAGGTGTTTCGCATGGTTAAGACAACCCCAATCTATGTCTCTCCTACAAATCACCCAAAAAGCGTAAGTAAGTACTATTCACTTTATTATGATGCTAATAAAGATTTAACTGAAATTTAGAACATCAAATTGATGAAGTGACATTTAGGCATGTAATAAGACGAACCTGTTTGGTTGTCACAAATTAGGATTTCTGAAGCGCCTACAACTTCAGCAACACGAGCCTTGTCATTAAAACTGCAGTTGCCTCGGTACACCAGAATAACTTCACCGATAGGCTACAGACAATCAGACCTCCGAATGTTGAGTTATGATATATTATAGCAACTTAAAAGGCTTTCAATAACATTCTTCACACTTACTACTGATATGTATTGGGGTTGTTTGTAAGAGAGACATAGATAGTAACACTATTAGTGAACCTTATCCTTAGGGTACTACAATTTGTTGAGTTAAATGGCAAGCCCAAATCCCTAACAACTACTATTTACAGCCAAATCACGATTACAGAGGCCAACAATCATATTTGACCCACCGCCCTTTACCCATGACTAAATTGGTAAAGAAACTGCAACTACAGTTTAGACAAACACTTTTAGTTATAGAGAACCTGTGACTATAGAGATTTTTATTACACCTTCTCCTTTTTCATTGGCTTATTTGTGTGTGTAATTTACAGCTCTCCAATCCTGCATTGCAGGCTCTGGCCGTAAAAAAATGCAACCGCGTGTTCCAGTGGGTAAAAGTTGTGGAGAACGAAAATATTTTTGATAAGGGGGAGCTCTCTTACCTGGTGATCATGTATCCCATTATGTTCTACCTTTCTTATAAGTAAAATCTTCCACTTTTCGATTACTTTTTCTTATTTTTTAAACTTTTTTTGGATAATCCAGGGTATATGGCTAAGGATTATGAATGAGTTTTGATAATAAGTTATACGGTTTTGATAATCAACTTATATGGGTATATTTTGGGGATATATTGGTTCCAGTTTCAAACATTGGTCGTGAAAACCACATGAATATTCTACAGTCCGTGTAATGGTTAGGAATGTCACCATGATCTTGGGTTGGAGATTATAGATGCTTTGGAGTATATAATCAAGTTGTGAACTATTTTAATTGATGTTCTATATTTTTTTCTTTATCAGTTCCAGTTTCAGAATCAGATAGATTCATTTTTGTACGGAATACGTGGAGGCTTTCATGAGATTAGGAGCTCGGTGAGGATATTTTTCAACACCATCAAATGCAACATGATTGGCTTGTTTGTTTTTCTACTTTAAAACGTCATTCTTTTGTAGATATGTGATGCTGTTGTTATTGCTCGGCTTCTCAATGCTACACTTGTGATTCCTGAAATCCAGTCAACCACAAGTAGCAAGGGAATCAGGTCTGTTCTATGATTGATCTTATTAAATTGGTTCAAATGTTTCTATTCATAAATGTTAAACACCAAAATATACGTTTCATTGCATTGCTCAGTTTAAGAGTTTTGCTTACCTTTACAACGAGGATCACTTTATGTCTGCATTAGCGAATGATATAACAATAGTTAAAACCCTTCCTAAAACCCTCAAAGGAGCTAGAAGAAAAAAGGAAATCCCTTCATTTAAAGTGTTCAACTCACAATCTCCCTATTATTATTTACATCATGTTCTCCCAGTTTTAAAACGACACTTTGTGGCCGAACTTGTTGTATCCGACGGTGGATGCTTGCAGGTACTTGCATTACTATATTTTGATTTCTTCACATCGACTATGAAAAACTTTTGACCTTTCTGCTTAGAAGCATATCTATAAGTTTTCTTTGTTACAGAATATTCTTTTTCTGTAAATTTGAAGTTCACTTTTCTGTGATTTATGGTGCATTTCTGAAGGCAATTCTACCTCCAGATCTTGAGGAATATCAGCGTTTGAGATGCCGTGTTGCATTTCATGCTTTAAGCTTCCGACAGGAGGTCCAGGAATTGGCAACCAAAATTTTACTTAGGTCGGTCTTCACCTTATTTAGATTATAAATAGGCAGGTTGGGTGGGTTGGGTGTATATGCAAACACCTATTTATCTTTCTGTTCAAAATTTTATAGATAATTGTATGCGTTTGAATACGATGATGAAGCTATACTATTAGAAAACCAATATATCCCTATAGACCTACAACTACCAGACCCACATGAAAAATTGCTGAGCAATTATCCGACCCCAACGCCCGTCAATTATAAGGAACCTCAATTTGATCAATAATAATATCATGTAATAATTGGGTGGGTTGATCGTGTGGTTGTACCCTTATAAGGTTTATTGTGAACATGTAAGTTGATGTAAGGGTATTAGGTTTGTATACCTAGCCATACAACCTCTTTAATCACTACTTCAGACCGCAGCGGAAGGAATAACATACTTCTCCAGTCATTTGTTACTGCTGTGAATGGTTGCTATCTTTATGCTCCAACTAGCACGCTATTCCCTCTGTAAACATTTATCACAGTTCCTTTATTATACCTTACTCATATATTTTTTACATGTCAATCCTTTTTTCATTGGCTTATTTGTGTGTGTAACTTACAGCTTTACAATCATGCATTGTAGGCTATGGCTATAAAAATATCCAACCGCGTGTGCCAGTGGGTAAAAGATGTGGAGAACGATATATTTTTGCTAGGGGGGAGCTCTTTTACCTGGTGATCATGTATGCCGTTATGTTCTACCTTTCTTTATCAGTAAAATTTTTCACTTTTCTATTACTTTTGGCATGATTTTCTTATTTTTAAAACTTTTTTGGATAATCCAGGGCATGTGGCTAAGGATTATAGCCATACTTGCGGCTGGATGGAAATTAGCAAACATGTTTATCCTACTACTACAGTGGAGTTTTGAAGTGAAGTGTGCAAGTAAGTCACTTTACCATTATGGTGGTCAGATAATGCTTAATCAACCAACCTTATAGGTGTTAATGGTATGTTCAATGGAGTTATTCGCCATTTCTAAAAACTTGATCAAAGTGGTTGGTAAGTTATAAGTATGGATAGGATCAATGCTATGTATTTGTTGCTGTTAGTGTGTCGGTTTTTGGCTCAGTGGATCATAATCCATGCAGAAATACCGTTAGTTATTGTATTTGGAGACTCTTCTGTAGATGCAGGTAACAATAACTTCGTTGATACTATTGTCAAGAGTAATTTTCAGCTTTATGGTTGGGATTTCTATGATACGCGCCCCACGGGTCGTTTTTCTAATGGTCGGATAGCTACAGATTTTATTTATGAGGCGCTTGGGATCAGGTCCATACTACCGGCGTATTTGGACCCACATTATAATATGGTAGATTTTGTGAAAGGAGTCAGTTTTGCTTCAGCTGGAACGGGTTATGATAATCATACCTCTGCAGTAATGGTAAGTTCATACTTTTATGTGCTAAGAAAATGTCGTTAATTTGGGCGAGTTGAATGGGTGCATAGTTAAACGATCAAGTTAATTTAAACCTGTTTGACTCGTTTGACCGATTTTTACTTGTTTGAATGTTTATTTTGACCCGTTTGACATGCTGCAACAGTAACATATTTGCCTGTTTACAAGTAAATAACTGACATATTATTATCCTTGTTATTGTAGTCCGTAATACCTCTATGGAAGGAACTCGAATACTATAAGGAATACCAAAAGAAAATGAGAACTTATCTTGGAGCCGAACAAGCTAGCAAAGTACTAATGGAGCCAAACTTATCTTGGCTTCCTCCAATGGGTTGTTTGCCATTACAAAGAACCGAAAGTTTCTTCTTAGGAAAGATTTGTATACAAAGATACAATCGTGTGGCTCGAGAGTTCAACCTGAAGTTGCAACAAGTAGTCTTGAAGCTGAACCAGGAGTTTGGTGGTACTCAGACATATATAACATTTTCTCGGATATCATAAAAAAATCCGAGATCTTTTGGTAAGTCTCTAATATTGTTTGACAGACATTTAATGAATTGATTTCAATTATGATTGGCTGTAACATAACCATTAAAATAGCCGTTAAAATAGCCAGTTTTGGACAATCAGCAGCTTATTAGCTTATGAACAAAGTTGACTCTTTTTTGGATATTATTCATTTATTCTGTTTTTGACTACCCAACTTCAAAGTACAAACTTTCCTCGCGTCATTGCTGATTGATTTTGTGGCTTGCAGGGTTTGAAGTTGGAGAGAGAGGATGATGTGCAACGGGAAGATATGAGATGAGTTACATGTGCAACAAATTAAACCCGTTCACATGTAACATAGCAAATAAGTATGTGTTTTGGGATTCAATTCACCCATCTGAGAAGACAAATTTCATAGTTGCAGAACACGTAATCAATACCTCCCTCGGAGCATTTTTGTAGCTACTATTATGTGAACAAGTGTGTTTTGGGATAAATTATGTTTTCACACACACACACACACACACACAGTCACTCATTCTGAATTGTTATTGTCGGCCAAGCACACACACATATGCACACACTTTGAATTCTGAAACGTTATTATCTATTTGCTCACACACACACACGCGCACTAAATTTTGAAATGCTGTAAATGATACTAATGTTTTCAGATATATAGCCGACAACTTGCAATTCACTTATATGTTCTCAATTTTTTTCAACGACTGCATATTCAGCCTGTGAAACTACCACATAACCCTTAAAAATCCCATGGTTAGTGGTTGAGAAGAAGCGCTTGTGGAATGCAATTAAGAAGTTGGAGACTGAAGCTATGTCATAATTTGCAAAAATTAGCTGTTAACTTTGTAATTTTATTTAGTTTTACTTCTATGTCATGGTCTTTAAGCTGGCCAATATTTGTACCCAGTATATCGGTGCACTTTGAACTAGCCATGTATTTGATTTATGTACCTGTTACTCCATATGTCGAACCTTTGGATTTTAATCTATTAAAGGGTCAATGTTGAACTTTGATCTGATCCTTCAGTTGTTTCTTTTTGTTGCTGCATGTTAATTTGTAGCTTATCAGATATTGTTAATGTAGGCTTAAAGGATACAGACAGTCATTGCCAGTCCATACATACATGTTTATCTATATCTTTATTTACTAATTTTTTCTTTATTGCAAAATAAATTTGTGATGTGATGATACGGTGCTGGCTGGTAATCAGGAACAATGCTTGTTTCTTTCAGGTTTGGTGCACTTTTTAACATGGCGTGGCTTTTTCTGGATGATTTTAGAGGGTTTGATAGTGAGCCATGGTGGAATAGCCTTTTGAATGGGTACACCTCTATAACGTGGTTGATGTGTATTATATTTAGGCTTCACTGGTCTTCTGGCATCGTGGTTGATGAGGTATGCAGGCAACGTCGTATAGGTTTCACCCTTTCTTCTGACTTGTATTAGTGTCGTATCTTTGTGAGCACATTTAGTTTAGTAGTTACTTCTTTAGAGGTTTCATATAATTATTTATCTATGTTATTTGAGTTATGGGACTCGACATGCTTTTGGTTCCTAAGGTTTGTGCAACAATACCAGCCAATGCAAAGCCCTTGCTTTTGCATAGTTCATATCATGGTATGGGTGGGATTGGTTTACAACATTTTTTTTAACAAAGGTTAGTTACAGCTTAACCAACAGTTTAGCAAATTTAGAAGAAAAGTTGCAGTTTCCATTAATATGAGATTTCAGGCAAAATTTGCCAGTCTAAAAAAAGTACAAATAACTTAATCAATTAAAGAAGAAACTGAAACTCAATGGACTACCAAGTAAATACCATAAACACAGTATTAGAAAGTTCACACCTGAAAATCAATGGACTACCGAGTAAGTACCACCTGGAATCAACCCACGTTTAGTTGCCTTATTTTTGCCTTTTTATTTAAAAATTAGATATGTGGGAAGAGAATCAGAATTTCATTCTCCATTTTCATCCTATTGGAGATTTTTCAGAAATATGCCGTACACTTAAGAAGCTATTACGGATGTAAATATTTCTGTTGGAGTTGAAGCAGTACAAGCTATTTGGGAAGCCAAGCCATTTGGGAAGCCAATGTGAATGTCTAAGTGGCAGTTCATAATCCAAGTACCTAGCACATTATAGGATAAGTTATGAGATCCACATGTTGGTAGAGTTTAACCCATTTAATTAAATTGGGTTGATTAGTCTCGAAAATATCTTTAACGGGTCAAACTCATTATGGATCAAGTGGGTCGGATGTTCCAAAATTGTATTTTTCCTCGGAATTACTTAACACTTCCGTAACAATTATTGCATACCTTGAGCCACATCAGATACATTCATTCTATGAATCTGTCAAGCTTCTGGGATTACTTGATACTTTGATGTACTTTGTGTATATTCTATAATCTATCTGGTTTTTTTGTAGTTCGACATTTTGTTGCTATATGTTCTGGTAGGTCGATTGTATGATTCAAGCGGAACCCAAGGCAACAAAGTGGGAAAAATACATGCAGAGGCTGATGCATCTTCCCAATCAGGTATGCATAAATATATGGAAATTGATATATGTGACTGCTGACATAAAAAGAAAAACATCTTTGTGTTCTCAACAATCTGACATAAAAAGAAAAACATAAATGTTAGTCTTGTATATGTATAAATATATGCAAATTGATATATGTGACTGCTGCTGCATGGAAATAACAAATAGAGAAGGAAAGTAGTACCCAACAATATGGGATACCTGCACATCGTGCTCATGAGAACTGCTGCTGCACCATGAACGAAGAAAGGTGTACGTTTGTGTGCAAATGTCTATGTTCCTGTTACAAAAAAAGATCAGCATCCACACAGTGACACTGTGGATGAACAAGCCAGAGAGGGTATATTGACCATCTATAAAATCTTATTACGGACAGTTGAGGTTCAGTTAGAGGCGGAAAAGAATTGCTGGCCACAAGTCAAAACGGGTCGGATTGCGTTTTTTTGGTGACCCACACAAATGCTTATCCATTCTCCTGTGAATGATTAATGCATTGAATCCTTACAGAAACAATAATATTACAGCCATATATCTTTTTTATAACATTCGACCCACTTGACCGGTTATCATTTTTGTTAATTCGACCCACTTAATCTATTATCATGTTTCCTATAAAACTTTATTTCACCTGTCTGAAATAAGTCTATGTGTCAAAATCACATAGCATCAATTATATTTCATGTGATCACGCCAGACTCACCCATTGAATCAATATCATGGCTGAATAAGGATGTAAATCTGTATTAATTTATTATATGAGCAATGAGTAGTAATACCTTTAGTATGACACAATGAAACGCAATCAACCACATATAGTCAGTACGGATACATGCATAAGGCTACCTTTGGTCTGGATGGAGAAAACGGTATTATGAAAAAAAAAATTTGGTGCTGAAACGGATGTAGATGTGGAGAAAATGAGGAAGAAAGTGGTATTTATGCTAAAACATCAAAGATACTGTATTTTACAATAATAAGTAAAAAAAACAATACACTTGTGCAAATTAAAACATAATAAATATATTGTATTTTACAATAACGTGAAAATCATGTTTGTACCTTGAGTTGTTTGACAAGCATTAGTTTTGTCAAGTCCTTGTGAAATCCTCCTAATTGCCACAAATGATCATCCAGCACTTCCGCCTCTATCTTCCATTTCGAAAAACATACACTTACACCTAAACACGCACTAATTCACCATAACCTAAATTTGAATCAAAAACCTAAATTTCAACAACTCGATATCGCAGCTAAACTAATATACTATCAAGAACGTGCAAACACGTACTAATACACCTTCAGCATGAACTACACGCGCCAACATTCCGCGCCTAAAATTCGAATAAAAAACCTAAAAAATCTGTTAGTTGATCCGCGATCAAAATATTAAGAACCTGAAAACACGCGCTGATCACCTTCAAATTCACCGTAAACCTTTTCCTCCTGACTGGAGAATCCCTCACAGCTCGAGTGTCTAGAACAACCTGATGTAATTTCACAACTAATAACTTGATTTTTCACGACGAGCTTCTCATATGGTTGGCTATTAACATTTTGAAAACTCAAATTATCACATGGAGATATGATGGGGTTTAAAAATGGAAGTGCCTCTAAGATCCTTTTATATAAATAATGAACAAAGAGTATGATGCAGGTCCCGTCGACTTAATGGTAGTTGTGGTGCGATATCGTATATGGTTATTTATATTTCTTATTGAAATTGAAATTCAAAGATACTTGAATATAAATTGTACCTCATTTAAGTTACTCCGATACTGCTTGTAGCTCGCATCCGCTTCTAAATTATTGATGTACTGAACATGGCCTAAACGGAAATCAAGACCAAACCCACTGGATTAGAAGTATCTAGCAAGCAGGGCATTCTTTAGTCATAGTAACAATGAGCTAAATTGGTCATTCAAATTGATCGCTGAATAATGGGAAGTGTTACTACTTACATTTATATGAAGGAAATATTAGAATTCTCCGCAGAAAGTGTGTTTGTTATAGCCTGCTGATAATCTGATGCATTGTTACACACTACAAGAATGATAATCTGATACATTATCACTTACATTTGTATGAAAGAAGGCATAAAGCAATATAATGATTGTATAATCATCGTTTACTTCATCATCCAGTGGCACAAACTATGAACATTAATATGAACTCACCTTGATTGTATAATCATCATCCAGTGACACAAACTATGAACATTAATATGACTTTATCATACGAAAATGTGTCACTTTATCTTTATGCTTCAACTGCTTTTTCTTTCCGCTAGATTTACTGAGGTTCATGAATTTGAGAAGCCTACTGATGAGCATGCTTTGACACTTGTGAACTCATGTGCAATGGTTGTATTCAAAGAGTTTAAGGTCATTTCATATTGATATGGAGCGAGTGATGAATACAAGTAAGTTTGTTATATCAGTTGTTTATTGGTTAACCAAAGCTGTAATAAATTGAAACACGTGTAAATCAGATTCCTAGAGTTTCGAGATAGTTTTTGGTGGCAGGAAAAGATGGTGAGGTTTTGGTGGTTGGGATGAACCCTAGATTTTCGAGATCACCTGCTTTGGCTCCTAAAGCTAATGGTTAATGCCTGCTCTTCTTTGCACAGGGATGTAATAGCTCAATATGTATACACAACAAAGTAATTAGTGGTATCAAAAAGATTTATTGGTATAATATGTAAACGATAGTTTGGGTAATACTAATTCTTTGTAACGTGTAGTTACAGATACTAATCAAACGGTAGAGAAGGAATTCGTCTCCCCACGTGTTAGCAATGACGAATCGTTCAGCTACTCGAGGTAAGAGGTCTCATTATTCGCATCACAAAAGAGAACGGCTGATGCTTTCTTCTCGACCTCTATGTTATTTGACGAACCACAAATAAGGGTATTCTTCTTTCTTTGTATGTGGATTACACGACTTTGTAAAAATGGATCGGGTTGATTCCATATGAAAGGTTTTTGAGTACTGAGTACGTTCAGTGTAGTCTCTACTTTTTGTGCATGTTCTAAAGTTTCTGTAACACCTAATCCATCCAACATGTTATAAGTAAAATATACCTCAAGTACTATAGTACTCTCATTTCTAAATTAGCTGGTCCAAAGTAACTCATGAGCTAATCGTGTGTTATGAAATTTAAGTACAAAATGACTCAAATGTTGGGTAGACTAATTTCTAGATTTTTTGCAATGATGTCAGTTCAAAGAAGGTCTTCAACAATTTGTACAAGAGAAGATAGCTCTGCATGCAGAAAAAATAGACAAGATGGATTCAATTCCACAGGTAGTTATATAATGATTAGAAATATAATCACTCTTTTTTTTCAAAAAACAAATATTTACACACTTGTCACTTGGCTTGGCATACTTAAAAAAAGTATGTCTTTTATACGCAATGATGTCATAATGATTTCGATGAAGACGTTTAGCTACTGATTAGTTTTATATAAAAGTACATTATGGTTTTTATTATTGTGGTGCAGGATGTTAACTTATGGAAACTAATGGGGGACTTCAATCTTCACGGACTTACTACTCCAGGTACATGCAGCTGCATATATTCCAGGTACAAATCAGCAGAGGAAATATATGGGTATGTTTGTGATATATTCACATAATGGTTAACATTTAGAGCCCATAATACTCGACTATTTTGATGAGCATTTAGAATGATGGATTTTACAGTTATAAAGTTTGTTGGGGGTTTTAGGATATGTTAATTACCTGGACATGACGTCGTTTGCGTATTACATTTCGGGTATTGGTTGTTGTTGGCAAATTATCATCCTAGGCATAGGTATTTGTTACATACTGCGATTGACGGTAGTGATGATGAGCGGTTGAGATCCAATGGGTTGGTTAGATCCGTAACAACTTATTATTACTTTATTTGCTATAAGTTTGTTGGGTGTTTTAAATTTTTTTTTGTAAGTTAAATTCATATCGGTTTGAGTACAATCTGATAATTTTTTGCATCTAATCACATTAAGTTTTAATTTGTTATCACAGAAACATGATAAGTGCTACCAAACGAACCTTCAACAATCATGACAGCAGCAACAAGTGCAATTCTCACCGTACGTCCTCGATAGTATCGATAAATAGTTTCGTGACTAAACCGATAGCTGGGAAGTTTTTGTCGGCAGGTAACCTCAATTTCTTTATTCTTAAGTAGGGAGCAGACTCAACATTTGTTTGTAATAGACGGTGTTTTGCTGTTTGAACAGAGCCAATTATCAAGGACAAAAAGGGCATATGCTTGAATGAAGTATACGAGCTTTATGTTCTTATTTGTATACAGAATTATTCTTTATCCACCAAGATAGAAAGACTCTTTAAGAAGAATTTTAACTTATCTTCACCTCGGGGATATAATTTTGTCAGGATATTGTGAATTCCGTGTGCCAGATGTTGATGGTAGCATGATCAGCGTTGGTTCTATTGAGGGGAATGATTTCGCTTTAAATCTGAAAGTGGACTGGAAGCTACCACTTGATATGCCCTCTGTTTAGATGTCTTTCTGGTTGAATTTGAGCTTAATATGAGAAATAAGAGATGATCAAGTTGTGTTTTTCATTGAGTTAATAAGCACTTCTTATTGCTTTGACTGAGACAAATAAGTTATGCTTAGCTAAGTTGTCTTTGATAAGTTTTTTCAAGTTAGCATTTTCTTAGTTCTATATACAAACAAGTTTTTACAAAGTTAGCCAAATACATATAATTTGGTCCTTATATGAAGCAATACAACGAATTTATCACATTCAAAATGCAATCTCAAACATCAGATAGAGAAACGTCCTACTTTTCAAATATCATCGAATAATGATCAAATTAGTATCTAGATATGCTCACCTTCAAAATAACAGATTTCAGAGAGTAAATCTCCATATCATCTGACGACGACGATTCAAGATCAGTTCCAAACTGTTCGAACACCTTAACGTTCGAATTTTTATGGCATGTCTTCCAAGTTTTGTCACTTGAACCCGATAAGAGGTCGATTTTCACAAGTAAAATACTTAGAACTGATCCCTAAAATTTGCGTGAAACTTACTCGAGTTTCTCTTTAAACAACTGATCGTTGTTCGATTAACACACTAAACATTGTGGTCATGCTGAAAAAAATCATAAAAAGTAGCATGTGAGGTGTTTATGGTGTACGTGAACTACAAAATATGAATGTTTTATCATGCGTCCATGATTCGTGAAGGGGCAATATGACGTAGCTTAATCATACATTATGGTGAGCTGAGAGTCCGTTTTTATTGTATTTCATTACATAGTTTCAAACTTCTTACAAATTATAAAACATAACATAGAAACATGATCATGATACATTACATAAAAAAAGCTTATGACAAACAAATACACATTTTATTCATATATTATAACGTGCCCATCATTTTGGGATCATCAACATGCTAAAGGGTGAGTAGCGATTACTTGAACAACGGGTAGTCCTTCATCGCAACCAAGGATGATCCTATTTACTTTACAACATTGTTGGTTTTTAACTTTTGAATCAAGTGAATAAAATGTGCAATGTGATTAAAATACAAGGGACTTACTCAGATGAGTTGAATAGTAAACATTATATCAACAATGAGTTCTGAATATCAATGGTTATTTTTACTTGAACAAATGACAAGAATTGTGTTGTTAGCGGAAATAATATTTGAACTTCAACGTGTTGGAATGATAAATTATTTAGAAACGCAACAAGCTGAAAAGCCCCATGTATCTACAGGAAGTACATTAACTGATTTTTTAAAATCAAAACAAATTTATGATTTAAATACAAGACATATTACTAATATATAAATTTTTACAGTGACACATTATGGGATGTAGATAGCTACAACGACTTATAGGAACAGTAGTGCCATAAAAGTATTATGACAAAAAAAATAGATTGCGTATTTTTGTTCATCCTTTACTACTTTTCCTTCGTCAAAATCAAAACTAAAGCAAGAGGCCTCATTTAGATTTAAGCCATATGAACATCTAGCCCATTATACTTCATCTTTGGAAGAAATTGAGTCTCGATATCTGTTGGAGACTATGATCAAGCAATGAAGCTATCCCAGAAACTTAAAAGTCTGACGGTTGATGGTAAGCTCAAAGGAGTTAACATCTCAACCACTAGAGCATTACCAAGTTTGTGATAAATTTGACAAACTAAAATACAAAACAACTAAATCCAACCTGTATACCATATTTACATAATATTTAACCTAATTTGACACTTTATATACTAAAATATATATTCCATCCGTAACTTGTCACCGCTACAAATATTTTTATGAAATTTGTTCATTCGTGTATCAATAGTTTGTATAGCATGTGTGTATTAAATGAGGTAATTATTTGCTTCACCATCATTGCGTTATTAGTGTTATAAATCCACAGATCCGTAAGTTGAGTATCAATTATTTGTTTCTGTATCGAAGTTAAAATAACGGAGTGTATCAAAATTAGTTTCAGTAATGAATGATCGAGTAGTTGCAAGTGAGTCATTGCTGATTAATGGTGTGTATTAACTTTGTTTTTCATTATTTGACTAGAGTAATCTTAGCCCACAATTTAATTGGCATACTTTTTTTTCTTTCATATTATTACGTGTATATAAAAAAACATTATGTTTTACGATACATATTTTTTATTAAAGTTTTAGTGATATACCCCAGTGAAGATCATTCCTGCACCATTCATTCCCTCCTAAATTTCGAAAACCCTAACTTCTGTGTGCTTCATCATCTTTTGGTTTATGTTACAATAAATAAAATAATAATTAATAGAAGTTGCTATTTTTTTGTCCATTTGATTTTTGTTTTTGTTGTTACAGACATTGAGATCTGTATATTTAAATTCTTATTAAAAGCTTATAGTCATGTTCTTATAAAACATAAACATGTTGTGCGATAGAATGTATTCGTGTTTTCTCTATTAGTTTTCTTATTTTAATTTGCAAGGTCAAACTTTTCGTTATCATTTTTTTTATAGGTCATTATATTTTTTTTTGGTAAAGGGTATTTTTCATTATCATTTGGCTGCTTATATTTCATTGAATCAGTTTTGTCTTGCTTGATCAAGAAAAAAACTTAGTATATTTATTCGATTTTACACCATTGTTGGTTTCTAATTTGTGCTCCAAAAATCAACTCAGAAGTGTCTTACCCCAAGTACACAAATTAGGACGTTTCTTTGAGATCTTGGTTTAATAACTAAATAAATATAATTAACAGAAACAAAATAATAGTAATAAATGTTAATAATATTATCAAACGTAAAAGTTCATGATTAATATTGTTATAAACAAATGTTAGAAGGTAGTTAACTCCTTTTAGCCGTTTTATGGATTATTGTAACATCAATTATAGTTCTTAACCGTTTAATTTAACTTTTAATAACTTTTTACTATATATTTGTTCTACTAAATCCTAAAAATAAAAACTACAAATCAAAATACTTACCTGCTTTTAGTCGTTTAATGGATTATGGTAACATCAATTATAGATTTTAACCGTTTCATTTAACTTTTAATTACTTTTCAGTATATATTTGTTCCACTAAATCCTAAAAATAGAACCACAAGTCATACCCATCCATCGGACTGTTTTGACACTAGTACATATATATATATATATATATATATATATATATATATATATATATATATATATATATATATATATATATTTTTATTTATATATATATTTTATAAATGTATAGGAAAATGTAAATTAATTAGTCCAAGAACCAATGAGAAACGAGTCCTGAGTAGAGGCGATCAGGAGTCATAGTACAATGTAAGTCAATTCTGACAAGCTAGTATTCCCAAATGAGTAGTCTTTAGTTCAGTTGGAAACCAAGTCATGATGTTCATGATTGAATTGAGCATTGTACCTGAAAAAGACTGAGGAGTATCTGCACTAATAGCATATGTAGAATAACATTTGGATGGGTTAGTAGCAGTTATCTCCTGTTCATTGGGTGTGTTACATTCAGACCTCGGGAAGTCATTAGTGGCCAGTGTTCTGATTGGAATCCAATTGAATCCAACCTTCTTAAAGATTTTTCCCGTGGGCATCCACTTAAGACAGGAGTTAGAATTGTGATTCCTGTTGGATTCAAAATACTTAAACAATCTACCAGTGGGCATCCATTTAAGACTAGGCAAGTAGAGTTAGATCTCTTAGTCACAGTAAAAGATGTGACCATTTCCTCATTCTGGATTTTAGACATTTTGTTGTTAACAGGTTTCTTAGGGGAGTGGTCAGACATTTGATACTTCTTACGTGCACTAGATGGTCTTCTTACATTCCTGATCTTAGAGATTCGAGCATTAAACTGAGGATTGACATTCATCATATCGGAATAAATTAGTGAAGTGACTGGTTTTGACAAAACTATATTCTCATCAACTTGGGAGGCAAGCTAAGATTTTGAGGGTTTAAATCTTTCTGTGTTAAATGCATTGGGCTGCCTAACTACAGATCGTTCTGTGTTATTACGTACAATTGGCTTCCCCAAGGTTGATGGTTTTGCAAACTTAGTGTTCACTCTATTTCCAATAGTTTTCCTAAGCTCATTTTTAAGACAACAATGGTGAAGCTCTTATCCTGAATTTGGGCTTTGAGGGAATCAATTTCAACCAACAAGGAGTTAGTTTGAACTAACAGCTTGGTCGTATCCTCTAATAAGTTCTTCCTCAAGGACTCATTTTCCCTTAATAGCTTGGCCACACATAAAGCCAATTCATCATTCCTAGATTTAACCGCATCACTAACCTCATAGTTAAGATTGTTCTCCCCTATATTAATTTTCTCATGTAGTTCTGAGATTTTTTTTTTCAGATTACATATGGTTGAATCTTTGTTCTGAAGCTGGATTTTTAACTGGTTAATTACAAAAAATTCTCGAAATTCTAGGAATTCCGGATTTATGCAAGGTTTTGTAGCAAAAAAATTTTCTTCCTTTTTTTGTATTGCAATTTCCTGAGAAATGCAATGTTTTTAAAGAATTGAGTATTTGTTTGAAAGTTCATCAAAAATTTTCTTATCAACTACATTGTTAGTCGTGATATGATTTATCAGCGACTCAGCCTCAGTTACAGGACATTTCTCAGCCACATGTTTTGTGAAATCATTAGTATGAACAGAATTAAGCACAGGTGAATTATCAATAAGTGTTACCGAAGATTCAGCTCTCAAAGTTTGTTCGTTGAATGTTTTCCACTCAGGATCCATCTTTTGTGAGGCAAACGTTTCTGAACTGCATGTTGCTTCCATTGTTGATGTGTTTGTATTAATGATTTCAGCACTGCCCGATAGATTACCCAATTCTCCACACTTCTTCATTGATTGCATCCCATGTTCATTCATGTGATCACAGTTATGTACTTCATCAATGTACTTCTTCACATTGTCCATAAGGTGGATGAATGTAGCAATGAACTCATGGATTTCCATTCCAGTATGTTTTTTGAAAGAAGTTCCAGTCAAGTGTTGATCATAATCTGCTGAATATTCCCCATTAATGAATGGCTAAAATTGTTTGTAGATTACTTGATGAGCTGCAATGGAACTTGTTAGGTTCCCATATTAGTAACACAAGCATCAATATAAGAAATAGAAGAGAAGAGATCGGATGAACAACACACACACACACATGTATAAGATTACATGAAGAGTTATGCGTAAATGATGTGAGTGAAATTGAACAACCAACCCTCAAGTGAGGGTTATACAAGAGTATTTATAGGGCAAGGAGCTAGGGCAACACTTCTAGACTCCTTCCCTTTTTATGGGCTTGGACCAAGGCTTATGGGCCTTCTACATAAGCCTTAGCTTAATAACAAACATAAAGGCCATATTAAGCTAACTATTACATATGAATCACTAACACTTGAAATAATGTTTAGGAGTGATTCCAACAATCTCCCCCTAAGTGTTGGTGATGAATGAAAGAGTGATAAACCTTTTAGGTGCTGATGTAATAATAGCTTTGACGTCTTCTGGCATTCTTCTTTCTTGTGAGAAGAAGTATCTTGATTCGAACAATCTCCCCAGTGTAGAGAAATTCTTTCCTTTGAAGTATTCTGCTTTGACGTCATCATTTACTTTGTTCTTTGTGATGGTGGTGATAGTATGTTGTTGTTGTCTGCATCAGGTCTGCTTCATTGCTCCAGTGTCTCCACGTCTTTCTTCAACATGCTCACACGCTCTTTAACGTTGGATTTCAGTACTGATGAAATTTTCTTAGTCTTTAAACTTTGTAGATTCTTTGACTTGACGAAGAATCATTCTGACTTTTGTGTTGCCTTTAGAGAGAACTTCCATTAGTGGTGATGTTGGTATGAGCATGTGAAGAATCTGCATGATCAGTCCGCTCCAGAGCTTCCATAAGAAGAAAACAAAAGAAAGGTTAGTAATAAGCGGATTCCGGCACTTACGCGTTCGAACTTCAAGAATGTTAACAGCATAGTGTGAAAACACAACTCTAATTCTCACAAAGGCCGTTCCTGAACTGGAGTCCCACAAGTGAGATAACACGATGTACCAAAGTACATCTACAGTTCAGATGAGTCACTGAGGTACACCGAAGCATCACCTCACGACTGTAGACCGTTTGAGACACACTAAGCGTAATCCACATGGAGTTACCGAAGTGACCGTCGTGTTTGATGTTGACCCTGGCAGAGTTTCCATTCAATCACGAGGATCACAATTTGTGAACCTCTCATAAATGTTCTCGGACAGAGATCTGTGAAGGACACGATAATGTATCACTTGCGTTCTTATTGTTGACGACAGCGATGAATTGTCAAGTGTTCCTAAGAGATCTTTTGATGAATCTCATGGCTCTAGAATCAATAGTCTTTGGTTTTCTGAGCGGAGACTAGGAGAGGGTCTCCTTCTTCAATACCGACTATCTCTAAGAGAAAGCCGATAGTTTGCGTAGGTTTCCTGTGAGAATGAAACAAGTCGAGAAACTTGAGTAGCTAAGAAGGTTTCATGCACGGGTCCATGACGACTTTTAATCTTCAATACGGCGTCATCAAGTGACAACCAATAGCATATGAATGAACCGTGTCCTGCCCTAAGTTGAATAATCTGGAGGGCTATTTGTTTTCACCCTTTTCTTTACTTTTCTTTTTAATTCTTCAACTCCTTCTTTCTCCGATTCTCATTTTCTCCTTTTTATAATCATACCTAAGAGCTTCTAATTCTAACTATTGGTAGTGTCCTTGGGTAGCTCCCTCCGGCTCTGGCGGATCATAGGACGGTTATTCCTAACCTGAATCACCTTATAACTCCATTGCCATAAAACATTTTCATGAAAAATCTCTCGAAGTGTTTGTGAATGAAAAACATGTTTGAACACTTCAAGAGTTTTAGATTTTCAGAAATACTCCCTCTCCACATGTGCTTAAGAGTTTTGACAGAAATCTGCACAGTGAGGAAAGAGCTTGCACTTTCGAATTGATCAACTCAAGCCGCGAGACACGGTTACGTTGCATAGTTAAAGAGTTGCATTGTCAGCTTTTAGGTGACAACTAGCTCTAATAAATACCTTGAAGGTTTGGACAATCCACGAAAGGTTGTCAAACCCGTCAAAGTTCATGTCTATCAAGAGCTTCTCAAATAGGTACAATTTACTTGGATAAGTCTTGGAAGACACATCTTTTCAATATATGACTGTTCAGTTCCCGTCAATTCATGGGTTGAAGTCTTTTCACACGAGGATTCAATAGCAAAACACAACATATTTCTTATCACATAATTTTTCTCCCCCTCAAAAATGGCATATAAATGTTATTTTTGATGAAATTTTGATATTGAATATGACCATTTTGAGTTTTGCGGGAAGATTATCACGAAGAACAATTTGTGAACATAGTTTTTAATCAAATACTCCCCCTCAACATATTAACGGTTGAGTTTTTGAAAAAAGAAAACATAAGGGGAAGTACTTGTTCTTTTGAGCAAAACCTTTGAAAAATGAAAGGTTTGATAAGTTTTACTCAAAAGTAAGAAGCTTTCGCTCCTTTTATAAGGATTGTGGCACTGAAGCGTACCACAGGGTCCTTTCATTACAAGTACGGGTTGTACACTGTTATGTGTGCACAAACCATAGTCATTATAAAATCACACATCCAAATTAATATGAAATAGAAACAGTTTAAGGGGTACCAGGAAGTCCATCAATCTTTTCTAGGAATGCGAATAGGGCGTTGATAGCCTGTGAGAGTAATCCTGGGACGACCACCTACGGCTCTCCGAGTTCTAACTGTCCCGTCTGTACAACCTTTCATTGATCCTAGTGATGATCCTCTTAACATCCCGCTCTCTCCGAGAATTCCATCGCTTTGGAGACCCAATGCCTTCATGTATCGCCTTCAACCTATAAGCCAAGCCATCCTTGACCTTCTTCAATGTGTGATCCCCAAATTTGTGAAGATCTCTCACGCCATCAGCTTTGTAGTTCACTACGGTAAACTACTTCGAATGGTTTTGATGAGAGTGTATTGTTGAAGCTGGTTGATGTCGGGAAGTTCTAGCCGAGGTGAAGTTGACACGAGTCCGATGTACGATTCAAGCAAGCAAGTTGTAAATCTTCACACGCTCGATCACTATGCTTCGATGAAGATGAGCAAGGACTTGATGTATTCACGTTGAATTTCGTCGGAGAATTGTCTCATTCTTCCCTCGCATACCTTGGCAAGATACGATCTTCAATGTCGTTGAGAGACAAGTTCGAAAGTCCGCTTCAGAATTCATAGTCTCTTTCGTCTTATCTTTTGACCACAATAGTCTTGAGGAAGGTGTAGTCCCATTTAGGACGAAGAGTGACATGCTTAACAACAACGATCCCTTTATCATCGTACACTTCATGTTGAGACTTTCGAACTCGAAGCTTTTGTAGTAGATTGCGCTTCCGCCAATGATGAATCCCGTACATTGCATCAATGTCATACCGTTCCACGCTTGTTGGAAAACACGGGTAGCTTTTCTTCGATGGCTATGCTGGAGTATACCTAGCCGAAGTGGAGTGATGTATGTATTTCTTTGAACTATCCCTACCTGTAGAAGAAATTCCAAGTCATTGTTGAAGAAGTAATAAATGTTATCTTAGGTTGATCCGTTGGCCAATGGTCAGAGGTTTAGACCACGTGTAGTATGGAAGGTTGTCTCTTCGGTGAAGTCGATGTTTGCTTCCGTGGTTGAGCCAATCAATGTTGTTAGACATGGCTCGCGCTATATTTTCAAGGTGATATTCAACTCAATAGCACTTTCCGAAGCGTCTTTGAGTAGTTGAAATGCTTCATTCTTGATTTGTTTCAACTCTGATTTCGTCATCTTCTTCACACGAAACTTTTCTTGCAATAACTTAGCATGCTCCAATGTTCACCCTACCATATCTTGATCATCATCGTTAGCGGGAGTAGCATCAACAAGTGAAGAGAACCATTCAAACTCTGTCGCTTCGCTTAACCATGAGACGACATCAGTCTAGTCGTCTTCTTCTTTTTCTTTGGCCTTGATGAGGATGATGGTTTTATTGTTGAAGCAGAAGGTGGGTTGTTGTTGGGGCTCAGTATCTCTTCATCGTTACCACCGTGTACTCAGTGATCGGTTTTCCTGTTCGAGGTGGTAACCGAGTCCTCGAGGTTTGTCAGAAGAGCGGAGGAGATCGTTGTTAAGATGGAGTCCTTTGGGGTGGTGGTGGCACAGAGGAGGGTTCTCCAGACTTCTTTGGATGTTTGGGCTCGTCATCTTTATCCTTATCCTTATCTTCATCGCCTCTTGGACGCTTAGGCCTTTGAGTCGCTTCTCGCAACGATTTGAGTTGGTATTCCAAACAATGCATCAAACAATTTACTTTCGGAAGAAGTAAATGTTGCAGATCGCTTAGACATTTAAGTTTACCTGAAACCAAGTCGGATCGGAGAACACTATAGGATCAAGTTGATTGTTAATATGGGTGTTGATCTTATAGTTTGCTTGGCCAAATGCATCGATTCGATAGAGTTGTTTGTTGAACATTTCTCTTGTCACTCCAGGAACGGTGTAGAGAAGGAATTTGTGAGTGTATTCTCTTGCCGTCTTCTCCAATTCCTTTGGAAATCTCCATGGATAAACTTCGATTTTTCTTTCAACAACTCGTTTATCCTTTTGAAGAAAGTTGATTCTCGTCAATGAAGTTGATTCAGCTTGGACATATCCTTCTACGCCTTTAACAATCTTTGTCTTAGCTCGGGATATCCAAGAGTTTGTTGGTTTCTTCACCGATTTAGATGTAGATCTGGTTGTTCCTTTGGATGGTGGTGGAGATGAATGAAAGGATGAATCTCGATGATGAGATGATGAGGAGACTCGTGGTCTTTTGTCGTTCGTTTCTTCTTTGATATGCGGACTATCAAGAAGAAAATCATCATATTCAACATCGTCATATTTTCCAGATTTAGCCTTTTCTTCACCATCCGGCCTCTTCTCTCGCTTTGGCGCAGCGGTCTTCATCTTTCTTTCTCAAACTTTTCCTTTTCTGGTTCCTCAAAGTCATAATCAATGGTATCTTCCAATCGTTTTGTGGATCGGTGGTGGTACCAGCCTCCTTATCGGGTTGATTAACCGCGATCGGTGTAGATAGTGCACCACCACTTGACCCTCCCGGGCCACGAGTTTGATCCTTTACAAATTGATCGGCAAGATGTTTGAGTCTAAGGTTCTTCAACTTCTTTTGATATTCTCTTTCCTCATCAACTGGTTCTTCTTCGAACTTTCCTTATCATGCTCAAACAACACGTGAGTTTTTCCTTTGCCTTCATGCCTATTGACCGGAGGTTTAGTTACCGTTGGAGTGTCATCATTGCGCCAGTAGTAGGTGACCTCTTCGTTTGATTCTAAGACTCGAAAGCTATCTGTAGTTGCTGTGGTTCGAAGCTTGGGAATCGGAATGGCTTCCTTAGAGGAACTTTCCTTTTGAGTGGAGGTTTCCTCGGGAACTTTATTTGACTCTCGGCCTGTAACACTTCCTCCTGGAATGCCTCTCCTTGTTTTCCTAGTAGGTGTACCGGAGGACTTTTCATCAAGAAAACCGACTTTTCCTTCATTAACCGCTACTAGATACCTTTTGTATGAATAGAGTTGTTTGACTTCATCAGTTAGAAGGTGATCTCGTAACACGCACCTTGTTTCTTTGTTGTAGATTCAACTGACTGTGAGTGTAGGCTCATACAACATGGAGTGATTGTTGGGTTCATTGGTTCTCAAGGGGATATCAGGATTATACCCTAGAGCTCTTTGTATCAATAGTTTTGTATATCTGATGTATGGGATTTTGGAGCCAAGCTTTTTGAGGAATGACATCATGTCGTCCCATATCAGAGCTTCAACTTCGATGTGTTTCATGTTGACCAAAGCCCAAAAGATCTGTAGTTCAACGAGCTTGGGATGCTCATAACCACTATCATGTCCTGAAACAGATTTGGTGATGATAATGTAGAGGGTCCTCCAAGGTGAGAGTATCAAAATCAACACGAAGGTTGTTCTTTCCAATCTTCATTGGACAACCATGAGGGAAGATATCGAAGTGAGAACATTTGGTGCTTCCACATTCGCATTTAGCGTCCATGTTGTGATCCGAAGATATTTAGCCAAAAGAACAAACATATCGAAAGACATTATGTTAGTCAATAGATGGATTTATTGTCTAATTATTGAATGTGATATGTCGATGATTGTTACGAGTCCAATGTCACTTGTTTGTCCAATAGTCCAATGGCGTCGTGATAAGTTTCGTGATTTGATTAACTTTAAGTTTTAAAGTCCATGTTTTCACTTATTTTTCACAACATATAAACGTTTAAGCTTATTAGTGACATTATTGGTTTCATGGCGTTTATGATTTATTTATTTACAAGTTTGCAACGCTAACAATTCATAATTAAGGTTAAAACTAGGCTTAGGCAGAAATGGCAAGTTTATGCGAACAGGAGTGTTATCGCCGTAAGCATAGCTTATGCAAAAAGCTTACGCGAATATGAGGAACCTACGCCAAGGCTTACTCGTAAGAGTCAACCTTATGCGAGGTTACTGTTTATGCATATCCTTCACCGTGATATACGTAGTTCCCAATGTAGAACCTTACCGTAACGTTACTCGTAAGATTTCTCTTACGCGATAACATGCTACGCGTAAGGTGATCCTATCGCGAGATTGCAAGTAACCTTGATTCTGAATTTTTTAAGCGTAGAGAACCTGAAATAAATTCATCATAACATCAACATTAACTTCTACATTCATTTAACAGCCAAACACGAATACACAATCAAACAGTTATGCGTAGATAATGTTTTACAGAGACCTTAAACCCTAAAGTTCAATTTCTATGAGTAAGATATCTAGCAATAGGAAATGCACCAAAATGATTCTGGGATGTCTAGGAGGCCTATTGAGTTGTTCTCAGCAAGTTTTAACATCAAACAAGCTATGAATCAAAAGTACCCAATTAGTATGAACTAAAACCCTACAATTCAAATCCTTTCACATTTGATGTTACTGGGCAAGTTCTAAGCATGGATATCATCAATTCATCATATAAAGAACATCTAACAAGCAACTAATTAACCGTAAACAATCACACAAGAAAATACCCAATTCACGCATAAACCCTAACTTTTCAATATCCATCAATTCGTGTTTCTGGGTGAGTTTTGATGATGGAAATGGTTTCAAAGTGATTAATTGAGCGTTTTGACTCTATCATTTTTACCAAAAACACACTCCATTGATTATGTGTTCATACGCTTATGCGTAGAACATAAAATCATTCATATATGAAAATCTAACCGTTGGTTTTTGAAACAATTTAAAACCCTTGTTTGTAATCATGTTAAGAACACAAAACCACTTACAAAATGATGATCCAAAACACGGATTTGAAGCTTGAATTTTAGGCGTAGGATTTAGTTAGGTTGAGTAATAAATGTGAAGACTTAATGTGTTATGTGGAGGTTTTATTAAAATAACTTTGAGCTTTTGACAGTTTTAGCCCCTCCACCTTTTCCATTTACATCCAATGTCCATAACTTCCATTTTGGTTACCAAACGAATGATTTTTGGAAAGAATTTTGATGACACTCCCCCTCGACTTGAGAAATAATGAAGATTTATGAATTTTAGTCCGAGGATTGTCAGTAAACCAGAAAAGTGACCACCATTATTAAAGAAACAACCGGGATAAAGTAACATGCAAGTACAAGGTTATATGAAACCGAAAAATATTTGGTTTCTCCCCCTCAACACTTGAACGAAAAAATACTGAATTTTGAGAGATTTGAGTGTTGACGGAAGATTTGTACTTGCCATATTAAAAGAAATATAGATAGAAGAATATTTTTGTTGTCTTATCTGATTTTATATTTTTGTATTTTGTTTTTGAAAAATGTTTACAAAAGAAGTTTTGGTGTTTGACTGGTTTTAAGAATGTTAGGATCGTATGTATGGATGATTTGGTGAATCGGGAGGTCTTGGAAGATGGAAGAACACCATCTTCAAGTTAGAGAGAGAAGCTAGAGAGAGAAGGGAAAACTAGTAGGTGTTTTATTGATGAAGGATGAAAATACACTAAAAGTCTCACCCCTCCATGGAAGTATGGAGGGGTATATATAGCCTACCACATACATAACTATTACACTATGACATAACTAGTCCATGTGTTTGGCTAAATAAGATAGATTATGTAATCCCGTAAATGTCGTTCCATTTTCGTGTTAGGAGCGATTCCAACAATCATCCCCCAATGGGACGACATAAGGGATTACTTACAACATTTCCTACAAGTAATAAAACAAATAAAGAAAAATATTCATAAGCTCTTCAAATGCTGAGGATGATGACAGTTTACGCTCTTGGTCTTCTTCTTGTACCTTGACTTGAGAACTGTTTTCTTCACTTGTAGGCAAATGATGTAATATGCATAAATTGGATTAACTTTCCCCCAATTCATGTCGCATGTCTTTAGACTTCTTCAGTACACTCCTTTTGGCGAAGTTGAATCACCAACCCAAAACAACCGCCTTCACAGATTCAAACTTTGATGTAGTGAACATTTCCTCTAACTTTTGAAATTTTCAGACGTCGGAATTTGTAGATGAGCAAGAAACCACACAAGGTAAATCTGACTTGTTGCGGAAAATCCATTCGGGGGTAACATGCAAGAAATCAACAAGATCTTCTCACGTATGTAGATGCTTTACACCGAACAAACCACGAAAGACGAATTGAAACGACTTCCCTCTGAATGTTGCGGTCTATCGGAATAATAGTTACCAGTGAATCTGCAATTACTCGATAAAATGACCGTGTGTGTGGCATCACAACATCATATTTAGGTAACTTCACACACGATAACTCTATGAAAGTGAGACGATAACACCAACTTGAGAAATTTTAACCACCGATCGTCTCATTTCTTCCCCGATTGAAGAAATTCATGAAAGGAGAGGTTTTAAAAAATCCAAAACAACAGGAAGGCAGACACCACCTATACTCTCTTCCCCGATGTTTTCAATGAATCGAATCATACACCACGATGTTAATGATGAATTGAAGACAATAAACCATGTATGTCCAAGTAATCGAACAATTGTGAAGTACCATAAATATCATGTGAGAATCAATTGCTGATGAGACTTCTCTACTCGTGTATACTCTTCTCAGCTAACTCTTTACCGACTCCATTATCATTCGATGGCTTTTTGTAGTGACTACTGATGGAGAAAACCCAATATGACGAACTTGAGACTGAAGTAGTATTCCCCGAACTTGTGACTTAAACTTGCACTATTGTCAAACGAAGAACCCTTTTTCTTAACTCCATCAAAAAAAGGTAAACTTAAAGTTTCTCAAATTATCCACACTTTAGTGTGACACTTGAGCACAACAACGTAACTCCTTAAAAGTGATAGTTATAAGCTGTGAGAACAACAACGTAACTCTCTTACATCAGTTCAACTAGATAACTCAAGTCTTTTTAATTCAAACGGTTAAAGTTCTGAAAAGGATCTCGAAGAATCATGCATCCAACCAACCCCGATGTCTTCAAAATACTAAGGCACATATCCACTTCAACCTCAAATAAATTATAGTGAATTCGCGCCGTAGTCACATCTTGCGGTTACATGCCCAAAATTAGCCTTCGTTAACGGTTTAAATGAATGTGATAATGGTTTCCCGATCCTTGTCAAAAAAATTGTATCCCCTGAAAATTTTATGACCAAAATACTTTTTCAAAAGTTATGCCAAATTTTTACACAATGTATTAAAATACATTTGATAATGTATGCATTTAGTTCAAAAATCTGGCAATAATTTCCGATCCAAGGAATTGCAGCCCATGATGATCCATTAGTCCAATCAAATACTACAAGTCCTTGACCAAGCCCAAGAAAAATCGTCCAAACCCTAATATCTTAAGTATAAGACACGAAGTAATATACCACTCTTAACCCTAATATCATTTCACTGCCACTTACATAATGAAACGCATCCCATCAAATCTTTTCACTCTCCAATCAAAATCGATCTTAGCTCGACACCAAAAAAATCATTAAACAAACATCTCATCCCTTTTGATTGCTACTCCATTTAAATGACTTTCTCACCACACCAATTATGTACCAATCATGACGAATATCTTGGTACGCTGCATCAATGTTATGATGAGATCAAAGGTAGGAGATGAGGTTTTTGTGATATTTAAATTTAATGAACCAATGAATAGAGTATAACAATATTGATATGACTCTACTCATTCTTTTCGGATATATGTAAAATGATAATCTTTTACGATCTAAGATGAACTTTTTAATTCGTGAGTAGATCTTGTCAAGGTCATACTATATTAGTTAAACCACTAATAAAAGAAAGAGTCGAGAT
This sequence comes from Chrysanthemum makinoi, assembly GCA_910596185.1. Classification (NCBI taxonomy): domain Eukaryota; kingdom Viridiplantae; phylum Streptophyta; class Magnoliopsida; order Asterales; family Asteraceae; genus Chrysanthemum; species Chrysanthemum makinoi. The sequence goes on along the minus strand of OU343223.1, from coordinate 207,773,151 downwards.
CTTGTTTGGATTTGTTTCGGTTTGGGATCAATGATGAATTTCTCTTTGCTTTATATGACCCTCGAACTGTTATATTATGGTAACCCACAAAAGAGAAATCTGAGGTCGATTGTTCATTAAGATTAATGTTTGTGTTAAAACGAGGGTATTAGGATTGGATGTGGTAGATTGTTTGTTGATCTCATTGAGTGTCTCGATCGCTACTCTTTTCATCTTGAGACTAATCTTGGACCTGATGTAATGGTGAGGTATATTTGAGTCGAAGGTATTAAGGTTGTGGTCAACTAGTTTTCATTTCTTCTTCATCTTCATTCTTTATGTTTAAAGTCTGCTTTACATATTATAAGCGTAAACATTACGCGTGAACTCTTGTGCGTAAAAAATCCTTATGCGAAAACCAGGTCATAGGCGAAGATATAAGCATATGCGCGAAACCTTTCTTATGCGTAACATGATTCTTACGCTAAGGTAAGCCTTGCGCGTAAGCTTACGCGAAACGTTTTACGCATAACTTCACGCTATGCAAATATCACTGAAGATGCCCCTTATGCGTAAAAATAGTTTTGACCCTTTGACCATTTTTCCGGCGTACTTTTCCGACCATTTATCCGTTCAAACTTATAAACCCAGAAACTGATTGAAGAAACAGCAATATTTGTGCCTGTTTGACCATGAAATTGGACCCATGACCACATAATATTTCACGAGATTGGTACAAAAATAAGTCACAAAAAGTGTTACCAAAAGACTAAATCTTGGACAGAAACAGGAACATGGAAACAGCAATAAAATCGTTGACTTTTTTGACCAAAAGGATACAAAGTATTAAAAAAAAGACTGTTAAACATAAAAAATATGTGAAAAGTTAATAACTTTGTTAAAAAATCAGATTTTTAAAACAAGATTTTGACAAGAAAAATATCACCAAATCAACCAATGATAACAAACCGACCTTTCTCTTGATACCAATGTTAGGATCGTATGTATGGATGATTTGGTGAATCGGGAGGTCTTGGAAGATGGAAGAACACCATCTTCAAGTTAGAGAGAAGCTAGAGAGAGAAGGGAAAACTAGTAGGTGTTTTATTGATGAAGGATGAAAATACACTAAAAGTCTCACCCCTCCATGGAAGTATGGAGGGGTATATATAGCCTACCACATACATAACTATTACACTAGGACATAACTAGTCCATGTGTTTGGCTAAATAAGATAGATTATGTAATCCCAGAATGTCGTTCCATTTCCGTGTTAGGAGCGATTCCAACAGAACTATCCATTTGAACCCTTTTATTAGTAAGTTGTAGCTTCAATTGTTCTAAGTTCAACAGCAAGTTTTTAGTCAATGTTGATAAATCCTGACGGAAGATGGCACTACATGTTCGATCCATAATCATGGACAAAAGCTGTACGAGGTGAGAGTGAAGTAACTGATAGGGCTCAATGCTGCATTCCATTTGCATGGCATTTTGTAGCATTGACAGGTGAAATTCCTTAGCATTGGGCTCAGGGTATGATGTGTTTTGATCGTCATTGGCTGAATTTATCATGGTTAAGCTTTCTGAGTAGTAAATACTTTCTTTGTTCTGCACGGTATCATATAGTTTGAGCACATTGGAGATTAAGGGATCAGTGGTGTAAGACATTGAGTTAATAACAAATGATAAGTTTTAATTATCAACAAGAAGTCAAACAGTTAGACATAAATCGCTTTAGACAACCCTCATAAGGACAAATTGCTTCAGACACAATGCGCTCAGGACAAGTCGCTTTGCAGACAAATCGCTCACACTAGACAAATCACTTTAAACACACAAGTCGCTTAGCTGGACAAATCTCTTAAATAGACAACTCGCTTAAATAAACAAGTCGCTTAAACAGACAAATCGCTTCCCCAAACAAATCGCACAGGTACAACCACTATTTTGTCCTTTCTTGTCGTTTTGTCTCAAGAGACAAATCGCATAGAGTACAAATTGCTTCCCAGAATTAGACAAATCGCTTCAGTAAGCAATCCTTAGAGAGACAAATCGCATACAAAAACACTTATCCGAGACACAAATCGCTTGCATGAAACTTTCTAAAACACCACTTTTTAATCCAAGAACAACCCAACCACACTGATTCAAGCCTTCCAAATCAAAACCTAAACACATATGATGATTCTAAACACAAAAATACTATCAAAATCCAAACTTTAACACTAGAGATGATCCAAATGATGCAAACTACTCTAAACTCATTCAAGCCCAAAAACCCTATGAAAACCACTAGAAATCCAAGAAAATGAGAGATGAATGATCAAACCATGGCTCTTGATATCATTTGTAACATATTGGATTTCATAAACACATCAATTAAGCTCAATATGGGCGTATGGTTTAGAGAGAGAAAGGGAAATGTTCTAGAGAGATAAAACAAATGGAAGGTTAGATTACCAAATGAACATCCAACCCTCTCTCTTGTGGGGAGAGGGCTACTTATACAAATGACTACGCCCTCCTTCAGGCTGTGGATCAGGCATACAGTGGGTAAAGACCCACCCTTCTTCCATGGTGTTACTTACACTACTGCTAATCTAACTAATATACTATTACGTCTACGAGCTATACTATGCTAAACATACGTTGGGGTGACCGACAATTCAGTATGGATTTTCTAAATCCTAACATAGACAAACCACATGACACAAGATGAAATGTTTTGAGGCTAACCTTAAAGTCCAAAATGTATAAGCAAACTGAAGAAGTCAAATCACAGAGCTTTTAGTCAAACCGCAACAGGCAAACCATAATTGACAAACCGCAATTAGCAAACCACAAAAGTCAAAACGCAGTCTTCTTGATTCAAAACGCATGACCAAACCGCAATTCTCAAATCGCAATGGTCAAACCGCAGAACCAAAACGCAATAGTCTTAAGCAAACCGCAGAGGCAAAACGAAATGAAGAAACTACAATACCAAAATGCAATGGTTAAACCGCAAGGCCGGTCAAACCGCAATAGACAAAAAATGTCACTTTCACCCAGTTTTCTGTTTTTCCCTTTTTAGCTACTAACCAAAATGCAAATTTGGAACAAGGCAAACCGCAACTATTCCATATCCTTTTATAACCAAAACTCAGTCAAGAATCAAACTTTTTCTTAAACCACAACCAAGAAACACTTAAACCGCAATCAAGAAAAAGCTTTCAAAACTCTCGAATAGACCCAAAATCACCACAAAGCTTATGAAATAAGCTACCTAGTAACCAAAGTAAGCTACAATAACTATTCTAAACCTGAAAGCACAAGCTTACAACACTTCTAACCACAAAAAAAAGCTCAACCTATGATGTTTTCTATCTTTTCTATTCGAACCAAAAAGAAAAGAAAATAAACAAGGAAAAAACAACCATGAATTCAACCACTAATCAAACCATGGCTCTTGATACCAATTGTAATATTTTGTATTTCATAGCACACTCTTGGATTTGATGTTGGCATATTTTAAAGAGAGAAAGAAAGAGAGAATGGGATTTCTAGAGAGAGAAAGTGAAAGAGAAGTTAATATTACATTAGAAGCTCCAACCCTTTCACTTGGATTGAAAAGGTATTTATAGTTCTTACAAGACATTCCCCTAACGGGCTATGAAACGGGAAAAAAGTGGGAAAGACCTGACCCAACTCCATGGTGATACGATAACTTAACGTTTACTGATAAGACTATGACCTAACGAATGCCAGATGATACTCAGGGTGACCGAGTCTTTAATATAGATTTTTCTTAATCCTAACATTATACTATGCTTAATTGTTATAAAATGTCACATGACAAATTAGGGCAACAATAGAAGAGTATCAGGAAGATATGTCTAGTGAACCTCGTACTAGTGCTTCTAAGGAAAAAAAAATTGGTAAAGTGTTGTTGTTAACATGGCATGATAGTAGAGATAGTAGTAAACCTACTAAGGAAGGCTCTGGCAGTGACTCTGTTTCACCTAAGTCTATACCTCAAGGTTTGTTTGGTATCCATACAACATATGAACTCGTATTTGTACAATTGACGGGGAATGAATCTGGTGACAACCAAGTGAATGATCTTCCACAATAGGGTCACAATTTGAAAGTATAAACTCTGTTTCACCCTAGTGGAACCAAGGGTTAATGATGTGGTAACAGATGGGATAGATAATGTGATGAGGTGTATAGACTTTGGTGATAATGAATTGGATGGGGATGCAGAGTTTAGTTGTGTTGATGCTATAAACGTAGACAGTTCTGATTTAATCCATGATGAACATTTTGGAGTTCATGACTTGGACTTAAACTTAGACTTAAACCTTGACCTAAATGTTCCCCAAAATGAAATGCAAGAAGAGGTTGTTATATCAGAGGTTCCTATGACCATGTGGTCAATGAATCAGAGACACATATTGATGTAGCGATTAAGAACCGTTGAACCGGTAGTGTGAGTCCAATGAAATAAGTCAAAAACATTTTTTATGTTTTTTGTCGATAACAATCGTAAAATAATCTCAAGTAGTAATCAAACTTTACAAGTTTTTAAACTAATAGTCACAACTATTTCGTTACTAAACCATACATTATTTATCAAGTTACTTATACATTTGTTTTTAATAAAACACTTAAGTAAATATATTATTTACCTCATGCATGAGATCATATATCATATCTTGCCAAGATACTTTGAGGATTTGCAAGTTCATATAAAATTTTTGGCAATTTGATATCCAAATTCTGGATTTCTTGATCTAGCTTTCCGGATCCCTCTATTTGTGCTGGCCAGATCCCTTTTGAAAGAGATCCGCCAAATCTGGGGCGGATCAGAGACATTTTGCCTATAAATAGAACGCCATTTCTTCATTGTTTCTCACCCCATTTCCTGCATAATCTTTCTTATATTCTTATATCATCTCTCTAACCTCTGATCACGGATCATTCTTGTAGTTTACTTTGCTTTTAGTGATTCTCTCTAAGCTCTTCGTAAAAGACGAGATCACGTTTTGTATACAAGACTTGCAACCTTCAAAAGAATTATTGTTAGCCTTCATCATCATTACAAGATCACTGATTAGATTCTTGTACTTTATTCATCACATTGTACCATAAACTTGTAGTGTTAGTTTGTGTTGTTATGTTGGTTCTTCCATTCTAAAGAACCCGGTATATAGCTTTGTACCAGATAAAGTGTAAGCGAAGTTGTGAGACTGATGCGCGTACGAAGCGCGTTTGGGGTCAAAGGAACTTCCTTTTCGTCGAGCAAGTTTTTCAACACCCTTGGCAGTGAACCTAATCGTTGTAGTGTAGTATTGGGTAAGCCTCGGGCATTGATATCGTTCTCTAGGGGAATAGGAATGCTGGAAAGAAGTGTACAACGCTAAGGTGGGGTTGAGGATGATTCTTTTTTTTTATCTTTTATACATTTTTTAGAAAGCTAATGGTAAAATCTCGGGACAATTGGTTTGGGGGTGGTACTTCTACCGATTACTTCGGCTATTCTAATTATCTAATACTACGGGTAGCTATGTCGTTTTGATTGTGTGCTCGTATGATGATTAAAAATGTGTTTACCTAGATACTATTACTCCCTAGTTATCTTTTATTGTTGGTTTAATTATCACGTCCTTATTCTTAACGCGTTGTGTTTTCTAAGGTCGTAGGGTGTGCCTTTTGCACTAACTCTTTGAGAATACCTTAAGGTTATTGCCTACGAAATCCTCTGCATGATTCATAAACGAATTTTAAGGTTATCTTTGGATGTTTAGACTACGAAATCCTCTAAGTGATTCATAAACTAATGTTCACAAAGATTACTCAAGCATTTAAACACAACGATAGCCTAGTTGCACTCCTAAGCCAATTACAATTAAGATAAGAGACAACCAATAAATAATTAATAACTAGGTTTCATAGATCTAAGCAAACACACAAGAAATTAAGCTAGACATGTTAAACAAGCAAGCATACACACATTCAATGGAAGACATAATGATACTAATGGATTAGAACACTTATCTTGATGTGTAAAATAGGGTTTGGGACCCTAAGATACTGTCCAAGTCGGACTACAAACGTTTAGGGTTTTTACTCCAAAAGTCTACCTCTCTAAAATATAGAAAAATCGAATTCTATATATAGATTGACACTTGCGATGGCGTCGCCTTATAGGACGCCGCCAATCGCCGTCATTAGGTTTTCGTCTTGGCCGTTATCGATGGGACGCATGTCAATTGTAGGTGACGCCGTCCGCTTCAGCAGGACGCGTCCGATTCGGATCTGGGCGTCCGAGATGAAAAGTCTTAGTGATGCCCTTCTCTCTTAAAGCCCGACGCCGTCCGTGTTGCGAGCAAAAAGTCTACCGACGGTGCATTATTTATCAAATCAGTAGAAAGGGTCGGCGCGCCTTTAGTTGGGATGCCGTCAGTTCAATTCTCGCCTTGAGTGGCTTCGATCTTGACCTTGCCATTTTCTTCATGTTTTCACTCCTTTTCGTCCAAATATACATCATTCCAGCATTTTGCTTCCAAGAGACCTAAAAAGTGAAAAGGAACGAAATTAATAAGTAACGGATATAAAAGTGGTCGATTAAGGGCTGAAATGACCTCTTAACAATGTACATTTCAAATCCTTATCAAATATCCCTACACTTGGTATTTGCATGTCCTTAAGCAAAAGTGCTTTTGGCCAATCAATTTATAAGTTAGGGGGCATGAAGCATATGTTTAACATAATTCACAACAAGTAAAAGCACTGCAATAGTCATAACAAGCACGGAAATTATATACTAGCACCTCACAAGGGGTGTTTGGATTCTCTCATCTCTCGGGTGTATATGAAATATAGAAAATGGAAATGGAAGATAAACACTCATTACCTGGCATAGTACATAGATTACCATATGCTTGAGACTAGATCAAACCTCCACCGCTTTGGCGTAAGCACCTAGGAACAACTATCTAAGAGGTCTTTTAAAGGGTGGTAACGTTAGGCTTATGGTAGGAAAACAAAGGGTTTGGTTGGATAGGCGATTTAGTGGTGGCAAGTCAAAAATCTTATGTTACAAGCATGAAAAGCGTGGCGTTGCTAAGCCAAGACTCGACTCACTAAACTCTAGTTAACTTGAAACAAACATACATAAATTGAAAAAACATAAACATAAAGATAGATGTAGGATGGTAGCCCGTATGTTTTTTCTTCATTTTTTTCACACTCTTTATTTTTTGATTTTTTTTTCACACATTTTTACTCTACCATCCTCTACGATAACATCAAAATATAAGGGATTTATAGGAGTATCCCTACACTTGAGTTTTTATTACTCTAACACTAATTGACCCGATTTGAAAAGATCAAAACACTTGGAGTATTTAATTACGTAAATAAAGGGAATTTGAATTCAACGTTCCTTCCCGTCGCTCCATAAAATATTACTTTTACCCATGAGTCCCAATCATCCCAAAACTGTGTAAAAAGATAAACTCGACTTAGCAAACATGCAAGTAACTAGATAATTGAACTAAGGGTTTAGTATGATAACAATAATGCACTAAAGGTGAGTGCATTCAAGGTACTAAGCATGCATTTGTGTACATTCGGAGTGCATTATAAACAATGTTTTCATTGATATTCCGAATACGAAACATCACGAGAACTGCTGGAAAAGGATAGGCTCTAAGGGTTAACTAGGGGTATCGTAACTAAAGATGAGTACATCATAGGGTGTGGGGTAATTAGTCGACCGATGTGGAAGAATTAATTATAATATGGGTTTCAAACAAGGGTTATCCTAATGCCTCTTATCATTTAGTTATTTCTAACTACACAAGTGTAGTCTCACTAGCGGTTTCGGAATGCATCACAAAACAAGTTCTAGAATCTATTATACTACCGGTACACTCTCTAAGCATTAAAGGCGAATGCTTTTATTCCTAAAGATCTAGGGGCGAACCTCACATTTTTGGAGTTGAATTTGAGTGGTAACTTTTTTGTGCTAGTCATATAACTCCTATCCATGAGACGCTTTATTAAGACTAAAGTTTTACTCGCATATGTCATAAAAAATTTAAATTTGGTGCTAAAATTGCCTAACAAATATTTCTCATAGCTTATTACACAAATGAACTAGGACAAGATAAATAATCAAGGATAAGCATAGTTTCTAAGTTCTCGTTTTATTCTCCCTCCCTACACTTAAACTGAACATTGTCCCCAATGTTCCCCAAAAGTATTAAAGTTATGATAAAGGAAGGTAAGTAAAAGAGAAAGAAACTAGTACTCCCCTGATTAGCTCGGTAGGATCCGTGTGAAGTAGTGGTTAAATTCTTTCCCAATAAGAATGTATACATGATAAGCTCCATCCAATGTTGAGTTTCTTCTTCTTGCCAAATATAACCTGCACACTTTAAGAAAATAGACGAAACCTTCGCGTAAAATCGGCGGTAAAACTATATATGACACAACTACACTAGGATATAATGCTTGTGGAATGGATGTTTGCAGATTTTCTGGAAAATTAAGACCTGAGAATTTCCAAAAATTTATACATAGCACAGAAAACGAAAAAATTTAATAAGCTGTTTCTGGTTGACCTGACATTGTCAGGTTCTAATCCTGACACCGTCAGATTGTCATGACAGAAACTGGTCTACTGCCTTTTCCTGGAAAAATTCTGGAAATATTACATCTTTAAAACCTGGAAAAATTCCTGCGAAACATCCATTATGACTCGATACAAGCATTTGACTCTGACAAACACACATATACATCAATTTCACTAATTGTAATTTTCATGTTCATGTTCTTTTAAAAACGTATGTAATCTTCCCTACACTTATCATTTTGTGAAATACCTTTATATGTAATTAAGATGAGGTTAAAGACAAAATAAAGCATTTTCACAAATTCAAACATGAGAATAAACAATAATGAAAAAGATATACGACACACAAACAAGAAAACAATTAAGCATGGGTTGCCTCCCACGAAACGATTTTTATTTATTTATGAGTCTTGTAGCTAGCTCGAAGTCGTGCTCTTACTTTCCTTTTATCTTAGATGCCCATTCGATTTCCTTAACTCTTCTTTCATCACGAATATATTCAGGGCCTAACTCTAGACAAGCAGTGTAGTAAACCTTGTTCTCCTAATCTACTTCAAAAGCCGGAATGTTGTCTACATCTAAATCATCAATACCCTTAAACTTTTTATTTTTGCAGGGCATTATATATTTAACACATTCGGTCCCATTTGAGAACTCGGCTATTCCTTCCAATTGATCATAAACCATCATAGATTCCTCAATAAATGGTCCCCCAAGTATCACATATCCTAAAAATCCATCAATGATGCCTTTAACATCTTCCAAGATCATGAAACCACACCTATATGTGAAATTACCTACGAAGACATACAATCCTCTAGCTCTCCCAACAAAGTTACTTACTTTCCTAGTGTAAAAGGGATCTCTCATAGGTCCTAACTTGTCGCTCATGATCCAATTGTAATAGAGCCTTGACATTATATTCATGGGTGCCTTATAGTCTATGTAAGTGTGATCCCTATATAAGTACCCAATCATGCACAATATCTTAATGTTTTTAGGGTCACCCCTTTTTATGCATGGCTCGAAAGGTGGCCGCGGGTAGTTAACTACGTTATAGTGATAGGCGGTTTCCTTTCCATTAGGGTATGACTCGAAATACTCTCTAAGTTCCTCTTTGATACGCGTACAACGCACGTTCGGGGTCAAAGGAAACTTCCTTTTCTTCGAGCAAGTTTTTCAACCACCTAGGCAGTGAACCTAATCGTTGTAGTGTAGTATTAGGGTAAGCCTCGGGATTGATATCGTTCTCTAGGGGAATAGGAATGCTAGTGAGAAATTACTACGCTAAGTTTGGGGTTGAAGAAGATTATTTTTTATCTTTTTTTATATTTTTTAGGAAATTGAAAGGTACGAATCTCGGGGTATTGGTTTGGGGGGTTGGTATTTCTACCGATTACTCTACTATTCTAATTATCTAATTAACTAAGCTAAGGGGTATTCTATGTCTAATTGATGTGTGCTCGTATGATGATTAAAGATGTGTTTACCTAGATGCTATTACTCCCTAGTTATCTCCTATTGATGGTTGAATTGTCACGTCCTTATTCTTAATGCATTGTGTTTTCTAAGGTCGTAGGGTATGCTTTCTTCCCTAACTCTTTGAGACTACCTTAAGTTTATTGCCTACAAAATCTCTAGGATTCATAAACTAAATCTAAGGTTATCTTTGGATTTTTAGCCTACAACAACTCTAGGCGATTATAAACTAATGTTCACAAAGATTACTCAAGCATTAAAAACACAACGAATGACCTATCGCAATCCTAGGTCAATTACAATTAAGATAAGAGACAACCAATCAATATTCAATACCTAGGTTTCATAGATCTAAGCAAACACACAAGTAAATTAGCCGGACATGGAAAACATGCAAGCATACACACATACAATTGAAGACATTATTGAATCAATGAAGTAAATTACTTATCTTGTGGTAAAATAAGGTATGAGAACCCTAAGATACTGCCTAAGACAGCCAAAAATCGTTATTAGGTTTTACTCTACAAAACTACCTCTCTAAAAGTCTGAAAATTCGAATTCTATATATAGAGTTACAAATTGAGACGGCGTCACTCTTTAAATGGGATCGCCGCCATTAGGTTTTCGTCTTGACGGCGTCACCTTATGGTTGTGACACCATCGGCTTCATCTTCTAACGCCGTCGGGATCTGAATCGAGGCCGTCTGAGTTGTGACGCCCTACTCTTTAAAACCTGATGCCGTCAGGTACAAAATAGCAATTTCGCTACTGAGACGTCACAATTTTGGAGCAAGTTGCGACGGCGTCGCCCTCTAACTGTGACACCGTCACCTTCAATTCTAGCAGCTTGAGTGTCTTGATCTTGACTTGGCCATTTTCTTCATATATTCACGCCTTTTCGTCTGAATAAGTGTCATTCCAGCAATTTGCCTTCAAGAGACCTAAAAAGTGAAAAGGAACGAAATCAAGCAGTAACGGATATAAAGGTGGACAGTTAAGGGCTTAAATGACCCCTAAAAAGTGTAACTTTTAAATCCTTATCACTCTTTCTCACTACCCTCCATAATTTCCAATACCTTATAATCCCCTTCTCCAATTTCATCCTCCGAATCATCGCTCGTGGTTGAATCACTATCTAAAGTAATAGCGGATTCCTTAAGGGCTTTCTCAAGTGCACTTTCAATTATCCTATTCAATTTCTTAAGCTCTCCAATGTCACTAACAATACGAGCTCGAAGTTGGTTGGCAAAAGTCGGATCAAGTGGTGGGTAGTTATTTGATGGTGGGTTGCTGTTTGGTAGGTTATCACCTTCCCTGATGAAAAGTGATAGGATTACTGTGACAAATCGTAATTTCAGGTCATTTCTAAAATTTACTATTCATCTCGGGAATTTACTATTCATTGGTTACTATTCATCATTTTACTATTCATTGTTTTTTAAGTCAGTTTGCGACTTTGAGAGGTTATTTTAAAATTTTACTATTCATGAAACACTATTCATTCCCGGAGAAAAATCACTATTCAAGGTTACTATTCATTATTTTCGTAAACTAGGTTTACGAGTATCAAATTCGCGTAACCGTAAGGGTTAAGTTGCGTATTCATGGAACATTATTGAGAACATTACATATAGACTACAGTTAGTCTACATATCATCAGTAACATCATTTTCATATTAGTTCATGCATGGGTTTGCATATTTCATTAACGTATATTTATTTATTAAATAAACGCTATCGCACGATCATTTATTTTGAATAATTGATCTGACACTTTCGACAATTGTCCTGATATATTTTAATACTCATTTTAAGACTATAAAAATTATATTATTAGTTTACCCGATGTTTTGAATTTATTTTGGTATATAAATTGTTATATACATATATTTACGACGGTTTTCGTAAATTCTATTCGATAATTATTTATTCACTCAATACTTGCGAGAAATGCATTTTTATAATTTTTATGACTTCGATATATTTTATTTTGTTCCGTTAAAATCGATTTCTAGCTAACGCTACACTAAATAACTAATTATATGTTCAAAACATACATTATACTTAACTTTAAACTCATTTAATCATCAAAAATACACAACCAATCTTCCCATTATACCCTTGCCGACCACCCCCCCCCCCCCCTCCTTGTCATCATTTTTATGAAATATCTTGACCAAAAATGTACACATACTCATATTGGCTAGATATTTGTAACATACAAGTAATATACTAATCTAAAACACATAGTATCACATACTAAAAGGTGTAAAAATGCAAGAAACCCTCTCATCCCTTTGTTGATGATCGGCCAAGCAAGAAAACAAGAAGAAACCAATAAATTTTTCAAGATCCAAGTGTTAAACAAGTCCTAGTAGTAATCTAGTTAGGGTTTTGAAATAAAAACCTCAAGATTATTAAGTATACTTTGCTCCAAAATTCATCATCATCCAAGTAAGCTAGTGATAAATTTTTCCTACACTTTTGAACTCCTACTTGTTATATTTTCATGATCTATTAGCAAAAGCATGCAACTATGTTATGAATCATACCACTTTTTACTTGTTTTTCTACTTATAATGAGTTTTAACTATCCTATAATTATTCTCATGAACTCTATCATTTTTGGAGAAGATTAGGACCCCATGACACCCTGAGAAGGTGTATGGTAGGTTTAGAATAGTTTTGGTGTTGATTGGAAAGGGTTAGAACAAGTTCTACACTAGAAAAATCATTTTCGACAACACAAAATTAAGGTCTGTCCAAATTTGTAAAATCTGGAAAATTCAGTAAGTGGTGGATTATTTTGGTTTATATTTTCAGAAAATAGAATTAAAAACGAAACCATGGCCGCTTGAACGGGTTAAAACGGGTTTATAACGAAAAAGATACGTTAATTTTAAATTTAACGACGAAAACTAATTTTCTGAAATAATACAAGCTGTCAAGGGATTTTCAAGGGGCAAAACCGAGTTTTAAACATAATCTAAATGAGTCGATTTATCAAAAATATATTAGTATATATTAACAAGAAACCAAGGATATATAAATCGTAGAAAACGGACCTATAACGCTCAAGATATACGTATTTGAATTACGACGATCACAACTATTCTCTTCAACACTAACACTCTATATTCACTATTTTGCGACTAAGCTTCGCGAGGTTACTTAGTCATTTTCATGATTTGTCAAAGTATATTATTTCACGACGAAAAACTATAAATTCTTGTTTTATTTCTAAACGATTATCATGGGATGTTGTTTCAACATATATAAGCGGAAAGTATTTTATAACTTGACAAGACGTTATAAACTTAATTTTCGACGATAAACTTTATTTTTAAATGTACAAGTGGTATGGATATCATATGAGTTTGCATGCACAACATTATATCATGACTTATATTAGATCATATCATTCATAATAGGTTGCAGTTAGAGATTGCGCCTCATTTCAGTGTATCCACTTTTGTCATCATAATCATTGAATCAAGTGAGTTTTCATAGCCCCGTTTTTCAAGTTTATATCTCATTTCAAACCTACGGGGGAGAATACATTGCACATCATTTTATTACGAGCCCAAGTATATAAAACGCATCTACATTGCTTAAGTTACCGCATTGCCATATTAATGTCCCCATTTCATTATCATGAACCATTAATTACGGAGTAAGCGAGAGTGAGTGAATAAATCTATTGAGGGTGACTCCTCCATCCGGGTTGGTAGTTCCAACTGGTCAAACGAATGCATTTCATTTAATATCAGAATGAGAGTTGTTTGGCAAACACTCTGTTGGGGCGAACATCATTATCAGTCTAGCTTCGGTGTCATGAGCTTATAGCAATTGTATCATTTTCATGTGGCATATTTGTCATACATAACCTATACTTGTGGTAGTCGTATAAAACATTTACGTAAGCCTATGATTTCTCACCAACATTATTGTTGACCGTTTTAGCAATGTATTTTCAGGTATCTAAGGCATATACTTCATGGCATGCATAAGGACTTATCATAGAATCGCGGTGACGACGCGTCTCACTTGTATATTATGGCACTTTAAAACATCGTTTGGTTTGTAACAAACTTATTTCCGCAAATGTTGACTACCTTTTGGGACCTATGTTTTGTAAACTCTGAATGTTTTATTATATCAAACGATGTGTTTTCAAAATGACACTTTAGGTCGTTCAATATAACTGTAACTGTGATGCTATGGCAGTCACGCCCCAGGTATTCCATTCTGCTGCAAAACAGGTATTTTGGGGGTGTGACAATTACTAACAAAGTCACGAATAAGGGGATAGACTACAAGGAAGCTAAAAATGAGAAAAAATCTTACTTGATAGGAATCAAGAAAGGGAACCTAAACGAGATAAAAATCTAAATATCTATTCTATTCCCCGGCAGCGGCACCAAAAACTTGATGCGCGTACGAAGCGCGTTCGGGGTCAAAGGAACTTCCTTTTCGTCGAGCAAGTTTTTCAACAACTTAGGCAGTGAACCTAATCGTTGTAGTGTAGTATTGGGTAAGCCTCGGGTATTGATATCGTTCTCTAGGGGAATAGGAATGCTAGCAAGAAGTGTACTACGCTAAGGTGGGGTTGAGGATGATTCTTTTTTTTTCTTTTATATATTTTTTAGAAAGTTAAGGGTAAAATCTCGGGGCAATTGGTTTGGGGGTGGTACTTCTACCGATTACTTCTACTATTCTAATTATCTAATACTACGGGTAGCTATGTCTTTTTGATTGCGTGCTCGTATGATGATTAAAAATGTGTTTACCTAGATACTATTACTCCGTAGTTATCTTTTATTGTTGGTTGAATTGTCACGTCCTTATTCTTAACGCTTTGTGTTTTCTAAGGTCGCAGGGTGTGCCTTTTGCCCTAACTTTTTGAGAATACCTTAAGGTTATTGCCTACGAAATACTCTAGATGATTCATAAACTAGCTTTAAGGTTATCTTTGGATGTTTAGACTACGAAATCCTCTAAGTGATTCATAAACTAATGTTCACAAAGATTACTCAAGCATTTAAACACAACGATAGCCTAGTTGCACTCCTAAGCCAATTACAATTAAGATAAGAGATAACTAATCAATATTTAATAACTAGGTTTCATAGATCTAAGCAAACACACAAGAAATTTAGCTAGACTTGTTAAACAAGCAAGCATACACACATTCAATAGAAGACATAATGATACTAATGGATTAAAACACTTATCTTGATGCGTAAAATAGGGTTTGGGACCCTAAGATACTATCCAAGTCGGACTACAAACGTTTAGGGTTTTTACTCCAAAAGTCTACCTTTCTAAAATACAGAAAAATCGAATTCTATATATAGATTTACACTTGCGACAGCGTCGCCTTATAGGTAGGACACCGTCAGATCGCCATCATTAGGGATTTCGTCTTGGCCAAGTTATTGGTGGGACGACGTCACGTTGTAGTTGTGAAGTTGTCGGGCTTCAGAAGGGACGTCGTCTGATTCTGGACTGGGTCGTCTGAGATGAAAAGTCTTAGTGACGCCCTTCCTCTTCAAAGCCTGACGCAGTCAGGTGTTGCGAGCAAAAAGTCTACTGAGCCGTCAGATGCATTATTTATCAAATCAGTAGAAAGGGTCAGCGTCGCCCTTTAGTTGGGTCGCCGTCAGGTTCAACTTCAGTAGCTTGAGTGGCTTCGATCTTGACTTTGCCATTTTCTTCATATTTTCACTCCTTTTTGTCCAAATATGCATCATTCCAGCATTTTGCTTCCAAGAGACCTAAAAAGTGAAAAAGAACGAAATTAAGCAGTAACGGATATAAAAGTAGTCGATTAAGGGCTTAAATGACCCCTTAAAAGTGTACGTTTTAAATCCTTATCAGAGACTTCTCTTCCGGATAAGGAGCTAGTTGACATATTGTTTACGAACTCTCGAGTCGGGTACTCGGGGAGTAGAGTAGGGCCGGAAGGTGTCCTTGTAGCCGAATCACTATAAATACTTGTGTCATGGTTCTATCTTTTCTTTACTCTACTTTAAATATCGTATTCATCTTTATTATTTATATTCATTCATTATCAATACTTTACTATCTAAAGTATTTCACATATAATTGATCTAACTATTTTAGAAATGAAATTTTAATCGGTAAAATTATTCAACCCCCTTTCTAGTTTTCCACAGTGAGGTATTTATCGAACAGGGTTTTGGTAAAAAAAAATACAATATGAGGGTGAGGGGATTGGTAGTACTTATGATACTCAATATGATGGTGACTCTAGTTATAATGTAGGTACAGATGATGACGATGATGTTATTGTTGATGAAGAAAACGAAATAATAGAGCCCGATGTTGAAGTGAATATGTTTATGTCTTACTAAGAATGAAGTTTTTGATAACATTGGCATAACCAGTCAACTACCAGATGAGTTCTTTGAAGAAGACTGTATATAAGTGGTAAATGTAGATGGTTTTGATAGTGAAAAAGGTTTTGAGGATGAAGCAGGTTTTGATAGGAGGAAGATGCTAAAGCAACTAAGAAGAGGTATAGAAACTGCTTGTCAAATGAGACTTTTGGAAGTAAGTATTCATTTTACCATGGGAAGAAATTTGGTAATGAAACATAGGTAAAGGATAGATTGTATTTGCATGCCACTTTAAACAGAAGAAATTTGAAGCTCATAAAGAATGACAGCAGGAGGGTAAGAGCAATATGTGTTAACCAATTACCAGTCTTTACAGAGTCATAATGTAATGGACCAACCGGCCTAAGTAAAGAATTAGGTGTTGGGCCTAGTGGATCACGTAGCCCAATTACAATAAGTTAACAAAGGAAGAGTGTAGGTACCATTGATGAGACTCAAGGAAGTCCATCGACTGTTGATGAACATGATAAAGGGGATCTTTGCCCTTGAGTCTTATATGTTTCCAAACACCAAAAAAAAAATTGAGAGATGAGGACACACAAAAATACACACAGATTCCTTCAATTAACGGAAATCAAACACTTCACTAATAAATTCTTGGCAAGGCAGATCGTTGACCAAGTTAAGGTTAATCCAGAGATCCCAACAAACGCAGTTTAAGACCAGCTTCAACGTGACTTAAAGCTTGACATTCCTATGAGCAAAGCATTCAGAGCTAAAGCTAAAGCTGAAAGACAGATTGCATGTGATCACACACTGCAGTATGGTATGCTTAGAGACTATGTTGGTGAATTGCATTCTACAAACCCTAATACCATTTTCAAGATTGTAGTTAATAGGGACACCGATCCTTCTCTGCCTACTAGGGTGTTTAAGGGAATATATTTTTATTTGGGAGCATTGAAAGATGGTCTTAGGGGTTGCAGAACAGAAGTGTTAGGCCTAGGTGGTGCTTTCATGAAGGGGCCATTTCCAAGCCAAGTATATGCAGCAGTTGCACTTGATGTAAACAATGGAATTTACTATGCCTTGGTTGAAGTTGAAAGTAAGAGTTCATGGTCCTTGTTCTTAATGTACTTGGGGTGATGACATAGATCTACAGCCTAATTAAAATTTCACATTCATCGCATGATTGATGCATGGGTTCGGGGTCGAAAAGAATTCATTTTCTATGAGCAAGTTTTCCAACCCTCAAGGCAGTGTACCTAATCGTTGTAGTGTAGTATGGGGTAAGCCCATGGGGTTAATTCATTCTCTAGGGGAATAGAGATGCTAGAAAGAGATGTATGACGAGAAGGTAAGGTTGAGGGAGATTCTTTTTATTCCTTTTTGGTTTTTTAAAGCAAGGTAAATATCTCGGGGTATAGGAGTGGGGGTGGTACTTCTACCAATTTTAACTACTCTTTATCACTAATTACTAATTGATTAACTAATTAACTAAGGATAGATTATGCTAATGTAGGTGTGCTCGTATGATGATTAAAATTTTGTTTACTTAGATGTTCTTACTCCCTAGTCTCTTATTGGTCGGTTTAATTGTCACATCCTCATCTTAATTGGTGCATTGTATTCCATTTGGTCATAGGAGGGGTGCCTAATTCCCTTGTTCTATGAATTGTAACTCTCCTCTAGACTATCCGGGATCGCCAAGTACCTAAGTATCTCCCCCCGAATACTCTACTATAAACAAGCTACAACTCACGCAATAAACACAACGAATAGCCTAGGTGCACTCCTAAGCTTTTTTGCTATTTCGGACGTTCAAGCTCGCAAAAACTAAAGAAGAAGCCAGTTTTCCTTACTCTAGCGTCTACCAATTAAGACAAGAGACAACCTAACAATAATTAACAACTAGGTTTCATAGATCTAAGCAAACACAAGGATAATTTAGCTACTCATGGTAAACAAGCAAGCATACACACATACAATTAAACATGGGGTATACATAATGATAATATGGATTAACAAACTTATCTTATGATGTAAGGTAGGGTATGGAACCGTAAAATACTGTCTAAATCGGACTATAACTGAATTAGGGTTTGCTCTCCAAAGTTCTACCTCTTAAAATACAGAAAAATCAAATTCAATATATAGATTTACAAATGCGGCGATGTCACATTTTGCTAGTGATGCCATCAGGTCGCCGTCATTAGGGTTTCGTTTGGGCCAATTCATTGTTGGGACAGTGTCAGGTTATGTGTGTGACGTCTTCAGTATTCATGAAGGACATCGTCTGAGATCGGTTCTTGGGCGTCTGGTGTGGAAAATGAGAGAGACGCCTTCCAGAGTTTAGGTGTGACGCCGTCAGGTTGTAGAACCAGAATTTGTTCTGAGCCGTCGCATGTAATTTGATCAAAACTCTTAGATAGGGACGGCGTCGCCCTTTGATTGGGACGCCGTTAGGCTTGAGAATCAGCTTGAATCTTGACTTTGCCATTTTCTTCATGTTTTAGCTCATTTTCGTCCAAATATGCTTTATTATAGCATTTTGCTTCCAAAAGACCTAAAATGTGAAAGGGAACGATTTTAAGTAGTAACGGATATAAAATGTATCGATTTAGAGCTTAAATGACCTCCTAAAAACGTATGTTTTAAATCCTTATCAAATATCCCTACACTTGAAATTTGCTTGTCCTCAAGCAAATGTGCTTTTGGCCAAATAATTTATAAGTTAGAGGGCACGAAGCATTGGTTTAAGATAATTTACAACAAGTACAAGCGCCATAATAGTCATAACAAGCACGGAAATTATACACTAGCACCTCACAATTGGTGTTTGGATTCTCTCATCTCTCGGGTTTATATGAAATATAACATGAATGGAATGGAAGATAACACTCATTACCTGGCATAGTACATAGATTACCATAGGCTTCAGAATAGATCAAACCTCCACCGATTTGGCGTAAGCACCTAGGAATAACTATCTAAGAGGTCTTTACAAAGGGTTGTAACGTTAGGCTTAGGGTAGGGAAGTAAAGGGTTTTATTGGATATGGGATATTTAGAGGTGGCAAGTCAAAAATCTTATGTTACAAGCATGTAAAGTGTGGCGTTGCTAAGACAAGACTCGACTCACTAACACTAAACCGCGTGAAACAAAACACAAACATAAACTTAAAAACATAAACATAAAGATAGATGTAGGATGGTAGCCCGTTTGTTTTTCTAATTTTTTCAATTTTTTTTTCAATACCTCTTTTTCTCTCTTTTTCGATTTTTTTTTTATATCTTTTTACTCAACCATCTTCCACGATAACATCAAAATAAAAGGACTTATAGGAGCATCCCTACACTTGAGTTTTTATTTCACTAACACTAATTGACCTGATTTGAAAAGATCAAAATACTTGGAGTACTTAATTAAGTAGACGAAGGGAATTTGAATTTATCGTTCATTCCCGTTACTCCATAAGATATTACTTTAACCCATGAGTCCCAATCGTCCCAAAACTGTTTACAAATGATATGACTTGACTTAGCAACCATGCAAGTAACTAGATAATTGAACTAAGGGTTTAATAATAATAACAATATTGCACTAAAGATGAGTGCATACAAGGTAGGCTAAGGCAATTAGGGTGTAATATTTTGGGGTGGATTGTAAACAATGCTCTTCATTGATATTCCGGAAAACCGAAACATCACGAGAACTGCGAAAAGGATAGGCTCTGAGGGGTTAACTAGAGGTATCGTGTACTAAAGGTGACTACATCGCAAGAGTGTGGGGAAAATTACTCAACCGATGTGGATGACGTAATAAATTACAGGTTTAAAACAAGGGTTATCCTAATGCCTCTTATCAATTAGTTAATCCTAACTACACGAATGTAGTCTCACTAGCAATCTAGAAATGCATCACAAAACAAGTTATAGAATCTATTATACTACTTGTACACTCACTAATCATTAAAGATGAATGCTTTTATTCCTAAATATCTAGGGGTGAACCTCACATTTTTGGGGTGGAATTTGAGTTGTAAACGGTTTTTGTGCTAGTAATATAATTTCTATCTATGAGACGCTTTATTAAGACTAAAGTTTAGCTCGTAAATGCCATAAAAATTTTAAATTTGGTGCTAAAATTGCCCTAACAAATATTTCTCATAGTTTATTACACAATTTACCAGGGACAAGACAAAAATAAAATTAGTGAATAGTTTCTTAGTTCCCATTTTATTTTCCCTCCCTACACTTAAACTGAACATTGTCCCCAATGTTCCCCGAAAGTATCAAAGTTTTGATAAAGGAAGGTAAGTTAAAGGAGAAAGAAACTAGTACTCCCCTGATTAGCTCGGTAGGATATGTATGAAGTTGTGGTTAAATCCTCCTCCAAGAAGAATGAATAAGTACTAAGTGTTGCTTCCAATATGTGTTTCTTCTTCTTGTCTAATATAACCTGCACACTTATAAGAAAATGAAACGAAACCTCACGTAAAATCAGCGGTAAAACTATGTATGAAACAAAACTAAACTAGAAAGCGAGTAAGATATAATGCTTGTGGAATGGATGTTTGCAGTTTTTCTGGAAAATTAAGAATTGGGACTTTCCAAAAATTACAAGTTACACAGAAAACGAAACTGATATTCTGTTTCTACATTGTCTGACGTCATCAGGTGTTAATCCTGATGCCGTCAGGTTGTCCTGACAAAAAGTGGTCTGATGCGTTTTTCTGGAAAAATTCTAGAAAAATTACCTCATTAAAACCTGGAAAAATATCTGCAAAATATCCATTATGACTCGATACAAGCATTTGACTCTAACAAACATACAAATATATACAGTTTCAATTATTGTTACTCTCATGTTCATGTTCTTAAAAACATATGTGATCTTCCCTACACTTATCTTTTTTTTAAAATACCTTTATATGCAATTAAGATGAAGTTAAAAACTAAATAAAGCATTTTCATGAGAATAATCAACAATGAAAAAGATATATAAACACACAAATAAAATTGAAAAACAAAGCAAGCAAACAATTAAGCATGGGTTGCCTCCCATGAAGCGCTTTTCTTTATTTATGAGTCTTGTAGCTAGACTCGAAGTCGTGCCCCTACGTCCCGCATATCTTAAATGCCCATTCGAATGATTTGACTCTTCCTTCATCACGAATATATTCAGGGCTTAGCTTTAGACAAGCGGTGTAGTAAACCTTATCCTTAAAGTCAACCTCAAAAGCCGGAATACTAACCACATCTAACTTATCAATGCCCTTAAACTTTTTATTTTTGCAAGGAATTACATACTTAACACATTCGGTTCCATTTGAGAAGTTGACTATTCTTTCCTATTGATCATAAATCATCATGGATTCCTCAATAAATGGTTTTCCAAGTATTACATCTACTAAGAATCCATCAATGATGCCTCTAATATCTTCCAAGATCATGAAATCACACCTATATGTGAAATTACCTACAAAAACATGCAATCCTCTAGCTCTTCCAACAAAGTTACTCAATTTCTTAGGGAAAAAAGGATCCTTCCTAGGTCCTAGCTTTTCACTCATGATCCAATTGTAATAGAACCTAGACATTATGTTCATAGGAGCCCTATAGTCAATATAAGTAGCCAATCTTGTATGATATCTTAATGTTCCTAGGGTCACCCTTTTTTATGCATGGGTCGAAAGGTGGTCGCGGGTTATTAACTACGTTATAATGATAGGGGATTTCTTTTCCAATGGGGTATGACTCAAAATACTCATTAAGTTCCTCTTCCTCATTACCCTCCATAATTTCCAGCACCCTATAATCTCCTTCCTCAAGCTCTTCTTCCGAAACATCACTCATGGTGGAATTTCCATCTAATGTACTAGTTGTCTCATCAAGTGCTTTCTCAAGTGTGTTTTCAATTATCCTATTCAATTTTCTAAGTTAGGTTCGATCAAGTGGTGGGTTTTGTGGTAAATGGTTTGGTGGTGGATGATGTGGTGGATGATTTGGTAGATTGTTGTTGGGTGGGTTATCACCTTCCAAGATGAAAAGTGATGAGGCTACGAACAAAAATACAAAGAAGAGGGATACACTACAAGAAAGCTAATGAAAAAGAGGAAAAAGCTCACTTGATAGGAATCAAGCAAGTAAACCTAAACGAGATAGAAATCTAACTAGCTATTCTATTCTCCGGTAGCGGCGCAAAAAACTTGATTCGTGGGTTCAGGGTCGAAAATACTTCCTTTTCTACGAACAAGTTTTTCAACCCTCTAGGCAGTGTACCTAATCGTTGTAGTGTAATATGGGGTAAGTCCATGGGATTGCTTCGTTCTCTAGGGGAATAAAGATGCTAGAAAGAGATGTATGACGAGAAGGTAAGGTTGAGGGAGATTCTTTTTAGTCTTTTTTGGTTTTTTTAAAGCAAGGTAAATATATCAAGGTATAGGAGTGGGGGTTGTACTTCTACCAATTTTAACTACTTTTAATTACTACTTACTAATTGATTAACTAATTAACTAAGGATAGATTATGCTAATGTAGGTGTGCTCGTATGAAGATTAAAAATGTGTTTACTTAGATGTTCTTACTCCCAAGTTATTTCTTATTGGTCGGTTGAATTGTCACATCCTCATCTTAATTGGTGCGTTGTATTCCGTTTGGTCATAGCAGGTGCCTAATTCCCTAGTTCTATGAATTGTAACCCTCCTCTAGACTATCCGGGATCGCCAAGTGCCTAAGTATCTCCCCCGAACACTCTACTATTACAACTCGTAATTTCAGGTCATTTCTCAAATTTACAATTCATCTCGGGAATTTACTATTCACCGATTACTATTCATCATTTTACTATTCATCATTTTTGAAGTCGATGTGATATTCTGAGAACGTATTTCAAAATTTTACTATTCACGAAACACTATTCATTAAGGAAGAAAATCACTATTCATGCTTCACTATTCATCATTTCTCGTAAACTAGGTTTACGAGTACCAAATTCGCGTAACCGTAAGGGTTTAGCTGCGAAATTCATGAAAAATCATTGAGGACATTTCATATAGACTAGAGTTAGTCTACATATCATTAGTAACATCATCGTCATATTAGTTCATGCATGGTTTTGCATTTTTCATTAAACGTATAGTTTCCTATTAAATAAACGCTATTGCGTAATCATTTATTTTGAGTATTGATCCGACACTTCCAAAAATTATCTTGATATATTTTTTATACTCATTTTAAGACTATAAAAATTATATTATTAGTTTACCCGATGTTTTAAATTTATTTTGTATATAAATTGTTATATATATATATATATATATATATATATATATACTAGTATAAACCCGTCCGATGGACGGGTATGACTTGTGGGTTTTATTTTTAGGATTTAGTAGAACAAATATATACTAAAAAGTAATTAAAAGTTAAATGAAACGGTTAAGATCTATAATTGATGTTACCATAATCCATAAAACGACTAAAAGCAGGTAAGTATTTTGATTTGTGGTTTTTATTTTTAGGATTTAGTAGAACAAATATATAGTAAAAATTAATTAAAAGTTAAATGAAACGGTTAAGAACTATAATTGATGTTACCATAATCCATAAAACGGCTAAAAGGAGGTAACTACTTTCTAACACTTTGTTCTAAACAATATTAATCATGAACATCTTTTACATTTGATAATATTATTAACATTTATTATTATTATTTTGTTTTTGTTAATTATGTTTATTTAGTTATTGTATATATGTAGCAATTGAATAGAACAGCTAAATAAGTAGAAGTAACTGGTGCAAATCATGCCACTTTCTAACCCATCTTAGACCACCTGCATTATCCAAATCAAAATAACACCTTTTATGAGACGTACAATATGGTGGAACGATTCGGTACCAGCTTAACACGTAATATTTGTATGTATTAGCCGAAAAATTTGTCCAAAATTCTCAGTTTTCTGTACATAAGAAATACACTTTGGGAACTTTTGATAAATGCTCTTAAAATTATTGGTTGTGTTGTATTGTGGGAACAAATGGAAAAATTACCTTATGTTCTACTTGATGTAGCTGAGGGAAATTTTGTCAAGAGGTTGCACATGATAGTGTCGGCAGTCTTTTTGTACTCGTTGATGTTTTCCATATGTGAGGCATCTTCTGGACCAAAGAAGCTTACCCTGGACAAGAGAACCTGCACCCAATCCAAACACTTAATATCGTATTTTACAAAGTATTCCACAATATATTACATGCCAACTTCTGGTAATTCATTAATCAAAATTATCCCATGTCACTGAAGTTATAAAATGCATTGAACTAAAGCCAACCGATATTGATTAGTAAGATACATAATGCGTATTCTAAGATAGAAAACACAACTTTGTATGAGCACGCATAAGACTTTCCTTTCCCAAACGCATCTAAAAATAAGTAATGAAAAAAGTACTAATAATAAGGGGTGTTTTTATGAACATTAAAAGAAACTAAATAGTAATAATTAATGTATTGAACAACATTAATCCGTTCCGTTAGCTAAATTCTTTTATTTCACTGGTTTGAAATCAAACGAAATCCATATTGACCCAATTGAAAACTTAAGTTGGTTATATATCAGATACAACCGGGTTGTACATGGACCGGTGGGGTGTAGTTAGGGTGTCTAGTACATGCTTCTTTTACATCAAAGTATTTATGTGTCTTAAATTTTAGATGAAAAAGTAGATTTCAAGATTCTTAATATATAGAGCAACATGATTTGTGTATAAAAAATCTAAGTTCCTCACAGGAGTTTAAATATATCATTGGTTAGCTAATTGTAGATTCAAGCATTTATAATACAATAACTTCGAAAGTATATCAAATGAGGATGGTTTTAGCAATTATTTTTATGACACAACTTTTGATAGTGCATATCGTCTAAATTTGGCAATCTAGACCCAATACGTCAAGACGGTTTATATGAAATGTGGTAACTTGTACGATTATGTTAGTCTTAACACCTCAAGGTCTACTTGGGCCACTTCTAAAGTTGTAGAAGAAGTATCTTGGGTACAATGGTTATGTTAGACTAAATGAATGTACAAGTTCCATATAAACCCAACAACAGACCCATTGGGTATGTCGTCTATTATAGTTTTTTTAGTACCAAGTAACACAGTCCAAACTCTTTCATGTTTGACTAATTATAAAAAAATATTACATAGGCAACAATTAAATTAAAAATATATACCTGATATCACATTGTCCCAATTCTCTCACTTGAGAAACGAAATAATTATTGACTGGTTCAAGAGTTATTATGGCAGTCGACTAATTAGTGTTGGTGACATGAAGAAGCTAATATCAAAATTGGCAAAGGCATCAACATTGGTGGAGCAGATGCAGGCTTCTAGACATGATTTTGACGACGACTACATGATTGATTTAGGATTTTTTTTCCCGGATGATTAATGTTGTTTAGTTTTTTTATTAATAAATTTTCAATTTTTTTTTCTTAAATGCATTTATATGAGCTTAAATAAATATGAGATATCATAATTGCCATTAGTGATCCAAATTTTTTAGCAACCACTCGAATGATATCTTCCTTTGCATGTTGTGATCGAGACCTGACGTGGTTTTTTTATCAGTTGCAGAGTAACTTGCTATTTTTCCACTATTTTAAGCATTTTGTATTATCCAAACTTGCTATTTTGAGATTAAAAATGCGCGGATGCACAATTGTAAACATCCTTAAGTGCTTATTTTATTCTAAAATATGCAAATAAACAGTTTTATCCATACATTCAAATTACTTATTTGTTATTTGGGATAACCATGATTTCCGTTCTTTTTGCTAACTAATCCATGGGGTTTGAGGCCCTCGCTACA
Organism: Chrysanthemum makinoi; assembly: GCA_910596185.1. Taxonomy (NCBI): domain Eukaryota; kingdom Viridiplantae; phylum Streptophyta; class Magnoliopsida; order Asterales; family Asteraceae; genus Chrysanthemum; species Chrysanthemum makinoi. The sequence continues at coordinate 207,746,830 of OU343223.1, read as the reverse complement.
CATACTTACCGCATATACCCCTCCCTAAAAGGGAGGTTGCAGTGGCCACTTCATGATTGTTTGCACTAAGCAAGATTTGAATTTAAGACTTCTCTCATTCGAACTACTTTTTTGTTAAAAAATAAACGGATAAACATGTAAACACCTAAAATAAGAATCCCAAATACTTTAGTTTTTGGATGCAAATTTCCTTATGTGATTATATATAAAGTATATATACACTGTTCATAGTAAATATGCAGTTTAAATATGCAATCGAAACACCCTTATTCAGTTATTTGAGATGTTCTAAACTCGTTCTTTCCGAGTTGCTCATGAAATAAGGTTATCGGTCTGTTTCAAATTTCTACAGATGGCAAAGGGTTAGAAAATAAAAGCACATGGCCTGGTTCTAATAAAAGGTAAGAATACATGCAGCGGTTGTGTTTTTATTATCAACCACTATCTTACCAATTTCAGACATAATTTTCAATGTGTTTATTTTACTCACTTTTGAGACACTTGCACATTGTTTGTCACGGAAGAAAACTCACCACTGAAGAGACAGACATAGTTGTGAAAAGTTTTTGAATTTACTTTTATTAATAGTTGTTGAGCACACCGCAGCAAGCAATTGTATACTTTTTGGGAAGCCCGGCCGATGGGCGGGAATTAGTTATAAATATCGCTTGAAGGTATTAGTTTATGAATAATAAGATATAAATGTGCAAATTTTGTATTATTTGTTTATAGGAAGCGTTAGTTATTGTTTTTGATGAGTTAGCGTCCGTATGCCAAAACCAAGTTGTCTAATGTTTTTTGTTTCTCACTTTTGAGACAGTCACGTAAAGACACAATGCAACAGCGAATTGGTTACGGTTATATTTTTACGCCATCTTAGCTACATTTTATTGACCAGTTACCAAATATTCCTAAATAAAGCCTGAGCCACATATTAGAATAATGTTTATGTAAAAGTATAATCTAGAAATTAACCAAAACCACTTCGGGATTTGAAGTTCTAGCATCTTGTTCAGCATATCTGCGAGCATTTTTCTATTACCTTTTTCTCTTGCTTTTCCTGCATTAAAACCTTTAAAATAGAAAATATGTCATTAACTTGCAGAGCTCTTGTAAATAAAAAAGAAGAACTATGTTATAACATGAAAGCCTTAGCGAAGTTGGTTTGTTTTGAGGCGTGTATCTCAACAGAGAGCACAATCATGATAGGCCTATTCTTGGCAATCAACCAACACATTTAATAATAGTTGAGTTCATATGACATACTATCAATATATTTGAATTACAAGCCGGGTACATAAAACATGTATAGAAACTTATAATCTCACGCACCTAATAGGTCATCCAGTTGAAGTGAAGCAAATGATCACGGACGCTTTCACCTTGATTGTGAAATTGATCACGGATGCTTTCTCATCTGCTTCACGCAAGATTCATCACACAATTATTGTGAAATTGTCGTACGCGATTCTAAATCGTTTATCTTAACTGCTATTAGTTGGCATACTTGCAGAGTTCAAGAAATTGAAGCAAAAAGTGCCTTGATAATATCTTTAAAAGAACACTAAACCTTGCTGATGAAAAAATCGATCCACATTCATTCCACCATGATTGTTTAATGAAGGTGTAAAAAAAATACCCCTTCATACCTGGTTTACTGCTCCACGTTTGTCACCACTTCTATAACCTTGTTAATTGACTGGTTTGCTTTTAGAAACGGGGTTGCAATAACCACCTGAGGAGTTTGAATCTATATATAATAAAATAAGCAATCTGATTAAAGGTCTATGCCACATAACATAAGAAGAGTAACCTTGTATGGATTGCGTAAGAACTGCCTTGCCATACTCTCAACCTATTTAAGCAATGTTGCACTCCAATTAGCTGTGACTTAAAACTTGTAAAAAAAAAAAAAAACCAAGTTTCATATACTGTCTTAGACTAACAAATCTGGTTCACAATTAAAATAACGACTTGATTACTAACCAAGGCCTGAGATTTCATTGTTATATCCATAGCTCTACCTATAACTCCTCATACCAATTTGGTCTTGGAGAGTGATCATGTTTAACCTGCATGAGATCGATTATGTTATGCTTATTGGCCTGTTTATGTTTGACAATCTACCTTCATTCTAGGGTACGGATCTTAAGCTCAAAAACATTTCATAAAAACGAATATCTCTTTTTAACTGATATCTCTACATATCCAAAAGTAACTTGTGACTTTGATAAAATTTGTCATTTTACATAAGACATTTTTTTTGAAATATGGCCAATCATGTTAGATTACGCGTTGAACAAAAATATATTAGTACCGTTAAAAAAAGGTCAAGCGTGTTTGTGTTAAAATGTTGAGATCTGATAAAGTTACTGTTACGTCATCATTTTGACCACATACCTCGTCGGATTAGCTTAACTAAAATCCGTTCTCTTTACTTTTTAAGCTTAAATGATTTTGGATCTTAGAAAAATTGGTACTCAAAATAACGATTCAGTAAGTAAAGATTGTATCTATGTGAACTACTGATCATATAAGTACCTCAAAATTTATGTAATGATGGATTAATCAAGAATAATATAATCATAAATTTATGGGTATAGTGATTATGCACTTAGCTATCTTCTTTCTTTCGTACTTTTAGTTCCAATAAAAATATTTTACTTGAGGTTGGTTCCTCCATTATCATACAATCATTACCTTCCATACATGATTTGCTTGGTTAACCGTTATATGAATCTCTAACTTAAACAAAAAAGAACTTCTAATGTTATGCAACAAAAGTCCAATACATCATTAAATTGTAACTTGAAAAGTGCAATAGTAAAAGATGATAAAATAGTATGTAGCTAAACATGTTTTCATTATCGTTGTGTCATCATTTTATTAAAAAGATAGGTATGAGTAGAAAAGCATTCACCGGTTAATCATCCCATCTATTGAATGACTATATTGATTCCTTATTTATCCTTGTTTATGTCCCTGTGGTCTACCATCTATGGATTGGGGTAGACCTATGCTCTCGGACATGCTCCCTATACATTAGACATGCTCAACACAAACGATCTTGAACTCTAAGAGAATGAGACAAGCTTCAAAACTAACACTAAAGGTCAATAATTGATTATAAAAAAACAATTATTAACTTATTATCACACAATCATGTAAAAAAAATGCATCTTGAACTCTAGGTAAATGTAGTTAAAAAAAAACTCTATGTAAATGATATGATTACAACTATGAAGCTTTTAATATAATATGGAAGATCAACTATAAGCTTTTAACACATATCACATATACATACTGATCATAGCATGCACTTAGAAGTTACTTAATTCTTCTCATAAAACGTCATGATCATAACCGAGGCATTTGTGACGTAAAGGTGAATTTTACACTTAGCAAGACAAAATTTGGCAATTTATTCTCAAACATAATTGCAGAAAAGATGTGCATATCATGTCTAATATTCTACTTTTAGCAAACCTGGAGAAGGTCCATTCCAAATTGTTGCAGAAGCTCAGGCTGGTCATTTAACAATTTCTCGCAGGTCGATATCTCAGGTGCACCACCACTTATTTCGTCTCGCTTCCTTGAATTTCCAGCATGTAGCTTCTTCAGAACCTTTGACAAATACATTAGTGTGAAGAGTTATGGTTCCAAATTTACAATCTCTAAAATCTGAAGATCAAAACAAAATCTTTAAGCAATTTAACCACACTCTCAGAGTTTAAAGAGGCCATCAATGAAAAATAAGCTATATACTTGTGATACATGACTCTAAAACTCAAGTGGTTATTGATGAAATATTTTTCCTCTTTGCTCTGAGGAAATAAACGAAAGAGTCAATTTCTGAATATGTGAAACAACGTTAACTACAATATCATACTTTTTCTTGAGCTGTTGAAGTGCTTCACCTTATAGTGTAGTAAGAAATACATCGCTATCGAGACACTGGAGTATACACTTAAGTGAATTTGTTCATGCATAAGCTCTATATTTTTAGAAGAAAAATAAAATGAATAAATACACAAAAGAAATTTACACCGTTAATGATTCCATTAGTAAAATTTGCATACCAAATTTATGACCATCTATAGTTATGTAACAATAATGTTGTAATATGGCTCCCATTGGCCCTCTTTTATCGTAATATGAATATTGTGGATACAAAAAATTATATCATATACATCTAATATGAAATAGTGAGGTCTTTTGAATGTCCACAAAAGTGCCCACAATGCTGCCACCCATATCTGGGAAATTTGCACAACCAGGAAGAGGATTTAGCTGACCGACGCGAAGAACTTCTACGGGATACTTGAAAAGGTGAGCCTTCATATCAGTCACTTCAATAGCTGCATATTTATGAATGTTCGATTCACTCAGTGACCTGACCCATCTCACACACCCTCGATGCTTTATGGTCTTTCGAAAGTACTCTCAAGTCCACCAATATGATCAGCTTAAATGGACATTTTGTACCCGAATACCTGCACAAAGTCATTTTGTATGTCACACCAAAAGTAACATCGTCTTCTTTCTTGAACATTTATTTTGGCATGGAATAAAATATACCTGTGTGTGTGGGCTAGAAACTTTGTTACCCCATATATGATAAGACTGATACGCACCCATTGGGTTGGGGGTGTGAATAAAAACGTATGGTGATATAGATGAGGTTTTAACGGGATGAAACATTAACAGTGGATGCAGTGGCATTGGAATTTAACGGCCTTAATATTAACTTGTATCTGTACACCATCTTTGTGAAAGGCAGACCTTCCTGATATGATGTTTATCACACTTTTGCGGGATATGTGATGTTTATCTATATCTTTATCTCAGGTATTTGAAGGTGCTAGTAACTTACATGTAGGTATCGGTGGATATAATCGGATTACATGTTGCAGACGTAACGCGCCTGGCGACAAAGTTCTTTTGACGTCCACTCCCGCAAGCGCAAGGCTATTGTATACAAAATCATAAACAGTTTCACCATCATTGAGACAGAATCTCCACGCCTGCAGGTGCAAATGCAGCTACTCCTTCCGACACCATATCTTCAGATGACGATTTGTGCATTCATCAATCACCTGAAATAACTACAATAAAAAAGACGGGCCAGGAAGAGCAAGAAATTACTGCAAAATTGCATAGATTATGGTGCTGGTACGAATCGCACAAAAAGTAAGCAAAATCGGGACACCGTTTGGCATAGTAGCTAATCTTTTTTGCCCGTCAATCTCAACCCCTGCAAGGACATTAAATAACAACTTGCATCAAGCAATTGAACTGACCTTGAACACATCTTTATAAGGGATTGTGGAAGAAATGTTCTAATTTTCAGGTCATTCCAAGATAGACCTGCACAAATACAGTTGAAATAATATTATTAACCATGATTTCGAGAAAAGAACTGATAAATCACTCAAAGTTGAATCTCAAAATTCGTTGATGTTCTACTTAAATGGTGCCAAAAGTGGAACGAATAAGCAATAAGGGTTCAATGTGTACATGTTCATTCACATCGTAAGCCATAAGAAATAATATATGAGCATTGAAATACAAAGATTGTATAAAAGTAATGATACATAGGAATATAGAATGCCTCAGAATAGTGATTAATTAATATTCGAAATTAAGAAAATTTCAAATCAATAAATAAGTTGGAGAATACCTTTTAGACCAGCCCTTTATAAATAATGCCCCTGCTTTAATTTGGTGACACAAAAGTATGATTACAGAATCCAAAGCAACATCTCTACTTTACACCTTGTGCTTGAAAGCTTGAGTAGAAGTGTGTGTTCATGTGGCTGAATAGCAGCTATGTTATATCATGTATATAATATTGTAATCCCATTCATAAAAAGTTCATGTCAACAACTTGTATCTGTACACCATCTTTGTGAAAGGCAGACATTACTGACAAGACTGATATGATGTTTATCTGCACCTTCATCTCAGGTATTTAAGGGTGCTAGTAACTTACATGTAGGTATCAATGGCTATAATGGGATGACATGTTGCAGACGTAACGGGCCCGGTGAAAATATTCTTTTGGCGTCCACTCCCGCAGCGCAAGGCTATTGTATACAAAATCATAAACAGTTTCACCATCATTGAGACAGAATCTCCACTCCTGCGGGTGCAAATGCAGCTACTCCTTCCGACACCATATCTTGAGATGACGATGTGTGCATTCATCCATCACCTGAAATAACTACAATAAAAAAAGACGGGCTAGGAAGAGCAAGAAATTACTACAAAATTGCATAGATTATGGTGATGGTACGAATCCCACAAAAAGTAAGTAAATCGGGACACCGTTTGGCACATTAGCTAATCTTTTTTGCCCGTCAATCTCAACCCCTGCAAGGACATTAAATAACAACTTGCATCAAGCAATTGAACTGACCTTGAGAACATATTTATAAGGGATTGTGGAATGGAAGGTTCTAATTTCCAGTCTGTCCAGTATATACGTGCACAAATACAATTGAAATAATATTGTTAGCCATGATTTCGAGCAAAGAACTGATAAATCACTCAAAGTTGAATCTCAAAATTCGTTGATGTTCTACTTAAATGGTGTCAAAAGTGGAACGAATAAGCAATAAGGGTTCAAAGTGTACATGCTCATTCACATCGTAAGGCATATGAAATAATAGATGAGCATAGTTCCTCGACTCTCTTCTTTTCTACTATATTTGACGGTCTGTGATCATTAGAAAATTGCATTGCATATAATCGCATGGCAATATCTTCAGCCTTTGATATCAGTTAATGTCCCCCGAGTATTAAAATAGTTAATGTCGTGTTCCACAATAACTACTAATACTGCATTCTTACTTCAGATCTTTGCCAGCTTGTAAAAACGCTTTGCATTGGCAGTCAAAACCTTAAAAAGTTAATTAACTTTGACTTACACAATAGTAAGAAAAGGCTGATTCATGCACTCCATGTATAAAAAGTTTCCATGTAAAGGCTCATATGACGTTATCCGATTGAGAATATGTAGAGTACACGTTAGTTTACACATTGGATGACACTTACTGGTAAATCCATTCAATTTTTACATGTAAATTGATCATGTAGAGCTAATGCTTCCGAGAAACTAACTATGAACGAATACCCATGCTAGATATGTATTTTGAGCGTGTTTGGTATTTGCTTACTCAAACTACTTATCTGATTACATGAGAGTAAAATAAGTTGCTTTGCATAAGTAATTTGTTATTGCTTATTCCAAACTACTTATTTATGGAGCATTGAGTAGTTTCAAAAGGCAAATCTAAACGACGCTTATTTTTGAAGTGATTACTTACGCTTGGCGGAAAATTTGTATGGCTACTTACAGATATTGTAAACCATTCAAATGACTGAGTGACTCAGGAAAGTGACAAGTTAGCTTATCATTAGAAAAATCCAATGTTTGTTACTTTGGATGGTGACCAAAATATCAACTATCAAATTCATCTAACTTGGGAAGAAACAAAGGACTAAATGTGTCCATTTTGACCGGTTAACTAATATATGTATCAATTTAGCTTAAGTTTATCACAAACGGACCAAATGCTAACCAAAAAGGAAACATGGGTAGTTGTATATTATTTTGGTTTAGTCTTGCTCATTTGTATGGTCATATTGTATGGTTTGTTTTGTTAGTTAAAATATTTAAAGTCTCAAGGGGTCTTGCAATAATGGCTTGTTACAACAAAGAAAGGGAAACAGTTCAATAAATCTACAGAGATCGCAAACCTACCTACAGCGTCCTGAAAAACGGTACCAGCAGATTCTTAATTTGCAAAGTCTGTCTATTAGCAGCAAGATAGTGTTAAATGAAAAATGGGAAATGGAATTATGGTATTAAAAAGAACAGTGACTTGCAACGTTTTACATACTAACCTTTTATTATTCTGTTTCTGCGCAGACATAGGCAATGATGTGTAATGCTAAACGATAACGTAGCTGCAAAGCATGATAAAATGGATGATGTAGGTAATAGAAATGGAACTCTTACACTAAAAATAACATGATAAAGAACTTTCATTAAAGAATTCATTGAAAAACATTGCAAGATCTGATCTGAAAAGAACACAAATATGATTATTAGTTGAATGAGACATGTTAAAAAGAAACATGATTAATTTGCCGATTTAGCAAGAGCCTACCTCTTACTCATTGTTACCGTTTGCGTATGTGTCGGTGAAAATAGCCTTTAGAATCACAAATAACACATTGTAGCTCTTCTCCTGGGTAGATCACATTCTCGCAGAGAAAACACTCTGCCTGAGATGAATTATAAGAATCAGTGGACAATCTTTAACGCGGATCATTAATTCAACTCTTGCACATCTTTTTCATGATATATCACATTAGGTAGTTTTTTTGCTTTGATTCTCTTCTTAGTTTCTTATACTTAAACCATAATCTTATTATATTACACTCTTTATTACTGTCAGAGTTTTAAGTTTTAGTAAATATACCTGCCGACCTCGTATTATGCCCAATGCGTGGTTGACGTGACGGTTCAACTGTACAATTCAAGGGAACACGAAAATACTATCAGCTATGGTACTTACGCCACAGACACAGATAATGAACTGAGACTACGAAAAAACACCATTTGAAAGTAAATCTGTATAGCTACCTGTTACAAACAAATTTATATTCGTAGCACATGTGGCTTGTTTAATCAAGTTATTTAAAGCATCTGAGGCTCAATATTACCAGGGAACTTTTAGTAAACATAACACAAACAAACTGCCGCTATTTTTTACCACTCACAGAATGTGTAATCGTTCATTTCATTGGTGAATGATACAACCTAATGAAGATAAAAATTATTACATCTAAGGTTCAAATTCAGACCACTCTCAAACTGTAGCTTGTTACAGGACTATTTACCTTGTACCTTTTTTTATGTGAATGGATATGGAATAGTGTCATCGATTTAGCTCCTATGACGATAAAATCAATACCTTGCGTCAATTCCAAATTCCAAAATGACTTGAATAAAACATACATTGATCGTTCATGTAAGAATTATACAAATCGGATGCTGCATTTTACAATATTCAATCAGTAGGGTCTTAATACAACACATTCATTTTAATTTGCTCCTATGCGTATCTATGATCCCTAGGGTTTCAATACTACATAGCGTAACAATGTTATCATACTACATTATTACTATCTTTCATATGCCATAAGAAAACAATCACATGCTATAATGTACAACATTCATATCAAAATATTATAAGCAATACTACATTGTAATAATTCTTTTAACCTGTGCATGAGAAGGCGAAAACGCGAAACACCTATTCACAAAAGATGACTCATAACATTTACACTCATTAACAAACTGGACAACAACATGATCTAAATCAAGAGACGAAGGACAATGACATATTCCAATAACACAATGTATATTTCTATACGCTTGAAAATCCTCCCATCCACTCGGTTTTGATTCACCAACGACGTATTTAAAACGTAAATAACCGTCATCCCAAGGCTGTTGTTTAAAAGGTGATTTCTTTTGTCTTGTGTAGAATGAAGTGATGGATGAGAGTACGTTCTATGTTTTCGTGATGGTTAAGCATTGTTATGTAGTTGCGAAAATTTGTCTTTTCTACTGGAGTAATCAGATATAAACCTTACCTCATCAAAAGCCTCAAATCTGTCGATAATGCTGGGCTGGTGAATGGTGCAAACAATTGTTCATCCTGTCTCAACAGTATTCTTCACAACGCGCCTGAAAATGGCAGCTGACTTTTTTTATAATGTCTCTTACCATCAAAGCATTGGTCACAGTCGCTTGTAGAGTTATCTATTTGCTTAGGCACATCGATATTCATATTTAAGGAAATAGGGTGACACCTGAAAATACATGAAAGAATGGTTATAAGTTACTAACTAAATTGAATATTGCGTACCCATATTATACTATTATATGGAATAAGGCAAACGTAAAGGAATGTAAAACAAATAAACAATTATCAGTGTTTGCAAGTTTGAAAGTGTATAGTATATAAGTGGTATTACATGAAACCTTTCAACTACGTATTTCTCTGCCGAAGCTCTTAGTTCTAGTTGTGAAGGTTCCATGATGACGCTAAAGTTTGTTTGTATGCGCTTGTTCCTGCAAGAATCGGCTATTAGTTAGAAACCTCGGGGATAAATCTGGTTTCCTTCTTAATACCGGCCATTGCTAATGATACGAAAATACCAACCTGCCAATAAAATATTAAACATGACGATGACACGCCATTGCTAATATTTTATTAAAAGCCCTACCTCTACAGTTGATGCATTCTTTTATAGTTGATGCATTCTTTTCTTTTCTAGCAAACTAACCTGCAAAAAATAAAAGGCACATGTCAGTAAACATATAAAAATATAAAGCCAAAACAAAGATAAATTTTTTGATATGATTCTAGTGATTGTCGAACAGGTCAGTGGAGTTCTGGTCAAGATCTGTTACCCCGACTACTATACTATCTTCGTTGATTGGGCATAGATTATAAAGGCACGATACCATGTTGGCGTCCAGTAACGTACTATCAGGAGCATTTGTCCCTGGGAAGTTGAATAATCTGTTTCCAAATGTAGCACAACTTGCTCTCCCTATAGTATGTGCCCCTGCACATTTACATCCAATTAGTACACGATTTATCAAAAAATCATATTTCATTCAAACCTAAATCCTTTGTAGGGTTATAATGACATGAAAAACATGGGATAAAAGTAACCTTTCTGACATCTGAACTGCCTGCAAACTCAAATTTCTCAAAATCTGTTTCTTTAGTATCGAAATCACAATCACTCATCGATCCATCGGCGACTTCATTTTCAGCAAGATTAAATCCAGTATCACATATTAACCATGAAAATCCTGAAACAAACAGAAAGACAATAAAATTTCATGCTATGTACCTCAATACAACATATTAATAGCATATTGATGCTCCTTGAACCATATACATATGTATGATGAGAATGTTAAATCACATAAGACAAAATCCAACCCACCAAGATAAAGAACCCACGTCAAAAAAATCATACTGACATAACCCGTATGAAGAAAACTGAAACCATTGAGATTGTAGACCTTCAAAGCACAGGGACACAAGCTCAGGTGCAGAAATCAGATGCAATCCTTGCCAATTTCTAATAGTGAGATCCTTTAGTTGAGGCGCAACCACAAGTTGAACCTGTTTTTAACATATGAACTGTTGTGTATTAATAATATATCAACAAAGAAAATGCTTAGATTAAGAATATGCAGTTATCGTTGAACATAGGTACTATCAAAAATGAACATATACACATATATAACAGATTACTATGGCCAATATCATTGAATAGTGATGGCAGAACTCAAACTAACCAGTGATATTCAGATATACTAAAAGCCACATATAGGAATGCACATCACCCCAATAAAATTCGGATTACATGATTTTATAAAACAATGGCTAACCATTTTCCATATGGTTTTTAAAATCCTTTGAAATCTGAATTAAAGAATTCCTTGAATAGTGATGGCAGAACTCAAACAAAGAGACAAAAATATTATAAACGTTTGAGATTAATAGCAAAAAAGAAAGAAAGAGTCTGAGATTAATAACAAAACACATGATGTGAGTTGTTGCATTGTTGAACTACATGCTCTCGTTCCTATCACATGATATTCTATTCACCATAGAAGCTGCATGCCCATTCCAAACCATTGTCTCCATGTATCACCTTGAAACCTTAAATTGGGCTAACTTGACTTCTAGGGTTTCTACCTGGTGTGGTGGCTAGGGTTTTACAAAACTCTACATAAATTCATACTGTTGTAGAATAAGAATTATTGATATTGGAATGTAAGATATTGGATCCGTGATTTAGGAGAGTGTTTATCGTCAACTGATTATATGCAAAATCTATTCCTTAAATATAACTTAACAATATCAATTATTTAAGCATGACCTACTTAAATTGTATTGTAAATCACAAAAACTGGCTTGGTTTAGTGGTTGAAGCGTTTGTATATGGAATAAATGACTCAGGTTTGAATCTTGTAAATGACATTTTTTTGAAACTAATTAATCCGAATTTTATTATAAAAAAACACTAAAACTGAATTTTATTTAAAAAAATGACATGTATTGAATGATGACATGGAAATATGACTTGGCATTATGGGATGCCAAGTGGCATTTTATGTGGCATGCCTCCTCTTATATATAATATATATATATATATATATACATATATATATATATATATATATATATATATATATATATATATATATATATATATTTACGACGGTTTTCGTAAATTCAACACAATAATTATTTATTCACTAAATTCTAGTAAGAAATGTATTTTTATAATTTTTACGACTTCGATATATTTTATTTTGTTCCGTTAAAATTTATTTCTAGCTAACGCTACCCTAAATACCTATTTATACTTACAAATTATACACTACACTTATCATATAAAACATTTACTTAATAAAAATTTCCCCACTTTTCTTCCTATCCGATCTTGTCGACCAAAAACAATGACACAACAAATTTTTACATAAAAATCTACTCTAGCTAGTACACATATACAAGTATAGCTCTAACACATGTATTCTTTTTAATTATATACAACTTAAACACATACTACACTCTTATTCAAGGTGAAAAAAAAAATAAAAAAAAATAAAAAATAAAACCTTCTCTCAACTCATTTGTGGAATTCGGCCAAGAAGAAAGAGGGGAAGAAACTCAAAAATTTCAAGGATCAAGTTATTATACAAACTCTAGTATACTTTCTTTTAAGGGTTTTGCAATAAAAACCTAGAGTATTTAGGAAAACCTTGTACCATAAACCTCATCATCATACTAGTAAGCATTTCATGATTATTATTAATCTTTCATATTCATACTTAAGTCATGTTTATCATGCTTGAAAGAAAACATGCAAGTTATATGTTTATCTATACCACTTTTATTGTTCTTAATACTTATAATTAGTATATATCATCCTATAATTAATCCCTTGAAACATATTATTTTTGATGATGTTTAGGAACCCATGACACCATAATAAGGTGTATGGTAGGTTTAGAATAGATTTGGTGTTGATTTGAAGTGGTTAGAATAAGTATTACGTAAGAAAAATCACTTTCGACAAATTAAAAATAGGGTCTGATCATTTTTGTAGAATCTGGAAAATTCGATAGGTTATAAATTATTTTGGGCTAGATATTAAAAAAATATACTTTAAAACGAAAACGTGGTCGCTTGAACGGGTTAAAACGGATTTATAACGAAGAAGTTATACTATTTTCAAGTTTAACGACGAAAACTATATTTTCCGAAAAACAGCATGCTGTCCAGAAACTTTAAGGGTCAAAAATGAGTTTTAAGCGTTATCTAAATGAGTCGATTTATCAAAAATAAACTAGTATACTTTAACACGAAGCTAAGGACATATAAAACGTAGAAAACGGACTTATAACGACTAAATTACACGCGTTTAAATAAGATTGTTGTAACTATTATTCACAAGTATAAAATACTTACATATATATTTTCTATTAGCAAAACTAGTTGTCGCTAGTGACCATGTTTGGAGTCGTTTTTCACATCGATAGAATACTTTTAGAAAACGATGTCTTCTAGTAAAACTGATTTCACCTAGCCTATTTTCCAAAATGTTCAACCGTTCGTCAAACGGAGTTGTAACGAATAAAATACGGTCACTCAAACTTTGCCGAAAACTAACCTTAAACAATATTTTTAGTCCAAGTACCCTACTTCACCTATGCTTTTCTCCATGATCGAGACCTCTATGATCGAAATTTAAAAGCTAAGACTTTGAGATAATGCTACAAGCTTTCCAAAACCATTGAGTTTGTTTCCTAACACTCGATATTCACTATTTTACGACTAGCTTCTCGAGGCTATTTAGTCACTTTCATGAATTGTCAAATGATATTGTTTTGCGACGAAAAACTATAATTTCTTAATAAATCACTAAATGACTATCGTAGGATATCATTTCAACGTAAATACTTGTAAAGTAATTTATAACTTGACAATACGTTATAAACTTATTTTTTTCGACGATAAACTTTATTTTCAAAAATGCATAAGTGGTATGGATATCATATGAGTTTGCATGCATAACATTACATCATGACTTATATTAGAATCATATCATTCATAATAGGTCGCAGTTAGAGATTTGCGCTACATTTCAGTGTACCTACTTTTTCCATCACATCATTGTACCAAGTGAGTTTTCATAGCCCCATTTTATTCAAGTTTATACTTTATTTCAAACCTACGGGGGAGAATACATTGCACATCATTTTTATTACGATACCAAGTGATGCAGGTTTTACTGACCAGGTCTTAATATTTATAGTGTCTCGCTATACCTATGGTCTACCCTAGTGCACTTACGGGGTACCCGGTCGCGTGTAGTGTAGTAAATGGTAAAGCCGAGGTCGTCCCAAGATCTATGTGTGTTGGATTATTACTAAGTCTAATTGTAACAGAATAATAATGGTTTCGATAGTGATTTAATTAATTAAACTACTAATGCAGAATAAAATAAAAGCAGATAAATAGGTAAAGGGAAATCAATAGAGGAATAGTGGTGCTAACCTAGTCAATCCTCCTAGATAGTTACGTCTACGTCTACTTACTTCCAATTACTTCAGGTGTGGTCAAATTCGAGAGGACAACATTTGGTCAATTCGCCCTAACCTATCAGCAAAGATGCCACCACAGGAGAAATCAAGCGCACCGTCATAAGTCCTGTTGTTCCTGGTCCCCTAAGCCAAGTCATTAAGTACCGCTACATGCTAGATTCAAAATAGTGAGTGCCCGGCCGTTAGGAACTTAGACACTACACCCCCCAATTCTTAAGTTCATCCAAACGATAGGTGATCAGTTGGTCAAATCGCACAAGTAGAAAGGGTCGTCAGTTGGTCATATCTTACCCTTCCGTCTCAGTCCGCTCACCTAGGGTCAGTTGGTCATATCTCCTAGGCAATTGGCCTCTACCGCCATTCAAAACTACCGAATCAAGGGTGACTACCAAAGAGCTATGCATGCATACACTTAGAAATAATTGTACGGAAGTAAAGGTAAACGCAAACAAAACAATTAAGGAATCATAACTAGGCTAGCATCAAAGGGTGCTTAGCCGCTCATATTAATCATGCAAATCAATTCAATATTCAAAGGTACGAAATACATGAATTGAAAGTAAAAGAAATATAAAATGCTAAAGCTTATCGTAATAGAGTGACTTCTCCCTTGGAAACAGCTCCGTATGCTCCCCTAGACCTGCCTTGAGCTTTTTACAACGTTCTCAGAGTGTTGTGTGTGGAATGGGATGATTAGAAATGCTAGAATTTGTGGGGTATTTATAGGCCAGGTCTGGGTTACGGCGTAACCAATATAGGAGTTACGCCGTAACCTTCTATTTCTTCGTAAATGCACTAGATCTGCTAGTTACGGCGTAACCTAATAAGTGGTTACGCCGTAGTCTTCAATAAATTCAGTTACGTCGTAAGTGATGATGTAGTTACGGCGTAAGTATCAGCGGCGTAGATCCTCATTTGACCTAATAGAGTTACGTCGTAACCTTTGGGAAAAGTTACGTCGTAACCTCTTGATAAGTTGGTATTCTTGATAAGTGAGAGAGGAACTTCTTCAAAATAGGCATACTGTGATAAATCTTTAGTAATGTTTCCATTTCCGCGTCTCTTTAGCTCCAATGCTCGTAATTTACCTGAAAGTGGAAAACAATGGAAAACAAGCGTAAATCCATATAAATGATATAAATAACGAGCATTATCGGGGGAAATTGACACTTAATATTCAGGACTATTTGATGTTATGAAATATCCCCCCACTTAAAATCTATTTGCCCTCAAGTAGACCTTGTTAGATAGATTCCTAAAAAGATATCTCCCAAAACCTGGAAAATATGAGTTTACAAATCCCTTATGCTAGAATAAAACAAAGACGAATACCTCACGAAAGGGGAACAAACACTCAAATCTCTCAACTATTCTAAGTGTCAATTTTGGGGTGATCACTCAATCGCACAGTCATAGCATGTATTCTATCGTAAGCTTGGCGGTTACACAAATCTCCACCACTAGAGTTAAGGGCTAAACAATTCTCGAAGGAAATATGGGTAGACACGACAAAGGTTAAGGGGTGACTCATCATTACTAACATGTCACGGCGAAGTGGACAAAATCAATGATACATGACCAAATCCATGGCCAAGACACCAAAGATTGCTCGCTGCATCACCTAGACACGCTTCATGACTAAAGGGTAGGATAAGACTTGGGATATATAATTGGTGTAAAATGAAAAACAAGCAGGTAGTCTAAATCTATAACCAAGTCATCACCACTTACCGTCTGCCCAAAGTTCAAGCTTAGAAGTCTAGAAACCGGATCATGAAATGCAAGGTAGATGTGTCATTAGAGGACGTCGTGATTGGCACACTACATTTTCTTCTTATGTTGGCATAATTACCAACTCCAATCTTCAAATGTGACCGAGGTGGCCTCCTCGATACTAATCAATAAAGCTCATAAAATAGTGCTTATAACATCGCACTTTACAATATCATAACTCAATCAACTTCTTTTTTTTTCAACATAACATCCCCCCACTTGAGATGAACAATGGGAATTCGGGGGGACTTAGGCAAATGATGACTTCCCAATCACAAATAAAGACTACAGGGTAGGCTAAGGTGTATAGGTGTAACGAAACAATATATTGGGTTGACAAAATGAAAGGAAAGGCTTAGAAGAGTGCATCTAGGGTATCTTGCACTAAAGGTGAGTGCAACAAAAGGGTTTCACATGGGGGTCGAAAAGTCGAGGTGACTAATCGATAGACTGACAATGGTAGGCTGTTTGGGTGATAATCCTATAATATTGCCTTCTAAAACTGAAAAGTCCAAATACATCGAGCTAACTCAACATACCTTGTCTATGGTCTCCAAATGATGCAAAGGCCAAGTTCTAAAGTTTACAAGCTACCGGCACACTCATAATTTGGTGGATTTGGGGTAAAATATTGGAAACGGATAAGGCTAATCTCACCATGTAATGTCAACGGTTGTATGTGCTCGGCTAAGGTCTAATCTAGTTAGGTTCGGAAAAACATGTCAAAATTTTAAAAATGGCATAATTTTTCAAAATAAACTAGAAAAAAGAGGGCGAAATAAAGTTCAAGAGATAATTCTACTCCCGTCCCCCACTTGAATTGTACAAAGTCCCTTGTGTACTAGGCATTAAAATAAAGGTGAAAAGAAAGGTAGAATTAGAGCGAGAACTTCCCTGAAATGTGCTCCAAAAAGAAGAAGGCCCACGAAAAAGAACCGTGCCTTCGTTTAAGCGTCATGAACAAACTTCAATCCCTGAAATCACAATACCGACAAGCATAATTCTAAAAAGAAAAAATGAAAGAAACGAAAAACAAACCTAACTCACTTTCGTAGGAATCACGGTTGCATTTAGCGAATGCAACAAGCCTTTTAAACCACTTGGTGTCCCAAGTGGACGAGTGAAGTCTCGTGAGGGTTTACAGGGAACACACCCACAAAGTTCATTTAAAAACTAATACAAGGTTACTGTGTTTTAAAATGAAAGAATTAAGGCAGAGGAAAGTTACGTCGTAACTACTAAGAGGGAGTTACGCCGTAACTGGCAAAACCTGGTATGAGCTGTCAAGCAAGTAGTTACGGCGTAACCACTGAGATGGTATTACGCCGTAATTGGTAATGCGTCAAGAATTCTGCTGCTAAAATGCTGGTTATGGCGTAATCACCAAGATTAGTTACGCCATAACTCTGTTAAGATCAGCAACTGCAGCAGTAATTAGTTCCTCATTTCCTGCAAAAATGGTTAGAAAACACAAAACCCAACAGAAAGGAAATAAAAACAAAAGAAAGGGATAATTCGGGTTGTCTCCCGAAAGAGCACTTTTCTTTATTTACGAGTCTTTAAGTTAGACTCAGAGTCGCGGGGCTTCTATGGGGGCCTTTGGACATCCCCGACTTCATCCATGTCTTTCATTGAATAAGGCTGGTCCCAAACATGCGGTGAAACATAACGAGTCATGGAGTATCTTTTTTGTAGAAAATTAGCTCGTTCCCATTCGAAACGAAACCTAGCCTCTTCTTCCTCGTCAATTTTAACATACCCAAACTTTACTCGTAACCAATTTTCAAATGAGATCCCCCTGTATCCTACATTGATCCTCTTATCTTCGTCAAAACATACCCATTCCTTTCGTTTGAGCCATTTAGGTTCAGGGTATTCTCCTCCATCGCAAATCTTGCGATTGGGGTTGCATGTAGGCCATGCCATGGTTTATTCATCGTGCATGATAGCTGGTTCACAGAAATGAATGGTCCAGACAATATCGTAGAACCATTCGCTAAAAGCACTATGCTCTTGTAACCACTTTTCTCTGATATCCTCTTCTTTTTCCCAGCACCACCAAACTTCAGCAGCTTCCTTAATCATCCGAATGAGATACTTCCCTCCTCCATTACATCCTTTTTGGAAAGGGGAACATGTGGGAAATATCACTCTGGTCCCCTCAACTAAAGGAACACAACAGTGAACTCTTCCTTTTACAACGTAACTGGGAACAGAAAACGGGATCTCTTCCTCATCATCTTCATCGTCACTAGATTTGGAGTCCTGCAAATGGCTAAAAGATGAAGGTGGAAACCAATCAGAGTCATCTAATTCTATCCTTGGTGGTTCCTTAGTAACAATTTTTTCTGGCTCAAGGCTCAAGGTTTTATCCAATCTAAACTCCACTATATCTCCATAGATTCCACCGTAACGTGCTAATGTGTTAAGGAATGGTTTACCAAGAATCAAATGCTCCTTTTTGTCTTTCACATTATCGACTACCACAAATTCGGGGGCTGAAGTAAATTTATCGACCTTTACACATATACCACCTGTAATACCTAGAGGGGTAATCTTAGTTTCAGTTGCTGAATCAATCACGATATCTGTTTCCCAATGGTGGATTATCTTCAGTTTTAAGAATATGGATAGAGGCATGATGTTTACGCAAGACCCAAAATCTACTACCCCCAAAATATCAATATTACCAGCAGAACACGGAATGATTAACCCGCTTGCACTAATATCCTTAACCGAGAATAAACTGGATCCTAACCTGGATATGCCTCCCGGAACATGGTTACGGCGGAACTCCGGGAAGTAGTTATGGCGTAACTCTTCCTGTTGGTCGGTATTCGTGTCCTCTAATTTGTCGATTGAGGATATACATTCCTCAATCACCTCCTGAGAATCATTGGGGAAAACAGCATTGCATTCCTCCTTGCGCTTGGCTTCATTAAGTTCAATTCCATCAATCTCAGCACTGAGTTTTTCAATCATTGTTCCAAGATTTTTTAGGGTTTCGTCGTGCCTGGAAAGATTTTTATTTGTGTTTTTCTGGAAACCTTTTAACCAAATATCTTGTTCTTTTTGTTTCTGGGCTGAAGTTTCTATGAACTTATTAATTGTTTCTTCAAGGCTGGGCTTTCTTTCTCCATAAGGCCCACGGTTGTAATTTCCACGATAACCATTACTATTTCGATTATCTCCGTAAAATGGTCGATTTTCTCCATACTTAGCTTCTTCAATATTCTCTTCGTCCACATGAGGACAATTTTTCGTAAGATGTCCTCCTCCACAGATTTCACAACCTACTTGGATGGCATGAACGGTTTCTCTGACTTTCAGCATATCTCGACTGAGATTTTCAATTTTACTAGCTATTGCTGCAATTCAGTCAAAACTTCCGCCTTGGTTTCTTTTGCTCCCACCGTCGTGCCATTTTTTAGAGTGGTCCGCCATTTTTTGAATGGCTTCAATTGCAGCGGTAGGAGTCATGTTTGGGATAGGTCCTTGATAGTCCAGCATTTGCCTTGTAGTTACGTTTATTCGTTTGTAGAAAATATTGACCTTCTGCTGGTTATTCAGATCATTGGTAGGACACTTATATAGAAGATCGTTGTATCTGTCCCAAGCTTGATATAGAGTTTCGTCGTCTTCTTGTTTGAAATTATGGATCTCCAAAAGCTGGTTAGAAATCTTCGATGGCGGGCAATATCTTTGAATAAAGTGTTTCTTTAGTAGCGCCCAAGTATTAACTGCTCCGGCGGGCAACCTTTCGATCCATCTTCTGGCTGCTCCAGTAAGAGTCATTGGGAACACCCTAAGCATAACAGCATCATGAGACACGCCCGAAATGTTGAAAAGGCAAGCGATGTATAGGACATTTTCAACGTGCTCATATGCGTCTTCGTCCTTGTTTCCTGAAAAAGGGTTAGCGCGAAGCTCCCTCATAAATTGGTCTTTAATTTCGAAACGAACATCCGCTCTGATTCCGGTCTTACGAGACCCGGCCCTTGTTCCTCTCTTGTCAACGCCAAGTATTCCTCAAGAGTGAGGTCATCGATGTTAACAACTTCCATGGTACCTGAAAACTTGAAATATGATCGTGAGAAAAGTTTAAAAACAAAATGAAAGACTTAATATCAATCCTAATATAACTCCCCGGAAGCGGCGCCAAAAACTTGATGCAGGTTTTATTGACCAGGTCTTAATATTTATAGTGTCTCGCTATACCTATGGTCTACCCTAGTGCACTAACGGGCAGTGTACCCGGTTGCGTGTAGTGTAGTAAATGGTAAATCCGAGGTCGTCCCAAGAGCTATGTGTGTTGGATTATTACTAAGTCTAATTGTCACAGAATAATAATGGTTTCGATAGGGATTTAATTAATTAAACTACTAATGCAGAATAAAATAAAAGCAGATAAATAGGTAAAGGGAAATCAATAGAGGAATAGTGGTGATAACCTAGTCAATCCTCCTAGCAAGTTATGTCTACGTCTACTTACTTCCAATTACTTCAGGTGGGGTCAAATTCGAGAGGACAGCATTTGGTCAATTCGCCCTAACCTATCAGCAAAGATGTCACCACAGGAGAAATCAGGCGCACCGTCATAAGTCCTATTGTTCCTGGTCCCCTAAGCCAAGTCATTAAGTACCGCTACATGCTAGATTCAAAATAGTGAGTGCCCAGCCATTAGGAACTTAGACACTACACCCCCCCCCCAATTCTTAAGTTCATCCAAACGATAGGTGATCAGTTGGTCAAATCGCACAAGTAGAAAGGGTCGTCAGTTGGTCATATCTTACCCTTCCCGTCTCAGTCCGCTCACCTAGGGTCAGTTGGTCATATCTCCTAGGCAATTGGCCTCTACCGCCATTCAAAACTACCGAATCAAGGGTGACTACCAAAGAACTATGCATGCATACACTTAGAAATAATTGTACGGAAGTAAAGGTAAACGCAAACAAAACAATTAAGGAATCATAACTAGGCTAGCACCAAAGGGTGCTTAGCCGCTCATATTAATCATGCAAATCAATTCAATATTCAAAGGTACAAAATACATGAATTGAAAGTAAAAGAAATATAAAATGCTAAAGCTTATCGTAATGGAGTGACTTTTCCCTTGGAAACAGCTCAGTATGCTCCCCTAGACCTGCCTTGAGCTTTTTCCCATGTTCTCAGAGTGTTGTGTGTGGAATGGGATGATTAGAAATGCTGGAATTCGTGGGGTATTTATAGGCCAGGTCTAGGTTACGGCGTAACCAATATAGGAGTTACGCCGTAACCTTCTATTTCTTCGTAAATGCACTAGATCTGCTAGTTACGTGGTAACCTAATAAGTGGTTACGCCGTAGTCTTCAATAAATTCAGTTACGTCGTAAGTGATGATGTGGTTACGGCGTAAGTATCAGCGGCGTAGATCCTCATTCGACCTAATGGAGTTATGTCGTAACCTTTGGGAAAAGTTACGCTGTAACCTCTTCATAAGTTGGTATTCTGGGTCACGCAATAGTTACGGCGTAATGTGAGAGAGGAGTTACGCCGTAACTTCTTCCAAATAGGCATACTGTGATAAATCTTTAGTAATGTTTCCATTTCCGCGTCTCTTTAGCTCCAATGCTCGTAATTTACCTGAAAGTGGAAAACAATGGAAAACAAGCGTAAATCCATATAAATGATATAAATAACGAGCATTATCGGGGGAAATTGACACTTAATATTCAGGACTATTTGATGTTATTCTCCAAGTATATCAAATTCATTACATTGCTTAAATTACCTCATTGCCAATTGAATGTCCCCATTTCATAATCATGAACCGTTAATTCCGAAAGAAGCGAGGGTGAGTGAATAGATCTATTGAGGGTGACTCCTCCATCCGGGTTGGTGGTCCCAACTGGTCAAACGGATGCATTTCATTTAGTATCATTATTTGAGTTGTTTGGCAAAACACTTTGTTTGGGCGAACATCATGATCAGTCTAGCTTCGGTCTCATGTGCTTATAGCAATTGTAACATTTTATGTGACATATTTGTCATACATAGCCTATACTTGTGGTAGTCGTATAAAACATTTTCATAAACTCTATGAACTCACTCAACCTTTGTGTTGACACTTTTAGCAATGTATTTTCAGGTATCTAAGGCATATACTTCATGGCATGCATAAGGACCTATCATAGAGTCGCGGTGACGACGCGTCTCACTTATATATGATGGCACTTTTAATACATCGTTTGGCTTGTAATAAACTTATTTCCGCAAACTTCATCTACTTTTTGGACCTATCTTTGTAACTCTGAAAGCTTTAAATAAATAACAAACGATGTGTTTTTAAACGACACTTTGGTCATTCAATATAACTGTAACTGTGATGCTATGACAGTCAACCCCCAGGAATTCCATTCCGCTGCAAAACAGGTAATTTGGGGGTGTGACAGATTGGTATCAGAGATTCGGTTATAGAGAACTAGGTTGCATCTTTGACCCTAGACTATAACTACATCATCATAGCATCTCATCATTTCATCATAAGTGAATATTCACTTTTCATGCGGATTCATACACACATTATTCGAGTTATTTACTTTCATTTCACATCGATTGTTACATAGATGCCTTCAAATACCCATTCCATTATCCTTTCTTTAGACTCCAATGTGGAGAATGCCTTGTCATTCCGTATCATAATTTTAATATCAGTTGACTTATCACCGATAACATCGAATGCCGAGACAAAACCTTCAAGGAGGGTGAGGTCGCTCTCACTCCTCTGTTTCACTATCAACATGTCGAGTTACACGCTATTCACACATTAAGTCACTAAACCATCATACATTTGAAGCACTTAAGACATCTCATAACCCATCTCCTAGGAATTCGTCAATCATTTTGAAAAATAAACCTCAAATTTATCACCTCCTATCACATCTCTTTAGAGCGTTTATTCTTAACATAGGACTTTGCTACGTCTCACCTTTTCTCTTATTTTGAAGAGTTATGAAATTTGCACCGAAATGACACCACTTCTATCCAAAAGTATGTAGAGGATAGTATAGCCGAGGCACGAGGAATGAACGAGCAACAGATGCTGTTGCTAGGCTGCTTCTTTGAAGCTGCTAGACTTGCGGCTGCTGCTAAAGATGCTAGACTTGCTGCTGCTGCTGAAGCTGCCAGACTTGCTACTGTTGCAGGAGTTGCAGGAGGGTCTGGAGTTCGAAATTGTACATATAAGGAATTTAAGAGTGGTGATCCCACAAAGTTTAAAGGCACGGAAGGAGCCACTGCTATGGTCCGTTGGTTTGAGAAGATCAGATGACTGCAAGGTGAAGTTCGCTACTAGTACGCTCTTAGATGGGGCAATGTCATGGTAGAACTCTTATGCACTGCCTATGGGAATGGAAAATGCTTACAAGCTCACATGGGATCAATTCAAAAGGTTGTTGACTAAGAAGTATTGACCGCGCACTGAGGTGAAGAAGTTGGAGACGGAATTTTATGAGTTAGTGACTGTTGGTTATGATATTGAGACCTACATCAGAAGGTTTCAAGAGTTGGCTGATTTATGTCCATCTATGGTTTCGGACAATGAGAAACTACTGGAAGGTTTCATTGGAGGACTTCCACAGATTATTCAAGGAGGTGTAATTTCTTTTGATCCACAAAAAATTGAAGAATCTATCCGAGTATCTCAAAAACTCATGGCCCAAGTTGTGAAGGGGGAAAACATTATCAACAACAACAACAACGAAAACCAAACTAGCAACAACAAAAGGAAATGGGAAAATGACCAGGGAGGTTATAATAATGACAACCAAAACCGTAACACAAACCATCACCAACAACAGAATAGAAGGCGAGAAGCTGCAATGGTTTATGTTGCTGCACCAATAGAAGGCAGAGGTTATGCTGGAACGCACCCACTATGTAATCAATGTAAGTTTCATCACTCAGGTCCTTGCCCTGCCAAGTGCCACAAATGCCAAAAATCGGGATACCTCACCACGGATTGTAGAGGTAAAGCCATAGTCACATGTTTCGGATGTGGGGAGCAAGGACACTATCGGAACCAATGTCCCCAAAACCAAGGTCAACAAGTTGAAGGAGCTCATGGGAAAGCATACATGTTAGAAGGAGGAGAAGCTCACCAAGGTATCAACAACATGGAAGACTGAAGAAGTTTAGAAACTAACAGTCTTATTTCCTTATGTACTATGACGTACTAAGTTTATGTCTTCCATCGTATTCGGATCTTTATGACTAAAGACTATCTACTGTTTGATAAACCACTCGTTGTGTAATATTCTCATCTATCGTACTTTATTTTCCTTCCGATTTGTTATCACTTACCAAAAATTTTACTTCCTTTTACTTTAACTGCCATTTTAATGACATGGTTTAAATCTGTTTTAACATTGAGAGTTATAACAACTAAACCGAACGTCACATTATCGTTCCTTAATTATACATAGCCTAGCTACCTATGTCTAATTTTGGAGGGATCATGTCATGTTGGGAGCAGTTATTTATAAATCTTAGTGCAAGCAAGATTTTCACATATTCCTAAAAGTCAAAGTGATACTCATGGCAGATACTTCCAATTTTTTCTCTATCGCGATGTTTATACAATCTTAATGCTAGATAACCGTAACGACACTTCTTCATGCCTTATCTCCTCGTTATACACCACAAACACTAAACCTGTAGAAACCAACATGGACTGAATTCAGGGACTGAATTCCTTTTGGGTGGGCGAATGTGACAACTCGTAATTTCAGGTCATTTCTCAAATTTACAATTCATCTCGGGAATTTACTATTCACCGGTTACTATTCATCATTTTACTATTCATCGTTTTTGAAGTCGATGTGATATTCTGAGAACGTATTTCAAAATTTTACTATTCACGAAACACTATTCATTCCCGGAGAAAATCACTATTCATGCTTCACTATTCATCATTTCTCGTAAACTAGGTTTACGATTACCAAATTCGCGTAACCGTAAGGGTTTAGCTGCGAAATTCATGAAAAATCATTGAGGACATTTCATATATACTAGAGTTAGTCTACATATCATTAGTAACATCATCGTCATATTAGTTCATGCGTGGTTTTGCATTTTTCATTAAACGTATAATTTCCTATTAAATAAACGCTATCGCGTAATCATTTATTTTGAGTATTGATCCGACGCTTCCAAAAATTATCTTGATATATTTTTTATACTCATTTTAAGACTATAAAAATTATATAATTAGTTTACCCGATGTTTTAAATTTATTTTGTATATAAATTGTTATATATATATATATATATATTTACGACGGTTTTCATAAATTCAACACAATAATTATTTATTCACTAAATTCTTGTAAGAAATGTATTTTTATAATTTTTACGACTTCGATATATTTTATTTTGTTCCGTTAAAATTTATTTCTAGCTAACGCTACCCTAAATACCTATTTATACTTACAAATTATACACTACACTTATCATATAAAACATTTACTTAATAAAAATTTCCCCACTTTTCTTCCTATCCTATCTTGTCGACCAAAAACAATGACACAACAAATTTTTACATAAAAATCTACTCTAGCTAGTACACATATACAAGTATAGCTCTAACACATGTATTCTTTTTAATTATATACAACTTAAACACATACTACACTCTTATTCAAGGTGAAAAAAAAAACTCTCTCAACTCATTTGTGGAATTCGGCCAAGAAGAAAAAGGGGAAGAAACTCAAGAATTTCAAGGATCAAGTTATTATACAAACTCTAGTATACTTTCTTTTAAGGGTTTTGCAATAAAAACCTAGAGTATTTAGGAAAACCTTGTTCCATAAACCTCATCATCATACTAGTAAGCATTTCATGATTATTATTAATCTTTCATATTCATACTTAAGTCATTTTTATCATGCTTGAAAGAAAACATGCAAGTTATATGTGTATCTATACCACTTTTATTGTTTTTAATACTTATAATTAGTATATATCATCCTATAATTAATCCCTTGAAACATATCATTTTTGATAATGTTTAGGAACCCATGACACCCTAAGAAGGTGTATGGTAGGTTTAGAATAAATTTGGTGTTGATTTGAAGTGGTTAGAATAAGTATTACGTAAGAAAAATCACTTTGGACGAACTAAAAAAAGGGTCTGATCATTTTTGTAGAATCTGGAAAATTCGACAGGTTATAAATTATTTTGGGCCAGATATTCAGAAAATATACTTTAAAACGAAAACGTGGTCGCTTGAACGGGTTAAAACGGATTTATAACGAAGAAGTTATGTTATTTTCAAGTTTAACGACGAAAACTATATTTTCCGAAAAACAGCATGCTGTCCAGAAACTTTAAGGGTCAAAAATGAGTTTTAAGCGTTATCTAAATGAGTCTATTTATCAAAAATATATTAGTATACTTTAACACGAAGCTAAAGACATATAAAACGTAGAAAACGGACTTATAACGACTAAATTACACGCGTTTAAATAAGGTTGTCGTAACTATTATTCACAAGTATAAAATACTTACATATATATTTTCTATTAGCCAAACTAGTTGTCGCTAGTGACCATGTTTGGAGTTTTTTTTCACATCGATAGAATACTTTTAGAAAACGATGTCTTCTAGTAAAAGTGAGTTCACCTAGCCTATTTTCCAAAATGTTCAACCGTTCGTCAAACGGAGTTGTAACGAATAAAATACGGTCACTCAAACTTTGCCGAAAACTAACCTTAAACAATATTTTTAGTCCAAGTACCCTACTTCACCTATGCTTTTCTCCATGATCGAGACCTCTATGATCAAAATTTAAAAGCTAAGACTTTGAGATAATGCTACAAGCTTTCCAAAACCATTGAGTTTGTTTCCTAACACTCGATATTCACTATTTTACGACTAGCTTCTCGAGGCTATTTAGTCACTTTTATGAATTGTCAAATGATATTGTTTTGCGACGAAAAACTATAATTTCTTAATAAATCACTAAATGACTATCGCAGGATATCATTTCAACGTAAATACTTGTAAAGTAATTTATAACTTGACAATACGTTATAAACTTATTGTTTTTGACGATAAACTTTATTTTCAAAAATGCACAAGTGGTATGGATATCATATAAGTTTGCATGCATAACATTACATCATGACTTATATTAGAATCATATCATTCATAATAGGTCGCTGTTAGAGATTTGCGCTATATTTCAGTGTACCTACTTTTGCCTTCACATCATTGTACCAAGTGAGTTTTCAGAGCCCTGTTTTATTCAAGTTTATACTTTATTTCAAACCTACGGGGGAGAATACATTGCACATCATTTTTATTACGATACCAAGTATATCAAATTCGTTACATTGCTTAAGTTACCTCATTGCCAATTGAATGTCCCCATTTCATAATCATGAACCGTTAATTCCGGAAGAAGCGAGGGTGAGTGAATAGATCTATTGAGGGTGACTCCTCCATCCGGGTTGGTGGTCCGAACTGGTCAAACGGATGCATTTCATTTATTATCATTATTTGAGTTGTTTGGCAAAACACTTTGTTGGGGCGAACAGCTTCGGTGTCATGTGCTTATAGCAATTGTAACATTTTATGTGACATATTTGTCATACATGGCCTATACTTGTGGTAGTCATATAAAACATTTTCATAAACTCTATGAACTCACTCAACCTTTGTGTTGACACTTTTAGCAATGTATTTTCAGGTATCTAAGGCATATACTTCATGGCATGCATAAGGACCTATCATAGATTCGCGGTGACGACGCGTCTCACTTGTAAATTATGGCACTTTTAAAACATCGTTTGGCTTGTAATAAACTTATTTCCGCAAACTTCATCTACTTTTGGGACCTATCTTTGTAACTCTGAAAGCTTTAAATAAATAACAAACGATGTGTTTTTAAACGACACTTTGGTCGTTCAATATAACTGTAACTGTGATGCTATGACAGTCAACCCCCAGGAATTCCATTCCGCTGCAAAACATGTAATTTGGGGGTGTGACATCTACTATCAACAAGCTACAACTCACACAATAAACACAACAAATGTCCTAGGTGCACTCCTAAGCTTTATTTCTATTTGTAACATATTGGTTTTCACAATCACACAAATAAGCTCAATATGGGCATATGGTTTAGAGAGATTGAGATGTGCTAGAGAGATAAAACAAATGGAAGGTTAGATTACCAAAATGAACATTCAACCCTTCTTGTGGGGAGAGGGCTATTTATACAAATGACTACGCCCTCCTTCGGGTTGTGGATCAGGCATACAGTGGGTAAAGACCCATCCTTCTTCTACGTTGTTACTTATACTACTACTAATCTAACTAATATACTATTATGTCTATGAGCTATAATATGCTAAAAATACGTTGGGGTGACCGACACTTCAGTATGGATTTTCTAAATCCTAACAACCTCCCCCTAAGGGAGGTCACCCCAATAATTACATTGAAAAAGTCTTAGCAATTAATCTATAATCCTTGATGCTCTAGCTCGTAGACCTTGTAGCTGCAAAACTTTAACATCGTGTAATAGTTGTGATTCCTTGACTTGGAGTGATTCATAGATATGTGATCAGGAGCTTTTTTTGAGATCATCAGCAACTTAAAATCTCTAAATTATCCATTGTTGTTTTGCCATCTTGTGAAGTTTTGACTTTTGGACCGACATGCTCACATTCTGGATCATGATATCTTCTCAGCAGAGTAGCAGAAGCTTGAGTTGATTCATGATATTTGCATCAGCGTAGCAGAAGCATGGAGTGGAAATATCAGAGTCACTTGATGACGATATGCACATTTCATGATTTCTTTGTGATGTAAGTGATGTGTGAGCATGCGGTTATGGATTGACTTCTCAATTCTGATCAGCTGCAAATGTTGGGTGTACCTGCATACAACAGTTAGCAATAAAGTGCAAGAAAGTGTCTTTGATCACTTTCGTTGAATTGAGGTACACGGCCCACGGTTCCCCGTTGATCAGTACAAGTACTACCTGTGAACATGTAAAATTCTGAAGAATCTCCTTGACAGGGTTTCACAGCTGCTCTAGCCGTTCTCAAACTGAAACATCTCAAAGAAGACAACACGGAGTAAGTGAACCAGCACATTGAGGTTTGCTGATTGAAGAAAATGATTTGATAACAATCGTGTATTGCTTATCAGAAAGAATTTTTGCAATACAACGAAGGTTTTATAATGGAAATCAACTTTCAATCATAAATACCTTTTGGTTTTGAAAACATACTTCACAGTCGACGTACTAAAGAAAATAATTTTTGTGCACATCGACCGGTTTTTCAAAGGTATCCGTCAATCCATTTCCTGGACCAAGGTTGATTCAAGGTATGAATCACCTCATCATTTCTGTCCAGTTGTCACATGTTTGATCTATTGGATAGATCTCACATGCCACCTACCAAGAGCTTGTTTGATGTTGGCTCTAGAAGGTTTTCCATCTTCATTGTGAATACGTGAACATATCACTCAGATGTTCTGGCAATACCACAAGGATAATGCGTAGGACTCTTAAGATATATTCTCACTTTCCATATTGTGTGAAACAGTGAGTCTTCATTGATTGTGTCCTAGTGAGATTTATTGATGATCTCGTGGCTCTAGACTCAATAGTGCACATTTGGTTCCTATGCCGAAGACTAGGGAGAGGGTCTCTTTCTTCAATATCAACAATCTCTAAAAGAAAGTCGATAGATAATGTAGGTTCCCTATGAGAATGAAACAAGCGCTTTTAAGAGGAACTTGAGTAGCTTGGGAAGTTGTAGTGCAGTGCGTCACTGGGTCCATGACGTCTTGTCTTTAATACCGGTGTTACCATGGTAACCACCAGTAGCATATGAATTGAACCCGGTTTCTGCCCTAAGGTTGAAATAATGGAGGGTTATTTCTTTTCACCCTTTTCTCATTCATTTCTTTTTCATTATTCAACCCCTTCTGTGCTTACCGAGATTTCATAACTAGAACCTTGTTGGGTTTGTTCCAGTTCTAGCTCTATCTCAGCCCGCACTCTTCCCATTTCTCACTTTTCTCCTTTTTCCATCATACCTAAGGACTTCTACACTGTCTAGTGGATTGTCCCTGGGTAGATCCCTCCGGCTCTGGCAGGATTGTGGGAACGAATACCTAACCTAACCATCCATATATCTCCATGCATAAAGTAAATTTGGTCGGTCTTTTGGTATTTTTCTTCTGCCATTGAAACCAATTGAAAACCATTTGAAGATCAATCCAGGTACTTGTGATACAAGACCAAAGCATTTTGTACCTGAATTATTTTTGATATTTTAGAAAAGCTCTCCCTCAACATGTGCATCATATGTTTGAAACTGCTTTAGCACATGGAGGCAAAAGGACTTAGAAATCTCATTTTAAGAACGAGGAATTCAATTCTTTGATCAACATTTTATAAAATAATCATCATCACTTTCCTGATCAAAATTAGTATTTTAAATACTTTGTTAAAGATACTTTGGGAAAGAATGTGGTTTTCAAAAGATTGCTCCCCCTTGATGTGAAGAAATTTTTGATACATTTTAGAGCTTACAGGGGGAATATGATGCAAAATTCACGATCATAGTAGCCAATGAAACCTTTTAAAGTTACAATCAAGATACTCTTATGAAAAGAACTTTTAATTTTAGTACCTTGATAGTTTTGTTAACTTTTTGAAATGCTCCCCCTCAATGTATGCTTCGATACACGAAAAGGTTTAGCACATATGAGGAAAGATGCCAATTATTAAGTCTTGAAGATCACGTATTATCAGATTGCATATTTATATCACATTTTCTCCCCCGATCAAAAATTTCAAATCCTTTGAGATTTTGGATCTCAAGTGATTTAAATATGTAATAAAATCTTGTTGGGTATGTAATAAAATCTTGTTGGAGAAAAAAATGTGTCCGGTTTTATTTGATCTGAAACAAAACACTCCTAAATTCCCTCTTCAGACCAAGAGGGAAACTCCAAGCCATAATCTATCACTACTATATATATACATTATAGTTATTGTTGTTCATAGTATAATCATCACATTACACATTGTTTTAAAACAAAATTGCTACTAAAGTACGATATCTTCATTATGTTCTTTGAAGTAGCTTGTAATGTCCTTCACGTACTCTCCTACCCACAAAGCTTTCAAGGCTGCGGAAGATCTTTCCTGTCTTAAGTCCTCGTCTGATAGCAGCAATGAAATATTCACACCACTTCACGTCCTGTTCCGTCCAGAACCTCGGGTTGTTTCCCGGCTTCAAATTGAGCTTGAACTCCTTTACCCTTGAATCCAACTCTTCTTCGACCATCTTCAGCGTACCATCACTGAACTTGTATAGCTCACACAGTCTCAGTATCATTCTTGACCTATATTTATCCGTAAAGATAACCGCTCTTGGAGAGTCAATCACTGAGTAGTCGCGTCTGAATTCATGCCCAGAGGATTCCCATTGAGGTTTAGTGAGATTGACCTGAGTCTGTTAGCTTTCTATACCAAGTTGAAAATCACCTACTCTTTGTCGTATCACCAACCCCCTTATCCATAGATTGACTGCAGTAGAGAGGGACTTCTTTTCTCGAATAGGCAGATGGTCAAGATGCCCTTGGAGGTTCAAAAGGTACAGATCTTCAAAGTCACTTGGGAACAAGTGCTTAAAGTCATTTTCTTCAATAACATGGTCTTTCAAGTCAGCTCTTCTCAGGATGATCATCTTCAGATAATCATAGCCATAAATTGGGAAGATTTCCACACTGACCACACTTAGAATTCGTAGCTTTGATCGAACTGATTTGCGCTTCTTTTCTGCACCATGTCTTTCAATGTAGAATTTCTTCTTTTTGAACCACCAATGAGAAATGTCGTATGAGGCAGCAATGTCATATACTTGTTCCTTGTCTATCCAGAAATGATCAGGTACCATCTGCTCAAGACCTGGATCTATGTAGGTTGCAGCTTTCATCTTGGAAATAGATAAGGCTGGTCTTCTTCCTTCAGTTCCAGCGCGTAGGTAATCCAGGTCTCGGTTGAAGAAGAACTCTGATTGAATTGTCTTATGTCCAGGTTCACCGCAAAGAGGAAGAAGATTGTTGACATTAAAATGAATGATATTCTCATCAACTTGATAAGTAAACATCTTGTGGCATTCTTCCATATGGTATTGAAGGTGACCCGCATCTAAATGAAAGACCTTGACAATTTCAAAGGCTGGGCCTTCAAGATCTTTAGGAGTGATTGACGAGATTCCCTTCTTTTCACAAAACCATTTCATGAAGCTTCCTATGTTACCAGTGATATGTAAGAGTAAATCTTTTGAGGAGGCTTCATAGTTGGCTGTAATAGTTGTTGCCCAGTTATTGTCAGGGATTATTAAGTCAGACTCAGGAATGGCCCATGAAGGTTCAGGAGTTTGAGGTCTTTCTTTGGTAAGCCAGCTTTGAGACATATCCTTGGATGGTGCAGCTCTAGATGTTTTGATGCGTTTACCCTCAATATAAGCGTCCCACCAATCTTCATCTTCAGTAACTTTAGGGATATGCTTGGTGGAAGCGTCATCATCTTCTGATTCTGACTCTGGCATGATGTAAGATTCTTCATTCAACATTTGCTCTTCTGGGACAGTGGAGAAGGTGGGTGTGAACCTAAAATCAACAGTGTTCCATGTTGTAGAAGTATTCTGAGACCCTTGACCACCTGATGAACCAGTTTTTTAGAAGGTTCTGGTGGAGGTGTTAGAGGATTTGTCTTTTGAGTTATAGCAGCGCCAGAAGATCTACCAGTTCCAGATGTTCCAGCTCCACCAGTTGGAGGAGGAGGAGGTAGTGGAGATTTTGGTACTCCAGACATAGACTCCATCAGTACAGTTCTTCTTTTCTTCTTTCCCTCCCTTTCACGAATGTCCTCCAGAAACTGCAGGTGATTATCATGCCTTATTGATTCTTCGAGCGCCTCATATAATTTCTTATGAACTTCGTCCAAATGCTCTTCTGCGTCATACATTCTATCAGAGAGAACTGATCTCATATCCGAAATAGGCAAATCCTTAAACCGTTGAAGCAGCGGAGCTTTCATTGCCCATTCCACAACATCTTTTACTTCTGCTTCAATGGCATTTGCCACTTCGGTGTCAAAGTTGAGGTTCTCCAGCTTGGATACACGACGATCCAGATGCTTGACGGATTCGGGAAAATGGTGCTTCTCGAGGACCTCGATTCTCTTAAGTGCTTCTTCAAGGAGTTGCTCTTCAGTCTTGGCAGGAGGTGGTAAAGCTGGTGGTGTGACAGAGTCACTAATGGTGACAACTGGTGGAGGAATGGTAGCAGGCTCGGGTGGTGGAAGTGCGGTTGCTTGAGCAGGAGCGGGTGGTGGAAGTGCAATTGATGGAGTTGTTGATGATGAAGTGACAATGGGTGCTAACATCGTCAGAATAGTTGATGTGTCTTGCTGGACAGTGACCGAGAACATAGACTCAACTTCTTCTTTTTCATCGTTTTGCTTGTCAGACTCAACGTCTGAGGGTCTGCCCTTTAGGAATTGATCACCATAAGTAATGTCAGGCTCAAGATTCTTCAGTGATGACAGAGATCCCGTAGACACATTTGCTTCTTCCAGATGTACGTGTTCATCAAATCTTGGCTTAAGAATCTCCTGTGAACCTTCCAGCAGTTCATTTCCCCCAACCACTGTATCTTGTCTGTCAGTGTCCAATTGTTCATTCTCAGTCTCCAGTACTGGAACCGTTTCTATAAAAGGTGCAGATTCCTGAATTTCTGACTGAGTGTCACTAGAGGCAAGAGTTTCCTCCTGTGTATCAGACACATCCTTTTCCACTCCAGTTTGCTCTTGATCTGAGGATGATTCAACGCTTCTTTTCTTGAGCTCAAATTGCGTTGTCATTTTTGGAGTCGGAGTGGAAATGGTCAACAACATCTGAGTTGCTTGTTCACCTTCTTCTCCAACAATTCCTTTGCCTTTGCCCTGTGCAATGGGAGTGGTTTGGCATGTTACTGATTCAAGTTCTCGTATCATGACCCCTCCCACTGGTTGTCTCTGAGACATGTCAAGACTTTGCAGGCTCTGTTGGATTCCTTGCTGCAATGCAGCTTCATCTTCATCCATTAATCTCATTACTCTCTCAGGTACCTTGGACCCTTTTTCATTTCCCTTTCCAGTATCTCTCTTTCTCCTTTTTGGCTTCTAAGTTGGAGAATTAGCAGATACAGATCTATCTTGTCACTTTTTAGGAAGACTTGCGTAAGTAGAGACAAATTGTTTGGATTTGGGTTGAGTGGGAGTAGGATTGGGTGTGTCATCAGTAGCTATGCCAGAGGCCTTCTTTAAGTATTTCTTGAAGTAATCTACCTTCTTGATTCTTTCAGTGAGAAGAGCTTCAGGTATTGGCATGTCAAAGATCTCTTTGTTAGTTCCTTTGGCAACATATTTCAGGTTACCAAGCACAAATTCATTACTAGCCTCATGTAGGACCGATTCACTTCTCGGATTGAACTGATGTTTCTGCTGCAAGTATTGGATGATTAACTTTGAGAACCGTATGCTAGGAATCACTCTCTTGTTGCTGGATTTCCTTCCTTTGACTTGATTCAAGAATTTTTGTCTGTCAGTGATGAAGTGTCCATAGCTAATGAGAATTCTTCCCAAGTGCGTTCAGCGTAATCGATATTCACTCTTTTAACAATTCCCCACATGATTTGTAGAATTGGAGCCCTTACTCTGTCAAACACTGAAGTTTTGCCGGTTAAACATAGGTTGAGGATGGTGGCTATGGCTCTCCAAGGTTGATACATATCATTGGTGATGATTGCAGAAACCTTTGTTAGTTTCATGGGATATCCCAATTCTTCTACAAAATCCATTAGTTCATTAGCAGTAGGTGGTGAAGCAAATGGATTAGCAGGGTCTCGTGGAGTGATTCCAAGGGTCTCCCTGAGAGTCTCTGTGTCGATATCATACCACTTGTCATCCAGCTTACAAGAGTATGTGGCAGTGATCTTGTCCCACATAACGGTGTTCCAGAATTGTTGTAGGTAAATGGCAGGAATAGTGCACCTCATGGTTAAGGCACCAAAGAAGTTGGTGTTCTTCAGGATATCGATAGCAATTCGGTAGATAGGGTTTAGTTGGTTTATGTCCACATCTACGAAGCAGTTGCTTTTAGCAATGTCTACCCATTCATTATGTGGAAGAATTTCCTCATCGGTAAGTACTACGGGGTGGAGCATTGGTAGCAAGATTCTCAGAAGAAGTTGTGCCTGCCATTGTAATTATGTAGATCACACATAAAACAACAACAATATCCGGAAACTAAGTTAGGTTAGATAAGATCATTGGATCAACCTTATAGCAACTCCATACAGGCATCATACTATGCAGATACGTATCAGGTGTAGGACACATATAGGCATCATAGACCATAGACAATGGAAAATGGGTAAATGCACATACATATAGCAGGTACACGATCGACACACAATGAACAATTAGGTACATTGAGGGAAATAGTATGTTGGACTAATCACACAGAGATAATCATTGAATAGACAAGTCGCATTAGACAAATCGCATAATTGAAAAGACAAATTGCTTTAAGGACAAATCGCATAATGTCAAGGACAAGTCGCATAGGTCAAAGATAGTCAACAAACCGCACACATCAAGATGTATGGGACAAGTCTCGTACAGCAAGTTGCTTGCATATAACAAATAGCATATGTAAAGACATGATACATTATGGACAAATCGCATTGGTCAAATGCAGTCAACAAATCGCAGACGTCAAAACGCATGGGACAAATCGCATCCTACAAATCGCTTATACTTAAAAAAATCGCATATGTAACGATAATAACATATTAAGGACAAATCGCATTGGTCAACATAAGTCAACAAATCGCACACGTCAAGACGCATGGGACAAATCGCTCAAGTCAAATCGCATTCATTAATAAGGTTATGACAAGTCGCATAAAGAGAATAAAGGGACAAATCGCTTTACTCAATTGATACGACAAATCGCATCAATAACTTTAAGGTGACAAGTCGCTTTATCAAAATTATATGTGACAAATCGCATACTTAAGACAGTAGAGACAAAACGCATAAGAGCAATCATACGACAAATCGCATACAAGCAACTTAAGACAAATCGCTTCCAAGAACACTTAACGCAATAATCCAACAACAATTTCAATAACCACTACTGATGATACAGACATACATAATCCATTAAGATGATGCATGATCACATAACAAACACATGTTTGCAATAAACCCATAGATTCACAACACTCCAACTCACCAATTATCCAAATTCAACATATTTACGCATGCGAGGGGGAGAAACGATCATACAAACAATCTATCCAATCCTACTCAGTACTCATGATACCCTAAAGCATACCCATCTACAAACTATACCAATTAATATATTACCATTGAAACAAACCTAGATGAAGAATGGGTCAAGGGAAAGAGCACGAGAAATTCTGTAGATAAGATATAGTTAGAGTGATGCATTAAACATGATTGTAAGATGAAATATGCATGTTACTTGATCAAAAATCTTACCACAAAAATGTTGAAATATCAAATCGCTTTGAAGAAAAATTTGAGAGAGAAACGTGTGGAAGATTAAAAGTTTGACTAGGAAAATGGAACTTTTGACCACATGACACAAATCGCATCACTATTTATACCATGCTTTAAGTTTTCATAATTGACACAATCAGTCCTTGTTCTTAACAAATCGCATACTAAATAGAGTTAGAACAAATCGCATCAAATAAACAATAACCAAATCGCATTCATTTCCTAATATTGACAAGTATCATACTAAACATAACATAGACAAACCACATATCACATAGCACATATAAGAACATGATTTGGTACCAAAATTAAATCACACCAAGAATCATGCAGCAACAATCCTAAGTATCATGCAGCAACAACCCATAGAACTGAGGTCACAATATATCACAGGAACTTTTCAAATAGGAATCATGCAGAGACAAGTTGACAATCAGAGAAGGCAGTTTGAAAAATTCTCCCCCTTAATCAATGTCACGGATTAAGAGTGAGTGAACATTGATTGAATTAAACTCATGCAAGTAATTGAGGACATCTGAATGATGTGAGAATGGGTAGACAATAGAGCTTCTGTTCGAACTTTATCTAAGGACCAGTGTCATTATTGAATGACATTTCTAGGACTGTAGATGTTATCGATACCAGTAGATACATCTTTTATTTGACTATTATAGATGAAATTGTGTGGAGAAAAATATATTTTCATTTGTTTTAATTTTTTTTTAATGTGTATAAGAGAATGTAAGTCAAATGTCCAAAAGCCGATGAGAAACGAGTCCTGATTAGAGATGGTCAGGAGTCATAGTACAGTATAAGTCAATTCTGACAAGCTAAGATTCCCGAATGGGTAGTCTTCAGTTCAGTTGGAAACCAAGTCATGATGTTCATGATTGAATTGAGCATTGTACCTGAAAAAGACTGAGGAGTACCTGCACTAATAGCATATGTAGAATAACATTTGGATGGGTTAGTAGCAGTTATCTCCTATTCATTGG
This sequence comes from Chrysanthemum makinoi, assembly GCA_910596185.1. NCBI lineage: Eukaryota > Viridiplantae > Streptophyta > Magnoliopsida > Asterales > Asteraceae > Chrysanthemum > Chrysanthemum makinoi. The sequence goes on along the minus strand of OU343223.1, from coordinate 207,708,699 downwards.
GTGTTTTACAGTCAGGCCTCGGGATGTCATTAGTGGCCAGTGTTCTGATTGGAATCCAATTGAATCCAACCTTCTTAAAGATTTTTCCCGTGGGCATCCACTTAAGACAGGAGCTAGAAGTGTGATTCCATTTAGATTCAACGTTCTTAAACAATCTACCAGTAGGCATCCATTTAAGACTAGAGCAAGTAGAGTTAGATCTCTTAGTCACAGTAGAAGATGTGACCATTTCCCTATTCGGGATTTAAGACATTTTGCTGTTAACTACTTTCTTAGGGGAGTGGTCAGACATTTGATACTTCTTACGTGCACTAGATGATCTTCTTACATTCGTGATCTTAGAGCTTTGAGCATTAAACTGAGAATTGTCATTCATCTTATCGGAATGAATTAGTGAAGTGACTGGTTTTGACAAAACAGTATTCTCATCAACTTGGGAGGCAAGCTTAGATTTTGAGGGTTTAAATCTTTCTTTCTTAAATGCATTGAGTTGCCTAACTACAGATCGTTTTGTGTTATTATGTAAAATTGGCTTCCCCAAGGTTGATGGTTTTGCAAACTTAGTGTTCATTCTATTTCCAATAGTTTTCCTAAGCTCATTTTTTAAAGCAACAATGATGAAGCTCTTATCCTGAAGTTGGGCTTTGAGGGCATCAATATCAACCAACAAGGAGTTAGTTTGATCTAACAGCTTGGTCTTATCCTCTAATGAATTCTTCCTCAAGGACTCATTTTCCCTTAACAACTTGGCCACACATAAAGCCAATTCATCATTCCTAGATTTAACCGCATCACTAACCTCATTGTTAAGATTGTTCACCCCCATATTAATTTTCATATGCAGATCTGAGATTTGTTTTTTCAGATTACATATGGTTGAGTCTTTGTTTTGAAGCTGAGTTTTTAACTGGTTAATTTCAAAAAATTCTCGAAATATTGGGAATTCCGGATTTATGCAAGCTTTTGTTGCAAGAAAACTTTCTTCCTTTTGTTGTATTGCAATTTCTAAAGAAATGCAATGTTTTTCAAGAATTGAGTATTTGTTTGAAAGTTCTTCGAAAAGTTTCTTATCAACCATGTTGTGAGTCACGATATGTTTTATTATTGGCTCAGTCTCAGTTGCAGGACATGTATCAACCACATGTTCTGTAAGATCATTAGTTTGCACAGAATTAAGCACAGATGGATCATCAATAGGTGTTACCGAAGATTCAGCACTTAATGAAGATTCTTCATCCAACGTTTGTTCGTTCAACAATTTCCACTCTGCATCTTTCAATTGTGAAGCAGGAGTTTCTGAACAACTTGTTGCTTCAGTCCGTGATGTGTCTGTAAATGTGGCTTCAGCAATGCCCAATAGGTTAACCAACTCCTCACACCTCTTAATTGATTGCATCTCATATCCATTTATGTAATCACTGTTCTGAGTAACATTCTCAATGTACATCTTTACAATTTCCATAAGACGGGTAAATGTATCAATGAACTCATGAATTTCCATTCCGGTATGTTTTTTAATAGAAATTCCAGTCAAGTGTTGATCGTAGTCTGTTGAATATTCCCCATTGATGAACGGCTGAAATTGTTTGTGGATTACTTGAAGTGCAGCATTGTAACCATCCTTTAAAACCTCTTCTTTGGTAAGTTGTAGCTTCAATTATTCTAAGTTCAACAGCAAAGTTCCCGTTAATGTAGATAAGTCCTGACGGAATAGTTATGGATAAAAGCTGTATGAGGTGAGAGTGAAGTAGCTGATAGGGCTCAATGCTGCATTCCATTTGCATGGCATTTTGTAGCATTAACAGGTGTAATTCTTCATTATTGGACACAGAGTATGAAGTGTTTTGATCGTCATTGGCTGAATCAATCATGGTTAAACTTTCTGAGTAGTAAATACTTTCTTTGTTCTACACAGTATCATATAGTTTGAGTACATTGGAGATTAAAGGATCAGTGGTGTAAGACATTGCTTTAATAACAGATGACAAGTCTTAATTTTCAACAAGAAGTCAGGCAGTTAACCACAAATCGCTTGAAACAACCTACTTTAGGACAAATCGCTTCAGACAAAACGCACTCAGGACAAGTCGCTTTCCAAACAAGACGCCTCCCGGTCAAATTATACCAAGATTACCAAGTCGCTTAGCCGACAAATCGCTTAAGCAGACAAATTGCTAAAACAGACAAATCACTTCATCAAACAAATCGCTTAAACATACAAGTCGCTTAATCTGACAAATCGCACAAGTACAACAACTACTTTGTCCTTTCTTGTCGTTTTGTCTCAATAGACAAATCGCATAGTATACAAATCGCTTCCCCGAAATAGACAAATCGCTTCAATAAGCAATCTTTCGAGAGACAAATCGCATAAAAACAGGGACAAATCGCATACAAGAAAACTTATCCGAGACACAAATCGCTTACAAGAAACTTTCTAAAACACCACTTTACAATCCAAAAACAACCCAACCACACTGATTCAAGCCTTCCAAATCAAAACCTAAACACTTATGATGATTATAAACACAAAAGTACTATCAAAATCCAAACTTTAACACTAGAGATGATCCAAATGATGCAAACTACTCTAAACTCATTCAAACCCAAAAACCTTATGAAAACCACTAGAAATCCAAGAACATGAAAGATGAATGATCAAACCATGGCTCTTGATACCATTTGTAACATATTGGTTTTCACAATCACACAAATAAGCTCAATATGGGAATATGGTTTAGAGAGAGAAAGTAAGATGTGCTAGAGAGATAAAACAAATGGAAGGTTAGATTACCAAAATGAACATCCAACCCTCTCCCTTGTGGGGAGAGGGCTATTTATACAAATGACTACGCCCTCCTTCAGGCTGTGGATCAGGCATACAGTGGGTAAAGACCCGTCTTTCTTCCACGGTGTTACTTATACTACTACTAATCTAACTGATATAATATGCTAAACATACGTTGGGGTGACCGACACTTCAGTATGGATTTTCTAAATCCTAACACTATTTAGGACGTTCAAGCTCGCAACAATTAAAGAAGAAGCCAGTTTTCCTTACTCTAGCGTCTACCAATTAAGACAAGTGACAACCTAACAATAATCAACAACTAGGTTTCATAAATCTAAGCAACCACAAGGATAATTTAGCTACTCATGGTAAAAAAGCAAGCATACACACATACAATTAAACATGAGGTAGACATAATGATAATATGGATTAACAAACTTATCTTATGATGTAAAGTAGGGTATGGAACCCTAAAATACTGTCCAAGTCGGACTATAACTGAATTAGGGTTTTCTCTCCAAAGTTCTACCTCTTAAAATACAAAAAAATCGAATTTTATATATATATTTACAAATGCGACGGCGTCACCTTTTGCTAGTGACGTCGCCAGGTCTCCGTCATTATGTTTTCGTTTAGGCCAATTCATCATTTGGTTGGCGTCAGCTGATGTGTGTGACGCCGTCAGTCTTCATGAAGGACGTCGTCTGAGATTGGTTCTTGGGCGTCTGGTGTGGAAAATGAGAGAGATGCCTTCCAGAGTTTAGGCGTGACGCCGTCAGGTTATAGAACCAGAATTTGTTCTGATCCGTCGCATGTAATTTGATTAAAACTCTTAGATAGGGACAGCGTCGCCCTTTGATTAGGACGCCGTCAGGCTTGAGAATCAGCTTGAATCTTGACTTTGCCATTTTTTTCAAGTTTTTGCTCCTTTTCGTCCAAATATGCTTCATTCCAGCATTTTGCTTCCAAAAGACCTAAAATGTGAAAAGGAACAATTTTAAGTAGTAACGGATATAAAATGTGTCGATTTAGTTACCCCCCCCCCTAAAACGTATGTTTTAAATCCTTATCAGTGATAGACAAAAGGTTAGTAATATGCTTCACTTGTTGAATTCTTAAATAAAACATCATATAAATAATTATTTGGTTAGTGAATTGGTTTATGTAGGGTATCATTCCAGCTATTAATTATGTGTTCTCAAGTGCAGAACATAGATTTTGCTTGAGACACACACATAAGAATATGAAGCAGTCCTGGAGTAGAAAAGCCTACAAGGATGCTTTATGGATATGTGCATATGTTACAACTCTTAATGACTTTGAAAGGTGTATGTTACATTTGAAGAAGTTGAATCCTAAAGCATATGAATGGTTGAACAAGATACCACTTGAACATTGGGCAAGATCTCATTTTTTTAGGTAATACCTTTTTTATTAAGTTTATTCATGAAGTAATTACAGTCAATGTCATATTATTATTTCACTGAAAAATTTAGACATGTATAGCATTTAATGCTTTCGTATTTATGTATTTTAGGTAGAGACATTATAGATTTATTACTCAACAACATTTATGAGGTATTTAATGGAAAAATTTTTGGAGCTAAGGACAAGCTAGTTATTACACTTCTATAGTACATTAGGGAATATTGCATGAAGAGAATAGTTTATGTACAAAGTGTTATTGACAAATATGATGGTCCTTTGACCCTACTGCAACTAAAATCATGGAAGCCATTAAGAAAGAGGCTCATTTGTTGAAAGTGCAATTGAATGGAGGAGTTAGGTATCAAGTATCAAGGGCATGGGGTGATCAGTATGTTGTAGATGTAAAGAGTAGGAGATGTTCATGTAGGAAGTGATAATTGACAAGGACTCTTTGTAAGCATGTTGTTGCAGCTTGTTGGAATATGGCTCTCAATGGAAAGGAAGCAGGATCCCCAGAATCTTGGGTACATCCTTGTTATTGGTTGACTACATGGAAGGAAGTATACTCTCACTTAGTCGAACCAATTAGGGGAGGCAACTTCTAGGAGAAGTCCACATGCCCAACAACACTTTTTCCACCAAAGCATCATATGTGGCAATTTTCTAAGTCTACTTAGGTGGAAAATGATAATATTTAACTTAGTTATGGTTTGTTTTAGGTATTTGTGACTTATTTGACTTTTTATGTGTTTTGTGACTTGTTTGACCAAATTTTGTCAAAATGAATCACTTAGGTACAAGACATACATAAAATACATAGCAAAGCCATCATAGTTGTACAACACAAAAACATAACCAAACCTATTCACCCTGCAAACTACTGTGTACATTTTCGTACTCATGGACCCAAACTTAACCTATGCAAAAACACCAAACTGCCATAGATCATAAAGGACCATAAGCAGGCATCATTAAGCAGTTGCACTCCAACTATCTAACCAAACCTCCTATTGCTAGAATTGAGAATAGGACTACATTTACTTCTAAAACTCTACCATTCTCAGCTCATGTTTGACTTATTTTTGTCAAAATAAGTTTATGGTAAATTGGGTCACCATGCTCAAGAATCCAATAACACCCAAGTATATTTAACAATTTATCATCATACCAAAGTGTTCTTCAAGGGTGCATTTTCACACAACAATTTAGCTAAAATTGGTAAGAATCACAGTGGTTATCAGCCCAATCTAACATAAGTATTCTTCACTTGCTAAAGTCAAACACATCAACCAAATCAAAAGTTTACAACTCAAAATGGATCAGACTGTTGTTCAAAGCCAAAATACTCAAAATGGATTAGATTATGACTTTCCTAAGTCAAAATACAAACTTTTGATAGTTGATCATAATCAAACACACTTAGCATTGAACAACCAAACACTATCACTAACAATAACAACCCACATTCACTTGATAAGATACCATTAAAATTTATCCATAACATACTAAAAACATACATCCACAACCATTACAAATTAGCAACAGCTACCCAAAAGAGATTTGATGGTGGACGGAATAAGACATGTCAAACAGTAAAGAAAACATACATCCCAAACAAAACCCAACTGCAACTGATGATGAAATATTTCTTATACATGGATCGCTATTGTTCAAACAAATCAACAACAAGTTCAAGAGAATTAATCCTCCTCAACAAACAAGGATAATCTAATCTAACCTTTGGCATATAGGTGCATCCACCCATCCAAGAAAAGGACAACTTGAGTTCTGAAACACCACATTCGTGTAAATAAACAAAGCATGCATATTTACAGGACTTGATATACATTTCACCAACTAACTAAATTTACATATGTTAGACAGCTATAGAAACGCCAACCGGGATTCTTGTCTGTCTACGAAGTCTTGATCACGGCTTGTTGACCACATGTACACACCACCATTTTTTCAATGTATTTGTTTTTCATAGTTTTGATATGAGAAATAATAAAAGTAAAAATGTGTTATATAAAGATAGAGGATCAATGGGGAAATGAGTTGGGATGAATCGTGTGGATGAAAGCTATGTTTGCTTCAATGCTAAACAGTACCAGTTGTGTAAATTACCAAAAAACCGAACGTGTCCAAGTCAGCTAACGAGATAAGTTAACAAGGGTTATGTATAGCCGGCTATGAGGACCAAACAAGTCACCATTTTCTCCAACGGGGACTATCCGCGCAATAATGAAAGCAACGGGGGATGAAATGTTGTTACAAGATATAGTTTGGGGATGAACCATGTAATTTACCCTTATTTTTATTAGTGTGGCAATTGAACTTTGATTTGCAAGAAATGAACTAGGCGTATGTTGGACGGAACCAGAATCAAAAGGGACCGGGTGCACAAAGTATTTTAAACTATAATAATAGACACAAGTTTTTTGGAGGGTGCATTTAGACAAAATCAAGGTTTTAATTTGTTAAAAAAAATTCGATTTTCTATAAATGCACCCGATCTCAGAAAATTATGTATGTAGTCTTGTTTGATATTCTCTAAATGTATCTGGTGACTTATTGTTCTGGTTCTGTCCTTGTATGTATTTACTTATTTGTATGCATGTGATCCAGTTTGCATTACCGCTGTTTTGGAGTCGGAACATGTGAGCAAACAATGCAAATTCTTATACCATATTGTCAATTTTCTAGATTTTAACCAGTGATCGTTGCTCTTGTAGATATTTTCGCCTCACGAAAGATGCTACTTATTGCAAGTATGGGCTCTTAGCTATAAGTGCCAGTTTATATGAACTTATTCTATTAAAATGACCAATACTTACTTTAAAGAGTGATGATAACTGCAACATTTTCTTTGGGAAAGTTTTCTTACAAACTTATCACATTTTTAGCAAAGAGAAGCAGATAGAGTAAAACATTTATAAATTAATACTTGATAAATTAATAACTTTAATAAAATTAATAATTTGTCAAGTTCCAACTTGACCAGTGTAAATTTGGACCATAATCGATAAAATAATAAGATAATAATTTTTTTGAAACCCCGATGTATCTTTACATATATATGAGACTACATATGCCACATGTATAATGCTTACTAGGCATTTTAATGTTGACATGACACATCTTATGATGAGGTGGAAATGCCACCATGGCACATTATCCGGTTACTTAATAAAAAAAATTTTGAAGCAGCCAAGATTCGAACATGGGTTGTTACATTCAAAGCCAAACGCACGAACCACTGAGACAATCCACATATTTGTGTTTTATCTTCTACTTACAAAGCAATATACTTCAATTTGTTCCTAAATATTCTACTTCCAACCCAGTCACAGATCCAGCTTTTATTGGAGCAAATCAATGCCAGTCAAATGTTCTTCATAACCTCCCCTGTTAATACAAATAAGCCGCAAAAACGTTTATTTATATTTTACGATCTTCTAATGTTTTGTCGATAACAAACGTAAAATCATATTAAGGAAACAAATAAAATACGTAAATGGTTTGAACTAATAGTTTCTAACATATTCACATTTTCACATAAAACACTAAAACAAGTATAAGTGATTTTATGATTTAGTAATACATATGTACAACAACTAGTGTTTACATATTTGGGTAAAATATACACATAACTAGTATGTAGTATATTGGGTAATATAAATGGGTAGAAACTTAAGTATCACAACCCATTGGGCAAATACATTGAATGTAGTTGGGTATAACCCAAAGCCCATAACCTATAACCCATGGATCTTGACCCATAACCCATTGCATGACAACATGCTTATATCATACATGGATAATATCCATAACCCATGGATCAACCCATACCCAAGTGACTAGGTGCATTGCACTCAAAGATACATTGTATCTAGCCAAAGATCCATGGTTCAACCCATGACCCATGACCAATAACCAAAATACCCATGGGCAAAGAAGAGCGTTCCACGGATCCCTAGCTTTGTGCTAGCCGGATCCCTTGTGGTAGGGATCCGGGGAACAGTAGGATTTTACCTCTATAAATAGTGAGCCATTTCTTCATTATTCCTAAACCCCTTTCTAACACATTTTCTCCCTGAGTTAAAAACTCACTAACCTCAGATCCAAGAGATCTATGTTTGTTGTTTTGTGTTTGTGTGATCTTTTAGGTTCCTCTTAAAGGCAAGATCACCACCTTTGAAGTCGAGCAAGCTCAAGTCCATGAGTTGCCATGCTTCCTCATCATCAAGGCTACTGAAGTCTTCTTGTTGATGATTCCTTTCTTTATTCAAAGAAGTGTAGTGTTGAAGACATTAGTGAAAGATGTCTCAAGTGTCAAGACGAAGATATTAGTGAAGGGTATCTATCGTCTATAGCATAAAGCACTTGTGGTAGGTGCTTAGAAGTCAAGACAAGAAGCATTAGTGAAAGGTGCTTAGAAGTCAAGACAAAGGAGCATTAGTGAAAGGTGCTTAGAAGTGAAGACACAAGACATTAGTGAAAGGTGTCTTGTAGATCTAGTCAAAGGCATTAATGAAAGGTGCCTTACAAGTACATTCGATATGGTGTGTTTCGATGTACAAGATAGACTAGTATTAGATCCAAGGATATTAATATCCTTGATGATGTTGTAAAGGAGTAGATCTCCTTTGGGATTAGTCATTGGTGTAGTGTGGTAGTAGTTCCTCCATTGCAATGGAACTAGGTGCTTAGCCTAGTACCTAATAAAGGGTAGGCGACGTTGTGAAGGTGTAGTTCACCTTGGAGTGAAAGAACTAGGTACTTAGCCTAGTACCTTATAAAGGGTAGGCGACGTTGTGTAGGTGTGGTTCGCCTTGGTGTGAAGGAACTCGGTATTTAGCTTTGTACCGGAAAGAGGTTAAGCGACGTTGTGAAGGCTTCTCCGTCATAAGGAGATTGGTGTAGTGATTACGAACTCTCGAGTAGGTGACTCGGCGAGTGGAGTAGGGCTAGGAAGGTGTCCTTGTAGCCGAACCACTATAAATACTCGTGTTGTGGTTTTGTGCTGCTTACTCTTATCTTTTCATTACTTACCTTTATATGCTTGCTTATCAACATCCAACACACACATCCAAATAGATTGACATAAGTCGATCTAAATAGATTAAAAGGAAGTTTTAATTGGCAAAACTATTCAACCCCCCCTTCTAGTTTTCCACAATTGGCATCAGAGCTTCGTTACCAATTTTCTTGAAGTATATTGTACTTTAAAAACTTGATACGATCCATAGTTAATTGAAAACTACAAAGAAGGTTTTTCATAAAAACAAACACAATGTTTTTTTAACTATAAGTTTGGATGTTGATTTGATAACAACATTTTTCTTTTTACTTATTTCATGTAATTGCACTAATCCTCTTTGTCATGTTGATTAGTCAAAGCTCATACCCACCAAGCTATAAGAATCGCTTGGTAAAAAGAATACCTTCCTTAAGAAGGTATCTTAATCGCAAAGGAGCGGGAATCGTCTAAGTGACATTTGTTGTGTCATTTGTAAAGACATTCCTAAGTGCGCTAGAGGTATGATTCCCTTTTTATTTTTGATAATTAAGTATGCCTATTTAGGTATTTATATGATTATCTTTTGTGCTTATACATGTTTTACATGAAGCTTCATTAGGAAGCCTTTTTTTCACATACGTGTTTTATTTCTCGTCTAAAGTCGTGGTATGTAAAACTTATGTTTTGTTTCTTTTAAAATCCAATAATAAAACAAAACACGAATTTCAAAAATTCCTCCTTCTCTATAAATAATCCCATCGCCGACCACTCTACCAAACCCTCACTTTTTCAAATCCTCCAATTTCAAAAATTTCCTCTTATTCAAAAACTTCATCTTCCTCCTCATTTCATCTCAACCGAAACCAAGAAGATCCGTCATCAGCATGGTTTACATCGCACTCGTGCTCATCGCCCTAACACTCATCGCACTTGTGTTCCCTATTATGAAGTTTACCCAATCCTTTGTATCATCCTTAGTATTGAAATGCAATATTATTAATAATCTAGTTTATCTAGGTTATTTTTATCATAATGTGTTTGTCACTTATTTTGATTTATATGTTTTATATTCTTTCGTGATACATTAGAAGTCATGTATGCATGCTAAAAGAAAATGTAGGATAAAACATATTTCGTGGTATAAAAACTGTAAAACCTATGTTTTTATCAAATCTGTTTCTGTTACTACAGATCCACGGATCCCGGAAGATATACTAGCCGGATCCCTTGTATAAAAGAACCGTGGGATCCGTCCTACTGGAAAACAGTTTTTCATGCAAATTAAAAACCACTATCTTTCTAAATATAATAATCCACTAGAAAGTCAAAACCTTGAGTGAGTTAAAGTGTTAAATACCATTGTTAATAAAAATCTAGTAAAAACATTAGATCATCATAGGTTGACCACAAACATCTCCTTTTATTAACTAGTCATTTCTATAGGTTCAACTATGACGCATGAATATGAGTTTGACTTTTCACTCACTAGCGTCTACACTCCGAACATCTCTCTCGAACCCAACACACCTGGCAATTATGTCCGTGGGTTCAATAATCTCGAAAACCGTCACTTCCACGAAGGACGTATTGTAGACACCTCTCTACAATTCGAAGAAGGTATCAATACCTCCTTCCGAGCCATAAGACTAGAATGTCTTCTTGAAATCAACGAGAAGATATGTCCAAGGTTCATAATGGAATTCTTCCTTCTAGTCGAACTCGTTCGTAACGAGGATCGCTCTCTATCTCTTTGGTTTTATATAAAAAACCAAAAGTTCACTCTAACCCTTGGGCATTTTGCTCACATCCTCCGGATTCCAAATCATGGACAATGTGCCTTCACCGAAGATTGGTCTCTTGATTCTCTCTTTAATTTTCGTGAAGAAAATAGTCCATATTGTTCACACATACCCTCTCCGGAAGATTTAAATCGCATAATATGCAAACCTCGACCATATTACTCCGATCCAAACATTATCTTTACAAGGGATATCCGAGAAGAGTACAAGCCTCTTGCACTCATCCTATGTGAAAATGTTTGGAGTCTTAGGGAAATCGAGAAATTCTTCCCGCTTGTTGTGCTCACATGTTGTACTGTTTGCTAACACAACAACCATACAATATCGCCTACTTCTTCAAGGCGAAATTGCAAATCTTCAAGGCTCCAAGAATAAACTCATCCCATATGGAATGTTCTTGACACGCCTCTATCATAATGTTATGCACTTCCATCCTCAATTTCAAAGTCCGTTGTACGTACTTGTGAGCAAGATGATGGAACCGCTAAACATATCTCTCATGAAGACTTTCTTCATTCTTGATTCCACCAACACTCATCAATCACATAATGATACTCCTAGCGAAAACAATCAAGGAACCTAGTAGTATTCCAAAATAGGATCAATTCTCTTGTACTCGTGCTTTATCAATGTAATCCAATTTCTTTCATGAAATAAAACATCTTACATTTGATATCTTAGTATTGGAACTCTTTTTAGACTATCCTTGAGATATAATGCATTGTGAAGATCATTGCATACCTTTAGTAAAGGTCCTGCTGAGCAGATGGGCGGATCCCAAAGATTGTGCTAGACGGATCCCTACACTTAGGGAACCGTGGGATCCGGCAAACAAAAAATGCAATTGCAAGCATTATATTTCAAACATATCCTTAGAACACCTCACACTAAGCTAAAGCTAGTGTCTTAAGGGAAATTAAGTCCTTATCAAGATAGGTTGATTTTTCTTACTCATACATAACTCACCTAGATCACACTCTAAGACGCTTGTAGATCTACCATTTCATTTTTAATCCATTACTCTTCCGCTCTCAAACTCACACTTCATTTTTTACTTAATCCCTCACCTTTAGTCTTAGAAATCTTTCGATTATGGCATAATTGATCATAAATCATCCTTACCTCAAAATTGATCAAAGTTGATCAAACTCTAGTTTTTCCATCTCAAAGCTTCTAGGATATTTTCCAAAACACTATCCTAAGTCACAACCTGATCTCTAGGATCATTTAGCTTCAATTGACACTCAAAGTCGTTAGTGTCATCCTTGCTCATCCATTGGTACTCTTGAAAGTTCCAAATCCTTCCATAAAAGACAATCATTAGCTACATCACTCATTACCTTCAAGTACTTAAGCACCCCTTCATTTAAGACACTTAGGAGGACTGAAACACTCAAGATGTTATAGGTCTTAGATCTTAAAAACATCATTTCCACTCTTTCATAGCTACTGAGAGCCGGATCCCTAGGATTAGCCTAGACGGATCCCTCTGAGGAGGGAACCGTGGGATCCGAATGACAGCTTATGTCAAATCTTGCTAAAACAATCATTTCAACTCATCTTCCTAACTCAAACACTCCATCTCATCTTAAATGAGTTCCTAGATCAGTGCAAACTCTGAAGTTGACTCTTGTGCATGTTAATCATCACATTTCAATGAATCCTAGTGGCTTAAGGCTTAAATGCACTTGCCAAATCTCTTGGTTTATAAACCACTTTGTTAGGACCTCCATAGTCATCACTCTCATCCTAACTTTCAGCTCTTGCAACCTCTTGAAATCATCTCATCATGAGGAAAACCCCAAGTAGTAACTTATCCACCAAAGAACCACCCAAGAAAAAGGCTCGTTTTATACACGAAATCTCTTCAACCGAATCATCTCTGGTCAAGCCAACAAATGATAGAATCCTTCATCATCTAATCAAACCAATTCCTAAAAGGATAGTACCCACAAAACTACCTATGCCAAACACCACCATACCTCCTAGGCCAAACAATATCATCTCCACTAAACCATCACCATTGGTTCCTAGAGCTATTTCATTTACATCCCCACTAGCATCACCACACCTCTACAATTTAGAGGACTTGCCTCCTAGGCTGTCTCATCCGCTTCCACCGACAACATTCTCCTCATTAGGAGGAATAATGGTTCAAAATCAAGGTGTTGAGTCAACACTTGCTCCGGCTTCCTTTTCGCCGTTTCCATCATATAATCCCATTTTGATTATGAGAAATCATCAAAGTCAACCACCCGACCATATGGAAGTTGACACTTCTCTATCACCACCATCATTCTTGGTTGAGTCATTCTCAAATGCACCTCCACCAATCCCTCCATCGTTTAAAGCTCCGCAAGTCGCTTCACTTGATCCTTCGCATCAAGCCATTTCATTTCTTCCACCACCACTACCTAGCCATGACAAAGATTGCTATCATTGTCAACATGTTGAAAGTTTGATACATGAAGTACGAGAAGACCAACGTTTCATGTTCTATCATCTCCTTGAACGTTTCGACGAGATTAAACCTAAACAAAACTCGAGCTAGAAGATTTTAGTAGTATCCTAGCATCAAGCGATAGTTGATTTAGAAATTCCTAGTCATGTATTTTCTTATTTTCTTAGTTTTTAGAGTCATGTATTGTTAGGTCACTAGTTTTATAACACAAGCATCAATAGAAGAGATAAGAGGATAAGAGATCGGTTGAACAACTCACACAAACACTATGCGTATAAAACTAAAGAAAGGTTAGGCGTAGCATATGTGAAAGAGAATGAATTGAACAACCAACCCTCAAGTGAGGGTTATACAAGAGTATTTATAGGAGGGAAGCTAGGGAAACACTCCTAGTTCCCATCCTTTTCCTTATTGGGCTAGGCATAGGCTTATGGGCCTTCTACATAAGCCTAAGGCTAATAACTAACATAAAGGCCATAATTAAGCTAACTATTACATATGAATAACTGACACTTGATATAGGTTTAGGAGTGATTCCAACAATCTCCCCCTCAAGTGTTGGTGATGAATACAAACGGTGAAAGTGCTGATGTAATAGTAGCCTTGACATCTTCTGACATTCTTCTTTCTTGTGAGAAGAATTGCCTTGATTTGAACAATCTCCCCAGTGTAGAGAAATTGTTTTCTTTAAACGGTTCTGCTTTGACGTCATCTTTATCTTTGTTCTTTGATCATTGTTCTTTGTGATGGTAGTTATAGTATGTTGTTGTTGTTATGCATCAATTCGCCTCAGTGCGCTTGTTGCCGGTGTCTCCACATCATTCTTCACCATGCTCACACGCTCTTTGACGTTGGATTCCAGGACTGATGAAGTTCTTTAAGTATTTAACATTGTAGATTCTTTGGTTTGACGAAGAATTATTCTGACTTTTGTGTTGCTTTTAGATGGAACTTCCATTAGTGATGATGTTGGTATGAGCATGTGAAGAATCACGCGGTCGTTCCTCGAGCTTCCATAAGAAGAAAACATGAACACGGTTAGTAATAAGCGGATTCCGGCACTTACAAGTTCGAACTTCGAGAGTGTTAACAGCATAGTGTGAAAACACATCTCTAATTCTCACAAAGGGCGTTCCTGAACCGGAGTCCCACAAGTGAGATAACGCGATGTACCGAAGTACATCTACGGTTCGATGAGTCGCTGAGGTACACCGAAGTATCACCTCGACTGTAGACCGTTTGAGACACACTAAGCGTAATCCACGGGGAGTTACCGGTGACTGTTGTCGTACTTAGATGTTGACCTGGCGGAGTTTCCATTCAATCACCGAGGATCACAATTGTGAACCTCTCATAAATGTTCTCGATAGATTGCTAAGATCTGTGAAGGACTCGATAACGTACCACTGATGTTCTTATTGTTGAACACCAAGTGATGAAATGTCAAGTGTACCTAAGAGATCTTTTGATGAATCTCGTGGCTCTAGACTCAATAGTGCGTTTTGGTTTACCTGAGCGGAGACTAGGGAGAGGGTCTCCTTCTTCAATACCAGCAATCTCTAAGAGAAAGCCGATAGTTTACGTAGGGTTCCCTGTGAGAATGAAACAAGCTTCTGTTGAGAGAAACTTGAGTGGCTAAGAAGGTTTAGTGCATGCGTCACTAGGTCCATGACGACTTTTAATCTTCAATACCGGCGTCATCAAGTGAGAACCAGTAGCATATGAATTGAACCCGGTGTCTGCCTTAAGTTGAATAATTTGGAGGGATATTTCTTTTCACCCTTTTCTTTGCATTTCCTTTTAATTCTTCAACTCCTTCTTTCTCCGATTCTCATTTTCTCCTTTTTACAATCATACCTAAGGACTTCTAGTTCTAACTATTGGTAGTGTCCTTGGGTAGATCCCTCCGGCTCTGGCGGATCATAGGACGGTTATTCCTAACCTTAATCACCTTATAACTCCATTGCCATAAAACCATTTTCATGAAAAATCTCTCGAAGGGTTTGTAAATGAAAATCATGTTTCAACACTTCAAGAGTTTTAGATTTTCAGAAATATTCCCCCTCAACATGTGCTTAAGAGTTTTGACAGAAATCTGCACAGTGAGGAAAGAGCGCGCACTTTTTGAATTGATCGACTCAAGATAGACAATCCTCCGCGAGACACGGTTACGTTGAATAGTTAAAGAGTTACATTGTCAGCTTTTACGTGACAACTAGCTCTAATAACTATCTTGAAGGTGTGGACAAGCCTCGAAAGGTTTTCAAACCCGTCAAAGATCATGTCTACCAAGAGTTTCTCTAATGGTACATTCTACTCGGACAAGTCCTTTGCGAGACACGTTTACATTACTAGCGAACTAGCTTGAAATTATTACCCGTCCCGGACAAGTCTTTTCGAGTTACTAATAGTTAAGATCTCGTCAATTCGTTGGTTAAAGTCTTTTCACACGAGAATTCATGAGCAAAACTGTTGGGTTCAGTAAATACCCAAACCCCTTAAACTAGGATTTGAATAGAAAATATCCTAAGTATTTAATCCATTAAACACAATCAGGTCACTGAGCGCATAGTCTCTCAGTGAGCTATCTTCAGGACACTTAGTATGAGGCGAAGAAGGAGCCTCTCCACTCTGCAAGGCGGAACTTAAATGGTGAAGACTAATTCAAGAAGAAGATAGTGGATTGGTGAGTGATGACAATAACTCACGAATCCCTTCGACTCCTCTCCAACCTGTTAAACAGAAGACAAACGAAAGAAGAGATGAAGACTTTAAAGATGAAGAATGAGTCGGATTAGGCGGGAAAGTTTTACCCGGATAAAACTAAGTCCCTCAAGTGTTTATCCGGTCTATACAGATCTCAATCTATCAAGATCATATCTTCCCATTTATAGTAAGCGGCGATTCTCTATCAAGGAAAGAAGCTTCGACGCCTACTATAGAAAGGTGAAACGTAACCGAATATATCAATATTCGTGTTGTCTTTTGTGATCCATGTTTTGTCTTCTAGGATAAAGTTAATAATCATACTTATATAAATAGCATAAGAGAATGAGTGAAAAGTTTAAGCTTGTGAATTGTAAAAACACACCACACAAGCCAACTTTTCACTCCTCCAAATACAACTTTATCCTTGAGCTAGCTCAGTGGATTCTAAGAGTTGTGCTGGACTTAGCCGAGCCTAGCTTAGAGGAGTCACCCAAACTTTGTCATTTCAATCCCAAGTACTATTCCGCAAGCACTTGGGTAACGTATTCTTTTGATTTATTTCTAATAAGAATATGATGTTGAAAATTACTCTTTGTGTTTTACTTATGTTAACTTCAGTCATTATTCACTGTTAAATTGCTTTAAGTACTTAATTGTCCTTTTTAACAATAGTGAATAGGGAATAACAAGTGGTATCAGAGCAGGCTGATTATAAAACCTTTTAAGCCGCTTTAAAACGTTTTTAAATCAGATTCCTATGGGTGAAATTGATGTACCCCAACTAGTCGATAAAAAGGGTGGAGCTTATTCAAATTTGCCTAGACTTGAAGTTGGCAAATTCAACAAATGGAAAAAGCGTATGCTTTGCTATTTGATTGGGATGGAACCTTATTATATCAAGTGTATTAATGAGGGTCCGTTTGTCCCAAAGACTGCTGAAGGTTTGCCCAAACACGGAGCTCGATGGACTCAGGATGAAAGGAGAGTGGTCAACCAGGACCAAAGACTCAAAAGTTTCATCATATCATGTCTTCACGATGATATAATGGAGTCGATTATAAGTGTAACACGGCTAAACAAACTCAGGATGACTGGTCCATAGCCATGAAGGTCCATCGATACCAAGGAAAACAGGATAATGGACACGAAACTTGAGTATAACACCTTCAGGGGCTAAGGACTCAAACTCTCTCTCTCAAACTTACACGTTACAAAACTCTTTTTAAATGAACGGCTAATGATGGTGTTAAGTTATCCAAACATGAGATAAATGTTGGTTTTGTTAATTGTCTCCTGAGAAATGGTTAAACTTCTCTCAGGGACTTAGAAATGCAAATCACATCTAAACTCTTGAGCTTCACGAATTTATGGGAAATTTGTCTTTGAGGAAAACCTCATCAACAGACGATACCACGACTTAAAGAAGTCTCGGGAAGTCAAGAAGTCCCTCATCCCTCACCTATATCAACTGCCTTCTTTTCTAACAATGTGGTTCAAGATTTTCAAGAAAATTCAGATGATGAGCCCGATGAGAGATCAAGTGAGGAGTACCTAAATGACCTGAACGTTGAATTTAGGAAAGGGCACTCCTTGCAAACTCGAAGGTTTATTAAAAGAAACAAAGGTTTTTCAACTGCTAAAGCTAACGAGGACACTAAATGCTTTAAGTTTCACAAAAAGGGTCATTTTGCAAAGGACTTTTTCAAAACAATTTATGAACCTTCTTACGACCATCAGGTCAAATCGGTCCTCGAGGCTTTAGCAAATTTCAACCTAAAATCTATCGGTCTCATCAAAAATTTCAGAATAAATCGGCGAGAACAAAACAATAGATTTTGAAGCTAAGTATAGTAAAATCAAAGCTAAGCTTGCATTACTTGAGGCCATCCCTCGGAACCAAAAAGTGTTCAATGCAATGCGGGGTAAAACAAAGGTCTTGTTGAGAAACCTTACTGGATGAAGAGCGGTCTCATCGATGATGAAATGGTGCATGTCAAGCACAGCGATGGCCCTCTCGGAAGACAAGCAGTCATTTGGAAAGAATCATGCCGAAATGGAGAATGGGTCAACATCACAATGAAGAAGGTAAATATTCTACTTTCTGGATGATGATTCGATTGGCATCCTATATGAACTATATCAATGTAGATCTTAAGTTTGTAGAGGAGCAAAGACTAAATCTTTTTCTAAGTACAACAAGTTAAGTTTTGAATTGAATAAGTGTAGGGATGAGTTACTTGTGTTAAAACAAAACAAGTTTGAGGCTATCACCTTCGATTCAAAACACGAATTAGTTAAAAGAAATCGGCTCTTCAAGATGAACTTAAGAAAGAAAAGGAAATCATTGATAGCTGGATCACCAAGAATCCAAGAGTCTTTGATGCTGTGGGTGCCCCAGTAGCAAAAAGAGAGTCATAGGTGAACATCATCTTAATGACTCTCTCAACAAAGACCAGAGTCCTAAACCATTTGTGTCTGGTGGCATGCTTACCAATATGTTGTCTTTCCCAAGACCGTGATTGGATTGAAAGACTTAATCGATAGTAAGCTTCCTAACTTTGACTCTGGAAAATTCTAGAGCTCGAAAGTCAAGCTCTAAAGAGCATGCTTGAACTCCTAGATGTGCCCGAGTAGCATGAACACATCTCTGAGTCTGAAGATGAATCTCAAGCACCACTTCCACCTTTGGAACCTCTTGAGTCTTTGATCCTAGCTCTGAGCTTACTCCATTACATTACAATCCACACTCTCCCAAAGAAAGGTGTGGACTTGGTAGAACCATTTTGAAAAGACCATCAAAACCAACTCAACAAGAATCCAACCCCACTAAAAATTCCACATCCTCAGTCCCCACTGAAGCTGATCGAGTTTCAAAAATTCCGAACTTGTGAAAAGCTAACCTGACAAAATGGAATCTATTGAAAAGGTCTCGAACCAATCAAGGAGACAAAGTCACTTCCTCTAGTTCCTCAAAGTCAAAAGCCACCAAAAAATAAGCGAAGTGTGATGCTGCCACTATACCATCATACCACGACAATTGTTATAGAATCCTTTTTGCATGATGTAAAAGGATGATCACAGGACTGCTAACCACTTACAATATGTGAGCTCTCTCAGTCAAGAAAACTACACCAAAGTTGGTCATCAGTATGCTTCTTCATCCAAAGCTCAAAAGTTGAGAGCAAAGCCTTTTCCTCCTTACCCACACTGTGGCTTTGATCATCATCACATGATTGTCTTATGAACACATCTCGTGATATTTGCGGTAACGTACTCATAAGACATCTCACATGACAATGTCATCCATGCAAGAAGAAGTTCAAAACAACCAAAATCCACAGAGTCATCCTCTGCCTCTAGATGTAAAACACATGGTAGCTCATTGCACTCCACCAATGACCATGAATCGATTGCTCAATTCAAAGAGACCATGAGACCCAAACCCACTAGTAAGTGGGTTACGAAGAGAAACTAATTCAGTTTACTACTTGTGCAGAGGAATGCCAAGGAACCTATCGGCATCTAGACAATTGGATGTTCGAAGTATGACGGTGTGAAGGAATATCTGCACAAGTATGTAAAGGAACCGGGCCAAGGTAGTGTTTGGTGATAACTCATCATGTCCCAGAAGGTTATGGTTCAAGGTATGTAATGGAATAGTTTTCTCTAGGATTGCTTATGTCAATGGTCTCAAATACAATCTCTCATCGTTCATCGGCTATGTGATGCTAAGTACATTGTACAATTCAATGACAAACAAGGTACCATTTTCAATGCCAACAAGGAAGGTGTGTTGATTGCTCCCGGGAGAGCGATGTTTATGTCTAGACATGTCAACTCTCTAAAGATGGAACTGTCTCTTTGCCAAAGCCACCTGAAACTATCAATGGCTGTGGCACAAGAGACACTCACACTTAAACTTCAAAAACATCAACAACTTGGCAAAACAAAACAAGGTCCTTGGCTTACCATCACCGGTTTTTGCAAAAGATAAACCATGCTCAGCCTATGAAAAAGGCAAACATAAAAGAGCATCTTTCAAAACCAAGCAAAACTTCTCTATCAAAAGCTGCCTTCACCTCTTGCATATAGATCTCTTTGGACCAAATAGTCCTAGATCAATCCAACATATGAGAAGTATACACTTGTCATTGTTGATGAGTATTCAAGATACACTTGGGAATACTTTCTTTCCAAAAAAGTCGAAGTTGATACTATAATGTCATTTATCGGAACATTGAAAACCGTAATGACATTCAAAGTGAAACAAATCAACTCCACAATGGTAATCAATTTAGAAATTGAGCTTGAGAGTTTGTGATGAGAAGGAATCTCCCAAAATTTTCATCTCCTTATACCCTGAACAAAATGGGGTAGCCGAAAGGAAAAAACAGAACTCTCATTGAGGCTGCAAGAACCATGTTAAATGGCTCAGCTCTTTCAAAGATTTCAATCTGAAGCAAATTAAAACGACTGTTACACTCAAAATAGGTCAATCATTGTCAAAAGACATAATAAAACCCCATATGAGATATTCAAAGGTAGACTTCCCGACATCGGCTACTTCCATGTGTTTGGATGTCTGTTTTTATCATAACCACAAGGATCATCTAGGCAGGTTCGATGCTAAACATTGATGGATACTTTCTAGGTTACTCACCGATCTCCAAATCCCGTGGTATTTAACACAAGGAGACAACAAGTTGAGGAAACCTATCATCTCACCTGATGAAAGTATAGAAAGCATCGATTCACCAACACTTCATGGAAGAAATTGGAATTGATAACTCATCAAGATATCCTCTGATAAGTACAACCCGTAACCAATTCCTCATACCAAGCCGATCTTGACATCTCATATTATGTCTTACCTCACAACCTGTCTCAACCAACTATCAGTGAATTCATTGATAATCGGTCTGTCCCTACTGGGTTAGGTAACACCGATCCATATGATCGGATCCTATAACTCAAGAACCTCTACCCAGACAAGTTACCTCGATGGATGATCTAAATGATCCTTGTGGTTCTGCTTGCAACTCACACTGAACTCCGGTGACATCTTTAAGCTCGGATCCTAGACCACAAAGTAAGTGGACAAGATCTCATGACATTGAGCTTGTAAACATCATTGGTGAACCCACCGAGGGAATGCTCACTAGAAGCATGGCTGCTAACTTAATGCAGCTTCACCAATGAATGTCTATCTGTGATTACCTATCGAAATAGAACCAAAAAGTGTCACTAAGGCTCTAAAATACCCAAGGCTGGGTTCGGCTATGCAAGAAGAACTGCAACAGTTTGATAAAAATAAGGTCATGACCTTGATCAAATGTCCTCGGGATGTAGTCGTCATAGGAATGAAGTGGGTTTTGAAACAAAACCATGAAAACAGCCTTTATTAAAAACAAAGCGGACTTGTAGCCAAGGTTACAGTCAACAAGAAGGCATTGACTATGATGAAACATTTGCTCCTTTTGCAAGAATGGAAGCCATCAGGATCTTTCTTGCATATGCAACATACATGAACTTCATGGTCTACCAAATGGATGTTAAAAGTGCATTCTTAAATGGTGATCTCAAGAAAGATGTATATGTTCAAAGAACCTCCGGCTTTGAGAGTAGTGAATTTTCTGACTATGTCTGCAAGCTTGACAAAGCCCTTTATGGACTTAAACACCTCCAGGGCATGGTAAACTCTCTCCTTCGATACAAAAAAGTTTGTCGGAGGAAAGATAGACACCTGCTTGTTTGTCTATAGAACTTAACAGGATGTGATTCTAGTCCAAGTGTATGTTGATGACATCATCTTTGGCTCAACAAACGACAAACTTTGCAAACAGCTTTGAAAACATGACTAAAAAGTTTGAAATGAGCATGATGGGGAACTGCATACTTTCTTGGACTACAAACCGGGAAACCTGACAAAGGAATATCCATCACCAAGAGAAATATACGGGAATCTCTTGAAAATATGAGATATCGACTATGCCTCAGTGAAAACTCCAATGGTCCCACCTAACAACCTTGGACTGATCTCATGCAAATCAGTCAATCAAACTCATTTCAGAGGGATTGTAGGCTCATGATGTATCTAGCTGCTTCTAGACCGATATATCAATTCTCAGTGTCTAATAGCAAGATATCAGTCCAATCCTAAAGAATCCCATCTCACTGCAACTAAAAGAATACTCAGGTGTCGAGAAGGGAACCCTAGCCTTGGACTCTATTATCCAAGATGCTCAGGGTTTGATCTCAAGGGTTACTCTGATT
>OU343223.1:207619033-207686115 GCA_910596185.1 Chrysanthemum makinoi | reverse complement strand
AAATTATTAATCCTCGATGATGAAGACATGGATGATTTCTTCAATGCTGGATTGCTAATTTGGAACATGTCATTCATGAAAGTCTGTTACCTCAGTAAAGTTCTGAATTCATCCCAAGACAAATACTTGGAAACTTGAATACTCCATTTCAAACAGAAGCAAAGTTAAGAACAAGCAGACCCTTTCACGAACATGGGTTCTTTGCAGAATCACTTCACAAAAAGCTTGATCATAAGATCTACAAAATTATTTTGTTTGCTTGTTTTACACTGTCTTTCAAAAGGAACTGAGAGTTGAAGAGCATTATACGAGAAGATGGTGAATCAATGCAAGAGGAGCTTCTTCAATTCAAACTTCAAGAGGTTTGGACATTGGTAGATCTTCCAAATGGTAAGAGGGCAATAGGACAAATGGGTATTGAGAAACAAAAAGGATGAAAGAGGTATTGTTGTGAGGAACGAAGTCTAGTTTGGTTGCTCCAAGGATACACACAAAGTGAAGGCTTGGATTATGATGAAATGTTTGCTCAGTTGCAAGAATTGAGGCTATTAGATTGCTTTAACATGCTTCATTCAAAACTTTACTGTTGTATATCAAATGGATATTAAAAGTGCATTTTTGTATAGCTTGATTGATGAGAGTTTATGTTTATTAAGCCTCCTGGTTTTGAAAGATCGATCATCGACAAGGTCTACATAGGTGAGAAGGCTATGTATGGTTTTGCATTAAGCTCCTGGGCTTGTAGTGCTTTGTCTAAGCTGATGGACAATGGAATTTAAAATTTGATTGGTAGACCTTTGTTCATTAGAAACTCAAAAGATGATATTTTATTGGTTAGGAGTTTATGTAGATGACATCATCTTTGGCTAACCAATATAAGGAGCTATGCAAAGATTTTGAAGCTTATGCATGATAAGTTTAGGATGAGTATGTAGCGGAGATGTTTTGCGAAGAAGTTTGGGTTTAGGGATGCTTGAAGGTGCTGAAATACACCATCTTGGTGCTAGTTGCTGCACGATGATGGAAGTACGGTGTTGATCGGAAGTTTATGCAGATTCAGGTGGATCTTTGATGTATCTCCTTTGCATGTTCTCGGTATGTGTGTGTGCAAGATTTGAAACAGCGAAAATGCATCACACATGAATCTTTGTTAAGGGAATATTTAGGTATCTTAAGGTCATCCTAAATTGGGCCTTTGGCCCTCAAAGTTCTCCTTGGTTGGTGGCCTACGGATAGTGATTATAACATTGCTAGTTTAGATAGAAGTCTACAAACAAGAGGATGCTCCGATTTTAGAGCGGACTTATTTCATGGCGGTGTAAAAGCAAACTATTGTGGCAAATTTCCTGGCTGAATATGTGGTCGCTAAGATTCTTTGTGGTCAAGTTCTTTGGATTGAATCAATTCTTTGGATTTGGGTGCAATTTTATGCATGCTAAGATTTTACATTGATATCGCGATTGCAAGATGCATCATTAAAAATCATGCTTTACATTCTAGGGCTAGCTAAACATATTGGATAAGACACATTTTATTGTTGTAATGAGAAAGGTTGGTCAGATGGTGAAAATCCATCTGATTTCAATGTTCTTTGATCTTCTCACCAAAAGCACACTGATGTAGGAGGTTTGATTGCACCTTGTTGTTAGCATTGGAATGATTAATCTCTAAACTCTCAACTTGTTTTGTACCGGTTTGTATAGAGTATTGGGTACATTATTATGTAATCTTAGTTTTGCTATTCTTAGAACACAAAGCGATGGTTTGTTTTCTAACCTTTTTGATAGCTTAGTTCAAACCACTTTGCTAGTTGTTACTGCGTTTCCACTAACCATTTTAGAGATACAAGAAAGATCATTATAGAAGCTAAAGGCGTCTTGAAGTTAATTGTTCATTCATCAAAAGCAGGTTTAAACTACGACTTACAATTGACTTCAGTGCAAATTAAAAGACTATTTCTATACATGATTTCCTACTAGTATCCTTGCTCTACTTGATTTCATTCCGGTTACTGAATATGCATTTTGTGATATGCATGACGGTACGACGAAGCTAAGAATCAAAAATGGGAAGGATGGATTGATAAGCGAAGATGATGACGTGACCCGCGATAGATGAAACACAAAGGACATAGTCAATCATACTTGCATCTACTGGATTTGCACCAAAAAGCATCATTCCATTTTCTTTTCCACTTCCCAATGGATATGTGAAGAAGCACCACAACTTGGTGCAGGAAGACCAAGAACCACCTCTCTGTCCTTTGGGGTGGCGGGTTTTTCTTGCTGCGTGGTCTTAGTTGGGGTTGGGATTATGAAGGTTAAGAGTTTGAAGTTCTCTTCTTTTGAGGTCATGAGTCCTCAAATGCCTCACTTGAATCTACTGCACATCATCTTGATGATGGAAGAAATGGGATTTTTCTTGGCCTTGGTTTATGCTTGTGGAGGTAGCGCGCCGTGGATTTAGTAACCCTTGATGATGATGAAGATGGGGAGGATGATAGATGAAACTTGAAAGCATAGGTTTATTCCAGCTAGGGTTCCACATGGTGATTGGAGATGATTGTGGATTTTGGAGAAATTAGGGTTTGATTTTAATTGGTGTGTGCGTTATGTGAGATTTGGGTTTCTTTATATAAGCAAAGTTATGAGTTATGGAAGTAAATGAGGCCCGAGTTAAATGTGGTTTGAGGTTAATGAGATTCTTGGGCATTGGACTAATATTATTCCAAAAGTTGGCCATATTGACTTAAGCTTGTTCTAACCACGGATGGACATTTTGGATCCTTGATGGCTCTTTCTAACCACTGACAACAATACCTTCTTCTATGTGTTTGTTTTGTGTGTTTGTATGTTTACTGGTATGAAGGATTTGTGTACATGAGGTGAAGATTGTGTTGCTACTTATGTTTGTTTAAAAAAATAAAAACAAGTTGAATGTTAAATTATTATTATTATTTATTTATTTTTATTTTTTTTAAACAAACGCAAAAGCGACTTCTTCCTCATACGCACAAAAGCATAATTGTTGATGGTTAAAAACCATCAATCCATTCCGTGGTTAGAACAAGTAAGTCAATATGGTCAACTTTGAATTAATGTCAACGCCAAGAATCATTAACTCCTCATTTAACGCCTCATTACTTCATAACTTCAACTCATATAAAAGCAAATCTGCGCGCCAATTTCTCCAATCCCAATCATCTCAATCACCATGTGGATAGAATAAACCAGAGGTTGTTGATCTATCATCCCCTCATAAAATCATAAATCGTCGTCGAGTGTTAACCTCACCACAAGACGAAAGATCATTTCATCAGATGATGATCAGTGTTTCGTTGACCATCAGGAGAACTTTAAAACCCAAACCTAAATCACGACCCCAACCAGACAGCCACATCCCGGAGGTGGTTCTGGTCCCCGAGGTTGTGCTTCTTCACATATCGTATGAAAGGGAAAAGGAAAATGGAATGATGCTTTTGGTGAAAGATGCAAGTATGTTTTGACTATGTCCTTTGTGCTTCGTGGTCATCGATCAAATCTTAGTTTTTTATCAATCCATCCTTTCCCGATCAGCTACTGGCCGTGCATATCACAAATGCATATCGGCAGCTTGAATAATGTATTGGGGATAAGTAGAAATCATGT
The DNA here is from genome assembly GCA_910596185.1 of Chrysanthemum makinoi. Taxonomy (NCBI): domain Eukaryota; kingdom Viridiplantae; phylum Streptophyta; class Magnoliopsida; order Asterales; family Asteraceae; genus Chrysanthemum; species Chrysanthemum makinoi. The sequence continues at coordinate 207,682,468 of OU343223.1, read as the reverse complement.
ATAGAAGTAGTCTTTTAATTTGCACTTGAAGTTGCATTGTAAGCGAATGAAATGTGCTTTGTTGAATGAATGAACGAACCGATTGCTTCTTTACAACCGATGTTTCTTTGTATGGTGAGTGGAAACGAACGGCGAACAGAAATCGGTGGTTAAAACTATCGTGGTTAGAAATAGCAAAACTAAGATTACATAATATGATCAATACTTATACAAACGGTACAAAACAAGTGAGAGAGTGTCATTCAATACTAACAACAAGGTAATGGCCTCCCATCAAAAGCTTGAAAGAAGATAAACAACATTAAAATCGATAATTTTGCCAGAATCAACCTTTCATTACAATCTAATAAAATGATGTCTTATCTCAATATGTTTATTCTAGAATATAAAAGCAGTTTAATGATGCATAACATTATCAATAATGTAAATCTTAGTATGCATAAAATTGTACCCAAATCCGGTGGAAATGCAGTCCAGAACGACCGACATATTGACAGAATTGCGCGTAGTTTGCTTTTGCTGCCCGGCGAAAATAATCCGCTTCCCGACGTCATCCCGTTATTGAACTTCCAATCCTAACGCACCGTAGTCACTATCTGAGGCACCAAATCAAAAATCCTTTGAGTAAAGGCCCAATTAGGATGACCTTAAAGATACTAAATATTCTACTTAACAAATTTATGTCTTTGGCTAGGTGTGACTTAAATCTTACACACACATATCGAGGTAATATCGCTTCGATGCGTGAGATACATCAAAGATCCAATCATGGACTGTACCTTTCGATCAACACTCCATCATCAGTATCAATGGTTTCGAGTCTCCATTAGTGTACTAGCACTCTTCACATCCTGAAACCCAAACTTCTTCAAAATATCTGCTACATACTTGTCTTGACTAATGAAGATACCATCAGTCCTTTGTTGAACCTGTAGCCCCAAAAAGAAAGTGAGTTTGATAAGTGTGTAAATACTCATCATTTTTGTTCCTTCTACACTTCAAAAACAGTCAAAAACACTTTGAAAAGTCTCAAAAAGTCAGAAAAAATATTTAGACTGTGTTTTATTCAATAATTGTAAAAATCTAGTCCCAGTTACTCAAAACAAGTTAATTTTTCATAAAAGGCCCTCAGGGATTTTCAAGTTGTCAAAATTACCCTTATAAAATTCAATTTTGCAAAATGGCAACTTTAGTCCTTGAAGTTTCAAAGATTGACAAAATTTACCTTGGACATTTTTAAATTTGAAAATTATTATTTTTGGTCCTTGGGAAAATTAAACTTGTCAAAATTGGTCCTTATAATAAACTTTGGAAAATGGCGATTTGGTCCTTGGTTTTATGGAATTGCAAAATGGTCCTTATGTATTAATAAACCAAACTATGACCTTGAACCCTTTTTGAACCTTGAACCCTGCCATGACCCATGACCCCCTCTTTGACCCCTTATCCAATATAACCACCGGTCAAACCAACCCTTATCCCACCTTTCCCGCCCACTATCTTCTCCTTCACCCACCTCCCTTTTGCAACACTCAACATACCTCACCTCCTCCGGCTTCTCTCAACTCTCCATGTCCCCTCCACCTCAACAACAAGCCAAGTAACATTTAATGCTTCTTCAAGATTGCACTCAACCCCCCCATCTGACTAAAAGAGTTTTCCCGCCAAAATATCATCAATGGCCAAAAATGACTCAAGTCATCCAATGGCTCCAAAAGCAAGTGGGATTTGCTCAGAGGAGAGAGAGAAGACCTTTTGATGTATAAATAAGAGAAGAGAAGCAAGAGAGTAGAGTAGTACTTAGTTTTTATTTTCTCATGTATGTCGTTTTTAAATTCCATGTCATATTTAAGCTTTAAATTGTACCTTTTTATCTTCCTTGTACTCATTTAAGTCTTATCAATCAGTGTAACTTACTTTTAAGTGAGAATTCAAAGTTTGGTTAAATTTGTTTGTTTTCCATTTTGAAATCAAGCCTTTTAAAATTACTTGCTAATTATCAAGCTTCAATAAGCTTCATTACAACTTAAGTGAGCTTACTAAAGGCGTATATAGCTTTAGTAAGCTCGATATCGATGCCAAGCAAATTTGTCCTACTTTAGGTCAACAAAAGTCAAACTGAGGCTCATTTGGAAATGGTTATGATATTGGGTTGATGCAGAGCTTGGATTGGGTTGGATTAGTTTAGGTTAGAGTAGTTATGGTTCTTATTCAAGCTACATAATAATGGCTGATTACGTAAGCTTCTCATTCACTAATTGTTATTATTGAGCTCAAATTTGCATATCATTCTTCAGTTTAGTTTAGTAGGATATTGTTGTTAGATGTGGTTCAATTAGTTGTACTTTAGCATACTAAATCGCTTTTGAAGGTTGGCTAGGCTTGGATTTGAGAATTGATTCAGAAATTTGCATTTTAGTTAGTAAAGTAATGTTTGGATCTGACCTTTAAAATGTGATAAAGATTGGATGATGAGTTAAGAGTGGCTCATACAGGTTTAAATAGGTGTAGTGTACTTAGTTTAGTTCTTATCTTGCTTCTTCATATCACTTTGGTCAAAATTCTATTGAATCAGACCTTGTGATTAAATCAAATAGGTATAAGAGTAAAATGGGTTAGCACTAGGTTTGGAAGTCATCTCACTAGCTTAATTAGGTGTTAAATTAGCTTATTCTATCACTTATATCAAATTAGAAGCATTAGAAGCTCATTAAAGTCAAAATAATAAGATTTTCAAAAAGTCAAAAAAATGGTAAACTCAGTTTTTACCAAACTTTGTAGATTTTTGTTGGTCTCAATTCTGAATCAATGCTTTTGATACTTTGGGATTAATAACTTCAACTGGTTGGGTGTTCAAAAGTGATTTTTGTGCAATTTTTAGAAATCATTAAAAGCATTTAATCGCTTGTCTTTTAGGCCATATTTGCCCCTGTGCACATTCAAGATTAAGTATGCACGAAGGCAACTGCACCCTTGCATAAGCCTCATATCTGACTTATTAGGGTCTAAAGTTTGGTCTGTTGATCTCGGGTGGTGGTCTTAAGTTCTCAAATTTTGGTTTTCGTTCGCTCATTTGATAGTCATGTGATAAGCTTTAAGTGGGTAGGCATAGCATTTGATCTTTAAATTCAATCACTTCAAATCATTGTAGCTTGCATTTTAGAGGTCTAGATTACTTGAAATAGGTTGCTGTTAAGTAGTTTTAGCATATTATAGCTTAAAGTGATAATTTGGTGCTCATTTGTGGCCTTTAGCTTATTTTGAGTGCTTATTTATAAGCACTTCTCACTGCAGCTCCATAATCTTGCACACTAGTATAGGTTTTATATTTTCATAGACTTAGAATATTATTTTAGACTTTTCCTGAATTTTTCATAATTTTCCATCCTTTGTTTACTATTTTTCTTTATTTTAATCAGTTTTTAGGCATTTTTAATTAGCTTTTAATACATTTAATTGAAAAAGCTTCAAAAAATAAGTTTTCATTTTCCTAGGTGAAGATAAATATAAAAGCAAAAAAATAATTTTTTCAGATTTTTCTTAGTTAAATTTGTAATTTTTAGCAATTTAATTAGTTTTAAATAGTTTTTAATTCATAGGAAATAGAAAAATAATCAGAAAAATACAAAATTAGTTTTGAAAATTCTATTAGGTTATTTTAGATTTTTCTAAGTCATAAGTTCACTTTTCTAGCTTTATTTCATATTTTCTTATATTTTAGGGTATTATTAAATAGGTAAAATAGTTTTTAATTAATAATAATTAAATAGATAGTCATAAAAATAATTTTCCTTTTCTCAAAATTTTCTCTTATCATTAGGTTTGTAAAAATTTCATTTTTATATTTTTAGGAGTAATTACGTCTCAATTTCACATTTTCTTTTGTACGTTACGTAGTTTTAATTTAAATTTATAAAAGATAAATCAAAAACATCATTTTAAAAATAGTGATAGCGTTTATTTAATATAATTTAGCTTTTTAATTTTCTTTCATTTTCCTTTGTCATTTAGTATCAATCATAACCCTTTTCCCGTTCAAATTCACCCGATCACTATCGTTTGGTGATTCAATGTGCGACACTTCGTTGGGACTTAACGACCAGGGAAACACTATACTCTCGGATCTTAATTGTATTGTTTAACGAAATTGTTTTGAAGTTTTATTACGGTTGACCATTCACAAGTGGTTAGCTTGTGTGATAAAACTTGACCGTTTGGAAGCGATCAAATTTGGCCCTGGAGGCTGTGCTAATTATCTTACGCTTAGCAGATTAGTGATTTGAATATTCACTCCTTGTTTATACCATCTATATCTATATATATTTTCTTATAAAAAATCCAAAAACCCAAAACATCTTAAAACGTATAAAACACAAAAAAAATATTTTTCTTTTGTTTCTATATATATATATAAGATAAAAATAGAAAAAGATTTGTCGTTTCTTTATTTAATAATAACAACATAAAAATTACCACGCTAACCAAGAAGTGTACTACCTAACTGGGGTACGACCATAATAAGTTCCGGCCAAAGATTAAAACTTGCCTTTGTGTCCTTGTGAGTGGTGTACCTTTCAAAAAGCCATTCATCTTATGATTATTGGTTTAAGTTCTCTGTCGTTTTGCCTCGATATTGTTTTAATTGGATTTGTTGTTATATCTACTTTTCAAAACCATAAACCCAAAAAGATTCTTCTTTCCCCATTTTCATAATTCTCTTGTTTCCTCGAGTTCGCGTCCTAGTGCATGCTTTCGTTCTTCTAGATCATTGAGTCCTTTGCGTGATCTAGCAGAAATTCCTAGAAGACGTTCGTAGGCGTCTTTGCCAAATAGTGAACCCGGATTCGTACTATTCCAAGCAACAATATGGCGGTGACGAACTATGGCGGAAATGCTCAAGCACCCATCCGAGGTTATGGAGATGCCATCATTTTACCGATAATCAATTACTGATCACTTTGAATTGAAGACACATTTGATCCAACTTGTGTCTACGAATCAATTCCACGGGTTTGATCGAGAAGAACCGTATGCACACATCCGTTGGTTTAACAAGTTGACTTCAACTATCAATTTCAAGGATGTTCTACAAAAAGTAATCAAGTTGATGCTTTTCCCATTCTCACTTGAGGGGGACCCGGTTTGGCTGGAAAAAGAACCCCTCGATCCATCGAAACTTGGGAGGATCTTGTTCAAAAGTTTGTCAATTATTTCTTTCCTCCATCAAAGACAACTAATCTTAAAAATGAAATTTCTGGATTTCGTCAAAATTTCGATGAAAACTTTGGAGAGGCATAGGAGAGATTCAAAGATCTCCTCAGGAAATGCCCCATCATGAATTCACGGAGCTTCAACAAGTTAATATCTTTTATAATGGGTTGAGCGGTAACGATCAAGATTCTTTGAACGCAGCCGCCGGTGGCAATATCTTGAATCGTAAGCCTAAAGATGTGATTGAGATTTGCGAAATAAAATCAAAAGTTCCTATTTCTCTCAACAAAGTCAATATTCGAACACTCACGCTTCTTCATCCGGTAACTCTTCCGAGTTAGTCGCTCCAATAGCCGAGCTAACGGACGTCATCCGTTGTATGATGAAAGAGGTAAAGGAAATCAAAAGCGAAATTCATAAGCCGGAACACATCAAAGCCGTAAACAAGGTGTGTGAAACTTGTAGTGGTCCACCCGCGTATTATGATTGTCAAGCAACCGATGCTTCTTTTACCAAGCTCCCGTAGCTTCTGTAAACCACAATCAATACCGACCACAAGTTGATCCTCACTACCGTGCACTTAGCGGTATGACACCACCGTTTTCCTCACGTGCAAAACCATGGCAATCAAAATCGCTTTGTTCCGAATCAAGGACAAAACTTCAATAACTCTCAAAATTTCAATCAAAACAGGAACAATTTCAACCAACCATATCAAGCTCCAAATCAGCAAAGTTATCAACAACCTTCTCAAGCTCCCTACCAAATGACTTCATGAAAATTACTGAGTCAAGCATACGTTCAATGCAAACTCAGATCAATAACATGAGAGTTGAGCTAAAAAGGAAATTGATACCACATTGTCTCGGCAGACAAATGAGTTGAAGAATATGATGAGCGGTTTCATGAACATGAATATGAACAAAGCTTCATCATCTTCTGGAGGACTCCCAAGCAATACATTCTGGGTTCAAATCCATATGCGAGGTTGAAAGCCATCACCACTCGTAGTGGTAAGACGCACAATGGACCTTCGACTCCAATGCCTCCTCCAGGAGCAATGAGTCAAGTTACCAAGGATACAACAGACAAGGTGCATTTTTCAAGCCCACGAAATTACGCTGCGTCCCACCTTGGTAGTCAAGCTTTAAGTCACGGAAGCGAGTTCAGGAGGCAATTATGAGCCAAAATAACTTCCATCCGGCTCAAAAGTCTAGTCAGCTTCCTTACCCATCAAGAATGCATGATGAGAAGCTCAAAGACAAAAACAAAGAGCAAATGGAAAAATTTTTCCAAATTTTCAATGAACTACACTTTGATATAAGCTTCGTTGATGCTCTCGTTCTAATGCCCAAATTTGCATCCACGCTTAAAGGCTTATTGAGCAACAAAGATAAGTTATCCGAGATGGCTAAAACCCCTCTCAATGAGCAATGCTCAGCGGTCCTTCTCAAGAAGCTTCCTAAAAAGCTTGAAGACCACGGCAGTTTTAATCCGTGTGATTTCTTGGGGATGGTTCAATGCTCCGCCTTGGCCGATCTTGGCGCAAGCATTAGCCTCATGCCACTCTCGTATGGAAGAAACATCTCTTCTAAACTTTCATCCACTTGTATGACACTTTCGAGATAGCGGACCGTACCATAACTTTCGTCCACTTGGGATAGCCGAGGATGTCGATGAAAGTAGGAAAGTTTCACTTTCCTCTGACTTTGTTGTAGTAGACTTTGATGATCCTAGAGTTCCCATCTTAGGGAGAGCTTTCTTGAGCGAGCGTGCTCTAATTGATGTATTTGTTGAAGAGTTGACCATACGGGTTGACAACGAAGAACTCACGTTTAATATCAACCAGTACTCCAAACCTCTATCAAACAGTGTTGCCACAATTGATCAAAAATCTGAAAGAATCAATGAAACACTCTCAAATTTCACAGTTAAGAGGAGTCACCAAAACGTCTTTGAGCTAAAGCGTTGAAAATCAACCCTGGTTCAAACAAATGGTTTGAAAGTTGTACTAGGGGAGTCAAGAGTGTTCTTGATGATGATGATCTAGAATCGGAGACTTTATCGGAAGTGGTGGAAATTGCTAGCTCTAAGAGCACACCACTTGTTCCACCTCCGGAATCAGTTTATCGTATCAAGTTTGTTAACTCTGTGGATGAAACCAAACTCTCTTGGTTTCATCTGGATTTGGATGATGATGTTTGTGATCCAATGGGAGACATTCTTCCCATTGAAGAATTGCTCAAAAATGATCCATCATCTCCTAGTCATATTAATCCCGACTCTTCCATCCCTTCTCTCACTCCTGATGAGGAAGATGACAACCTTTGGAATGAAGTCGATGCCTTTCTTAGTGATGAGTCGATTCCAACAGGAATTGATAATACTTACTTTGATTCAGAGGGGGACACCCTTTTTCTTGAAAATCGTTGATTGAAGAACGTTTCCAACCCTCCCTACCGGAAATTCTGTTGACAATCACCATACAAGCTTCAAGTTTAAGCTTAAAAATGTCCAAAATGGTGATTTGCTTCTTACTAATGAGGAATGGACATGCATTCTCATGCACGTCTTTATTCCATTCTTCAGAGATGGTGTGGTTGCTCTTTCCCTTTTCTCTTTCGGGAATGAGGACACCATCTTTGACCCCGATATCATGCTTTATAGTTTCTACTATTAACAATACCGCGGTTGTATCTCGTCGGTGTGGAACTTCGATGTTCATATGTTTATTAACACGTGAACGAAAGTCCGATCGAGATTGGTTTTCCACGTTGCTTCCCCAAGAACCAATGAATGCGGGGTTGAGTCAAGCTAGCGACTTCGGGAATCAAAAAGCATAGCATGCCATATGGGTTTTCACCCATATTTCTGACTTCTTTCTACTTTCTACCACCCTGGAGTGGGGGAGTTGCCCGTTGTATATAAATTTCAAAAAAAAAAAAATCTTTCAAAATAATGGCGTAGTATATCCCTTTTACGTTCTCGGTTTGGCATAACGGTGGTACTTTGAATATTGAGGGCAATATTCATTTCTAGTGTGGGGGGGGAATTCTCACGAATTTTATCAGGTAATTATACCACCCATTTATCAGGTAATTATACCACCCAATTCCCCCATTTTTGGCCAAATTTTTTTTTTGGAATAAGTGTTTTTCACTTACTTTCCGATATGGTTATCATCGCCATATCTAACACACATAAGGATTGGCTAATCCAGGAGCAAACGGCTCTTGGTAAAGATATCTCAAATCCGTTGACGGCTTGCAATTTTCCCAAAATTGTATGGTGTTCAGCTCACCATATCTTTAATTAGTGAAGAGTTGGCTAGCCCGCAAGTTTATGGCTTGTGGTAAAGGCAGTTGGAAAGCCGTAATTGGTAATCGACTCACCAAAGATATTTTATCTAAGAGTTGGCTAGTCCGAAAAAGCGGCTTCGGTAAAGACAAATCAAAACCGTTGAAAGCTGGTGGTTTGCTCAAAATCATTTGGTTATCGATGTACCAAAGTTCTTACTTGAACTGAAACAATTGGCTACTCTAGAAGTAATGGCTTTTGGTAAAGAGACTTAAATCCATTAAATTTTCATAAAAGATTGCTAGGGACTAGCAATAGTTTAGTGTGGGGGATTGATAAGTGTGTAAATACTCATCATTTTTGTTCCTTCTACACTGCAAAAACAGTTAAAAACACTTTGAAAAGTCTCAAAAAGACAGAAAAATATTTGAACGTGTTTTATTAAATAATTGTAAAAATCTAGTCCCTGGTTACTCAAAAAAAGTTATTTTTTCATAAAAGGCGCTCAGGGATTTTCAAGTTGTCAAAATTACCCTTATAAAATTCAATTTTGCAAAATGGCAACTTTTGTCCTTGAAGTTTCAAAGATTGACAAAATTTACCTTGGACATTTTTAAATTTGAAAATTATTATTTTTGGTCCTTGGGAAAATTAAACTTGTCAAAAATGGTCCTTATAATAAACTTTGGAAAATGGCAGATTTGGTCCTTGGTTTTTATGGAATTGCAAAAATGGTCCTTATGTATTAATAAACCAAACTATGACCCTTGAACCCTTTTTGAACCTTGAACCCCTGCCATGACCCATGACCCCCCCTGTTTTTGACCCCTTATCCAATATAACCACCCAGTCAAACCAACCCTTATCCCACCTTTCCCGCCCACTATCTTCTCCTTCACCCACCTCCTCTGCAACACTCAACATACCTCACCTCCAGCTCACTCTCAACTCTCCATGTCCCCTCCACCTCAACAACAAGCCAAGTAACATTTAATGCTTCTTCTAGATTGCACTCAACCCCCATCACGGCTAAAAGAGTTTTCCGCCAAAATATCATCAATGGCCAAAAATGACTCAAGTCATCCAATGGCTCCAAAAGCAAGTGGGATTTGCTCAGAGGAGAGAGAGAAGACCTTTTGATGTATAAATAAGAGAAGAGAAGCAAGAGAGTAGAGTAGTACTTAGTTTTTATTTTCTCATGTATGTCGTTTTTAAATTCCATGTCATATTTAAGCTTTAAATTGTACCTTTTTATCTTCCTTGTACTCATTTAAGTCTTATCAATCAGTGTAACTTACTTTTAAGTGAGAATTCCAAGTTTGGTTAAATTTGATGTTTTTCCATTTCCTGAAATCAAGCATGTTTTAAAATTGCTAATTATCAAGCTTCAATAAGCTTCATTACAACTTAAGTGAGCTTACTAAAGTTGTATATAGCTTTTAGTAAGCTCAATAATCGTCTAAGCAAATTTGTCCTTGGGTCAACAAAAGTCAAACTGAGGCTCATTTGGAAATGGTTATGATATTGGGTTGATCGAGCTTGGATTGGGTTGGATTAGTTTAGGTTAGAGTAGTTATGGTTCTTATTCAAGCTACATAATAGCTGGATCTGTAAGCTTCTCATTCACTAATTGTTATTATTGAGCTCAAATTTGCATATCATTCTTCAGTTTAGTTTAGTAGGATATTGTTGTTAGATGTGGCTCAATTAGTTGTACTTTAGCATACTAAATATGTTTTGAAGGTTGGCTAGGCTTGGATTTGAGAATTGATTCAGAAATTTGCATTTTAGTTAGTAAAGTAATGTTTTGATCTGACCTTTAAAATGTGATAAAGATTGGATGATGAGTTAAGAGTGGCTCATACAGGTTTAAATAGGTGTAGTGTACTTAGTTTAGTTCTTATCTTGCTTCTTCATATCACTTTGGTCAAAATTCTATTGAATCAGACCTTGTGATTAAATCAGATAGGTATAAGAGTAAAATGGGTTAGCACTAGGTTTGGAAGTCATCTCACTAGCTTAATTAGGTGTTAAATTAGCTTATTCTATCACTTATATCAAATTAGAAGCATTAGAAGTTCGTTAAAGTCAAAATAATAAGATTTTCAAAAAGTCAAAAAATGGTAAACTCAGTTTTTACCAAACTTTGTAGATTTTTGTTGGTCTCAATTCTGAATCAATGCTTTTGATACTTTGGGATTAATAACTTCAACTGGTTGGGTGTTCAAAAGTGATTTTTGTGCAATTTTTAGAAATCATTAAAAGCATTTAATCAGCTTGTCTTTTAGGCCATATTTGCCCTGTGCACATTCAGCGAAGTATGCGCAGGCAACTTGCAGCCCTTGCATAAGCCTCATATCAGCTTATTAGGGTCTAAAGTTTGGTCCTGTTGATCTCTGGGTGGTGGTCTTAAGTTCTCAAATTTTGGTTTTCAGTTCTGCTCATTTGATAAGCTGTGTGATAAGCTTTAAGTGGGTAGGCATAGCTGTTTGCAGTCTTTAAATTCAATCACTTCAAATCATTGTAGCTTGCATTTTAGAGGTCTAGATTACTTGAAATAGGTTGCTGTTAAGTAGTTTTAGCATATTATAGCTTCTGTGATAATTTGGTGCTCATTTGTGGCCTTTAGCTTATTTTGAGTGCTTATTTATAAGCACTTCTCACTGCAGCTCCATAATCTTGCACACTAGTATAGGTTTTTATATTTTTCATAGACTTAGAATATTATTTTAGACTTTTCCTGAATTTTTCATAATTTTCCATCACTGTTTACTATTTTTCTTTATTTTAATCAGTTTTTAGGCATTTTTAATTAGCTTTTAATACATTTAATTCAGAAAAGCTTCAAAAAAATAAGTTTTCATTTTTCCTAGGTGAAGATAAATATAAAAAGCAAAAAAATAATTTTTCCAGATTTTTCTTAGTTAAATTTGTAATTTTTAGCAATTTAATTAGTTTTAAATAGTTTTTAATTCATAGAAAATAGAAAAATAATCAGAAAAATACAAAATTAGTTTTGAAAATTCTATTAGGTTATTTTAGATTTTTCTAAGTCATAAGTTCACTTTTCTAGCTTTATTTCATATTTTCTTATATTTTAGGGTATTATTAAATAGGTAAAAATAGTTTTTAATTAATAATAATTAAATAGATAGTCATAAAAATAATTTTCCTTTTCTCAAAATTTTCTCTTATCATTAGGTTTGTAAAAATTTCATTTTTATATTTTTAGGAGTAATTCTGTCTCAATTTCACATTTTCTTTTGTACGTTACGTAGTTTTAATTTAAATTTATAAAAGATAAATCAAAAACATCATTTTAAAAATAGTGATAGCGTTTATTTAATATAATTTAGCTTTTTAATTTTCTTTCATTTTTCCTTTGTCATTTAGTATCAATCATAACCCTTTTCCCGTTCAAATTCACCAGATCACTATACGTTTGGTGATTCAGTCAAGACGCTTCGTTGGGACTTAACGACACGGGGAAACACTATACTCTCCAGATCTTAATTGTATTGTTTCTGAGCTGTTTGAAGTTTATTACGGTTGACCATTCACAAGTGGTTAGCTTGTGTGATAAAACTTGACGGTTCGGAAGCGATCAGAGTTCTCCCATAGAACTCATCTGAAACTTATCATGCATAAGCTTCTCAAAATCTTTGCATAGCTCCTTATTGGTTGAGCCATAGATGATGTCATCTACATAAACCTGAACCAATAAAATATCATCTTTGTGCTTTCTAATGAACAAGGTTTTATCAATCAGCCCTCTTTTAAACCCATTGTCCATCAAATAAGTAGACAGGCACTCATACCATGCCCTAGGAGCTTGATGCAAACCATACATAGCCTTCCTCACCATGTAGACCTTGTCAGGATGATCAGGATCTTCAAAACCAGGAGGTTGACAAACATAAACCTCCTCATCAATTGTGCCATACAAAAATGCACTCTTAACATCCATCTGATACACGACAAAGTTTTTGAATGAAGCATAAGCTAAAAACAATCTAATAGCCTCAATTCTTGCAAATGGAGCAAACACTTCATCATAATCCAAGCCTTCAGTTTGTGTGTATCCTTGAGCAACCAACCTAGACTTGTTCCTCACAACAATACCTCTTTCATCCCTTTTGTTTCTGAATACCCATTTTGTCCCTATTGCCCTCTTACCATTTGGAAGATCTACCAATGTCCAAACCTCTTGAAGTTTGAACTGAAGAAGCTCCTCTTGCATTGATTCTATCCATCCTTCTTCAGATAATGCTTCTTCAACTCTCTTGGGCTCCTTTTGAGGCAGAAAACAAGCAAACAGCAATTTTGCGATCTTTATGACTGTTTCTTTTGTGAAGTGATCTTGCAAAGAACCCATGTTCAGGAAAGGGTTGAGTGTTCTTAACTTTGCTTCTTGTTTGAACTGGAGTATTCAAGTTTCCAAGTATTTGTTCCTTGGGATGAATCTTGTGAATCCTTGTTGAGGTAACAGGACTTTCATGAATGACATGTTCCAAATTAGTTAAATCAGCATTGAAGAAATCATCCATGTCTTCATCATCCGTAGGAGTATCAATTTCAATCAAAGCAGGCATATCAGGATCATGTGGATACTCCTCTTCACCATGTAATGGATTTGACTTAGCGTTGCTTTCAAGCATGCTTTTTCTTCTTTTCAATTTCTTCTACCATCACTGAATTATCTTTCAACAACTCATCCTTATCTTGATGATGATCACCATTGCCTCCAGTATTCAAGACATCATCATCAGTGGGACCTTGCTTATCAATGATGGGTGAGACAGAACTAGCTTTCCACTTTTCAAACAAATAGAACTCTTGAGGAGAATTAGCTTCCTTAGAAATTATTACACGCATCGAATTCTTTTGTGTACCTGCATCAACATTAGTGGAAGTTCCTGTAATGATAGGGTCATAATTCATAGATTTGGTTAGCATATCAATGTTAAACAGCCAGTCTGGTCCTTTGGTCTCAACACTAGGAGTCTTTTCACTGAATTGTACATGCAGATTCTCTTCAACAATTCTAGTCCTCCTATTGTATACTCTAAAAGCTTTACTATTTGAAGAATAGCCTAAAAAGTATCCATCATCAGTTTTTTCTTGAAACTTGCCTAGGTAGTCTATGGTATTTAAGATAGTAACAGGACACCCAAAAGGGTTTAGGAATGCAATCATTGGCTTCCTATCATGTAACAGCTCATAGGGGGTCTTGTTATGAGGCTTCACTACCTTACTTCTATTCTGCACATAACATGCAGTGCCTACAGCTTCAGCCCAAAGGTTGGGTCTTATTGATGTTTCCACTATCCTGACCAGCATCAAAGCATGAATCAGTAGTGGAAGCCCTTCCAATCATGTCACCTTCACTACCTGTGACAGCCTCATTAGCAACACCACTAGCACTAGCCTGAGGCAGCTCAGTGCCCTTCAGTCTCCGAGTGAATACAATAGGTGTATTAGTGGTTTGAGGGTGACAAGAAGTGGGTTGAGATACACTATCAGCGTTCTGAGTATTCTATCCGGGTTTGGAGGTGCATCAAGAGTGGTTTCAGTTGGCAGTGTCTATGGGTTGAGATTCGAATCCGCATCAACTCATGATCAGAGGCAAAGTAAGCATATGAGGAAAGAAAGGAACATCTATAATTTGTACATTTGTGGTGATTCCTCATATGTGCAAAAACCTTAGAAAGCATATGATGTACTTCATATTCCTGAGTATGCTCAACAAGCTCCTCTATTTGACTTTCCACAAGTAGTTGAACAAACCTAGGATATAAATAGTATTTACCCTTCTTCCTAATGTTTTGTACTAACCTCTCATATATCATCTTAGACCAATTGAACTTTCTTCCATCGACAAACAAATAATAGCAGTAGCAATTTTGGAAGGAAAGTCATTAAATCCCGTGGTCTTATTACTCATACACATCAATAAGGTATGAATAAGAAACTTCCATTGTTTTGAAAACAAACTCTTAAAGTATTGTACCTTATCACCTCATGGGTGTAACCTAACCGTTCAAACCAGCAACAATCTCAAAATCGAAAGATTATCAACACCATCAGCATCATCAAACTTTAAAACATCCCTAATGATCTCCTCTGTAACAGAAATGGCATGCTCATCCACAATTGCTAAACACCTAACTCCATCAACCTTTTCAAGCTTAGCATTCCTCCGAAGTATGTATGTAGGCTTTAAAATGGTTGGTGTGACAGCGTTAAGGCATAGTGAATAGGAATGTGAACAAGGAAATCAATCATTTGATGAAACCCTTCAGATCGATCATTCTTGGTGAGAATAGCAACAAGGTTATGTGAAGTGGAATACTTTTCAGCCATTGTGATGAATGATGGTTATGATGTGGGATTAGTGAATTATGCAGAGATAAGTGATTAGGGTTAGGAGTGAGCGCCAATTGAAGTGTTTTGAAGATCAAATAAATGATCCATCCGTGATTTGGGGGAAATAATATACGTTTGAAAAAGTTATCAATCAGCCCCTGTAGTAGCCTCCACAAATCAAAATGCTATCCGCGGTTGCAGAACAACGATCCGCGTTTAGACACAAACCATCCGTGGATACATAGTAGCACTTCAACCAAACTTCCAAGAATTATAGCAAGCAAATCTGTGTCTTTAGGAAAAAGATCTCACAAAATTATGAAGGATTACAAAAATATATATATATATATATATATATATATATATATATATATATATATATATATATATATATATTTTTTTTAAACAAACATAAGCAGCTAACACACCAGCTCCTATGTACACAAATCCTTCATACCTGCAAGACAAAAACACAAAACAAACACATAGAAGAAGGTTATTGTTGTCAGTGGTTAGAAAGAGCCATCAGTGGATCCAAATGACCTATCCGTGGTTAGAACAGGTAAGTCAATATGGTCAAATTTTTGGATTAATATTAGTCCAACGCTCAAGAATCTCATTAACTCCTCAACCACATTTAACCTGCCCCTCATTTACTTCCATAACTCATAACTTTGCTTATATAAAGAAACCCAAATCTCACATAACGCACACACCAATTAAAATCAAACCCTAATTTCTCCAAAATCCACAATCATCTCCAATCACCATGTGGAACCCTAGTTGGAATAAACCAGAGGTTGTTGATCTATCATCCTCCTCATCTTCATCATCATCAAGTGAAGATACTAACCCATGGCAGTTTTACCTCCCTCCACAAGAACCAAGACCAAGAAAATCCCCATTTCTTCCATCATCAGAAGATGATAGTGTGGTGGATCCAAGTGAGGCATCTCAGGACTCTGATGACTCCTCAAAGAAGAGAACTTCAAAACCCCAACCTTCATCATCCCAACCCCAACCAAGACCACGAGCAAGAAACCCACCACTCCCAAAGGACAGATAGGTGGTTCTTGGTCTTCCTGCACCAAGTTGTGGTGCTTCTTCACATATCGTATGGGGGAAGGGAAAAAGGAAAATGGAATGATGCGTTTTGGTGAAACCAGTAGATGCAAGTATGTTTTGACTATGTCCTTTGTGCTTCATCTACTGTGGTCATCGTCATCATCTTCGTTTTCATCAATCCATCCTTCCCATTTTGATCCTTAGCTTCTTCGTCGTACTGGTCATGCATATCACAAATGCATATCCAGCAACTGGAATGAACGATGTGAGAAAGGATAGTAGTAGGAAATCATGTATAGAAGTAGTCTTTTAATTTGCACTTGAAGTTGCATTGTAAGCTGTAAGCTGTAAACTGTTTCCTTGAATGAATGAACAATGAACTTCAATACTTCTTTAGCTTCTATAATGATCTTTCTTGTATCTGCAAAAATGGTTAGTGGAAACACAGAACAACTAGCAGTGGTTTGAACCAAGCTATCAGTGGTTAGAAACAAACTATCAGTGGTTAGAAACAAGAATAGCAAAACTAAGATTACATAATAACAGTCCAATACTTATACAAACTGGTACAAAACAAGTTGAGAGTTTAGAGATTAATCATTCCAATGCTAACAACAAGTTACTGAAACCTCCCCATCAAAAGCTTTGGTGAGAAGATCAGCAACATTGAAATCAGTATGGATTTTACCATTTGAATCAACCTTTTCTCATTACAATCTCTAATAAAATGATGTCTTATCTTAATATGTTTAGTTCTAGAATGTAAAATAGGATTTTTAATGATGCATATTGTACTGTTATTATCAATGTAAATCTTAGTATGTATAAAATTGTACCCAAAATCTTGCAATTGATTCTGAATCCAAAGAACTTGACCACAACAACTAGCAGCAGCCACATATTCAGCTTCAGTTGTAGAATTTGCCACAATAGTTTGCTTTTACACTGCCATGAAATAAGTCTGCTTCCCAAAAACGACATCCTCCAGGTTGTAGACTTCTATCCAAACTAGCACCAGCATAGTCACTATCCGTGTAGGCCACCAAATCAAAAGGAGAATCCTTTGAGTACCAAAGGCCCAATTTAGGATGACCTTTAAGATACCTAAATATTCTCTTAACAGCATTCATGTGTGATGCATTAGGTGTGACTTGAAATCTTGCACACACACATACTGAGAACATAATATCTGGCCTAGATGCATTGAGATACATCAAAGATCCAATCATGGACTGTACAACCGATCAACTCTGGTACTTCCATCATCAGGTAGCAATGGTTTCGAAGTCTCCATTGGTATACTAGCACTCTTCACATCCTGAAACCCAAACTTCTTCAAAACATCTGCTACATACTTGTCTTGACTAATGAAGATACCATCAGTCCTTTGTTGAACCTGTAGCCCCAAAAATAAAGTGAGTTATCCCATAGAACTCATCTGAAACTTATCATGTATAAGCTTCTCAAAATCTTTGCATAGCTCCTTATTGGTTGAGCCAAAGATGATGTTATCTACATAAACCTGAACCAATAAAATATCATCTTTGTGCTTTCTAATGAACAAGGTCTTATCAATCAGCCCTCTTTTAAACCCATTGTCCATCAAATAAGTAGACAGGCACTCATACCATGCCCTAGGAGCTTGATGCAAACCATACATAGCCTTCCTCACCATGTAGACCTTGTCAGGATGATCAGGATCTTCAAAACCAGGAGGTTGACAAACATAAACCTCCTCATCAATTGTGCCATACAAAAATGCACTTGTAACATCCATCTGATACACAACAAAGTTTTTGAATGAAGCATAAGCTAAAACAATCTAATAGCCTCAATTCTTGCAACTGGATCAAACACTTCATCATAATCCAAGCCTTCAGTTTGTGTGTATCCTTGAGCAACCAACCTAGACTTGTTCCTCACAACAATACCTCTTTCATCCCTTTTGTTTCTGAATACCCATTTTGTCCCTATTGCCCTCTTACCATTTGGAAGATCTACCAATGTCCAAACCTCTTGAAGTTTGAACTGAAGAAGCTCCTCTTGCATTTATTCTACCCATCCTTCTTCAGATAATGCATCTTCAACTCTCTTGGGCTCCTTTTGAGACAGAAAACAAGCAAACAGGCAATTTTGCAGATCTTTATGACTGTTTCTTTTGTGAAGTGATCTTGCAAAGAACCCATGTTCAGGAAAGGGTTCAGTGTTCTTAACTTTGCTTCTTGTTTGAACTGGATTATTCAAGTTTCCAAGTATTTGTTCCTTGGGATGAATCTTGTGAATCCTTGTTGAGGTAACAGGACTTTCTTGAATGAGATGTTCCAAATTAGTTAAATCAGCATTGAAGAAATCATCCATGTCTTCATCATCAGTAGGAGTATCAATTTCAATCAAAGCAGGCATATCAGGATCATGTGGATACTCCTCTTCACCATGTAATGGATTTGACTTAGCAGTGCTTTCAGCATGCTTTTTCTTCTTTTCAATTTCTTCTACCAACACTGAATTATCTTTCAACAACTCATCCTTATCTTGATGATGAGCACCATTGCCTCCAGTATTCAAGACATCATCATCAGTGAGACCTTGCTTATCAATGATGGGTGAGACAGAACTAGCTTTCCACTTTTCAAACAAATAGAACTCTTGAGGAGAATCAGCTTCCTTAGATCTTTTGTGTACCTGCATCAACATTAGTGGAAGTTCCTGCAATGATAGGCTCATAATTCATAGATTTGGTTAGCATATCAATGTTAAACAGCCAGTCTGGTCCTTTGGTCTCAACACTAGGAGTCTTTTCACTGAATTGTACATGCAGATTCTCTTCAACAATTCTAGTCCTCCTATTATATACTCTAAAAGCTTTACTATTTGAAGAATAGCCTAAAAATTATCCATCATCAGCTTTTTCTTGAAACTTGCCTAGGTAGTCTATGGTATTCAAGATAGTAACAGGACACCCAAAAGGTTTTAGGAATGCAATCATTGTCTTCCTATCATGTAACTTGACTCATAGGGGTCTTGTTATGAGGCTTCACTACCTTACTTCTATTCTGCACATAACATGCAGTGCCTACAGCTTCAGCCCAAAAGGTAGTAGGTAACTTAGACTCTGACAACATAGTCCTAGCAGCCTCAATTAGTGTTATGTTTTTCCTTTCAGCTACACCATTTTGTTGTGGTGTTCTAGCAACACTAAACTGTCTTTCTATACCTTTATCTACACAAAACTGGTTCATTACAGCATTCTTAAACTCAGTTCCATTATCACATCTGATTATCTTTACCTTATGATTTACTAGATTCTCTATCTTAGTAATGAAACTCTTGAGAATCTCACTAGTCTCACTCTTAGCAGCCAAAAAGTATACCCAAGAAAATCTACTATAATTATCAGTGATAACTAGGCATCATCGCTTATGGTTCAAACTCTTGACAAAGGTAGGTCCAAATAAGTCCATGTGAAGCATAAACAGTGGTTGTGTAATGGTGTTGACAGTTTTGGTCTTACAAGAAGCACTATGTTGTTTTCGTTTTTGACAAGGCCACACACAGTTCCTTACACTCAAAAACCTTAGAAGGTAACCCTCTCACTAAGTTGCCTTTTACCGGTTTATTGATTGTTTTGTAATTGAGGTGACCTAATCTTCTATGCCATAACTTAGACTCATCCACAGATGCTTTAGCAAACAAACAGGTTAAGGACCTATTAGGAATTATATCTTTAAGATCAAAACAATAAATATTTTCCTTCCTAGCTACCCTAAGTTGTATAAACTTCTCATCGGCATCTTAAACTCAGGAGACAACACCACACACTCAGTTTCACCAAAAAGTACCCAGTTTTTTTTATCACACATTTGAGAAACATGAATAAATTGTACTTAAGTCCTACTGTACCAAGTAGACTTTTTCAAAGTCCAAATTCCTGATTTGATTGTGCCTCTTCCAAGTATCTTTCCTCCCTTTGGATCATTGCCAAAAGCCACATATCCTCCATCAAAAGCTTCAAAATCTTCCGGGTTGCTCCCATCCCAAGTCATGTGCCCAGAGCAACCACTATCAAAAACTCCTTTGTCTTTTAGCTCATCTTGTAGATTGCCATGCACATGATATTAAACAAGTTAGTTCCTTTTGTGGACCCAAGACAATCTTGACTTGGGTCGCCTGTGCATCAATATAATCAAATTTGTTTAGGTCCATTGATGCACAGTTGACATGATGTAAAACCTTGGTCTTAGGTTTCCATTGCGAACTAGCTGAGGCCTTAACAGCATAAAATGATTTCCAACCACTGTGTCAGTTATCACCTTTGGAATTTTAAAACTTCTTTGTTAGTACGTGGTGATTTTTGGCTTATCAGTGGTTTGATTTTGCTTAGCCGTGTTTACACTTTGCTTAGCAGTGGTTGGAACCCATTTTGGAGAAGCGGTGACAATTGATTTTGTATTCCCATTCCTCATTAACACTGCTCTAGGAACCATGTTTTTGTTAGGATGAGGGTTTGTTTTCTTTGAAAAGTTTTGGGGATTTACCCTCCTCCAATGATTCCAAACTTGTGGTTTTGTTTTATAACAATTTCTCTGTAAGTGCTCAAAACTACCACAGTTATAACAAGCTTTCTTGACACATTGAAACTCATTACCTAACCTGTTAGATATTAGGCCATTAAAGTTTCTCTGATTTTCCCTAGGTATATATCTTTTCATCTGTTCCCTAGGTATTTCCTTGTACTCTACCACTTTCTTAGTAATTTGAGCTCCAAATCTAGGTACAAGGTTGGCTTGTCTAGTATCAACTTTCTTAAGAGGTTCTAACTTTTTAGGCTGTGTTGATACTTTACTATCTTCCTCGAATCGATTCCTAATCTTCAATGATGGGAGCATCAGATGACCTATCAGAACCTATCTTAGGTGATTCATTCTTAGTCTCACCTACAGGTTTGTTGAAACTAAATTCACTGTTAAATGAGAGCTCTTTTGGAGGTGGTGCATGTTGCATAAGAGTAGGTGGTGGCATATCATTGTAACCTAGGCCAGTTCCATCCTTGAACAATTTTTGACCTATTGGTTTATTTACTAGATCAGAAGCATATTGTGTTTTAGCAATCCTAACAACATGTTTTTCTTTTTCTTTTAGGGCTTCTACTTTTAGACTCTCAGCTTGTTCTAGTTTCTCTTTAAGCAAAACAAAGTCGTGTACGAACTTCCCTAGACGAAGTAGCAGAAGTTGAGATGTAAACATCTCCCTAAATGAAACAAATCTTGTCTTCCTTTGTCTTCCCCTTAATCCATGCCATCGCACTCCAATATCTCTTCCCCTTTTTGTTATCAACAAATATAGAATATAAGCAGTAGAAACTTCCCCTTGAGTGGTGCATGAACATCAAATGATCCTTCAAATCTGTAAGCTCCTTGTAATGATCACTTGTGAAGAAAACCAAATATAACGAATTTGATGAAGAAGTAAAATAACCCAAACTTGTGTCTTATGTCTTGTACTATCCACGTGACTCCAAACTTATACTAACACCATATAAGTAGACCGCAATCTCTTGACAAAATCCTCATCTTCAATGAGACACTGAGCACTACAATGTAACTCCTTTAAGTGATAGTTAACTAGGTCTTCATCCATCCACCCCTTGACCTATGAAAACTAGATTTTGCAAGTCTTCGTCAACATCCTTTAAGCACGAACAAGTTATCTCCAAAGTGTAACACCCACTTTAAGATATGATAAGATCACGAATCTAGGTAACTCAACTACAATATCAAATAGGTTATGATCAATTATCTTCGTAATCAACTAATCCAATAAATTTCCAAAACGAGCTTTTTAAATCCTTTAAGAACAAATACCAATCTTCTTGTGTGTGCGAACCAAAATCATGTGTGTGTCGCCAAAATCTCAGTACCAAAAACATGTACAGCTTCCCTCAATTCCAAAACCTCATCAGCAGAAACGAATAACGCAAGAAACACCAGCAATGGAATTGAGATAACACTAGCAGTGGTTTCAAGAAAACACTAGGAGTGGTTTCGAGAAAAACACTAGAAGTGGTTTTAGAAAAACACTAGAAGTGGTTTCAGAAAAACACAAGAAGTGGTTTCAGAAAAACACTAGAAGTGGTTTCGAGAAAAACACTAGAAGTGGTTTCGAGAAAACACTATCAGTGGTTTCGAGAATACACTATCAGTGGTTTCGAGAATACACTATCAGTGGTTTCGAGAATACACTATCAGTGGTTTCGAGAATACACTATCAGTGGTTTCAGAAAACACTAGAAGTGGTTTCATAAAACACTAGGAAAGCTGCTTCTAACCATGAATCATAAACACCACACAATGTATAAACAACCTCCATCAAGAATTAGAACAAGTAACACAAATTCAAGAAGTTGAATATGCATGAAAACCCAAAATTAAAATTATTAAACCAGCCAACTTCGACATTGAATAACTTTTGATAGAAAAGTCGAGATCGACAATCCCTTCGGTGAGAAGTTAGATGAATATATAGAGAACGTCCACCGAATATTTCGTTATGATCCAACGGTTAACGAAAAAGTTATCGTATTTTTAAAACATGCTGCAGAAAAATACGAGAATTTTCAGATACGTAGTTTTTCTTCTTTTCGCCATTCTTCGACCAATAAAACCTTGCGAATCCCTAGGTAACGAGCTCCCCTGGCTCTGATACCAATTGTGGAGTTTGATAGACTCCTTGAGATCGTTTTGAGCCTCTAGGGTTTAACAATAACAATGGTTATACACAGCGGAATATAGAACAAAACATTAATTGTTATTGACACAAGGTTTATGTTTAATAATCACTCCAAGCCTCAAATATTATTTGATCGGAATAATACGGTTACACTATACTTGTAACAGGGATCAAAGATCCTTGAGGCTAAACCAAACAAACTCTAACCCTAGACGTTTATATGAACGCGTCTAGGTTACACACACACACTTTAATGACTACATATTGGAAGACTTATATTAAACCTACACCCCATGTCCTCTTTATATACTAGAGAATTAGGGTTTACAAAATACTACGAAGGACTAAATAATAAATCTTCTTTTACAAGCAAGTCCTTTCATCTTTTTGTAGGTTTCATCTCTTTCTCTTTAAGCCCTTGATGTTTCATTCTTTTATTTATTTTGTCTCATCAAATCCAAGGAACCTTGAATAATGAATTACTTTAAGTACTGGAACCACGGACAGGTTTGATATAACCACGGACAGAAGAATGTTACCGCTGATGAAGATAACCACGGCTAGTAGTAGTATGTAACCACGGACAATATATTGTAACCACTGCTAGTCTTGTATAGTCGGTTTAGTTTATTGTATTAGATAAATATGGAAAAGATATTTATCTTGTAGGTTACGTATTGTATTATGTAAAGGACTCCTTAGTCTATAAAAGGAGGTTCTAGGTTAGATTAGATATACGTAAGTTTTATATCTAAGGTCGATACACTTCAAGGTTGCAAAACCCTAATACTGTAAGAGTATTCGTATTAATAAATAATATTGAGGTGTTGAATGTTAACTGTTCTTCTTCTTAAGATTAAGTGTTAAATTCCGCGTAATACTTAATAAGCTTTTGTTCTAAGTCAGTTTCTATATTAGATCGTTTGCTCAACTGGGATCAACAAGTGGTATCAGAGCTTGTGATCTAGAAACTGTAATCAAGAAGAGGTCAAGTTAAGTTTTGCTAAAAGTAAGATAAGATGTCTGACGAAACACACATGGTTACTGCTTCAAAGGTGCCCATGCTCAAGCATGGTGAGTACCAAATCTGGAGGATGCGAATAAGGCAATATATTCGCATGATTGATTATGCTCTCTGGGATGTTGTGGAAAAAGGTGATACTCTTCCTAAGAAGGGTGATGATGGCAAAGAAATCTCCATTGTTAGTGAGATTGACAAGGCTAAGAGAAAGATGGAGATAAAAGCTCATAGTATTCTCTCTATGGGAATACCTAATGAATATGCTTTGGACTTTGAACATTATGAGTCTGCTAAAGAGTTCTTTGGATGCTCTTGAGACAAGGTTTGCTGGTAATGAAGCAACAAAGAAATCAAGGAAGAATATGCTCAAGCATCAACTTGAAAACTTCACTTCTCTTAGTGGAGAAAAACTTGATGGCACTTACAACAGGCTTCAAAAAGCGATCAGCCAATTGAAGTCAGTGGACTATAATGTTATTCAAGAAGATATAAATTTGAAGTTCATTAGAAGTTTATCTCCTGAATGGGCTGTTCATACGATTGTGTAGAGAAATAAGGTGGACTTAGATAAGATGACTCCGGACAATCTCTATAACAACTTGAAAGTCTATGAGTCTGAGAATAACATTGCTGTGCATCTTCTCTAATCGAACATTGCTTTTTTTCAACTAATCACAAAAGTTCACATGATGTATCCACTGCTGCCTATGGAATAACCACAGCTATTGCAAACAATACCATGGTTAGTCATACTGTCAGTGATGGTGCAATTTGTGCTTTTCTGTCTGATTTAACCACCGTGTTGATGTATTGAATCAAGATCTAGATCAAATTGATCCCGATGATCTTGAGGAGATTAATCTTCAATGGCAAATGGCGATGTTGACTCTCCAAGCAAGGAAATTTCTGAAGAAGACTGGTAGATATGTCAAGTATGATGCTAAAAGAAGAGCTGGGTTCGACAAAAGCAAGATGGAGTGCTTTAACTACAAGAAGAAGGGTCACTTTGCTAGGGAATGTCGAGCTCCTAAGAGGATTAAAGGTGTCAAGAAGACCATGAAGAGTCTGCTCCTTCTTCAGCATTGGTGGCTCAAGATGGTCTTGGTGAGTATGACTGGAGTGATGAAATTGAAGAAGGACCCAATGCAGCTTTTCTTGCTAGTGAAGCTTCAAAAGAACATAACTTTGCTCTTATGGATTATGCTTCATCTTCAGTTCGATTGAGGTATCTAATGAGACTACTTGTTCTTTTAAATCATGTCAAGATAACTTAGAATCTCAAAAAGCTATCACTGAGAGTTTAAGAAAAGAAGTAGAAAGACTGTCTATAGACAACCTAGGTTATAGGGTTGGTCTAGAAAGTGTGGAAGAGAGGCTTAATTACTGTATCAAATGTGAGTTTGAGTATGTTGATAAAATTAATATACTAGGTGGAGAAATTGATCTTAAGAATAGGGAGATTAAAATGCTTAAAGAGAAACTAGAAAAAGCTGAGAGTGTAAAAGTAGAAGCCCTAAAAGAAAAATAAAAACATGTTGTTAGGATTGCTAAAACACAATATGCTTCTGATCTAGTAAATAAACCAATAGGTCAAAAATTGTTCAAGGATGGAACTGGCCTAGGTTACAATGATATGCCACCACCTACTCTTATGCAACATGCACCACCTCCAAAAGAGCTCTCATTTAGCAGTGAATTTAGTTTCAACAAACCTGTAGGTGAGACTAAGAATGAATCACCCAAGATGGGTTCTGATAGGTCATCTGATACTCCCATCATTGAAGATTGAGAATCAGATTCTGAGGAAGATAGTAAAGTATCAAAACAGCCTGAAAAGTTAGAACCTCTTAAGAAAGTTGATACTAGACAGGCCAACCTTGTACCTAGATTTGGAGCTCAAATTACTAAGAAAGTGGTAGAGTACAAGGAAATACCTAGGGAACAGATGAAAAGATATATACCTAAGGGAAATCAGAGAAACTTTAATGGCCTAATATCTAACAGGTTAGGTAATGAGTTTCAATGTGTCAAGAAAGCTTGTTATAACTGTGGTAGTTTTGAGCACCTACAGAGAAATTGTTATAAAAACAGACCACAAGTTTGGAATCATTGGAGGAGGGTAAATCACCAAAACTTTTCAAAGAAAACAAACCCTCATCCTAACAAAAACATGGTTCCTAGAGCAGTGTTAATGAGGAATGGGAATACAAAATCAATTGTCACTGCTTCTCCAAAATGGGTTCCAACCACTGCTAAGCAAAGTGTAAACACGGCTAAGCAAAATCAAACCATCGATAAGCCAAAAATCACCACAGCTAACAAAGAAGTTTTAAAAATTCCAAAGGTGATAACTGACACAGTGGTTGGAAATCATTTTTATGATGTTAAGGCCTCAGCTAGTTGGCAATGGAAACCTAAGACCAAGGTTTTACATCATGTCAACTGTGCATCAATGGACCTAAACAAATTTGATTATATTGATGCATAGGGCAGACCCAAGTCAGTATTGGCTTGGGTCCACAAAAGGAACTAACTTGTTTAATATCATGTGCAGGGCAATCTACAAGATGAGCTAAAAGACAAAGGAGTTTTTGATAGTGGTTGCTCTAAATCATGACTTGGGATGGGAGCAACCTGGAAGATTTTGAAGCTTTTGATGGAGGATATGTGGCTTTTGGCAATGATCCAAAGGGAGGAAAGATACTTGGAAGAGGCACAATCAGAACAGGGAATTTGGACTTTGAAAAAGTCTACTTGGTACAAGGACTTAAGTACAATTTATTCAGTGTTTCTCAAATGTGTGATAAGAAAAACTGGGTACTTTTTGGTGAAACTGAGTGTGTGGTGTTGTCTCTCGAGTTTAAGATGCCTGATGAGAAGTTTATACAACTTAGGGTACCTAGGAAGGAAAATATTTATTGTTTTGATCTTAAAGATATAATTCCTAATAGGTCCTTAACCTGTTTGTTTGCTAAAGCATCTGTGGATGAGTCTAAGTTATGGTATAGAAGATTAGGTCACCTCAATTACAAAACAATCAATAAACCGGTAAAAGGAAACTTAGTGAGAGGGTTACCTTCTAAGGTTTTTGAGTGTAAGGAACTGTGTGTGGCCTGTCAAAAATGAAAACAACATAGAGCTTCTTGTAAGACCAAAACTGTCAACACCATTACACAACCACTGTTTATGCTTCGCATGGACTTATTTGGACCTACCTTTGTCAAGAGTTTGAACCATAAGCAGTATTGCCTAGTTATCACTGATGATTATTGTAGATTTTCTTGGGTATACTTTTTGGCTGCTAAGAGTGAGACTAGTGAGATTCTCAAGAGTTTCATTACTAAGATAGAGAATCTAGTAAATCATAAGGTAAAGATAATCAGATGTGATAATGGAACCTGAGTTTAAGAATGTGTGAATGAACCAGTTTTGTGTAGATAAAGGTATAGAAAGACAGTTTAGTGTTGCTAGAACACCACAACAAAATGGTGTAGCTGAAAGGAAAAACATAACACTAATTGAGGCTGCTAGGACTATGTTGTCAGAGTCTAAGTTACCTACTACCTTTTGGGTGAAGTCGTAGGCACTGCATGTTATGTGCAGAATAGAAGTAAGGTAGTGAAGCCTCATAACAAGACCCCTATGAGCTGTTACATGATAGGAAGCCAATGATTGCATTCCTAAAAGCTTTTGGGTGTCTGTTACTATCTTGAATACCATAGACTACCTAGGCAAGTTTCAAGAAAAAGCTGATGATGGATACTTTTTAGGCTATTCTTCAAATAGTAAAGCTTTTAGAGTATATAATAGGAGGACTAGAATTGTTGAAGAGAATCTGCATGTACAATTCAGTGAAAAGACTCCTAGTGTTGAGACCAAAGGACCACACTGGCTGTTTAACATTGATATGCTAACCAAATCTATGAATTATGAGCCTATCATTGCAGGAACTTCCACTAATGTTGATGCAGGTACACAAAAGAATTCTTATGCAGAAGCAATTTCTAAGGAAGCTGATTCTCCTCAAGAGTTCTATTTGTTTGAAAAGTGGAAAGCTAGTTCTGTCTCACCCATCATTGATAAGCAAGGTACCACCGATGATGATGTCTTGAATACTGGAGGCAATGGTGCTCATCATCAAGATTAGGATGAGTTGTTGAAAGATAATTCAGTGTTGGTAGAAGAAATTGAAAAGAAGAAAAAGCATGCTGAAAGCACTGCTAAGTCAAATCCATTACATGGTGAAGAGGAGTATCCACATGATCCTGATATGCCTGCTTTGATTGAAATTGATACTCCTACTGATGATGAAGACATGGATGATTTCTTCAATGATGATTTAACTAATTTGGAACATCTCATTCATGAAAGTCCTGTTACCTCAACAAGGATTCACAAGATTCATACCAAGGAACAAATACTTGGAAACTTGAATACTCCAGTTCAAACAAGAAGCAAAGTTAAGAACACTGAACCCTTTCCTGAACATGGGTTCTTTGCAAGATCACTACACAAAAGAAACAGTCATAAAGATTTGCAAAATTGCCTGTTTGCTTATTTTCTGTCTCAAAAGGAGCCCAAGAGAGTTGAAGAAGCATTATCTGAAGAAGGATGGGTAGAATCAATGCAAGATGAGCTTCTTCAGTTCAAACTTCAAGAGGTTTGGACATTGGTAGATCTTCCAAATGGTAAGAGGGCAATAGGGACAAAATGGGTATTCAGAAACAAAAGGGATGAAAGAGGTATTGTTGTGAGGAACAAGTCTATGTTGGTTGCTCAAGGATACACACAAACTGAAGGCTTGGATTATGATGAAGTGTTTGCTCCAGTTGCAAGAATTGAGGCTATTAGATTGTTTTAGCTTATGCTTCATTCAAAAACTTTGTTGTGTATCAAATGGATGTTAAAAGTGCATTTTTGTATGGCACAATTGATGAGGAGGTTTATGTTTGTCAACCTCCTGGTTTTGAAGATCCTGATCATCCTGACAAGGTCTACATGGTTTGGAAGGCTATGTATGGTTTGCATCAAGCTCCTAGGGCATGGTATGAGTGCCTGTCTACTTATTTGATGGACAATGGGTTTAAAAGAGGGTTGATTGATAAGACCTTGTTCATTAGAAAGCACAAAGATGGTATTTTATTGGTTCAGGTTTATGTAGATAACATCATCTTTGGCTCAACCAATAAGGAGCTATGCAAAGATTTTGAGAAGCTTATGCATGATAAGTTTCAGATGAGTTCTATAGGAGAACTCACTTTATTTTTGGGGCTACAGGTTCAACAAAGGACTGATGGTATCTTCATTAGTCAAGACAAGTATATAGCAGATGTTTTGAAGAAGTTTGGGTTTCAGGATGTGAAGAGTGCTAGTATACCAATGGAGACTCAGAAAACATTGCTACCTGATGATGGAAGTACCAGAGTTGATCGGTTATACAGTCCATGATTGGATCTTTGATGTATCTCATGCATCCAGGCCGATATTATGTTCTCAGTATGTGTGTGTGCAAGATTTCAAGTCACACCTAATGCATCACACATGAATGTTGTTAAGAGAATATTTAGGTATCTTAAAGGTCATCCTAAATTGGGCCTTTGGTACTCAAAGGATTCTCCTTTTGATTTGGTGGCCTACACAGATAGTGACTATGCTGGTGCTAGTTTGGATAGGAAGTCTACAATTGGAGGATGTCAGTTTTTGGGAAGCAGACTTATTTCTTGGCAGTGTAAAAAGCAAACTATTGTGGCAAATTCTACAATTGAATATGTGGCTGCCGCTAGTTGCTGTGGTCAGTTCTTTGGATTTAGAATCAATTGCTGGATTTTGGGTACAATTTTATGCATACTAAGATTTACATTGATAATACATTACTATATGCATCATTAAAAATCCTGTTTTACATTCTAGAACTAAACATATTGAGATAAGACATCATTTTATTAGAGATTGTAATGAGAAAAGGTTGATTCAAATGCATATTGATTTCAATGTTGCTGATCTTCTCACCAAAGCTTTTGATGTGGGGAGGTTTCAGTACCTTGTTGTTAGCATTGGAATGATTAATCTCTAAACTCTCAACTTGTTTTGTACCCGTTTGTATAAGTATTGGACTGTTATTATGTAATCTTAGTTTTGCTATTCTTGTTTCTAACCACTGATAGTTTGTTTCTAACCAGTGATAGCTTGGTTCAAACCACTGCTAGTTGTTCTGTGTTTCCACTAACCATTTTTGCAGATACAAGAAAGATCATTGTAGAAGCTAAAGAAGTACCGAAGTTCATTGTTCATTCATTCAAGAAAACAGTTTACAGCTTACAGCTTACAATGCAACTTCAAGTGCAAATTAAAAGACTACTTCTATACATGATTTCCTACTACTATCCTTGCTCACATCGTTCATTCCAGTTGCTGGATATGCATTTGTGATATGCATGACCAGTACGACGAAGAAGCTAAGGATCAAAATGGGAAGGATGGATTGATGAAAACGAAGATGATGACGATGACCACAG
Organism: Chrysanthemum makinoi; assembly: GCA_910596185.1. NCBI lineage: Eukaryota > Viridiplantae > Streptophyta > Magnoliopsida > Asterales > Asteraceae > Chrysanthemum > Chrysanthemum makinoi. The sequence goes on along the minus strand of OU343223.1, from coordinate 207,652,267 downwards.
TAGATGAAGCACAAAGGACATAGTCAAAACATACTTGCATATACTGGTTTCACCAAAAAGCATCATTCCATTTTCCTTTTTCCCTTCCCCCATACGATATGTGAAGAAGCACCGCAACTTGGTGCAGGAAGAACAAGAACCACCTCTCTGTCCTTTGGGAGTGGTGGGTTTCTTGCTCGTGGTCTTGGTTGGGGTTGGGATGATGAAGGTTGGGGTTTTGAAGTTCTCTTCTTTGAGGAGTCATCAGAGTCCTGAGATGCCTCACTTGGATCCACCACACTATCATCTTCTGATGATGGAAGAAATGGGGATTTTCTTGGTCTTGGTTCTTGTGGAGGGAGGTAAAACTGCCATGGGTTAGTATCTTCACTTGATGATGATGAAGATGAGGAGGATGATAGATCAACAACCTCTGGTTTATTCCAACTAGGGTTCCACATGGTGATTGGAGATGATTGTGGATTTTGGAGAAATTAGGGTTTGATTTTAATTGGTGTGTGCGTTATGTGAGATTTGGGTTTCTTTATATAAGCAAAGTTATGAGTTATGGAAGTAAATGAGGGGCAGGTTAAATGTGGTTGAGGAGTTAATGAGATTCTTGGGCGTTGGACTAATATTAATCCAAAAATTTGACCATATTGACTTACCTGTTCTAACCACGGATAGGTCATTTGGATCCACCGATGGCTCTTTCTAACCACTGACAACAATAACCTTCTTCTATGTGTTTGTTTTGTGTGTTTGTCTTGCAGGTATGAAGGATTTGTGTACATAGGAGCTGGTGTGTTAGCTGCTTATGTTTGTTTAAAATATATATCTATACATTATATATAAGAGGAGGCATGCCACATAAAATGCCACTTGGCATCCCATAATGCCAAGTCATATTTCCATGTCATCATTCAATACATGTCATTTTTTTAAATAAAATTCAGTTTTAGTGTTTTTTTATAATAAAATTCGGATTAATTAGTTTCAAAAAAATGTCATTTACAAGATTCGAACCTGAGTCATTTATTCCATATACAAACGCTTCAACCACTAAACCAAGCCAGTTTTTGTGATTTACAATACAATTTAAGTAGGTCATGCTTAAATAATTGATATTGTTAAGTTATATTTAAGGAATAGATTTTGCATATAATCAGTTGACGATAAACACTCTCCTAAATCACGGATCCAATATCTTACATTCCAATATCAATAATTCTTATTCTACAACAGTATGAATTTATGTAGAGTTTTGTAAAACCCGAGCCACCACACCAGGTAGAAACCCTAGAAGCTGTTAGCCCAATTTAAGGTTTCAAGGTGATACATGGAGACAATGGTTTGGAATGGGCATGCAGCTTCTATGATGAATAGAATATCATGTGATAGGAACGAGAGCATGTAGTTCAACAATGCAACAACTCACATCATGTGTTTTGTTATTAATCTCAGACTCTTTCTTTCTTTTTTGCTATTAATCTCAAACGTTTATAATATTTTTGTCTCTTTGTTTGAGTTCTGCCATCACTATTCAAGGAATTCTTTAATTCAGATTTCAAAGGATTTTAAAAACCATATGGAAAATGGTTAGCCATTGTTTTATAAAATCATGTAATCCGAATTTTATTGGGGTGATGTGCATTCCTATATGTGGCTTTTAGTATATCTGAATATCACTGGTTAGTTTGAGTTCTGCCATCACTATTCAATGATATTGGCCATAGTAATCTGTTATATATGTGTATATGTTCATTTTTTATAGTACCTATGTTCAACGATAACTGCATATTCTTAATCTAAGCATTTTCATTGTTGATATATTATTAATACACAACAGTTCATATGTTAAAAACAGGTTCAACTTGTGGTTGCGCCTCAACTAAAGGATCTCACTATTAGAAATTGGCAAGGATTGCATCTGATTTCTGCACCTGAGCTTGTGTCCCTGTGCTTTGAAGGTCTACAATCTCAATGGTTTCAGTTTTCTTCATACGGGTTATGTCAGTATGATTTTTTTGACGTGGGTTCTTTATCTTGGTGGGTTGGATTTTGTCTTATGTGATTTAACATTCTCATCATACATATGTATATGGTTCAAGGAGCATCAATATGCTATTAATATGTTGTATTGAGGTACATAGCATGAAATTTTATTGTCTTTCTGTTTGTTTCAGGATTTTCATGGTTAATATGTGATAATCGGATTTAATCTTGCTGAAAATGAAGTCGCCGATGGATCGATGAGTGATTGTGATTTCGATACTAAAGAAACAGATTTTGAGAAATTTGAGTTTGCAGGCGTTCAGATGTCGAAAGGTTACTTTTATCCCATGTTTTTCATGTCATTATAACCCTACAAAGGATTTAGGTTTGAATGAAATATGATTTTTTGATAAATCGTGTACTAATTGGATGTAAATGTGCAGGGGCACATACTATAGGAGAGCAAGTTGTGCTACATTTGGAAACAGATTATTCAACTTCCTGGGACAAATGCTCCCGATAGTACGTTCTATGGACGCCAACATGGTATCGTGCCTTTATAATCTATGCCCAATCAACGAAGATAGTTTAGTAGTCGGGGTAACAGATCTTGACCAGAACTCCACTGACCTGTTCGACAATCACTAGAATCATATCAAAAAATTTATCTTTGTTTTGGCTTTATATTTTTATATGTTTACTGACATGTGCCTTTTATTTTTTGCAGGTTAGTTTGCTAGAAAAGAAAAGAATGCATCAACTATAAAAGAATGCATCAACTGTCGAGGTAGGGCTTTTAATAAAATATTAGCAATGGCGTGTCATCGTCATGTTTAATATCTTATTGGCAGGTTGGTATTTTCGTATCATTAGCAATGGCCGGTATTAAGAAGGAAACCAGATTTATCCCCGAGGTTTCTAACTAATAGCCGATTCTTGCAGGAACAAGCGCATACAAACAAACTTTAGCGTCATCATGGAACCTTCACAACTAGAACTAAGAGCTTCGGCAGAGAAATACGTAGTTGAAAGGTTTCATGTAATACCACTTATATACTATACACTTTCAAACTTGCAAACACTGATAATTGTTTATTTGTTTTACATTCCTTTACGTTTGCCTTATTCCATATAATAGTATAATATGGGTACGCAATATTCAATTTAGTTAGTAACTTATAACCATTCTTTCATGTATTTTCAGGTGTCACCCTATTTCCCTAAATATGAATATCGATGTGCCTAAGCAAATAGATAACTCTACAAGCGTTTAATGTGACCAATGCTTTGATGGTAAGAGACATTATAAAAAGTCACCTGCCATTTTCAAGCGTTGTGAAGAATACTGTTGAGACAGGATGAACAATTGTTTGCACCATTCACCAGCCCAAAGATTATCGACAGATTTGAGGCTTTTGATGAGGTAAGGTTTATATCTGATTACTCCAGTAGAAAAGACAAATTTTCGCAACTACATAACAATGCTTAACCATCACGAAAACATAGAACGTACTCTCATCCATCACTTCATTCTACACAAGACAAAAGAAATCACCTTTTAAACAACAGCCTTGGGATGACGGTTATTTACGTTTTAAATACGTCGTTGGTGAATCAAAACCGAGTGGATGGGAGGATTTTCAAGCGTATAGAAATATACATTGTGTTATTGGAATATGTCATTGTCCTTCGTCTCTTGATTTAGATCATGTTGTTGTCCAGTTTGTTAATGAGTGTAAATGTTATGAGTCATCTTTTGTGAATAGGTGTTTCGCGTTTTCGCCTTCTCATGCACAGGTTAAAAGAATTATTACAATGTAGTATTGCTTATAATATTTTGATATGAATGTTGTACATTATAGCATGTGATTGTTTTCTTATGGCATATGAAAGATAGTAATAATGTAGTATGATAACATTGTTACGCTATGTAGTATTGAAACCCTAGGGATCATAGATACGCATAGGAGCAAATTAAAATGAATGTGTTGTATTAAGACCCTACTGATTGAATATTGTAAAATGCAGCATCCGATTTGTATAATTCTTATATGAACGATCAATGTATGTTTTATTCAAGTCATTTTGGAATTTGGAATTGACGCAAGGTATTGATTTTATTGTCATAGTAGCTAAATCGATGACACTATTCCATATCCATTCACATAAAAAAAGGTACAAGGTAAATAGTCCTGTAACAAGCTACAGTTTGAGAGTGGTCTGAATTTGAACCTTAGATGTAATAATTTTTATCTTCATTAGGTTGTATCATTCACCAATGAAATGAACGATTACACATTCTGTGAGTGGTAAAAAATAGCGGCAGTTTGTTTGTGTTATGTTTACTAAAAGTTCCCTGGTAATATTGAGCCTCAGATGCTTTAAATAACTTGATTAAACAAGCCACATGTGCTACGAATATAAATTTGTTTGTAACAGGTAGCTATACAGATTTACTTTCAAATGGTGTTTTTTCGTAGTCTCAGTTCATTATCTGTGTCTGTGGCGTAAGTACCATAGCTGATAGTATTTTCGTGTTCCCTTGAATTGTACAGTTGAACCGTCACGTCAACCACGCATTGGGCGTAATACGAGGTCGGCAGGTATATTTACTAAAACTTAAAACTCTGACAGTAATAAAGAGTGTAATATAATAAGATTATGGTTTAAGTATAAGAAACTAAGAAGAGAATCAAAGCAAAAAAACTACCTAATGTGATATATCATGAAAAAGATGTGCAAGAGTTGAATTAATGATCCGCGTTAAAGATTGTCCACTGATTCTTATAATTCATCTCAGGCAGAGTGTTTTCTCTGCGAGAATGTGATCTACCCAGGAGAAGAGCTACAATGTGTTATTTGTGATTCTAAAGGCTATTTTCACCGACACATACGCAAACGGTAACAATGAGTAAGAGGTAGGCTCTTGCTAAATCGGCAAATTAATCATGTTTCTTTTTAACATGTCTCATTCAACTAATAATCATAGTTGTTTTCTTTTCAGATCAGAATCTTGCAATGTTTTTCAATGAATTCCTTAATGAAAGTTCTTTATCATGTTATTTTTAGTGTAAGAGTTCCATTTCTATTACCTACATCATCCATTTTATCATGCTTTGCGTACTACGTTATCGTTTAGCATTACACATCATTGCCTATGTCTGCAGTAAACGTAATAATAAAAGGTTAGTATGTAAAACGCTTGCAAGTCATGTTCTTTTTAATACCATAATTCCATTTCCCATTTTTCATTTAACACTATCTTGCTGCTAATAGACAGACTTTGCAAATTAAGAATCGGTACCGCTTTTTTTCAGTAGGTAGGTTTGCGATCTCTGTAGATTTATTGAACTGTTTCCCTTTCTTTGTTGTAACAAGCCATTATTGCAAGACCCCTTGAGACTCTAAATATTTTAACTAACAAAACAAACCATACAATATGACCATACAAATGAGCAAGACTAAACCAAAATAATATACAACTACCCATGTTTCCTTTTTGGTTAGCATTTGGTCCGTTTGTGATAAACTTAAGCTAAATTGATACATATATTAGTTAACCGGTCAAAATGGACACATTTAGTCCTTTGTTTCTTCCCAAGTTAGATGAATTTGATAGTTGATATTTTGGTCACCATCCAAAGTAACAAACATTGGATCTTTCTAATGATAAGCTAACTTGTCACTTTCCTGAGTCACTCAGTCATTTGAATGGTTTACAATATCTGTAAGTAGCCATACAAATTTTCCGCCAAGCGTAAGTAATCACTTCAAAAATAAGCGTCGTTTAGATTTGCCTTTTGAAACTACTCAATGCTCCATAAATAAGCAGTTTGGAATAAGCAATAACAAATTACTTATGCAAAGCAACTTATTTTACTCTCATGTAATCAGATAAGTAGTTTGAGTAAGCAAATACCAAACACGCTCAAAATACATATCTAGCATGGGTATTCGTTCATAGTTAGTTTCTCGGAAGCATTAGCTCTACATGATCAATTTACATGTAAAAATTGAATGGATTTACCAAGAAGTGTCATCCAATGTGTAAACTAACGCGGTACTCTACATATTCTCAATCGGATAACGTCATATGAGCCTTTACATGGAAACTTTTTATACATGGAGTGCATGAATCAGCCTTTTCTTACTATTGTGTAAGTCAAAGTTAATTAACTTTTTAAGGTTTTGACCGCCAATGCAAAGCGCTTTTACAAGCCGGCAAAGATCTCAAGTAAGAATGCAGTATTAGTAGTTATTGTGGAACACGACATTAACTATTTTAATACTCGGGGGACATTAACTGATATCAAAGGCTGAAGATATTGCCATGCGATTATATGCAATGCAATTTTCTAATGATCACAGACCGTCAAATATAGTAGAAAAGAAGAGAGTCGAGGAACTATGCTCATCTATTATTTCATATGCCTTACGATGTGAATGAGCATGTACACTTTGAACCCTTATTGCTTATTCGTTCCACTTTTGACACCATTTAAGTAGAACATCAACGAATTTTGAGATTCAACTTTGAGTGATTTATCAGTTCTTTGCTCGAAATCATGGCTAACAATATTATTTCAATTGTATTTGTGCACGTATATCTTTGGACAGACCGAAATTAGAACCTTCCATTCCACAATCCCTTATAAATATGTTCTCAAGGTCAGTTCAATTGCTTGATGCAAGTTGTTATTTAATGTCCTTTCAGGGGTTGAGATTGACGGCAAAAAGATTAGCTAATGTGCCAAACGGTGTCCCGATTTACTTACTTTTTGTGGGATTCGTACCATCACCATAATCTATGCAATTTTGTAGTAATTTCTTGCTCTTCCTAGCCCGTCTTTTTTTATTGTAGTTATTTCAGGTGATGGATGAATACACACATCGCCATCTCAAGATATGGTGTCGGAAGGAGTAGTCTGCATTTGCACTGCAGAGTGGAGATTCTGTCTCAATGATGGTGAAACTGTTTATGATTTTGTATACAATAGCCTTGCGCTTGCGGGAGTGGACGCCAAAAGAATATTTTCACCGGGCCCGTTACGTCTGCAACATGTCATCCCATTATAGCCATTGATACCTACATGTAAGTTACTAGCACCCTTAAATACCTGAGATGAAGGTGCAGATAAACATCATATCAGTCTTGTCAGTAATGTCTGCCTTTCACAAAGATGGTGTACAGATACAAGTTGTTGACATGAACTTTTTATGAATGGGATTACAATATTATATACATGATATAACATAGCTGCTATTCAGCCACATGAACACACACTTCTACTCAAGCTTTCAAGCACAAGGTGTAAAGTAGAGATGTTTCTTTGGATTCTGTAATCATACTTTTGTGTCACCAAATTAAAGCAGGGGCATTATTTATAAAGGGCTGGTCTAAAAGGTATTCTCCAACTTATTTATTGATTTGAAATTTTCTTAATTTCGAATATTAATTAATCACTATTCTGAGGCATTCTATATTCCTATGTATCATTACTTTTATACAATCTTTGTATTTCAATGCTCATATATTATTTCTTATGGCTTACGATGTGAATGAACATGTACACATTGAACCCTTATTGCTTATTCGTTCCACTTTTGGCACCATTTAAGTAGAACATCAACGAATTTTGAGATTCAACTTTGAGTGATTTATCAGTTCTTTTCTCGAAATCATGGTTAATAATATTATTTCAACTGTATTTGTGCAGGTCTATACTGGACAGACTGAAAATTAGAACATTTCTTCCACAATCCCTTATAAAGATGTGTTCAAGGTCAGTTCAATTGCTTGATGCAAGTTGTTATTTAATGTCCTTGCAGGGGTTGAGATTGACGGGCAAAAAAGATTAGCTACTATGCCAAACGGTGTCCCGATTTTGCTTACTTTTTGTGCGATTCGTACAAAGACCATAATCTATGCAATTTTGCGAATTTCTTGCTCTTCCTGGCCCGTCTTTTTATTGTAGTTATTTCGGTGATTGATGAATGCACAAATCGTCATCTAAGATATGGTGTCGGAAGGAGTAGTGATTTGCACCGCAGCGGAGATTCTGTCTCAATGATGGTGAAACTGTTTATGATTTTGTATACAATAGCCTTACGCTTGCGGGAGTGGACGTCAAAAGAACTTTGTCGCCAGCGGCGTACGTCTGCAACATGTAATCCGATTATATCCACCGATACCTACATGTAAGTTACTAGCACCTTCAAATACCTGAGATAAAGATGTAGATAAACATCACATATCCCGCAAAAGTGTGATAAACATCATATCAGGAAGGTCTGCCTTTCACAAAGATGGTGTACAGATACAAGTTAATATTGAGGCCGTTAAATTCCAATGCCACTGCATCCACTGTTAATGTTTCATCCCGTTAAAACCTCATCTATATCACCATACGTTTTTATTCACACCCCCAACCCAATGGGTGCGTATCAGTCTTATCATATATGGGGTAACAAAGTTTCTAGCCCACACACACAGATATATTTTATTCCATGCCAAAATAAATGTTCAAGAAAGAAGACGATGTTACTTTTGGTGTGACATACAAAATGACTTTGTGCAGGTATTCGGGTACAAAATGTCCATTTAAGCTGATCATATTGGTGGACTTGAGAGTACTTTCGAAAGACCATAAAGCATCGAGGGTGTGTGAGATGGGTCAGGTCACTGAGTGAATCGAACATTCATAAATATGCAGCTATTGAAGTGACTGATATGAAGGCTCACCTTTTCAAGTATCCCGTAGAAGTTCTTCTTCGGTCAGCTAAATCCTCTTCCTGGTTGTGCAAATTTCCCAGATATGGGTGGCAGCATTGTGGGCACTTTTGTGGACATTCAAAAGACCTCACTATTTCATATTAGATGTATATGATATGATTTTTTGTATCCACAATATTCATATTACAATAAAAGAGGGCCAATGGGAGCCATATTACAACATTATTGTTACATAACCATAGATGGTCATAAATTTGGTATGCAAATTTTACTAATGGAATCATTAACGGTGTAAATTTCTTTTGTGTATTTATTCATTTTATTTTTCTTCTAAAAATATAGAGCTTATGCATGAACAAATTCACTTAAGTGTATACTCCAGTGTCTCGATAGCTTATGTATTTCTTACTACACTATAAGGTGAAGCACTTCAACAGCTCAAGAAAAAGTATGATATTGTAGTTAACGTTGTTTCACATATTCAGAAATTGACTCTTTCGTTTATTTCCTCAGAGCAAAGAGGAAAAATATTTCATCAATAACCACTTGAGTTTTAGAGTCATGTATCACAAGTATATAGCTTATTTTTCATTGATGGCCTCTTTAAACTCTGAGAGTGTGGTTAAATTGCTTAAAGATTTTGTTTTGATCTTCAGATTTTAGAGATTGTAAATTTGGAACCATAACTCTTCACACTAATGTATTTGTCAAAGGTTCTGAAGAAGCTACATGCTGGAAATTCAAGGAAGCGAGACGAAATAAGTGGTGGTGCACCTGAGATATCGGCCTGCGAGAAATTGTTAAATGACCAGCCTGAGCTTCTGCAACAATTTGGAATGGACCTTCTCCAGGTTTGCTAAAAGTAGAATATTAGACATGATATGCACATCTTTTCTGCAATTATGTTTGAGAATAAATTGCCAAATTTTGTCTTGCTAAGTGTAAAATTCACCTTTACGTCACAAATGCCTCTCGGTTATGATCAGTGACGTTTTATGAGAAGAATTAAGTAACTTCTAAGTGCATGCTATGATCAGTATGTATATGTGATATGTGTTAAAAGCTTATAGTTGATCTTCCATATTATATTAAAAGCTTCATAGTTGTAATCATATCATTTACATAGAGTTTTTTTTTAACTACATTTACCTAGAGTTCAAGATGCATTTTTTTTACATGATTGTGTGATAATAAGTTAATAATTGTTTTTTTATAATCAATTATTGACCTTTAGTGTTAGTTTTGAAGCTTGTCTCATTCTCTTAGAGTTCAAGATCGTTTGTGTTGAGCATGTCTAATGTATAGGGAGCATGTCCGAGAGCATAGGTCTACCCCAATCCATAGATGGTAGACCACAGGGACATAAACAAGGATAAATAAGGAATCAATATAGTCATTCAATAGATGGGATGATTAACCGGTGAATGCTTTTCTACTCATACCTATCTTTTTAATAAAATGATGACACAACGATAATGAAAACATGTTTAGCTACATACTATTTTATCATCTTTTACTATTGCACTTTTCAAGTTACAATTTAATGATGTATTGGACTTTTGTTGCATAACATTAGAAGTTCTTTTTTGTTTAAATTAGAGATTCATATAACGGTTAACCAAGCAAATCATGTATGGAAGGTAATGATTGTATGATAATGGAGGAACCAACCTCAAGTAAAATATTTTTATTGGAACTAAAAGTACGAAAGAAAGAAGATAGCTAAGTGCATAATCACTATACCCATAAATTTATGATTATATTATTCTTGATTAATCCATCATTACATAAATTTTGAGGTACTTATATGATCAGTAGTTCACATAGATACAATCTTTACTTACTGAATCGTTATTTTGAGTACCAATTTTTCTAAGATCCAAAATCATTTAAGCTTAAAAAGTAAAGAGAACGGATTTTAGTTAAGCTAATCCGACGAGGTATGTGGTCAAAATGATGACGTAACAGTAACTTTATCAGATCTCAACATTTTAACACAAACACGCTTGACCTTTTTTTAACGGTACTAATATATTTTTGTTCAACGCGTAATCTAACATGATTGGCCATATTTCAAAAAAAATGTCTTATGTAAAATGACAAATTTTATCAAAGTCACAAGTTACTTTTGGATATGTAGAGATATTAAAAGAGATATTCGTTTTATGAAATGTTTTGAGCTTAAGATCCGTACCCTAGAATGAAGGTAGATTGTCAAACATAAACAGGCCAATAAGCATAACATAATCGATCTCATGCAGGTTAAACATGGTCACTCTCCAAGACCAAATTGATATGAGGAGTTATAAGCGGAGCTATGGATATAACAATGAAATCTCGTGCCTTGGTTAGTAATCAAGTCGTTATTTTAATTGTGAACCGATTTGTTAGTCTAAGGCAAGATATGAAACTTGGTTTTTTTACAAGTTTTAAGTCACAAGCTAATTGAGTGCAACATTGCTTAAATAGGTTGAGAGTATGGCAAGGCAGTTCTTACGCAATCCATACTAGGTTACTCTTCTTATGTTATGTGGCATAGACCTTTAATCAGATTGCTTATTTTATTATATATAGATTCAAACTCCTCAGGTGGTTATTGCAACCCCGTTTCTAAAAGCAAACCAGTCAATTAACAAGGTTATAGAAGTGGTGACAAACGTGGAGCAGTAAACCAGGTATGAAGGGGTATTTTTTTTACACCTTCATTAAACAATCATGGTGGAATGAATGTGGATCGATTTTTTCATCAGCAAGGTTTAGTGTTCTTTTAAAGATTAGGCTGAAACAAGTCAATTATATTTGCCAACTTGATTATTTATTGTAGGATATTATCAAGGCACTTTTTGCTTCAATTTCTTGAACTCTGCAAGTATGCCAACTAATAGCAGTTAAGATAAACGATTTAGAATCGCGTATGACAATTTCACAATAATTGTGTGATGAATCTTGCGTGAAGCAGATGAGAAAGCATCCGTGATCAATTTCACAATCAAGGTGAAAGCGTCCGTGATCATTTGCTTCACTTCAACTGGATGACCTATTAGGTGCGTGAGATTATAAGTTTCTATACATGTTTTATGTACCCGGCTTGTAATTCAAATATATTGATAGTATGTCATATGAACTCAACTATTATTAAATGTGTTGGTTGATTGCCAAGAATAGGCCTATCATGATTGTGCTCTCTTGAGATACACTCAAAACAAAACCAACTTCGCTAAGGCTTTCATGTTATAACATAGTTCTTCTTTTTTATTTACGAGAGCTCTGCAAGTTAATGACATATTTTCTATTTTAAAGGTTTTAATGCAGGAAAAGCAAGAGAAAAAGGTAATAGAAAAATGCTCGCAGATATGCTGAACAAGATGCTAGAACTCAGAAATACGCCGCTGAAGTGGTTTTGGTTAATTTCTAGATTATACTTTTACATAAACATTATTCTAGGTAACTGGTCAATAAAATGTAGCTAAGATGGCGTAAAAATATAACCGTAACCAATTCGCTGTTGCATTGTGTCTTTACGTGACTGTCTCAAAAGTGAGAAACAAAAAACATTAGACAACTTGGTTTTGGCATACGGACGCTAACTCATCAAAAACAATAACTAACGCTTCCTATAAACAAATAATACAAAATTTGCACATTTATATCTTATTATTCATAAACTAATACCTTCAAGCGATATTTATAACTAATTCCCGCCCATCGGCCGGGCTTCCCAAAAAGTATACAATTGCTTGCTGCTGTGTGCTCAACAACTATTAATAAAAGTAAATGCAAAAACTTTTCACAACTATGTCTGTCTCTTCAGTGGTGAGTTTTCTTCCGTGACAAACAATGTGCAAGTGTCTCAAAAGTGAGTAAAATAAACACATTGAAAATTATGTCTGAAATTGGTAAGATAGTGGTTGATAATAAAAACACAACCGCTGCATGTATTCTTACCTTTTATTAGAACCAGGCCATGTGCTTTTATTTTCTAACCCTTTGCCATCTGTAGAAATTTGAAACAGACCGATAACCTTATTTCATGAGCAACTCGGAAAGAACGAGTTTAGAACATCTCAAATAACTGAATAAGGGTGTTTCGATTGCATATTTAAACTGCATATTTACTATGAACAGTGTATATATACTTTATATATAATCACATAAGGAAATTTGCATCCAAAAACTAAAGTATTTGGGATTCTTATTTTAGGTGTTTACATGTTTATCCGTTTATTTTTTAACAAAAAAGTAGTTCGAATGAGAGAAGTCTTAAATTCAAATCTTGCTTGGTGCAAACAATCATGAAGTGGCCACTGCAACCTCCCTTTTAGGGAGGGGTATATGCGGTAAGTATGTGTAGCGAGGGCCTCAAACCCCATGGATTAGTTAGCAAAAAGAACGGAAATCATGGTTATCCCAAATAACAAATAAGTAATTTGAATGTATGGATAAAACTGTTTATTTGCATATTTTAGAATAAAATAAGCACTTAAGGATGTTTACAATTGTGCATCCGCGCATTTTTAATCTCAAAATAGCAAGTTTGGATAATACAAAATGCTTAAAATAGTGGAAAAATAGCAAGTTACTCTGCAACTGATAAAAAAACCACGTCAGGTCTCGATCACAACATGCAAAGGAAGATATCATTCGAGTGGTTGCTAAAAAATTTGGATCACTAATGGCAATTATGATATCTCATATTTATTTAAGCTCATATAAATGCATTTAAGAAAAAAAAATTGAAAATTTATTAATAAAAAAACTAAACAACATTAATCATCCGGGAAAAAAAAAATCCTAAATCAATCATGTAGTCGTCGTCAAAATCATGTCTAGAAGCCTGCATCTGCTCCACCAATGTTGATGCCTTTGCCAATTTTGATATTAGCTTCTTCATGTCACCAACACTAATTAGTCGACTGCCATAATAACTCTTGAACCAGTCAATAATTATTTCGTTTCTCAAGTGAGAGAATTGGGACAATGTGATATCAGGTATATATTTTTAATTTAATTGTTGCCTATGTAATATTTTTTTATAATTAGTCAAACATGAAAGAGTTTGGACTGTGTTACTTGGTACTAAAAAAACTATAATAGACGACATACCCAATGGGTCTGTTGTTGGGTTTATATGGAACTTGTACATTCATTTAGTCTAACATAACCATTGTACCCAAGATACTTCTTCTACAACTTTAGAAGTGGCCCAAGTAGACCTTGAGGTGTTAAGACTAACATAATCGTACAAGTTACCACATTTCATATAAACCGTCTTGACGTATTGGGTCTAGATTGCCAAATTTAGACGATATGCACTATCAAAAGTTGTGTCATAAAAATAATTGCTAAAACCATCCTCATTTGATATACTTTCGAAGTTATTGTATTATAAATGCTTGAATCTACAATGAGCTAACCAATGATATATTTAAACTCCTGTGACGAACTTAGATTTTTTATACACAAATCATGTTGCTCTATATATTAAGAATCTTGAAATCTACTTTTTCATCTAAAATTTAAGACACATAAATACTTTGATGTAAAAGAAGCATGTACTGGACACCCTAACTACACCCCACCGGTCCATGTATAACCCGGTTGTATCTGATATATAACCAACTTAAGTTTTCAATTGGGTCAATATGGATTTCGTTTGATTTCAAACCAGTGAAATAAAAGAATTTAGCTAACGGAACGGATTAATGTTGTTCAATACATTAATTATTACTATTTAGTTTCTTTTAATGTTCATAAAAACACCCCTTATTATTAGTACTTTTTTCATTACTTATTTTTGGATGCGTTTGGGAAAGGAAAGTCTTATGCGTGCTCATACAAAGTTGTGTTTTCTATCTTAGAATACGCATTTTGTATCTTACTAATCAATATCGGTTGGCTTTAGTTCAATGCATTTTATAACTTCAGTGACATGGGATAATTTTGATTAATGAATTACCAGAAGTTGGCATGTAATATATTGTGGAATACTTTGTAAAATACGATATTAAGTGTTTGATTGGGTGTTCTCTTGTCCAGGGTAGCTTCTTTGGTCCGAAGATGCCTCACATATGGAAAACATCAACGAGTACAAAAGATCGGCCGACACTATCATGTGCAACCTCTTGACAAAATTTCCCTCAACTACATCAAGTAGAACATAAGGTAATTTTTCCATTTTTTCCCACAATACAACACAACCAATAATTTTAAGAGCATTTATCAAAAGTTCCCAAAGTGTATTTCTTATGTACGAAAAACCGAATTTTGGACAAATTTTTCGGCTAATACATACAAATATTACGTGTTAAGCTGGTACCGAATCGTTCCACCATATTGTACGTCTCATAAAAGGTGTTATTTTGATTTGGATAATGCAGGTGGTCTAAGATGGGTTAGAAAGTGGCATGATTTGCACCAGTTACTTCTACTTATTTAGCTGTTCTATTCAATTGCTACATATATACAATAACTAAATAAACATAATTAACAAAAACAAAATAATAATAATAAATGTTAATAATATTATCAAATGTAAAAGATGTTCATGATTAATATTGTTTAGAACAAAGTGTTAGAAAGTAGTTACCTCCTTTTAGCCGTTTTATGGATTATGGTAACATCAATTATAGTTCTTAACCGTTTCATTTAACTTTTAATTAATTTTTACTATATATTTGTTCTACTAAATCCTAAAAATAAAAACCACAAATCAAAATACTTACCTGCTTTTAGTCGTTTTATGGATTATGGTAACATCAATTATAGATCTTAACCGTTTCATTTAACTTTTAATTACTTTTTAGTATATATTTGTTCTACTAAATCCTAAAAATAAAACCACAAGTCATACCCGTCCATCGGACGGGTTTTGCCACTAGTATATATATATATATATATATATATATATATATATATATATATATATATATTTGTAATCCTTCATAATTTTGTGAGATCTTTTTCCTAAAGACACAGATTTGCTTGCTATAATTCTTGGAAGTTTGGTTGAAGTGCTACTATGTATCCACGGATGGTTTGTGTCTAAACGCGGTTCGTTGTTCTGCAACCGCGGATAGCATTTTGATTTGTGGAGTCTACTACAGGGGCTGATTGATAACTTTTTCAAACGTATATTATTTCCCCCAAATCACGGATGGATCATTTATTTGATCTTCAAAACACTTCAATTGGCGCTGACTCCTAACCCTAATCACTTATCTCTGCATAATTCACTAATCCCACATCATAACCATCATTCATCACAATGGCTGAAAAGTATTCCACTTCACATAACCTTGTTGCTATTCTCACCAAGAATGATCGATCTGAAGGGTTTCATCAAATGATTGATTTCCTTGTTCACAGTTCTATTCACTATGCCTTAACTGTCACACCAACCATTTTTAAAGCCTACATACATCAGTTCTGGAGGAATGCTAAGCTTGAAAAGGTTGATGGAGTCGAGGTGTTTAGCACAGTTGTGGATGAGCATGCTATTTCTGTTACTGAGGAGATCATTAGGGTTGTTTTAAAGTTTGATGATGCTGATGGTGTTGATAATCTTTCAGATGTTGAGATTGTTGCTGGTTTGGAACGGTTAGGTTACACCCACAGAGGTGATAAGGTACAATATTTTAAGAGTTTGTTTTCAAAACAATGGAAGTTTCTTATTCATACCTTATTGATGTGTATGAGTAATAAGACCACAGGGTTTAATGACTTTCCTTCCAAAATTGCTACTGCTATTATTTGTTTGTCTGATGGAAGAAAGTTCAATTGGTCTAAGATGATATATGAGGGGTTAGTACAAAACATTAGGAAGAAGGGTAAATACTATTTATATCCTAGGTTTTTTCAACTGCTTGTGGAAAGTCAAATAGAGGAGCCTGTTGAGCATACTCAGGAATATGAAGTACATCATATGCTTTCTAAGGTTTTTGCACATATGAGGAATCAACCACAAAATGTACAAATTATAGATGTTCCTTTCTTTCCTCATATGCTTACTTTGCCTACTGATCATGAGTTTGATGCGGATTCTGAATCTCAACCCATAGACACTGTACCAACTGAAACCACTGCTGATGCACCTCCAAACCCGGATAGAATACCTGTAAACGCTGATAGTGTATCTCAACCCACTTCTTGTCAACCTCAAACCACTAATACACCTATTGTATTCACTGGAGACCAAGGGCACCGAGCTACCTCGAGGCTAGTGCTAGTGGTGTTGCTAATGAGGTTGTCACAGGTAGTGAAGGTGACATGATTGGAAGGGCTTCCACTACTGATTCATGCTTTGATGCCGGGTCAGGATAGTGGAAACATCAATAAGACCCAACCTTTGGAAACTCCTAATGTGGTGAGTTCCTTGGAACTTAACACAGGTGGAGGAATCCCTAGCCAATTCGCTAATACAGTATAGTTGTTCAGGCTAGGTCTGATGCTATGTTTTCTATATCCAAGGATTCACCTCTGAGCAGCATTATGAGCTTGAAGTGATGAGGATCGTTTGGAACATGCACATGAATTGACGGATTCTGAGTTTGTACATGATGACTTTTCCAATGAACCACCTCTCGTCCCAGTTCACACAGGTTGAAGTGGGGAGGATATTCTTAAACGCTTAAATGAATTGACGGCTAAATGTACCAAGATGGAGGAGACGATCTCGAATCTAAAGGAGTTGGTTTTGTTTCATGGAAAAGACATTAGGAGATTGAAGCACAGAGTGATGGTTTTGGAAAAGGTAAGACGCCCTGGAGTTGCTGTTTTGAAAGCCATGAGAAGAAAGAAAAAGAAGATAGACTCCTCTCCAGCTCTGAATATGGAGGATGTATCCAAACAGGGGAGGAGTGAAGGCATAAATACAGGGGAAGCTGTTGATGTAGCTGTTAATGTATCTATGGAAGAAGATGTTGATAGTGGAGATCAAACATTTTGGTATCTGATAAAGATGGGAATGAGGCAGCTCTTGAAAATGTGAAGAAAGTTGTAGAAGATGTAGTACGAACACAAACACGATGGTATGTCCTGAAACCACCTAGTACTCTTTTAACCATGGTCAGCAGTATACGGCAACTATACCCACTACAATTATACCTACTGCTATCATAACCACTTCCACTGTTGTCACAACTCTCTCTGTATTATCACCTAAACATAAAGAATTTGAGAAAGAAGCTGCAAGTACATTGATAAATCTAAGAAAAACTTCATCTATTTCTACACCTATCATTGCACCTGTTTTATCTGTTCAATCTAATGCAACTAAACCCAAACCCAAAGGAAAAAGTTTAGTTATTGGTGAACCTTTGAAGAAGAAAGTGGTTAAATCGATATTGAAAAGGAAAAGGGGTTACAAGCATCGAGTGAAGTTTAAATCAAAAGCGAACAAGAAGCTTATGATGCGAGTATGCAAAGAACATAGTAATTTGAAGAAGAAACACTTTAGAGAAAAGAAAGCAAGCTGAAGAGGAAGCTAGTCAGAGATGGTTAGATATATGGTATGAATCACAAAACTTTCTTGAAGCTTCTCACCAAATACATGATGAATATACTGCACAAGAATGGAATTTGTTGGATGATGAGGAAAAAGCTAGGCTTTTGGGTGAATGGGCAAGGAAGGTCAATAAAGGAAGGAAACAAGTTATAAGAAAGAAACCTCCTTCAATGGCACAGATGAGGAATGTACTAATGAAAATTATTAAGAATTCAGTCATTCACATTTCTGAAAATCTTAGTAAATGTTCATTTGAAAGAATTCTTGAGATTTATAAAAGGTGTATGAAGATTAATCATGATGATTTCTGTCCAATGAATTCTAAAAAGGAAGAAGAGTGGATTAAAAAAGATGATGAGTGGATTCAAAGTAAAAGAAAGAGAAAGTCTGAGATTCTAGAGACATCTGATTCTAAAAGATTGAAAGAAGTTGAAGATGTTAATCAAATTGTTTCTTATGAGTTTCACATTAATGATGGAAGTGAAGGAGTTTGGAAAATTCAAAGACTCAACAATGAAGTTTATGAGTATAATAAATTTTCATAAATGCTTCAGTACTTTGAAAGAGATGATTTGATGAATCTTTGGAGACTTTACAAGAATAAGTTTGGTGATGTACATCCAAATGATTATCATGAGAGACTGGTCTATTATAACTTGAAGATTTTATTTGAACCAACTCATGATGAACCTGAGTGGAAAGTACTCTACAATGGTAATGTAACAAGATGGTTTTTATATCAAACTTGTGGAGTTCATGTTTTAACTGTTTCCGGAAAAGTTATTCACATGCTTGTAGAAGGTGATTATCCTCAGTTGAATAAGTATCCAGGAATTATAACTCATGTGAAGCCTGTATTATCAAGATGTTACCCTATGATGGTCAAGCTTATGATTTGTTGAGGAAATATGAGACAATTATTAAATCACATAAGTGTTTGGCTACATCCTCTAATTCGATGTTTTGCTTAAAGGAAACTTGAGAATTCTTTTGGAATGTATCAAGTTTAGGGGAGGATTGTTGGGTTTTTGGTTCCTTGAATCATGAATTACTTTAAGTACTGTAACCACGGACATAAGAATGTAACCGCTGATGAAGATAACCACGGCTAGTAGTAGTGTGTAACCACGGACAATATATTGTAACCACTGCTAGTCTTGTATAGTCGGTTTAGTTTATTGTATTAGATAAATATGGAAAAGATATTTATCTTGTAGGTTACGTATTGTATTATGTAAAGGACTCCTTAGTCTATAAAAGGAGGTTCTAGGTTAGATTAGATATACGTAAGTTTTATATCTAAGGTCGATACACTTCAAGGTTGCAAAACCCTAATACTGTAAGAGTATTCGAATTAATAAATAATATTGAGGTGTTGAATGTTAACTGTTCTTCTTCTTAAGATTAAGTGTTAAATTCCGCGTAATACTTAATAAGCTTTTGCTCTAAGTCAGTTTCTATATTAGATCGTTTGCTCAACTAGGATCAACATTTGCCTTTCTAGGCAAAGGGTATTTATAGTTAGTTACATGAGACGCCTCCTACGGGTTGTGGATCAGGCATACAGTGGGTAAAGACTCGTCCGTCCTCTACGGTGTTAATTAACAAACTACTAACTATCACTAAATGAATACGACTACGAGCTTTCTAACGAATACATAGACTTGAGGTGACCGACTCTTTAACTACCGGATTTTCTAAATCCTAACAATCTCCCCCAAAGGGAGGTTACCTCAATTATAAAAAGATATTATATTTTGGTGTTCTTGGATTCTTGATAAGTTCTTTGCTCTGTAGCTCGTAGTCTTTGATTCTTCATGTTCTGCATGTTTTGTTCATTAAGTGAAGATCTTTAACTGATCTACGTGATGGTGAGTTTCTTTGAGCCAGCTTTAAGATCATCAGCCACAGCAAATCTCTGACTCATCCTTTGTTGTCACTTTATGTAAGTTGTGACATTTGGACCGACATGCTCACATTTTGGATCATGATATCTTCCGAAGTGAGTGTGTTGTGTGAGCATGCGGTTATGGATTGACTCCTCAATTCTCGATCAGTCGCAACGGCGTGTCCGAAATCCGTGTGTCCCTACAGACAATAGTTAGCAATAAAGCGGACGAAGGTATCTTTGATCACTTTTGTTGAATGGGGTTACAAGAACCACGGTTCCCCGTTGATCAGTACAAGTACTACCTGTGATCAGGTATGTTGGAATCACTCCTAAACAATTCAAGTGTTAGTGATTCATATGTAATAGTTAGCTTAATATGGCTTTTATGTTAGTAATCATGCCAAGGCTTATGTAGAAAGCCCATGATCCTTGGCCCAAGTCCAATAAGGAAAGGAAGGGACTAGGAGTGTTGCCCTAGCTCCCTCTCCTATAAATAGTCTTGTAATACCCTCACTTGAGGGTTGGTTGTTCAATTTCATTCTCTTTCACTTCATACGCATAACCATTCCTTATTCATACGCATAAGTGTTTGTTTGTTATTGTTCAACCGATCTAGTCTCTTCTCTATTTATTCTATTGATACTTGTGTTACTAATATGGGAACCTAACAGTGTTACGTTTAAAAACTCATTTTTTACACTTTTCAATCCAAGATTCTTGTACTTTCAATGTTTTTAAGTGTTAAAATTTTAGTTTTAAGCAAAAAGTTTCGAACTTTACGTGTTTTTCCTTAGTTTTAAACTTGGTTTTATATGCGTGTTCATCATTACGCATAAGGTATTTTGAAGTTTTGGATCATCAAGTTTCACACTTTTGTGTTATTTTGGTGATATTGAAGCTGTTTCATCATAAAAAATCTGGTTTAGAAACATCTTTGGGCAAAAATCATTTTTGGTAAAGTTCTACGCATAACGAAACCCTAAATTTACGCATAAGAGTTCCTTTGTTTGATCTTCTGTTTCGTGGATTACTCAGTTTTTTCTTGCTTGGATAAGCCTGAAAACACTTCGACTTTGGATATCTTTTGCAATCGATAGTGTAAAAGATCTTTTGGGTAAAACCCAAATCTTACGGGTAAGCTCAACCCTTACGCGTAGAACTTTTTCCGCATAAGATTTTCTTACGCCTAAGCCCTGTCTTACGCATAAGCTAATCCTACGCCTAAGTTTTCTACGCCTAACTTTCTGTTTACGCATAACTTTAGTGTTTTCTCATTTTACGTAAGCTAATCCCTACGCACATAACTATTGTCGTTACGGCGTATCTTTGGTGTTTTACGCATAAGTGGTACTTTGCTTTTCTGTGATTTCTATGCCTAAGGATACTTCATCAACAACGGTTCATTCGACTAGAAAGATCCATTTAACAACACAAGTTTTCAACATGTCACAACCACCATACTCTAGCTATTTTCCTTACACTTATAATCAACAAAAACAACAACAACAACAACATGGTTTGGCAAGATGTGTGAAGCCTTAAGTAGCCAACAATCAATTCATGAAGCTGGCTCACTTGATAGACCTCCAATGCTCACTCCCAGAAATTATGATCAATGGGTGATAAGGTTCTTTAGGTTTTGTGATCTAAAGAAGCCACATGGAAAGTTCTTAAAGAAGGTCATTATGGAAGGTCCATTTCTGATGCTCATCAAGTTGTCACACCTGCAGATCCTAATGCCAATCATGTTAGGAATTAGAAATTCCGTGTATTAAAGAGTCGGTCACCTCAAGTATATGTAATCATTAGAAAGCTCGTAGTCACGAGTATTTTTTATGTTAAGTAGTATTTAGTTTAGTAACACCGTGGAGGACTGACGGTCTTTAACCACTGTATGCCTGATCCACAGCCCGTTGTGTGGCGTTTTATTGTAAGACTATAAATACTCTCTACCTTCCAAGGTAGAGAGTTGGAGCTCATAATAAGAATTTTCTTTCTCTCACTAAAGTTCCCTAAACCTCTAACTTTCTCTCTCTAGAATTCCACTTATACGCTTACTTTGTGTTATGGTTTGATGTGTATGTGAAATCCAATATCCTACAATTGGTATCAAGAGCCAAGGTTAGATCATATCTTACACATCTTTGGATTTCTAGTGGTTTTAGGTGGTTTTGAGTTTGAAAAAGTTTAGTGGTTTTTGCATCATTTGGTTGATTTCTTGTGTTAAAGCTTGGATTTTGTTAGTACTTTTGTGTTTAGAATCATCACAAGTGTTTAGGTTTTCATTTGGCAAGCTTGAATCATCTTGGTTGGGTTGTTTTGGATTGAAAAGTGGTGTTTGTGAAGTTTTCTAGCTAGCGACTTGATCTACGGATAGCTTTTCTTGCTAGCTACTTGCTTTACATTTTGGTAGCGAGTTGCAGTTTGTGGAGTTAGCGATTTAGGCCTAGCGACTTGCCTAGTGAGACAAGCCGACAAATAGTACAAGTAGTGGAATCTCCACTACGGGTAGCGACTTGGTGGAAGTTAGCGACTTGTACTTTATATTGTTAGCGACTTGGTGTTAGCAAGTTGGTACCTAGCGAGTTGCTATTTAGCGACTTGAATATTTAGCGACTTGGTGCTTAGCTTAATTGTCACAAAATTTTGTTAGCGACTTGGATTGTAGCGAGTTGTTACATAACGACTTGGAACTTTAGCGACTTAGCACTTAGCGATTTGGTTCACAATTTTCCTAGCGACTTGAGTGATTTCCTTTAAATACGGTTTTCTCTTGATTTAGTAAAATCCCGTGAAAGAATCTATTTCCGGTTTAATCATAGAGTTATAAAATCTCGTTTAACTTGTCATCATGTCTACCAACATTCCTACAATCATCTCCATCGCTGTCGAGGATGTTCAAGCAGTGGTTCGACACTCGTCCACCCATGCTTGATGACTCATGACTCTTGGGCTCAACGAATCGATTGTACTGCCTTGGAAAGAAAATGGGTCAACATTCTCAAATCCATTGATGAAGGACCTTACCGAGTTGAAACTACTAGAGATATACTTGATATTGCTGAAGATGGAACTTTGATTTACGGAATGGACAGACCAAAGATGTATGATGAGCTTGATGATAAGGAGTAAAAGAGATTCGATGCGTGATATCGAGCTTCCAACATTATCTTGCAAGGTCTTCCAAAGGACATCTACAAGCTTATCAATCACAACATCGAGGCAAAAGGCAGATGGGATAATGTCAAGATGCTTCTTTCGGTTCTGAATTAACTATGGAAGACAGAGAATCACAACTCTATGATGAATTTGAGCACTTCAAGATGAAACCAAATGAGAGTGTCTATGAGTACTATGTGAGATTTCATAAGTTGGTGAATGACATGAGGAACATCGGAATGACTATGCCTAACATTCAGATGAACTCAAAATTTGTAAACAACATGAATCCCGAATGGCACAAATTTGTTACTTCTGTGAAGCTCACTAAAGGATTGAAGAATACAAACTATGAGCAACTCTATGCCTTCCTTCTTCAGAATGAGAGACATGCCATGTTTGAAAAGAGGATTCTTGAACAATTCAAAACAAATCCAGGAGAGACAAGCTCATCAAATGATTCAACCGCCTTCTACTCAAACATTGGAATTACCACTAAAGCTTCACAAGTTATACCCATGGGTGATGGAACCCACAAACTCATTCCCGATCCAATGTTCAAACAAGCCGATGTTGATGCACACGTGGTAACTTCATTAATCAACTGGCTCTCCTGATTAGTCAAAACATGAATTCTCTCCCACAAACCAACAACCACCTCAGAACAGCTTCTAACCCACACAATCAAGCTACTTTCAGAGATGGGAAAATTGTTGTGCAACCAGTTCGGAAAGACAGATGATCAAGGAAGAGGAGGAGTGGTAGAGGTTATGTTGGTAATCGAATCGAGGAAGGAATGGAAATCAAGGTCAAACTAAGCCGATCAAATGCTATAATTGTGGTGGTGAGGGACACATTGCAAGAAATTGCACATCTCCAAAAGCGCCCACGAATGCCGATTACGTCAGAGATAAGATGCTGCTTGTACAAGCTCAGGATAATGGTGCTGCGTTGGATGAAGAGGAGTTGTTGTTTCTTGCTGAGGGCAATGCCAAGACCTATGATGCAGATGTGGATGAGCAACCAATTCAGAGATAGGTCACAATCATCGAATGCCTTTCAAGTCGCCGATTGTGATGCATATGACTGATGTGGATGATGGACCTATCGCACACACAATTTTATGGCTAGCATTTCTCCAATGGTTTCTCCCAAGGTCTCTTCTTCACCACAAGCTGGCCCATCCAAAGACAAACTCATCTCAGAGGTATTAAAACTATACGATGATGCTGATGTGCAAAAGATGCATGACAAAGTACAATCAACTGAAACTATTGAATCAAATATTGAAAATATGGGTAATATCAATGTTGTCCCATATGATCAATATGTGAAACAAAGTGAAAGTGAAATTGTATCAAGTGATGCATCTTCTGCAGTCAACAATGACTATGATTTTGATGAATACACGCATGTGCCCCTCGATGATCTCTGTTATCTCTGAACTAAATGCCTATAAAGAACGTGTTGCTATTTATGAACAACGTGCAAAATTTAAGTTGACCACCCGTGAGCAGGAAATGGATGACCAAATGCGTACAACTATTAGAAAAGTAGGTTTAGAGAAGAAGTATTAAAACAAGAGTTAAACTCCTGACAAGAAAAACTTTCAAAAGCGCTAAGCAAAAACAAGAACTTCAAGAAAATGTTAAAATGCTTAAGCAAGAATTCATGCTAAGGAATCAAAACTTTTGAATGATTTTTCTAATCTAAAACTTTGAAAAACAAGCTTGAAAATAAGTTGTACGTACAAGGAAACACCATTCAGACCGCTCACATGATCACTAAGCATAGAGTCCTAAGCGATAAGCATAGCATTCCCCTTGTTGAGGAACCAAATCCAGAGGTCATTAAAAAGGCTAGAAATGCTCATAAGGTTCTTTATGATGGCAAGGAAATCCTTAAACCTAGACAGAAACCTAGTTGCGCTGAGTGCACGAGGAAGATAAGAAATCAGATGAAATCACTAGGGAAAAGTTAAACAAGAAACTAGATGATCCAAAATGTAAAGAAAAGAAAGTAATCATCACACCCCATGATTACAAAAAGGAGAATTGGATTGCCTTAAACAAGTTTAAGCCTCAAACATTGTTAACTCGAACAAGTGTTCTGGAAAATGGATTTAGATAAGCAGAAAGCTGAAAATATTGTTGAAACCAACCCTTCCCTTTGGAAAATGCCTAGAGCGATGTGTATCCTCCAAATACACCAATGCATCTAGTTCCTAGAACAATTGCCACTAAAAGCAAGACCTTAATCAGCCAATATGTTATCTTTCAACTATTTGTTGATTTTGAGAAAACTTGCAAGAAAAGGATCACACCCAACGGTATAATCAAGGAGAAAGAGGTTTTGAGCAAATGAAAGAATGTTATTTAACGAAGGTCATCCCTTTCTTTAAACAACTAAAAGATCACTTTGAGAGTCTTAAAAAGGGAATGAATTCAGATATTAAAGAAATGGAAAAGGAATTTGATGCAATGATAGTTGAGGTTAGTGACTATGAGCGAGCATTAAAATATAATGAGATTGAAAGGAAGAACTTGCATACACTAAATGAGAATATGATTTCTGAATGTATTGCTCAAGATGTGTTTTTCACCGCTACAAATTGTTCTATTAATGCTTCTCAATTTCATGAATTATCTGTTGCCCCGAAAGTCTCCCATGATCGTGTCATTGAGCTTGAAAAAACTAATTCTAAATTAAACGAGAAAATTGAACTGGATGATCACGACAATTTGGTTAAACATTTTTCTAAACTAGAGAGTTGAGCATTTTAATTTACAACTAAAATATCAACATCTTAAAGAAAATGTCAAAACTTCAAATATCAAGACATCCTCAGATGCTCCAGAGTTTGATGCAGCTTTTCAAATTAACAAACGTGATGAACAGATTCAAGCTCATTGCAACACGATCCGAAAGTTGAAAGCCCAAATCTCTCAATTAAAGGGTCAAAAGAACAATATGACAGCTCCCAAATGCCTCCTCCTTTAGATTCTCCGAATTCTCAAACTTTTCATCTTCAAAACTTAGTTAATGCCTTACAAAAGGAAAACGAGTTTTCTAGAAGAAAATGAAAAAGTTAAACGACATTTTAAAGAGTTATATGATTCAATAAAAGTCACCCGTGACCAAAACAACGAAAAAATAACGCCTTTACAAAAGGAAATTGAGAATCGAGAAGTCGTGGAAATGGGAAACTACCACTTGTTTTCAATAAGAATGTTGTCTCAAAGTCACAATTAGATTGCAAATACCTGTGATGCTTAAATATATTCCTCCTCATCTTAGGAATAATGAACATGCTTTTCATGACTACTGTGCTCACCTTAAGGATAGTCTAGAATGTCTCCGTGAGATTGTCCAAGAGGATTTCATTAACAAACCTCTTGATAGTGAAATTAGGTTTGCTTGCCTCCGGGCCAAACGATCTCAAGAGTTGCTAGAATGTGTAATTGCAACATGTCCCAAAGCCTTAACCTTAGGTGAAAAGGCAAAGTGTGATGCCTTGTTCTATGCCTAGTGTCGAGCCTTCAAACCATTCTAGGCCCAATTTTAAGAAAGTATACATCAATGTGTCGTCTAGTAATATAGATCCTTGCACGTCTAGTTCAGGAATGCAAAAATTAGATCAACCAACTAATGTTCCCATAATTTCCTCTACAGGAGTAATCAATGACATTAAAGCGAGCAGGTCAAAGTCTCAAGACAATACAAGGAATGATAGGACCTTGCAAGCTAAAATGTGCATTGGAAGAGAGTAGAAGACCAACCTAGGATCTTTAAGCTTGAGTTGAATAAAACGAATCGTGTTGATTCTAGTATTAGCCTTAGGCGTACTGTAATTAATTCGAATTCTGATACTATTTGCAAACCTTGTAATGATGTCCGCTTGAATTATGTTGCTAATCATGAATGTGGTGTGAATGCTTTGTCTAATGCTGTCAAATGCCCGTTAAAATTGTTAATGCTAATAATCGTGCAAAGAAGGCAAAAAGGCAAAAACGAAAGATTGTTAGAAAAAAGTGGAAACCCACAGGAAGAACTTTTATAAAGATAGGTTATTATTGGATACCTTTTGGCCATAAGAATAATCAGTTTTGCTCTCAAACAGCTAAGATTATGCCCACTAGAAAATGGATGCCTCTGGTAGAACTATTCCGTTAAGAAGTGAACATACTTTGAATAGGTCAAATACGAGACACCAAAGCATTGCATCTATTCCCAATGATTCCATTGCTTCTACTTCGATATGGATGTTTCTATTTCGTGTGGGTGTTCCACCACTGGTTACTAACCAAGTGGAACCCATTCTTGCATAGGGATCCCAATTATCCACTTATCCATTCTTGTATGTGTTCAACTGCAGATCGTTCAAATCGTTCTATGGTACCGGACTCAGGTTGTTCCAAGCATATGACTGGAGACCGGTCGCGGCTCATGAACTTCGTGAGAGCAAATTCATCGGACAGTAGATTCGGTAATGATCATTTCGGTGCAATTATGGGTTATGGTGATTATGTTGTTGGTGATAGTGTTATCTCTAGAGTATACTATGTGGAAGGTCTTGGTCATAATCTGTTCTTTGTCAGTCAATTCTGTGATTATGATCTAGAAGTAGCCTTCAGAAAACATACTTGTTTTGTTAGAGAACTTGATGGTAAGGAACTTTTAAGAGGAACTCGTGGTTCAAATCTTTACACCATCTCTATCGATGATATGATGAAGTCTTCTCCCATCTGCTTGTTGTCAAAGGCTTCTAAAACAAAGTCATGGTTATGGCATCGCCGTCTCAATCACTTGAACTTCGGCACCATCAATGATCTCTCCAGAAAGGACTTAGTTGTAGGTTTACCTCGACTAAAGTATGAAAAGGATCATCTTTGTTCAGCATGTCAATTGGGAAAAAGCAAGAAGTATGCCCATTAACCCAAACCTACTAACTCTGTCACAGAAGTTCTTCATATAATTCATATGGATTTATGTGGACCAATGAGAGTGCAGAATATCTTTGGGAAGAAATATGTGTTAGTTGTGGTTGATGATAACTCTAGATTTACCTGGGTCAAGTTCTTAAGGACAAAGGATGAAACTCCTGATATCATCATCAAACTCATCAAACAGGTGCAGGTTCGACTTAACAAAACCGTCAGAATTATCCGGACAGACAATGGAACTGATTTTGTTAACAAACAACTTAGTGAATTTTATGAAAGCATTGGAATCAGCCATCAAAGAAGTGTTCCACGAACTCCTCAACAGAACGGTGTATTTGAAAGACGAAATCGAAAACTCTGTAGAAGCCGCTAGAACAATGCTGATTTACTCAAAGGTTCCAATGTTTCTCTGGGCTGAAGCTATTGCCACTGCATGCTACACACAAAATCGTTCCTGATTCACACGTTCATGGAAAAACTCCATATGAACTTGTCCACAACAGAAAACCTAATCTCTCATTCCTTCGTGTGTTTGGTGCTTTATGTTATCCAACTAATGAGGGCCAAGATTTAGGCAAACTTAAAGCTAAAGTTGACATTGGAGTATTTATAGGGTATGCACCAAAAGAAGGGATAATGAATCTACAACAAAGAAACCGAAACATCATGGAAACAATTCACGTACGTTTGATGAGTGATCGGTCAAATGGCTCCTGGACAATCAGTTCTGGAACCGCACTTCAAACCAGTCCCATTGGTTCATCCCTTGTTCCAAACTTTTCTCAAGAAACTCCATATGTACCTCCATCAGAAGATGATTTAAAGAAATTGTTTGATCCTATGTTTGATGAACTTTATGATCCAAGTACAATATGGTGTCGATCCCTACAAAGAGGCTGTTGTTCATATTCCTGGAATGAAGTCAATCCCTCAGTCTCCATATCATTAAGTCAAGAAGGCTGCTGTGATCCTTCAGTATCATCAACAAATCATCATTCTTCAAATGTACATCATGGAACTATTTCTGGCATCAATGATGAAGTTAATCCATTTGCTACTCCTGAAGATGCTCGTTGAAAAACATATTTGCTCCGAATCTTCATCGAACCATCTCTTCAGGCGGACATCGACTCTGCTACTTCAGTCCCTCAACAACTACCAAATGAAAACATCAAAAAGGACTCACGATCATCCATTAGACAACATCATTGGAAATCCTTCTCGTCCAGTATCAACACGGAAACAACTTGCAACCGATGGCTTGTGGTGCTTCTTCAACTCCGTACTCTCTAAGATCGAACCAAAAGATGTCAAAACCGCCATGAATGAAGATAGCTGGTTCAATGCCATGCAAGAAGAAATTCATGAGTTTGATCGATAAGATGTATGGGAGTTAGTTGTACTGCTCAGATTGTTGCTAGGATTATTGCTCTAAAATGGATCTTCAAAGTGAAACTTGATGAGCATGGTGATGTGTTGAAGAACAAGGCTCGATTAGTTGCTAAAGGATACCGTCAAGAGGAGGGTATAGACTTTGAAGAATATTTTGCTCTTGTTGCTCGAATCGAGCGGAAATTAGAATCTTTTTGGCTAAGCTGCAAGTAAGAACATGGTAGTCTATCATGGACGTGAAGACGGCATCCTGAGACGGAGATCTTAATGAAGTCGTCTATGTCAGCCAACCTGAAGGCTTTATGAATCCAGACATCCTACACCGTTTATCGTTTGAAGAAGGCTAGTATGGTTTAAAGCTAGCCAAGGGCATGGTATGATACGCTATCAAAGTTTCTTCTATCTACCGGATTCAGCAAAGGAGTAGTTAATCCAACATTGTTCACAGAAAAGTCAGGCAAACATTTAATTCATGTTCAAATTAATGTTGATGATATCATTTTTGCCTCGACTGACCCAATGAGTGATTGTGACGGTTTTTCATGAAATGAGTTCAAAATTTCAAATGTCAATGATGGGACAAATGTCATTTTTCTTGGGACTACAAATTTCACAAAGTGCCGGAGGCATTTTCATAAATCAATCTAAATATGCTACTGAGATCTTAAATAAATTTGGATTTGATTCAAGTGACCCTGTTGACACTCCCATGATTGATCGAACCAAACTAGATGAGGACCACTCAGGGATCATGATTGACCAAACGAAATATCGTAGTATGATTGGATCCCTGATGTACCTCACTGCTAGTAGACCAGACATCTTGTTCGCTGTTTGCATGTGTGCTAGATACCAAGCTAAGCCTACTAAAAAGCACCTTGAAGCGGTTAAACGGGTCTTTCGGTATCTCTAAGGAACCATCAATATGGGACTCTGGTACCCGAAGGACACCGGTATGTCACTAACAGCCTATGCAGATGCTGATCATGCAGGATGTCAAGATACTCGTCGAAGTATGTCTGGAGGTGCTCAGTTTTTGGGTGATAAGCTTGTGAACTGGTCTTCAAATAAGCAAATGAGTACTTCTCTTTTCCTCTACAGAGGCAGGAATACATAGCCATGTCATCTGTTGTGCTCAAATCCTTTGGATGAGATCTCAATTAACTGACTATGGCTTGGTATTTAACAAAATCCCTCTGTACTGGGATAATAAAAGTGCTATTGCTCTTTCATGCAATAACGTTCAACACTCAAGAGCTAAGCATATCGACATTCGTCATCATGTCATCAGGAACAAGTGGAAAGGTGTGTGGTGGAACTCTATTTTGTGAGGTCTGAATATCGGTTAGCAGACATCTTCACCAAAGCTCTTCCAAGAGAACGTTTTGAGTTGATACTTCCACGACTAGGCTTGAAAGCCAAAACCAAAACACTCAAACGTCTTCAGGAAGAAAGCGAGGAGTAAAGTCTATCTTCATCTATCTCTTGTAAATATTTTTTCGAAAAACAAAATACAAAATTATAAAACTTTCAAAATCCATAAAAATCGAAAAATTGAAAATCTTCAAAAATATTGTCAATTTGTCATGTTTTTCTCGATTCGATAATATCTACGGTCTTTGTTCTGTCATTCAAAGAATGACACGGGACTTTAGATGTTGTTCGAATTCTTAAAAAAAATAAAAATAAAAATTTTGAGAGAAAGAAAAAAATGGTTTATTGTCATGTTAGAATTAACCAAAATCAAAGAAAGAACAGAGCCATACTTTATCATGTTTTCAAAATTCCATGCTCGATTCTAAAACATTTATCTGAAAACTAACTGCTAAAAAAATAACTCGGACTCTATTTTTGATAATCATGGACTTTATTTGTCAAAATATCTATCTCTCAATCAACAACCTATGTCATTGATTGAGGAGGAGAATGATTTCAATTAAATTAAAAGTTATTTGGCATTCAATTGTTTTCAAAAGATAATCATGCATGTTTAACCAATGGAGTATAAAATCTCAAAATCCGATCATTATCGGTTAAAAGCGCTTTCATAATCAAGTCACAATTCTCCCCAAAAGCTTTCAAAATCAATTTAAATCTATAAGAGATCACAAATCTCAAATGATTTGATAATTGTGATCGGGGAAGAATGTGTGATTTAAATGGATTTAAAGCGATAATTGGTAAATGGTTTTATAAGGATGTACAAGCTCTCCCCACATGTGACAAACGATTTCAAATTTTCCATGCACATGTTGAGGGGAAGCATCTATCTTAAACCTATGATTTGAAACGTGATCACTTATCTCAATAATGCGAGGTTCCCTCTAGTATGTGCAAAACTCTTTTCAAATCTCGAGGCACATATTGAGGGGAGCAAAATCATGAAAACCTCATCCTTCCCAAAATGCTTTATCTACTTGATTCGATTAGGGAAGTGATGTTGATATTTTTAGAAAATGGTAATCAAAGAAGTTAATTCTTTCTCTTGCCTCCGTGTGGAAAACTATTTCAAATACTTGATTCACATGTTGAAGGAGAGTTCTTCTTCTAAAATATCAAAACAATTCGGTACAAAATGCTTTGATAATATATCACAAGTATCTGGATTGATTTTCAAATGGTTTTCAATTGGTTCCTATGGCGGATGAACAATACCAAATAGACCGACCAACTTTACTTTATGTATGGTGATATAAGGATGATAAGGTTAGGAATTTTGTTCCCATGATCCCTGACGGAGGGATCTACCGGGGACTATCCACTAGATAGTGTAGAGTTCTTAGGTATGATGATAAAAGGAGAAAAATGAGATATGGGAAGAGTGCGAGGCTAAGGCGAGCTAGTCTTGGAATAAACCCAACAAGGTTCTAGTTATGAAGTCTCGGTAAGCACTGAAGGGGTTGAAGAATGAAAAGAATTGAATGAGAAAAGGGTGAAAACAAATAGCCCTCCAATTATTCAACCTTAGGCGAAACGGGTTCAATTCATATCTTTGAGTATTACTAGGTAACTCGGTATTGAAGACAAGGCGTCATGGACCCATGGTATGCTTGCACTTCAACTTCCCAAACCACTCAAGTTCCTCTTAAGGGACTTGTTTCATTCTCGGGGAACCGTTATCTATCGACTTTCTCTTAGAGATTGTTGATATTGAAGAAGGAGACCCTCTCCTAGTCTCGATAGGATCCAAATGCACAAATTGAGTCTAGAGCCACGAGATCATCAATAAATCTCATTAGGACACTTTCAATTGAAGACTCTCTGTTACACATGTGGAAGAGAATTATATCTTGAGTCCTACGCATTATCCTTGTGGTATTGCGAACACCATAGTGATGTGTTTACATATTCCTTTGTGAAGATGGAAAGCCTACGGAGCCAACATCTAACAAGCTCCTGGTAGGTGGCATGTGAGATCTATTATTTAGATCAACCATGTGACAAGCTGAGCGAAACAATGGGGCGATTCAATCTTTTGAATCAATCACGGTTCAGTTATGGATTGGCCGGATACCTTTGAAAAACCGGTCTTTGTGCTTTAAAACTCTTTTCATTATGTCGCCGTGTACTAATTTTCAAATCAAAAGGTGTTTTATGATTGATAATTGATTTTCATTAAAACCTTCGTTATATTGCAAAA
>OU343223.1:207607430-207618933 GCA_910596185.1 Chrysanthemum makinoi | reverse complement strand
TATGATTTTTCCCAATTGACATGCTGAACAAAGATGATCCTTTTCATACTTTAGTCGAGGTAAACCTACAACTAAGTCCTTTATGGAGAGATCATTGATGGTGCGAGAAGTTCAAGTGATTAAGGCCGATGCCCCATAACCATGTCTTTGTTTTGAAAGCCTTTGACAACAAAGCGGTGGAGACTTCATCCTATCTTCTATAGAGATGGTGTAAAGATTTGAACCACGAGTTCCTCTTAAAAGTTCCTTACCATCAAGTTCTCTAACAAAACAAGTATGTTTTTAAAGGCTACTTCTAGATCGAATCGCGAATTGACGACAAAGAACAGATTATGACTAAGACCTTCCACATAGTATACTACAGGATAACACCTCACCAACAACATAATCACCATAACCCATAATTGCACGAAATGATCATTACCGAATCTACTTGTCCGATGAATTTGCTCCACGAAGTTCATGAGCGCTGACGGTCTCAGGTCATATGCTGAAACGCGGCGAGTCGGGTACCCACGAGCGATTTGAGCGAT
The DNA here is from genome assembly GCA_910596185.1 of Chrysanthemum makinoi. NCBI lineage: Eukaryota > Viridiplantae > Streptophyta > Magnoliopsida > Asterales > Asteraceae > Chrysanthemum > Chrysanthemum makinoi. Next base: position 207,618,400 of record OU343223.1, on the reverse strand, counting down.
GCTGCAGTTGACCTGACAAGAATGGATAGCCGGATAATTGGGATCCCCATGCAAGAATGGGTTCCACTTGGTTAATATGATGGTGGAACACCCACATGAGAAAAGAAACATCCATATCAGTAGAAGCAATGGAATCATTGGGAATAGATATCTTCTGGTGTTTGTATTTGACCTATTCAAAGTATGTTCACTTCTTAAGGGAATAGTTCTACCGATGAGCATCCATTTTCTAGTGGGCATAATCTTAGCGATTTGAGAGCAAAAGCTGATTATTCTTATGGCCAAAATGTATCCAATAATAACCTATCTTTATAAACAATCTTTTGTTTTTGCCTTTTTGCCTTCTTTTGCCGCACGCGATTATTAGCGTTAACAATTTTAACTGGGCATTTGGCAGCATTAGACAAAGCATTCACACCACATTCATGATTAGCAACAATTCAGCAGACATCATTACAAGGTTTGCAAATAGTATCGAATTGAATTAATTCTGATCGCCTAAGGTAATACTAGAATCAACACGATTCGTTTTATTCAACTCAAGCTTAAAGTTCCTAGGTTGGTCTTCTCCTCTCTTCCAATGCACATTTTTAGCTTGCGAGGTCCTATCATTCCTTGTATTGTCTTGAGACTTTGACACTTTCGCTTTAATGTCATTGATTACTCACAGAATTATGGGAACATTAGTTGGTTGATCTACTTTTGCATTCTGAACTAGGCGTGCAAGGAATCGTATTACTAGGCGACACATTGATGTATACTTTCTTAAAAAGCGGGCCTAGAATGGTTTGAAGGCTAGGCACTAGGCATAGAACAAGGCATCCATGACTTGCCTTGCTTTTTAAGGTTAAGGATTTGGGACATGTTGCAATTACACCATTCTAGCGACTCTTGAGATCGTTTAAGCACGGAGGTAAGCAAACCTAACTTCACTATCAAGAGGTTTGTTAATGAAATCCTCTTCGACAATCTCACGGAGACATTCTAGACTATCCTTAAGGTGAGCACGGTAGTCATGAAAAGCATGTTCATTATTCCTAAGATGAGGAGGAATATATTTAAGCATCACGTGTATTTGCAATCTATGGGTGACTTTGAGACAACATTCTTATTGAAAACAAGTGGTAGTTTCCCATTTCCATGACTTCTCAGATTCTCAATTTCCTTTTGTAAAGACGTTATTTTTTCGTTGTTTTGGTCACAGGTGACTTTTATTGAATCATATAACTCTTTAAAATGTCGTTTAACTTTTTCATTTTCTTCTAGAAAACTCTCGTTTTCCTTTTGTAAGGCATTAACTAAGTTTTGAAGATGAAAAGTTTGAAATTACGAGAATCTAAAGGAGGAGGCATTTGGGAACCTGTCATATTGTTCTTTTGACCCTTTAATTGAGAGATTTGGGCTTTCAACTTTCTGATCGTGTTCTAATGAGCTTGAATCTGTTCATCACGTTTGTTAATTTGAAAAACTGCATCAAACTCTGGAGCATCTAAGGATGTCTTGATATTTGAAGTTTTGACATTTTCTTTAAGATGTTGATATTTTAGTTGTAAATTAAAATGCTTAGCCTCTAGTTTAGAAAAATGTTTAACCAAATTGTCGTGATCATCCAGTTCAATTTTCTCAGTTAATTTAGAATTAGTTTTTCAAGCTCAATGACACGATCATGGGAGACTTTCAGGGCAACAGATAATTCATGAAATTGAGAAGCATTAATAGAACAAGTTGTAGCAGTGAAAAACACATCTTGAGCAATACATTCAGAAATCATATTCTCATTCAGTGTATGCAAGTTCTTCCTTTCAATCTCATTATATTTTAATGCTCGCTCATAGTCACTAACCTCAACTATCATAGCATCAAATTCCTTTTCCATTTCTTTAATGTCTGAATTCATTCCCTTTTTAAGACTCTCAAAGTGATCTTTTAGTTGTTTAAAGAAAGGGATGACTTCAGTTAAATAACATTCTTTAGTTTGCTCAAAACCTCTTTCTCCTTCAGTTATACCAGTGGGTGTGATCCTTTTCTTGCAAGTTTTCTCAAAATAAAAAAATAGTTGAAAGATAACATATTGACTGATTAAGGTCTTGCTTTTAGTGGCAATTGTTCTAGGAACTAGATGCATTGGTATATTTGGAGGATACACAGTCGCTCTAGGCATTTTCCAAAGGGGGGGGTTGGTTTCAACAATATTTTCAGCTTTAACGCTTATCTAAATCCATTTTCCAGAACACTTGTTAGGGAGTTAACAATGTCTGAGGCTTAAACTTGTTTAAGGCAATCCAATTCTCCTTTTGTAATCATGGGTTGTGATGATTACTTTCTTTTCTTTACATTTTGGATCAACTAGTTTCTTGTTTAACTTTTCCCTAGTGATTTCATCGATTTCTTATCTTCTCTCTATGCACTCAGTAGCAACTAGGTTTTACTGTCTAGGTTTAAGTATTTCCTTGCCATCATAAAGAACCTTATGAGCATTTCTAGCCTTTTTAATGACCTCTGGATTTGGTTCCTCAACAAGGGGAATGCTATGCTTATAAACTTAGGACTCCATGCTTAGTGATCATGTGAGCGATCTGAATGGTGTTTCCTTACGTACAACTTATTTTCAAGCTTGTTTTTCAAGGTTTTTAGATTAGAAAAATCATTCAAAAGTTTTGATTCCTTAGCGAAGTCTTGCTTAAGCATTTTAACATTTTCTTGAAGTTCTTGTTTTTGCTTAGCAGTTTTTGAAAGTTTTTCTTGTAAGGAGTTTAACTCTTGTTTTAATACTTCTTCTCTAAACCTACTTTTCTAATAGTTATGCGCATTTGGTCATCCATTTCCTGCTAACGGGTGGTCAACTCAAATTTAGCACGTTGTTCATAAATAGCAACACGTTCTTTATAGGCATTGATCTGGAGATAACAGACATCATCGAGGGCACATCGGTGTATTCATCAAAATCATAGTCATTGTTGACTGCAGAAGATGCATCACTTGATACAATTTCACTTTCACTTTGTTTCATATATTGATCATATGGGACAACATTGATATTACCCATGTTTTTGATATTTGATTCAATAGTTTCAGTTGATTGTACTTTGTCATGCATCTTTTGTACATCAGCATCATCGTATAGTTTTAATACCTCTGAGATGAGTTTGTCTTTGGATGCGCCAGCTTTTGGTGAAGAAGAGACCTTGGGAGAAACCATTGGAGAAATGCTAGCCATAAAAATTGTGTGTGCAGTAGGTCCATCATCCACATCAGAGTCGTATGCATCACAATCAGCGACTTGAAAGGCGTTATGATGATTGTGACCTATCTCACTGAATTGGCTTGCTCATCCACATCTGCATCATAGGTCTTGGCATTGCCCTCGGCAAGAAACAATAACTCCTCTTCATCCAACGCAGCACCATTATCCTGAGCTTGTACAAGCGAGCATCTTATCTCACGAAGTAATCAGGCATTCGTGGGCGTTTTGGAGATGTATAGTTCCTTGCAATGTGTCCCTCACCACCACAGTTATAGCATTTGATCGGCTTAGTTTGACCTTGATTTCCATTTCTTCATCGATTCTGATTACCAACATAACCTCTACCAGCTCCTCCTCTTCCTTGATCAAACTGTCTTTCCTGAACTGGTTGCACAACAATTTTCCCATCTCTGGCGGTAGCTTGATTGTCTGGGTTAGAAGCATTATGAGGTGGTTGTTGGTTTGTGGGAGAGAATTCATGTTTTGACTAATCGGGAGAGCGGTTGATTAATGAAGTTACCAGTGTGCATCGACATCAGGCTTGTTTGAACTTTGATCAGGAATGAGTTTGTGAGTTCCATCACCCATGGGTATAACTTGTGAAGCTTTAGTGGTAATCCCAATGTTTGAGTAGAAGGCAGTTGCATCATTTGATCTCCTGGATTTGTTTTGAATTGTTAAACAATCCTCTTTTCAAACATGGCATGTCTCTCATTCTGAAGAAGGAAGGCATAGAGCCGCTCATAGTTAGTATTCTTCAATCCTTTAGTGAGCTTCACAGAAGTAACAAATTTGTGCCATTCGGGATTCATGTTGTTTACAAATTTTGAATTCAGCTGAATGTTAGGCATAGTCATTCTGATGTTCCTCATGTCATTCACCAGCTTATGAAATCTCACATAGTACTCATAAACACTCTCATCTGGTTTCATCTTGAAGTGCTCAAATTCATCATACAGCTGTGATTCTCGGTCTTCAACAGGTTAGCTTCGAGAACCGAGAAAGAAGCATCTTGACATTATCCCATACAGACTTTTGCCTCATGTTGTGATTGATAAGCTTGTAGATGTCCTTTGGTAGACCTTGCAGTATAATGTTGGAAGCTCAGGATATCGCATCGAATCTCTTTTTCTCCTTATCGTCATGCTCATCATACATCTTTGGTGCGTCCATTCAGTAAATCAAAGTTCCATCTTCAGGTTATCAAGTATATCTCAAGTAGTTTCAACTCGGTAAGGTCCTTCATCAATGGATTTGAGAATGTTAACCCCATTTTCTTTTCCAAGGCAGTACAATCTGATTCGTTGAGCCCAAGAGTCATAGTCGATTCTGTCAAGCATGGGTGGGCGAGAATATGAACCATGCTTGAACATCCTCGGCAACAGTGGAGATGATTGTAGGAACGTTGGTAGACATGATGACAAGTTAAGCGAGATTTTATAACTCTATGATTAAGCGGAAATAGATTCTTTCACAGGATTTTACTGAATCAAGAGAAAACCGTATTTAAAGGAAATCACTCAAGTCGCTAGGAAAATTGTGAACCAAATTAAGCTAAGTGCTAAGTTAAGCTAAAGTTCCAAGAATCGTTATGTAACAACTCGCTACAATCCAAGTCGCTAACAAAATTTTGGCAACAATTCGCTAAGCACCAAGTCGCTAAATATTCAAGTCGCTAAATAGCAACTCGCTAGGTACCAACTTGCTAACACCAAGTCGCTAAAAATATAAAAGTACAAGTAGCTAACTTCCACCAAGTCGCTACCCGTAGTGGAGATTCCACTACTTGTACTGTTTCTCGGCTTGTCTCACTAGGCAAGTCGCTATGCCTAAGTCGCTAACTCCACAAACTGCAACTCGCTACCAAAATGTAAAACAATTAAGCTAGCAAGAAAAGCTTTCCGTAGATCAAGTCGCTAGCTAGAAAACTTCACAAACACCACTTTTCAATCCAAAAACAACCCAACCAAGATGATTCAAGCTTACCAAATGAAAACCTAAACACTTGTGATGATTCTAAACACAAAAGTACTAACAAATTCCAAGCTTTAACACAAGAAATCAACCAAATGATGCAAAAACCACTAAACTTTTTCAAACTCAAAAACCACCTAAAAACCACTAGAAATCCAAAGATGTGTAAGATATGATCTAACCTTGGCTCTTGATACCAATTGTAGGATATTGGATTTCACATACACATTAAACCATAACCCAAAGTAGGCGTATAAGTGGAATTCTAGAGAGAGAAAGTTAGAGGTTTAGGGAACTTTAGTGAGAGAAAGAAAATTCTTATTATGAGCTCCAACTCTCTACCTTGGAAGGTAGAGAGTATTTATAGTCTTACACTAAAATGCCACACGAGCTGTGATCAGGGCATCTGATGGGTAAAGACCCGTTCGTCCTCCACGGTGTTACTAAACTAAATACTACTTAACATAAAAGTACTGTGACTACGAGCTTTCTAACGATTACATATACTTGAGGTGACCGACTCTTTAATACCTGGAATTTCTAATTCCTAACAGATTGGCATTAGGATCTGCGGGTGTGACAATAGTAGGCATCTGAAATGGACCTTCCATAATGACCTTCTTTAAGAACTTTCCATGTGGCTTCTTTAGATCACAAAACCTAAAGAACCTTATCACCCATTGATCATAATTTCTGGGAGTGAGCATTGGAGGTCTATCAAGTGAGCCAGCTTCATGAATTGATTGTTGGCTACTTAAGGCTTCACACATCTTGCCAAACCATGTTGTTGTTGTTGTTGTTGTTGTTGTTGTTGATTATAAGTGTAAGGAAAATAGCTAGAGTATGGTGGTTGTGACATGTTGAAAACTTGTGTTGTTAAATGGATCTTTGTAGTCGAATGAACCATTGTTGATGAAGTATCCTTAGGCGTAGAAATCACAGAAAAGCAAAGTACCACTTATGCGTAAAACACCAAGATACGCGTAAGAAATAGTTATGCGTAGGATTAGCTTACTGCGTAAAAAATGAAAAAACACTAAAGTTATGCGTAAAGCGAAAGTTAATAGAAAACTTAGGCGTAGGATTGCTTATGCGTAAGACAGGGGCTTAGGCGTAAGAAAATCTTATGCGGAAAGAAGTTCTACGCGTAAGGTTGAGCTTACTAGCGTAAGATTAGGGTTTTACCCAAAGATCTTTTACACTATCACATTGCAAAGATATCCAAAAGTCGAAGTGTTTTTTGAGCTTATCCAAGCAAGAAAAACAGCGAGTAATCCTGGCGAAGATCAAACCAAGGAACTCTTATGCATAAATTTAGGGTTTCGTTATGCGAAACTGAAGATCAAACCAGATTTTTTATGATGAAACAGCTTCAATATCACCAAAATAGCACAAAAGTGTGAAACTTGATGATCCAAAACTTCAAAATACCTTATGCGTAATGATGAACACACATATAAAACCAAGTTTAAAACTAAGGAAAAACACGTAAAGTTGAAACTTTTGCTTAAGCTGAAATTTTAACACTTAAAAACATTGAAAGTACAAGAATCTTGGATTGAAAAGTCTAAAAAATGAGTTTTTAAACGTAAACAAGTTTTTGAACCGTGACTTACGCGTAAAACCAAAATCTTCAAAAACAACTTCTTTTCACTCAACTATTTGGCTCTGATACGACTGTTAGGTTCCCATATTAGTAACACAAGTATCAATAGAAGAAATAGAGAAGAGACTAGATCGGTTGAACAATAACAAACAAACACTTATGCGTATGAATAAGGAATGGTTATGCGTATGAAGTGAAAGAGAATGAAATTGAACAACCAACCCTCAAGTGAGGGTATTACAAGACTATTTATAGGAGAGGGAGCTAGGGCAACACTCCTAGTCCCTTCCTTTCCTTATTGGACTTGGGCCAAGGATCATGGGCTTTCTACATAAGCCTTGGCATGATTACTAACATAAAAGCCATATGAAGCTAACTATTACATATGAATCACTAACACTTGAATTGGTTAGGAGTGATTCCAACATACCTGATCACAGGCAGTACTTGTACTGATCAACGGGGAACCGTGGTTCTTGTAACCCCATTCAACAAAAGTGATCAAATATACCTTCGTCCGCTTTATTGCTAACTATGGTCTGTAGGGACACACGACGGTTGCAGCTGATCAGAATTGAGGAGTCAATCCATAACCGCATGCTCACACAACACACTCACTTCGGAAGATATCATGATCCAAAATGTGATTATGTCGGTCCAAAAGTCACAACTTTACATAATGGCGATACAACAAAGGATGAGTCAGAGATTTCTTGTGGCTGATGATCTCAAAGCTGGCTCAAAGAAACTCACCATCACGTAGATCAGTTAAAGATCTTCACTTAATGAACAAAACATGCAGAACATGAAGAATCAAATACTACGAGCTACAGAGCAAAGAACTTATCAAGAATCCAAGAACACCAAAATGTAATATCTGTTTATAATTGAGGTGACCTCCCTTAGGGGGAGATTGTTAGGATTTAGAAAATCCGGTAGTTAAAGAGTCGGTCACCTCAAGTCTATGTATTCTTTAGAAAGCTCGTAGTCGTATTCATTTAGTGATAGTTAGTAGTGTGTTAATTAACACCGTGGAGGACGGACGAGTCTTTACCCACTGTATGCCTGATCCACAGCCCGTAGGAGGCGTCTCATGTAACTAACTATAAATACCCTTTGCCTAGAAAGGCAAATGTTGATCCCAGTTGAGCAAACGATCTAATATAGAAACTGACTTAGAGCAAAAGCTTATTAAGTATTACGCGGAATTTAACACTTAATCTTAAGAAGAAGAGCAGATTAACATTCAACACACGAATATTATTTATTAATTCGAATACTCTTACAGTATTAGGGTTTTGCAACCTTGAAGTGTATCGACCTTAGATATAAAACTTACGTATATCTAATCTAACCTAGAACCTTCTTTTATAGACTAAGGAGTCCTTTACATAATACAATACGTAACCTAGAAGATAAATATCTTTTCCATATTTATCTAATAAAATAAACTAAACCAACTATACAAGACTAGCAGTGGTTACAATATATTGTCCGTGGTTACACACTACTACTAGCCGTGGTTATCTTCATCAGCAGTTACATTCTTTTGTCCGTGGTTATATAAAACATGTCCGTGGTTCAGTACTTAAGTAATTCATGATTCAAGGAACCTAAAACCCAACAATCCTCCCCTAAACTTGATACATTCCAACATAATTCTCAAGTTTCCTTTAAGCTCAAAACATCTGAATTAGAGGATGTAGCCAAACACTTATGTGATTTAAAAATTGTCTCATATTTCCTCAACAAATCATAAGCTTGACCATCATAGGGTAACATCATCTTGATAATACCAGGCTTCAACATCTGAGTTATAATTCCTGGATACTTATTCAACTGAGGATAATCACCTTCTACAAGCATGTGAATAACTTTTCCAAAAACAGTTAAAACATGAACTCCACAGGTTTGATATAAAAACCATCTTGTTACATTACCATTGTAGAGTACTTTCCACTCAGGTTCATCATGAGTTGGTTCAAATAAAATCTTCAAGTTATAATAGACCAGTCTCTCATGATAATCATTTGGATGTACTTCACCAAACTTATTCTTGTAAAGTCTCCAAAGATTCATCAAATCATCTCTTTCAAAATACTGAAGCATTTGTGAAAACTTATTATACTCATAAACTTCATTGTTGAGTCTTTAAAATTTCCAAACTCCTTCACTTCCATCATTAATGTGAAACTCATAAGAAACAATTTGATTAACATCTTCAACTTCTTTCAATCTTTTAGAATCAGATGTCTCTAGAATCTCAGACTTTCTCTTTCTTTTACTTTGAATCCACTCATCATCTTTTTTAATCCACTCTTCTTCCTTTTTAGAATTCATTGGACAGAAATCATCATGATTAATCTTCATACATCTTTTATAAATCTCAAGAATTCTTTCAAATGAACATTTACTAAGATTTTCAGAAATGTGAATGACTGAATTCTTAATAATTTTCATTAGTACATTCCTCATCTGTGCCATTGAAGGAGGTTTCTTTCTTATAACTTGTTTCCTTCCTTTACTGACCTTCCTTGCCCATTCACCCAAAAGCCTAGCTTTTTCCTCATCATCCAACAAATTCCATTCTTGTGCAGTATATTCATCATGTATTTGTTGAGAAGCTTCAAGAAAGTTTTGTGATTCATACCATATATCTAACCATCTCTTTTCTCTAAAGCTGCTTCTTCTTCAGCTACTATGTTCAGCTTGCTTTCTTTTCTCTAAAGACTAGCTTCCTCTTCAGCTTGCTTTCTTTTCTCTAAAGCTGCTTCTTCTTCAGCTACTATGTTCTTTGCATACTCTGCATCATAAGCTTCTTGTTCTGCTTTAGATTTAAACTTCAGCTCTGGTACTGGAACCACTTTTCCTTTTCCAATATCAGATTTAACCACTTTCTTCTTCAAAGGTTCACCAATAACTAAACTTTTTCCTTTGGGTTTGGGTTTAGTTGCAGTAGATTGAACAGATAAAACAGGTGCAATGATAGGTGTAGAAATAGATGAAGTTTTGCTTAGATTTATCAATGTACTTGCAGATTCTTTCTCAACTTCTTTATGTTTAGGTGATAATACAGAGAGAGTTGTGACAACAGTGGAAGTGGTTATGATAGCAGTAGGTATAATTGTAGTGGGTATAGTTGCCATGTCGATACTGCGGTAGAGTGGTTAAAAGAGTACTAACCGTGGTTTCAGGACATACCATCAGGTGTTTGTGTTCGTACTACATCTTCTACAACTTTCTTCACATTTTCAAGAACGCCTCATTCCCAACTTTATCAGGATACCAAAATGTTTGATCTCCACTATCAACATCTTCTTCCATAGATACATTAACTACATCAATAGCCTCCCCTGTATTTATGCCTTCACTCCTCCCCTATTTGGATACATCCTCCATATTCAGAGCTGGAGAGGAGTCCATCTTATTTTTCTTTCTTCTCATGGCTTTCAAAACAGCAACTCGGTCTTACTTTTCCAAAACCATCACTCTGTGTTTCAATCTCCTAATGTCTTTTCCATGAAACACAACCAACTCCTTTAGATTCGAGATCGTCTCCTCCATCTTGGTACATTTAGCCGTCAATTCATTTAAGCGTTTAAGAATATCCTCCCCACTTCAACCTGTGTGAACTGGTCCGAGAGGTGGTCAATTGGAAAAGTCATCATGTACAAACTCAGAATCCGTCAATTCATGTGCATGTTCCTAATAGCATCAGACCTAGCCTGAACAGCTATGCACCCTATAGTAGCCAATTGGCTAGGGATTCCTCCACCTGTGTTAAGTTCCAAGGAACTCTCCACATTAGGAGTTGCCAAAGGTTGGGTCTTGTTTATGTTTCCACTATCCTGACCAGCATCAAAGCATGAATTAGTAGTGGAAGCCCTTCCAATCATGTCACCTTCACTACCTGTGACAGCCTCATTAGCAACACCACTAGCACTAGCCTGAAGTAGCTCAGTGCCCTTCAGTCTCCGAGTGAATACAATAGGTGTATCAGTGGTTTGAGGTTGACAAGAAGTGGGTTGAGATACACTATCAGCGTTTACAGGTATTCTATCAGGGTTTGGAGGTGCATCAGGCGAGTGGTTTCATTCGTAAATGCAGTGTCAATGGGTTGAGATTCAGAATCCGCATCAAACTCAT
>OU343223.1:207295654-207607330 GCA_910596185.1 Chrysanthemum makinoi | reverse complement strand
CTTCTTGAGACTTCATAACTAGAACCTTTTTGGGTTTATTCGATTCTTTCGACCTCGTCCACTCTTCCGTTTTCCACTTTCTTCTTTTTTTTTTCATCATACCTAAGGACTTCTACACTATCTAGTGGATTGTCCTTAGGTAGATCCCTCCGGTTACGGCTGGATAATTAGAACGAATACCTAACCTTACCATCCTTATATCACCATACATAGCGTAAATTTGGTGGGTCTTTTGGTATTGTTCATACGCCATTGGAACCAATTGAAAACCATTTGAAAAAATCAATCCATATACTTGCGATATATTATCAAAGCATTTGTTACTGAATTGTTTTGATATTTTAGAAGAAACTCCCCCACCGACATGTGCATGCGTGTATTTGAAATGGTTTTGGCAGCGCAGCGAGAAGCGAGGAAGAATTCAATTCATTGATTAACATTTTCTAAAAATATCGACATCACCTTCCTGATCAAGATTAGTAATTTTTATACTTAGTTAAAGATATTTTTGGGAAAGAATGTGGTTTTCAAAAAGTTGCTCCCCTCGATATGTGCATCGAGATTGAAAGTGTTTTGCACACATAGAGAGAATCTGCACATTGAAACAAATCAATCACGTTTCAATCCTTTTTAGTTTGAAATAGATGCTCCCCCTCAACATGTGCATGGAAAATTTGAAATCGTTTGGCACATGTAGGGAGGAGAGCTTGTAAATCACTATAAAGCCATTTATCGAATTATCGGTTTAAATCAATTTAAATCTCCCCGATCACAATTATCAAATCATTTGAGATTTGTGATCTCTGTAGAATTAAATTGATTTTGAAAGCTTTTGAGGAGAATTGTGACTTGCTTATGAAAACATTTAACCGATAAGGATCAAATTTGAGACTTTAAACTCCAAAGATTAAACATGCTTGAATATCGTTTGAAAACATGACATAAACCTGAGTGCGAACAATTGTTATAAACTTTGATGCGAACCAATTGTATGACAAATAACCTTTGAATTAAATGAAATCATTCTCCCCTTCAATCAATGACATAAGTTGTTGATTGAGAGATAGAAATTTTGACAAATGTCAAGTTCGGATGATTTTCACAAATTGAGTCGGAGAATTTTATTAGTTTTCATTTACATAACAAATATTTTGGAAAGAATTTATAGAAGGAAAAATATTTGTGAAACTGTTACCTTTTAGTGACAAACATTTGTTTTTAGAATCGAGCATGAGATTTGAAAAATAAGATAAAAGCGACTCTGTTCTTTCTTTAAAAACGGGTTATAGATTGAGATGCCTATAAGCCTTTGTATTACATTCTCTCATTTTTCATTTTTTAAATGATTTATGTTTGTGAACAAAGATCCCAGTGTCACTCTTTGAATGACAGCACAAAGACCGTAGATATTATCGAATCAAGAAAAACATAACAAAATGACAATATTTTTGAATTTTTGGGGTTTTCAAGTTTTATGGATTTTTGAAAGTTTTATATTTTTCTATTTGCTTTTTGTTGGTTTTGTAATTTTTATATTATATATATATATATATATATATATATATATATATTTTGAATAAATATTTACAAGAGATGGATGAAGAAAAACTTTTACTCCTCGTCTTCCTCTTGAAGGCGTTTGAGTGTTTCCGGTTGTAGACTCTTTAGACCAAGTGGGTGGGAGGATAAACTTCAAATGCGTTCTCTAGGAAGAGCTTTGGTGAAGATATGCGCTAGTGGTATTAGGTCACAAAATAAAGTTCCACAACACCGTTCTCCACTTGCTCCTCGATGAAATGATGTGAGAATATCGATATGCTTTGCTCTCGAATGTTGAGCGTTGTTGCGGGGAGAGAGCAATTGCACTTTGTTATCTGTCTGAGAGTTTTGTTGAATTCAAAGCCATAGTCGGATAGTGGGATCTCATCCATAGGATTTGAGCACAACAAGATGACATGCTATGTATTCACCTCACGTAGAGGATAGATGTACTCATTTGTTTCTTTGAGACCGACTCACAAGGTTACCACCCAAAGCGAGCACCTCAGGCGTGCTTGGCGTGTATCTTGACATCTGCATGGTCGGCATCTGCATGAAATTTGTTAGTGACATCGGTGTCCCGGGTACAAAGTCCCATATTGATGGTTCCTGAATACCCGAAAGACCCGTTTAACGCTTCAAGGTGCTTTTGGTGAAGCTTAGCACGGTATCTAGCGACGTGCATCTGGCGAGCGAGAATATCGGAGTCTCTTGGCGTGAGGTACATCGAGGGATCCAATCATACTACGATATTTAGTTTGATCTACCATGATCCCCGAGTGGTCCTCATCCGGTTTAATGCGCCTCTCATGTAGGTGTCAGCAAGGTCATAAGTGTCAAATCCAAATTTCTTTAAAATTTCATTAGCATATTTAGATTGATTGATAAAAATGCCTCAGGGACTTTGTGAAATTTGTAATCCCAAGAAAAATGACATTTTCCCATCATTGACATTTGAAATTTGGAGCCGTCTCCTTGCAGTCGCATTCATTGGGGCGTGAATTAAATGTTGCGACTTTACGGTGAACAATGTAGGATCAACTTTCTCTTTCTTTGAATCCGGTAGATAGAATAAACTTTGATAGCGTATCATACCATGCCCTTGGAACTTGCTTCAAACCGTAAAGAGCCTTCTGGCGATAGACATGTGTAGGATGGTGCGGATTCACAAAACCTTCGGGTTAGGTGGCGTATCACGACTTCTTTAAGATCTCCGTTAAGAAAAGCCGTCTTTACATCCATCTGATAGAGTACCATATTCTTACTTGCGGCATTAGCGGGAAAGATTACGATTGCCTCGATCGTGCAACTAGAGCAAATGATTCTCAAAGTCAATACCACTCTTGGCGGGTATCCTTTGCAACCAATCTAGCTTTGTTCTTTAATACATCACCATGCTCATCAAGTTTTACTTTGAAGATCCACTTTAGAGCAATGATCATACACGGTCGAGCGGTACTAATTCCCATACCTCAAGTCGATCAAACTCATGAATTTCTTCTTGCATGGCATTGAACCGGTTGTCTTCATTCATGGCGGTTTTAGCGTCTTTGGTTCGATCTTAGAGATGCGGGAGTTGAAGAAGCCCGTAAGGTATCGGAGTTGCAAGTTGTTTCAGTGGATCTTTGGCGAGAGGGTTTCAATGATGTTGTCAATGGATGGTCATGTGTCCATTTTCTATGGTGTCGTGTGGCTATTGTTGAGGGGCGTAGTAGCAGTTTGGATCTCGAGAAGAAGATGGTTGAAGTTGGTTGAGCAAATATGTTCTCAAATGGAGCATCTTGGGGAGTAGAAAAGGGTTATCTCCTTCATAGGTGCCGAAACATTTCCATGATGTACATTCGATGATTGAGGATCGATGATGAGAATGAATGATGCTGCTGTTAGGAGCTTATTGACTTAATGACATAGATATCGAAGGGTTGTCCACATTGACTTGGTTGAGCGGCCTATTGATGGATTGGACTGATCATTAGCAATAGGTTCATCATATTCATCAAACATTGGATAAAACAATTTCTTCAAATCTTCTTTAGAAGGAGGTACATATGGAATTGCCTAATGGGACTACTTAGTAAAGGTTGAGATCTGGTCGAAACGGTTGTTGTCAGAGCCATTTTCCCGAACGACTCATCAAGCGTGGCGTGAATTCTTTCCATGATATCGGGTTCTTTGTTGTAGATTCGGAAACCTTTCTGTTTGGTGCATAACCACAAAACTCCTATATGCGATTTAGCTCTTAATTTACCTAAATCTTGACCATCATTTGTTGGATAGCATAAAGCACCGAACACCGCGAAGAGAAGACGGTTTTCATTTGTGAGCGAGTTCATATGAAGTTTTACCATGAGTGGTGTGGATGAGAGAACGATTTGGGTGTAATAGCGTTGGCAATGACTTGACCAGGAGAAACATTGGAACTTTTGAGTAGATTATCATAGTCCTTGCATTCTCCAGAGTCGATTTAGTCTTTCAACTACACACCGTTGTTGAAGTCGTGGAACACTTCTTTGATGGTGATTCCAATGCTTTCATAAAGCGGCTTAATTCTTTGTTAAAAACTTCGGTTCCATTGTTACGTTCATATGATTCTAACGGTCTTGTTAAGTCGAACCTCAATTTTTGATAAGATTGATGATGACATCACGGAGTTTCATCCTTTGTCCTCAAAAACTTTACCCAAGTAAATCAAGAATAGTCATCAACAACGACTAAAATATATTTCTTCCCATTTATCGTTTGAACTCTCATTGGTCCGCACAAATCCATATGAAGGGTATGAAGAACTTCCATAGCGAGTTTTGCGAGTTTGGGTTTGTGGGCATATTTCTGCTTTTTCCCAATTGGCATCTTTGAACAAAGATGATCTTTTCATATTTTATTACGGGTAAGCCTCTTACAAGGTCCTTTACGGAAAGATCATTAATGGTGCCAGTTCAAGTGATTGAGATGGCGATGCTATAGCAAGACTTTGTTTTAGAAGGCCTTTGATAACAAGAAATTGGAGAAGATCTCTTCATGTCCTACGATGGAGCCGATTGTACAAATTGGTTCCGTTGTTCCTTTCAAAAGTTCAACTCCATCTAAGTTTCTAGCGAAGCATGTATGTTTCTGAAGGCAACCTCAGATTAGAATCCACGAGGTGAAGGCGAGAGTATGACGAGAACCTTCAACATAATATACCACGGAGATTACACTATCTCCAACCACATAATCTCCATAACCCATATGCTCCAAAATGGTGGTTTCGAATCTACTGATCCCGATAAATTTACTCACAAAGTTCATGAGCGAGGATCTCGGTCATGTGCTTGGAGCGGCTGAGAAGTACACCAAGGATTTGAAAGATCTGCTGATTGAACAGAACAAGAATGGATAACTGGATAAATGGGATCCCCATGCAAGAATAGGTTCCACTTGGTTAGTAATAGTGATTGGAACACCCACGTCAGAAGCAGAAACAATGAATTCATTAGGGATAGATGTAGTGCTAGTGCATGCATTAGACCTATTCAAAGTATGTTCACTTCTTAAAGGAATAGTTCTACCAGTAGGCATCCATTTCCTAACGGGCATTGGTCTTGATAATTTATGGCACAACTCATTAAGATTAAATTTCGTGAGTGGTATCCATTGATAACCTACATTACTAAATTTTCTTCTTGTGGGTTTCCAATGTTTTCTAACCTTCTCTGACTGTTGCTTTCGCCTTCTTCTTTGTTTGATAGCATTAACATTCTTAGCGGGTAATTAATCACATTACACATCATTCACAACATTCATGATTAATGCAAATCAAACATTCATTACATGTTTTGCAAGTAGTAGTAGAATGAATTAATTCTGATGCATATTAATACTAGAATCAAACCTGATTACGTTTTATTAATTCAACTTAAAGTTCTGGGGTGATTTCTACTCCTCATTGATTACTTAGCTTGCAAGGTCTATCTTGTTGCGTATTGCGGGCTTTGACACACTTCGCTTTGGTGTCACTTTTTACTCTGTAGAGGGAATGGGGTGGTTGGTTTTATACCTTTATTTCGGTTTAAGTCTTGGGATCACTTCTGGTGAAGCTTACATGTAACTTTGAGCAGTGAGGCATATCAAGATTGGCATTCTTAAAATGGCGAAACAAGGCACAACTATTTTATCCTTTTTACCAGCGGGTTTTAGGGCATGTTAATAAAAGTTCTTGAGATGGATTGGCATATGGCATGAACTTAACTTCACTATCAAGTGGCTTATTTATGAAATCCTCTTCTACAATCTCGCGGAGACATTCTAGACTATCCTTAAGGTGAGCAAAATAGTTATGAAACACAAGTTCGTTATTTCTAAGATGAGGAGGAATGTACTTATCGTCGGTATATATTTAGAGTCGCATTGACTTTGATGCAACATTCTCATTAAAACAAGTGGCATTTTCCTTTACGACTCTTGATTCTCAATTTCCTTTTGTAAAGGCGTTATTTTTTCGTTTGTTCTTGTCCGCGGTGACTTTCATTGAATCATATAACTCTTTAAAGTGTCGTTTAACCTTTTTATTTTCTTCTAGAAACCCTCATTTTCCTTTTGTAAAAACATTAACCAAGTTTAGATGAAAAGTTGAGAACAGCGAGAATCTAAAGGAGGAGGCATTTGGGAGCTTATCACATTGTTCTTTTCACCCTTTAATTGTGAAATTTGGGCTTTCAACTTTACGATGGTGTTACGGTGAGTTTGAACCGTTTATCACGTTTGTTTATTTCAGCGCATCACTTCTGGAACATCAGGATATCTTGATGTTTGAGGTTTTAACATTTTCTTTTAGATGTTGATATTTTAGTTGCAAATCAAAATATTCAACTTCTAGTTTAGAAAAATGTTTTGCAAATTATCGTGATCATCCTGGTCAATTTTCTCATTTTGTTTTGAGTTTTTGTTTTCAAGCTCAATGACACGCATGCTTTTAAAGCAGGAGATAATTCTGAAATTGAGAATGTAGATAATAGGGCTAACCCCAATGACACGATTTGGAGTCGATCGGCCTCCATTTCGATGCGATCGACAAGTCGTCGGCTTGTTGTGCATTTAGTCGTCGCCAAGGTGTTGGCATGCATACGTCATCGACAAGTCCATCTCACAAAACAATTCCAACCGTTGCAATTCAAACTAAAAAAAACTTATTCACAAAATACCTATAAATACACAACATACCTCACTTCCTGAAATCTCATTTCACACATTCTCTATATTCTTTACACAATATGAGTTTTAATTCTTCACGAGCTATTCATTAAGATTCATCATCGAATGATGAAAATACGAGGTTATGATGTTTTGCTGAAGAGTGTTGGAGAGCATTCAAACCTCGAGAAAAAGTCTCAGTACCCAAGTTAGTAGGGATCGTGTGGGTGCTCATAACCGTTTAGTTGATGCTTACAGGTGAGACCCGAGATCTGACATTCCATGATGGATTTTCGTATGAACGACTATTCACACGAATTGTCGAGATATAACGATCATTCTGTTCCAACAAACTCGATTGTGCGGTAGCATTTGATAAAGGTGTACGCTTCTTCAATCCGTCAATTGGCATACGGGGTTGATCGATGCTCTAGGCGAATGTGCAAATGGGTCGTCAACAATTCATGAGTGTCTCGAAAAATTTTGTGAGGTGATAATGGAGTTATATGGTCGAGTATTTCGAAACCCGGCGGTTAGTGACATTGACAAACTCTATGCTCATCATTCTGAAGTCATGGGTTTCACAGGATGATAGGAAGCATCGATTGCATAGATTATGGGAGAATTGCCCACATGCTTTAAAAGCTCAATTTTGTGGGGTGATCCGAGCAAGTCCTTTCATTTTATGAAGCGATCGTCCCAAGATTTATAGTTTGGCATGGATTCTTTGGTGTGCCGGGATGAATGCGATGTAAATGTTTTGCGTTTCCGCCCACTTTTCAATGATCTCAAAGCGAGGACGGATGTGGAATTCGTTGCTAACGGTGTGCCTTATCGCGGATATTATCTTCTGATGGGATATATCCGAATGGTGATTATTATGAAGTCCATTAAAATCGAGGGCGAATGATCACAAGCGAATATTGTATAAAAGGCGATGCACGGCAAGAAAAGATGTGAAGCGTGCTTTTGGTGTACTAAAGAAGAGTGGCTAATGATTAAATATCTACTGAGGGTTAGACAAAATCTATAAGCATATAATGTACACATGTATCATATTACATAATATGATAATTGGAGACGAATGACGGCGATATCATTATTCTTTCAGTGACGACCATTTATGATCCCATAAAGCGCATTATTAGCGAATGCCAAGAGATATGCAACAAAACAACTCATCTTAGCCTCAAATCCGATTTGGTGGAAGACATTTGGCATCGTCAAAATCAAAACTAGTTTAGTCGTTGTATTGTCGTAATGTTTTAATTTTATTTGAATTATTATGGTTTATTATTAATGAAATTTTATTTTGTGTTAAAAATGTTTTTAAAAATGAACGAGTAAGCCCCTTTGGGGCACCTAATCGCTGAAATGTGGGAGAAGAAGGCGGCGTGGCGGGGAAAAAGTTGAATCCTCATTGGGGCTAGCCTCGATGTAATTATAAAACATCTTGAGCCACACAACTCAATACTAAGTTCTCATTTGAATATCTGAATTCTTCCTTTCAATTTCATTATATTTGAGTTCCGTTCATAATCATTGACCTCAAGAATCATTGAATCAAATTCCTTTTCCATTTCTTTAATATCAGAGTTTATCCCTTTTGAAAGACTTTCAAATTGACCTTTTAATTGTTTAAAGAAAGTCATGACCTCGGTTAAATAGCATTCTTTAGTTTGCTCAAAAACCCTTTCCCCTCAGGTTATCCACTGGGTGTGATTCTCTTCTTACATGTCTTCTCAAAATCAACGAATAGTTGATAAACAACATCTCTGATGATTAAGGTCTTACTTTTAGTGGAAATAGTTCTCGGAACTAAATGCATTGGTGTATTAGGAGGATTGTAGGCTGAACTTTTCTAAGGGAGTGTTTGTTTCAACAAGTACATTTGCTTTTGCTTATCCATGTCTTTCTTCAAAAATTTGTTGCAGGGGTTAATGGGTGAGTTTGAGGCTTAGCTTTGTTTAGGGAGATCAATTTTCTTTTGTGTAATTATGGGGTTTGATAGTTATGTTATTCTTTACACTTTCGGGATCTTTTTGCTTCTTATCCATTTTCCCCCTAGAGGCATCTTCTAATTTTCTATCCTCTTCCGTGCTTCCAATACATGAAGGTGTTTGCCTAGGCTTAAGGATCTCATTGCCATCATATATGATCGGATGGAAAGCTTTAGCGTTTTACAATACTAATTTGGCTCCTCTACTAGGGAAATACTATGCTTATAGCTTAGGACTCTAGGCTTAGTGATCATGTGGCGTCAGATGGGTATTCCCTTGTAATGCAACTTATTTTCAAGTTGTTTTTTCAAAGTTTTTAAATTAGAAAAGTCATTCAAAAGTTTTGATTCCTTAGCATTAAATTCTTGTTTAAGCTCCTTTAACATTATCTCGAAGCTCTTGCTTTTGCTTAACGCTTTTAGAAAGATTTTCTTGTAACGAAGTTTAACTCTTGTTTTAACACTTCTTCTAAAGTTACTTTTTCTAATAATTGTACGATTTGGTCATCCATTTCTACCACGGGTAGTTAACTCAAACTTAGCACGCTGTTCATAAATAGCAACTTGTTCTTTTATAGGCATTCGCCTCAGAGATACCGAATCATCGAGCACATGCGCAGTATTCATAAAAAAGATAGTCATCATTGATCAGCCGAGGATGACGACAATCACTTGTATCACATATTGATTCATGGGACAATATTCATTACCCACATTATCAATATCCGATTCATTATTTCTGCATGAGATTGTACTCGCTATGTATCTTTTGGTCATCAACTTCATCGTGATTTTTAATAATTCAAATGATTGAATCTTTGACGCCACCGCGATGAGACCTTGGGAGAGACCATCGAGAAATGCTAGCCATAAAGATTCTCCGCGTAGGTTCATCATCACAAATGTAGTCAAATGCATCACAACAAGAACTTGAAAGGCATTTTGATGATTGTGACCTTTCCTGAATCGTCATCCACATCCTGCATCATAGGTTTTGCATTTCCTCAGAAGAAACAACAACTCTTCTTCAACCAAAACAGCCTCCACTATCTCGAAGCTTGTACCAGCAAGATCTTGTCCCCTGGAAATATCAGATTTTGAGGCTGCTGGAGATGTGCGCCTTCGTATGTGTCCATTCCACCCACATTTGTAGCACTTGATTGGTTTTACTTGTCCTTGATTTGTATTCCTTCCACTTATTCTCGATTAGCCACATAACATCCACTCGCCCAAGAGATACCATAACTTCCAAGCATCCCTTGTTCATACCGCCTTCCTTGCACATTCTCGCACCACTACCTACCATCTATGACAAGAGCTTGATTGTGTGGGTTGGATGTCGCTTTGGAGGTTATTGTCTGTGTGAGTGGAATTCTATATTTGACTAACCATGAGAGAGTTGTTTGATGAAGTTTTCCATGCAGTGCTTGTTCAGTCCGAGGCTTTATATGCCGGATGAGCTTGTAATTACCATTACCCGTAGGTATGACTTGAGAAGCTTTGGTGGTAATTCCTACATTGGTGTAAAAGGTTGTTGAATCATTTGATCTAACTTGATTCTCCTTGTTTATACTTGAACTGCTCAAGAATCATTCGCTCAAACATAGCATGTCTCATTCAAGCAGTGAATGCATACAATTTCTCATAGTTGCGTTCCTCAAACCCTTAGTTAACTTGACAAGTGACAAATTTGTGCCATTCAGATTCATGTTGTCTACAAACTTGAATTTAGTCAATATTTGGCATAGTCATTTTAACATTCTCATGTCATCACAAGCTTCGAGAGGAACCTCACGTATTATTCTCGTGACACTTTCCCCGGTACCATCTTAAAGTGCTCAAAGTCATCATACACCAGATTCTCTGCCTTCTTTAGTTAGTTCGTAACCGTGAGAGAAGCATCTTGACATTGTCCCAAACCGCCTTCAAGCCAGCAGAGTTATGATTGATTAACTTGTAGATGTCTTTGGAAGACCAAGTATAATGTTTGAAGCCCCGAGACAAGATCGTATCTTCTTCTTCTCCTTATCACCGAAGCTCATCATAATGCCTTGGTCCGTCCAAACCTAAGATCATTGTACCATCCACAGCAGCTTCAAGTGTCTCTCTCGTAGTTTCAACCGATATGGTCCTTCATCAATTGATTAGAGAATTTAACCCCATTTCTTTTTCCCCAAACAGCATAACCACTGTATTCTGGAGCCCATGAGTCATAGCCGGCCTGGCCAAGCATAGTGGGCGAAATATCTCGATCCAAATGGCTGAAGGCCTCGGCCACGTAAAGAGATGATTGTAGGCACGCTGGTAGACATGATTACGATTTCATGGGATTTATAACTCTATGATTAAACTGGAAGATAGATTCTCACGGATTTACTAAATCAAGAGAAAACCGTATCAGAAACAATAATCAACCAAGTCGCTATAAATCTTGAAGACAAGTCACTAAGTCACCAAGTCGCTAAGTAACAACTCGCTAAAAGCACAAGTCGTGGATACAAGTTGCTAAAGTAACAACTCGCTATAGCAAGTCGCTAAAGAACAACTCCCTAAGTAAGTCGCTAAAGAACAACTGCTAAGTGTTGCTAAAGAACAACTCGCTAAATGGGCAAGTCGCTAAAGAACAACCGCTAGACTCAAAGAGACACTACTTACTTTAACTATATGTCGCTTTGTCTCAAAAGACAAGTCGCTAGAGCACAAGTTGCTACCCACAACAAAGTCAGAGTCATTAAAAATCGTAAAGACAAGTCGCTACGTTGAAAAGTCGCTAGCCAAAATGGCACAACCACTACTTTGTACTATTTTTCGCTTTGTCTCAAAAGACAAGTCGCTACCACTACAAAGTCGCAAGTCACGAATACTATAACTACAAGTCGCTACAAAGAACACAACTCGAGACTCAAGTTTTCCACTAGCTAGAAAAGTTCAAACACAACACTTTTCAATCCAAAACTAACCCAAACCACGTTGATTCAAGCTTTCCAAATCAAAACCCAAGCACTTACAATGATTCTAAACACTAAATTACAATCAAAATTCAAACTTTAACACAAGAAATGATCCAAATGATGCAAATACCACTAAACGTTTTCAAACCCAAAACCATATAAAACCACTAGAAATCCAAGAACATGTAAGAGAGATGATCAAACCATGGCTCTTGATACCATTTGTAACATATTGGATTTCACAAACACATCAAATCATGCTTAAGTAGCAATTATAACTTGAGGTTTTAGAGAGAAAGTTTAGAGGTTTAGGGAACTTAGTCGAGAAAGTAAAAGTATTATTATGAGTTCCAACCCACTACCTTGGGAGGTAGAGGGTATTTATAGTATCTTACATAAATGCCACATAACGTGGATGTGGATCGTGCATACAGGGTAAAGACCCGCCCATCCTCCACTGTTACAAAACTAAATACTAACTAACATTAAATAACTACGACTACAAGCCTTCTAACGATTACATATACTTGAGGTGACCGACACTTTAATAACTGGATTTACTAAATCCTAACAAGATCTCTCCTCGCTCGCTGAATTGTGGGAACGAATACCTAACTTAACCATCCTTATAATTCCAATGCATAAAGCAAATTGGTCGGTCTTTTGGTATTGTCCTTTCTGCCTCGAAACCAATTGAAAACCATTTGAAAAATCAATCAAGGTACTTGTGATATAAAATCAAAGAATTTTGTACCTTAATTGTTTTGATCTTTTAGAGATGCTCCCCTCAAAGATGTGCTTCAAGTATTAGAAATCATTTTGGCACATGGAGAAAGAGACCAATGAAAAGTTAGATTTGAATGAAAACTCCAAATCTTGATAACATTTTCTAAAGTGATCATCATCACTCCCCCGTTCAAATCTAGTATTTTAAATACTTTAGATAAAACATTTATGGGGAGGATGTGGTTTTCTTTAATTGTTCCCTCAATATGTGCATCAAAATTCGAAAGAGTTTTGCACATATTAGAGAGAACTTGCACTTTAAGACAAATCAATCACGTTTCAATCCTTTTTGGTTTAAGATAAATGCTCCCCTTAACATGTGCATGGAAAATTTGAAATCGTTTGGCACATATAGGAGGGAGTGCTCATGTTGTATTTCTAAAACCACTTATCAAATTATCGTTTATTTCAATTTAAATCACAAATTCTCCCCCGATCATAATTTTCAAACCCTTTGAGATTTGTGATCCCAATTGATTTAAATTATTTTCGAAAGCTTTTGAGGAGAAACGTGGCTTGCTTTTAAAACATTTAATTGATAAGGATCAGATTTTGAAACTTTAGTCTCCAATGATCAAACATGCTTAGGTACCATATGAAAACACAATATTAGCCTTGGTCTTGATCCAATTGTGGATAACATGTTCGTTTTGATTAATTGAATATAGACCTTTAGTGCCAATTGTTTGAGAAATAAC
Organism: Chrysanthemum makinoi; assembly: GCA_910596185.1. Lineage (NCBI taxonomy): Eukaryota > Viridiplantae > Streptophyta > Magnoliopsida > Asterales > Asteraceae > Chrysanthemum > Chrysanthemum makinoi. The sequence goes on along the minus strand of OU343223.1, from coordinate 207,594,188 downwards.
CTTTTTGATTTGTTTGAAATCATTCTCCCCCTCAATCAATGACCTAAGTTGTTGATTGAGTGATAGAGATTTTGACAAATGATAAGTCCGGATGATTTTCAAAATGAAGTTCGAGTTATTTTCAAAGCAATTTTATTTTCATTAGATGATAAATATTTTTCAGAAGAAGCTTTGGAAAGAAAAATATTTGTGAGGAAACATTTTTCTTTTTGGCGAAAATCCTTATGAATTTTTGGTTTTAGGAACAGAGCATGAGATTTTAAAATGATTTAGCATTGCTCTGTCCTTTCTTTAAGAACGGGTTTTACCGAAATGACATAAAACCAACATTTTTCCACCTCAATTTTTTTAATTTATTTTTATTTATTTTAATAAGAAACAAATTTAAAAAAAAATATTTATTACTTCTGTTCGAACTTCATCTAAAGACCCGTGAAATTATTGAATGACAATTCAAAGTCTCAGAGATGTTATCAAAATCGAAAAACATGATAAGGAAAATGATGACGTATAGTCTACATTTGGGTCACTAACCCGACCAATGACCGCTACTAGCGAGCCTAACGAGCGACTAACCCAATAACAACGGTTTGGGCCCCACGGCCCAAACCCAAAGTTATTTATGGGTTAAGATATATCTCTTATTTTCGGAGATATGTATCCAATGACCGACTTAGGCGGATACGAAGTTTGGGAATACGCAAACGCAGGATTGCGTGTGTATATAAAGGCATCCCAGCCCTCATTAAAAAAAATGTAACGATCTAAAACCCTAACTCTCCATTAACCTAAAACCGATTACTCACTCTCACGCAGGATAATCGTGGAGACAATCCCACGATAAGCCTAACTGTTTTGTTTCGCTACTTAGTGCGCAGGTCTCAAGCAGCAATCATCAATTGGTTTGCAGGCCGAGCCCAAACAAGGAAAGCCCAACTTTTGTATCAACAAGTGGCGCCATCCGTGGGACCCTACACTAAGAACTAGAATGACGAGCACTGGAATCGGCGATCGCAGAAGCAGACCTTACAGGGAAAGAAGCCGCAGCGGATCGCCTTCTAAGCGGCATCGGGACAACCAAGTGTCGCTAAAAATCGTGGATTAGGCCCGACTTAGTCCTCCCTACGGTGGAGCAACGGTCGGGACAACCCAAGCCACTACAACCACCACAAGCGTAGCAGATCCAAGCACCCCTTTTGCTACTCCTCCACTCTGCTAAGTTTGACCTCTCAAAGGCACAGATGCACCCGATAGAAACAAGGGCCCTGGCGCTAGAAACAGCACTCTTGCTCTAGAAGGAGTCGCCGACCGAACTAGCACCGGGTGATTTTGTATCGCAAAATTACGAAACTTTGGCAGCTCATGCAAGAGGAAGCAAAAAGAGGTCAAGTAGAAGTCGCATGCCCGAATCTAACTTCGACTCGATCAAAACATCCCTATCACGAAGGAGAAGTGTGGGAGGGATAGTCACCGACCCCCGGATATTTAATAGAATTGGGAGGAGAGTTGAAAATGATGAGACATCTAACTCGCAAGATTCGAAGGAAGCGAGGAGGATGAACGGCGCATCAATGTCCACGGCTTGGTGGCCGCTTGAGTTCGAGATAGACTGGCAAGGTACTCCCCAAGTGAAAGCCCTTCGCGAAACTTCGAGGATACGCCGCAGTTTAAAGAGGGAAAACTCATCCTGGTAATTCCTGATAGCGGGACAAATAAACCGGACAACGGAAGTCCGGAAGAACTATCGCGATCAAGAGGAGGAGGACATATCCTCCCATGGCGCCGTAAAAAGTGGATGCGTTCACTTTCGGCGCACTACCGATTCTCGAAAACAAAAAAGCAGCGATGCCCGCCAACGTGAAAACTTATGATGGAACAGGTGATCCGGATGATCACCTAAAAATTTTGAATCGCCGCTACAATCGAAAATTGGCCACAACCCGTGTGGTGCCACATGTTCAATTCCACACTAGTTGGAAATGCGCGAAATTGGTTGAGAAGCTTCCACGCAGAAGCATCAATGGCTTGAAGAGCTGCAGAAAGCATTCCACCGAACTTCACTCAAAGGAAGAAGTGCGCTAAAACCCTATCGAACTCGCCGTGGTAAAACAACGCCGAGAGAAAAGCCGCTTATGTGGAGCGCCAAAGATGAGTGCATACAAGTTAAGGCGTGCCTAAGTGTTGAAGATCTCGTGGTTCATGAATGGGATCAATAACCGTAACTCATCAAAAGGTTGAACGACAAGATCCCCAAACCTTTGATGAATTCATGAAGCACAAGGTCCTTCATCCAAGAGAGAAGCCGCTGTGGATAGCAAGAAAGGTTACTCCAACCACAGTGAGTCCACAGAACAACCTCGGAGACAATCCAGACTGAGTAGTAACCGTAACGTAGAGTTACCGCAGCCAAGCGAGTGGACGAGATAACGACAAGTATACCCCACTCACAAAGACTCTAAAGGAGATATTCGAACTAAAGGCGCGATTTTTCCAAGACCCCACCTATGCGCGACTCCAGAAGATCGGTACGCGCTGGGGAATGGATACTATGACTATCACGCACGTAAGGGCCACACCACCAATGAATGCGTCCAAATGCGCCAACTTATTGATAAACTAGTGAAAGAAGGCAGATTGGACCATCTGGTCAAGAACATCAAGGAGGAAAAGATAGGCGTAAGATCTGAAACAAGAAAGAGGCACCCAAAGACAAGGTCGACACAATCTACATGATACAATCATGGTACGAGTAACCAAGAAAAAAGTCACCATAAATTTTCATGGAAGTGAAATCTCCTTCCCACCTTGATCATGGACAACGCAGCGGTGTATTGAGCTCACCATTGAAATTAACGCAGGGGGTCACGATATCCACCGCATGTATGTCGATGGAGGAGCATCTGTAGATATAATGTACGAACATTGTTTCAAACGACATTGCGACTGAGATAATGCAATCGCTAAGCTCGGCCATGACAGCGTGGACCGGTTTTACTGGGAAAGATATGGCCTAGGGGCGAATCGCCTACTAGTCAGTGGGTGGCGATAAAGGACACTCGACGGCCTGATGAATTTTATGGTGATTAAATCCCCTTCGCCGTACAATTGCATTATCGGAAGACCGGGGATATCGCCCATACGCTAGATCGTCTACGGCGCATGGGATGCTCAAATTCCCATGTGAAGGTGGCATTGTTACTCTCTACAACGCCACTGTACCACATAGAGAATGTAACATGATTACATGCGACGGAGCCCATTCGAACAGCATGCAGCAAAATTCCAAACCGAAGGTTGCAATTCATCCCGACTACCCGATCGAGAAGTGTCGATCGGAGGTTCATTTGTCGGATAACGGAAGGCAACTGCACTCTTGCAAAAGAACCGATATCTTTGCATGGGAGCCAAAACACATGACTAGGGTACCGCTCAATCACGAACACAAGTCGAGAATCCGACAAGAATACTCACCGATACACGCCGAAGAAGCGCTTCCGAGCGCAAGCAATCTTCCGGCAGAGGTACACAAACTTGTCAAGGCAGGTATTATGCGGGAAGTCTACTATCACGGGCTTTTAACCAACCCGTCATGGTGAAGAAGAGTGATGGTAGCTGGCGGATGTGTGTGGACTTCACAGATCTCAACAAGGCATGTCCACAAGATCGGCTGTTACCCACTCACCGAGATAGACCGAAGGTAGAGTCTTTGTGTGGTTACCCACTCAAATGCTTCCTAGATGCATACAAAGGATACCACTAAATCCATATGACTAAGGAAGATGAGGAAAAAACGGCCTTTCATACAAGCCAAGGGGTCTACTGCTATACTAAAATGCCCTTTGGCTTGAAGAACGCAGGCACCACCTACCAACGGTTAGTAGATAATGCATTCAAAAAGCGGTGGGCGTAATCTAGAGGTTTACATTGACGACTTGGTCATAAAGAGCCATACTGAATAAGAATTGGTGCGCGACATCGAGGAAACATTTAGGACTCTCAAAGAGATCAACATGAAGCTAAACCCTAAGAAATGCACTTTTGGCTACCACGGAAGGCATGTTTCTGATACCGATAGAACCTGATGGCATTAAACCATGCCCAGAAAAAACCAAGGCCGTCATCGAATTTCCTTCACCGCGTACATTGAAGGAAGTCCAATCTCTCAATGGAAAGTTGGCCGGCCTAAATAGATTCTTGTCTAAGTCACAGTGACAAATCATTACCCTCTTCAAAACACTCAAGAAGTGTATAAAGAAGGGAGATTTTATTGGACTACGGAGCGAAGAAGCCTTCACACGTCAAACAACACTGGCAGAGCTCCCCACACTAGTCGCACCCGACCGGGGAAGAACTGATTAAGTACTTATCACACATGGAGCGATTAGCGATCAGGTCGGCCAGACGACAGAACTCCAGCAAACACACATCTATTTTGTAAGCAAAGCACTAAAGAAAACGGAGATCAATTACAGTGCAATGGAGATGTTGGTCCCGGCCTTTAGTGTTGCCCGCCGCGTAGCGCGGTACTTCCAGCGCACCCAATAGCAGTAATCACAGATCAACCAATCAAGCAAATCATCTCCAAACCGACGCATCGGATCGGTCTGCCAGAAGTGGAGCGTGTTGCTCGGTGAACATAACATCTCCTATAGACCACGCACTCTGACAGCTGAAAGGACGATACTAGCGATTTCATCATCGAAAAGCAAGAAATCGATGATGCACCCACACCAAGCAAAGGAACTACAAGATCCATGGATCTTGTTCACGATGGATCTTCATGCGTGGATGGGTCGAGCAGGCCTTATCCTCACAAGCCCGGAATGGAGTTCACTTACGCCTTCGTTTGAGTTCACAAATGGCACAACGACAAACAATGAGGCATAGTACGAAGCCTTAATCGCCGGACTACGCATAGCAGCGCGGATGGGTGTATGCAACCCGAAGCAAAGCGTGGATTCTCGGCTAGTAGCCAACCATGTGTTGGGCACAGTACATAGCTAAAGAAGATAACATGATTCAATACCTCGACAAGACTAAGGCGCTAATCTAAGGTTTTGACAGTTTACAATCAAACAGTTCCAGAGGGGGAGACAACCGAAGGCGGATGCACTGAGTAAAATTAGGCCCACCAGCTTTGCACACCTGTCAAAACAAGTGTTGGTGGAGACTCGAAGAGCAAATCCATCTCGGAGATGGAAATATCAACGGTAATAGAAGAAGAAAGTCCTACATGGATGACCCCAATAATGGAGTTCATAAGCAAGGGTGTATTGCCCCAAGAATAGACGGCAGCTCGAAGAATACGGCGCGACGAGAGGTTCGAACTTAGAGACGGTGTTCTATCGACGCTCCTTCTGCAACCATGGCTCTGCAAGGCGGTCCCCTACAAGCAAATTATGTGCTCAGGAAATACACGCGCTCATGCAAAGGCATGCATTCGGACCACGATCATGTAGTGGCGCGTGCTTTAAGGTCGGGTACTCATCGCCCCATGCACCGTGACGCCTTAGGAATTAATAAAAAGTCGCGGCGTATTGTCGAGGTTCATCGACCCATTCCAGCCAACCACAACAACAGAGCTAACGCCTATCACGGCACCATGGCCATTTAAGTGGGGTATCGACATTGCGGTGTCCCTTTCCGTTCGTAGGATGATGAAGTTTCTAATAGTGGCAATAGACTATTTCACCAAGTGGATCAAGCAAAGCAGGGTGACAATTATGGCAATCAGTCAAGCGCTTTGTTTGGGATAATATTGTATGCCGCTCGAACCGCTCGGGAAATCATCTCGGATAACGGGAAACAATTTTGTGATAATCCCTTCAAGGACTGAGTGCGAGAGTTGAACATCATGCAACACTTGCGTCGCTTAAACATCCACAATCCAATGGGTTAGTAGAGCGTGCAAATCGAAACAGGGTGAAGGAATCAAAGCACGCGTCACGGACAAACACAAAGGACGGTGGGTGGAAGAATTATCCCACGTCCTATGGGCGCACCGCACCTCAATCAAAACCAAAGACGGGACACCCCATTTCTCTAGTCTATGGTACGAGGTCATACCACCAAATGGGATGCCAACAATTCGCACGCTGAAATCAATGTTGCAACAAATGATGACAAGCGCGATCGACTTGGACCTCGTTGGAAGAAAGACGCGTGAGCCAGCCTATATGTGAAGCAAGATCTAAGTCAAAGATGAAGGGATATTATGATGCAAAAGTGCGAAGTGTTTCATTCACCGTGTGATTTCGTATACAGCCAATGATGCGAGCCACGAAGACACAGCAAACTTGGACCGGGTGGGAAGGACCCTATGAGGTTATCGAAGCATTAGGAACAAAGGTGCATAATTTGCGAGACATGAATGGTCGGGAACTACCGCGCACATGGAACATTTGCAATCTCAAACGATGCTATCTCTAGGAATGGCTACGCCCGTGCACGGACACTCTTGCACTTTAATGAAGTGCCCAATAAATATCAGTGTATTTACATTTTGTTTTACTTAGTCAAATGTCTTATTTATTTTCTTTCATAAAAACTTGCAAGTATCAATAAACCGTCGCGGTTTCTAGCTAATTCCGCGACATATTTCAATTTGTTATTTCCATATACTTTATGTCTTAACATTTTTTGCCTACATGGCGTGCATGCATTTAATAAACCCACGATGGTAAAAGGATGAGTCAACCTACTAAATGACTCGTTGAGTAAGAGGGTTGCAAACCCATCAACATCGGATCATGTATCCTTGTTAAACACCTTATTCACAAGACGCTGGAATAAGTTCGGTCGCATCCTGACGACGGACGCTAACTATGCATCCTGCGTTTAACAAAATTAGGAATCAACACACTTGACTCTTTAAGATGATATTTACTGATACGTGCATATCACATCATACACGACTATGATACAATTACTTAGAAATTATGTTTTAAGTATACTATGATCTTCATACATGACTATAAATTTCTCATATTATTCGGCTGTGTACAAATTGGATCTCGAGACAACGAACACGCCTTTTACGCAAAGACAAAAGTATAAGTGCGCACATTACAAGTTGAAATAATATTAACACGCACTTAACAAAAGGAGATTTTTATTAATGACTATAAGTTATTACAAAAGGATGTTCATAAACACAAGATCCTATCTATATACTCCTAGACCGCTCCAGTGATGAAGTCCCCACGCGGCTTGCAAAGATTCCAATCTCGCTTAGCCTCTTCAACAAGTCCGAGTCTTGGCAGACACAGCGGCAACACTCACTCGGCACCTGTCACCTTGGGAGATGAGCTGCACCAACCCCGCACAAAATCGCTTTACCTTTAATACCTTCCTTTTAGCAAGTCCGTAGCATGCGCTTCCAACACTTCCTTTAAGGGCATTTCTTTCTCTAAAGCAAATGGATTCGAATGTCCTTGAGGCAGCAAAACAGGCACTTGAAGCCGAGAGTCATCGGGCTTCAAAAATAGTCCGGCGCGTTGGCGCTACGCATTATCGATCGATGGCGCTAATGTCAACCCTTCCATAATAACACCTATGGGATAATCACGGTCGCTCCATTTGACAATCATGGGAAGCTCTAAGACCTTCATCCTATTCATATAGCGTACCACCGTGTTATCATAGGACTGTGCATCATAACCGTGTACCTTTTCAACAGGTACCTTCAAGAAGTCGAAGCTTAACGCCTCCACAACCTCTGACTTCCCTCTCGCCAAGGCACATTGGACCACCCCACCAAATGCGTCCACTACCTCCTTGGACTCAGGGTGCTAAGAGTAACAAGGCCATGGCCGATGAGCCACCAAGGCCAAAGAATGGCGGTACATGAGATGAGGATATAATTCCTCATCATACTCCAAACCGAGCTTAGCGTGAGCTTCATTTCTTGCTCTCCCGATTCCCTTCAACAGTTGACGCAAGCTCCCCCAACTCCTAGAGCAGCCTGTCCTTACCCTTCTCCAGTACCTCACCGCGCTAGATGACTTATATTGACCACCAGAAGCAGCGTGCCGATTTATCGCCCTAACGAGACATCTTCTCCTCTGCAAGCTTTTAGGCGTATGCACCTAAACCCTTAGCTTCAGCTTTAGCACTAGCCAACAGCGCTCAAAGCAACGCGAATCTGGCCGTCCCTTATGCTTTGGTGCGCCCTCTCCAGAACCTTGTTCTTGGCTTACCCACAAGCGAGGCTTGATCGCTAGCAGCCAGCGCCAACTCTCAACAAGGCGCTCCATTGGCGTCCCCCGCCAATGGCTCAAAGACCTATGGCTCTTTTGCCCGAAGATTCGACAACAGGACTTTCCTTGGGAGGCGACTCCACAGAATGCTCCAACCTTCACAAATACAAACGGATTAGCCATTGTTCCATAATGAAAGATGGAATGTGACAAGGGCTTTGCAAATAACACTTACTGAGGAGTAGTATTATCAGTGGAAGGAGGAGGTGATGCGACATCGCTGAGCGATGACTCACGTAATGTGGCGGCCGCTTCTTCCCGGAGGAGCTTGCGCCATCACCTAAGTGATCTCTTGCGCTTGATTGGACCTCCTCTTCCTCTTCGCCCATGTGCGCCACTCCTACTTGTAACGGCCGCACCAACGGCGCCGGTGCGTTAGGCACACTCTGCAGAGGATGGCCTCCAACGCAGTGGGACCACCGCTGCTCTCCTTCCTAGGTTCGATTCCATGACCACGCCCGGCCGTTGCCGCCTTAAGCCGGGCTCTTCCCTTCTCTCGGCGCGTCTATCAGCTGCCCCGGCGGCTTTGCTAACTGAACAACCCCGAACAGATCCATCTTTGCGAAACAAAAAGACACACAACAAACAGGTTACAAAAATTATGAAAAGGAAAGAAAAGGCTCACATTAGTAAAACACAAGGGTTGCAATAGAATGAGCACCCACCACGCCATCCGCGCTAAGAAGATTGGTACTTCATCAGGACTACCAAAATAATTACGGCTTATGCCGATGTGTACCAAAACTCCTCCGGATAGGAACCGATGGGAATACGGTTAGTATTTATTGTATCCGGCCCTCGGCCAGAGGTTCCAAGGAGTGGCGCCATCCTTAGCAAAGGAACCTTGGGTGTAAAAATCGGGCGAATGGGAAAAATGCTTCATCAACCTAGAAAACGCTTCTCTCCGCTTGTTAGTAAAAGCCTCTAACTTTTCATGTAACACGCAATCTTCCAAAGACGCTTAGCTTGAATGAGACCCATCCATTTGACCGGTGGTATGGTAAAAGGCGCGAACGTTGAATAGTGGGGTTAATTGCTAGTAGGCGGCAATTCACCTCGGAAGTTTTTATTTTGGTCGCACCTATGCAAGGTACGGATATGTGCATGTGACGGTAATAATTTAACACGCCGCACATAAATAAGGAACATGGAGCACACGCCGGTTTACGCAAATGAAAGAAGCTGTGTATACCCCAACCTTCCCTTCGGGAAATTGCTATGGATGCTTCGCGATGCTGAACTACGGATGCAAAGCGCCATCGAATATAATAATCCGAGGTGAACTCACGGAGATCATCCTCGGTCAACTCGAGGTAAAATCGATAGTCCACGGACCATGGTGTAATTTCTAACGACGCACGCGCGGTTACCTTTGGCGTATTAAGGTTTTCTTTGCCGGAAAGTTTGAAGCTTTTTACTAATGGTGGAAATGTTTTACCTTGTGAGAAACATAATAAGAGGCGTAGGTTATATACATTTCTACAACCACGCGATGACTGACACGTGGATTCCACTATCTCTATTTGAGTGGCTAGGATCTACCGAGGTGACGCGTCTTGCGGCGCTACTTTCCCCAATTTACGAGGCATCCATTTTAAATATTATGTCTAGATACACCGTGTATCTTTAATGGCGGGAAGTCTGTTTAGCTTCTTTGCTACGCTTCACGCTTTTTATTTCTGTCAGTTATTAGTCTAGCATCCGCAGTCGTCACCGCGCATACTAGACCGGGGACATGATGACGATAGTCTACATTTGGGTCACTAACCCACCAATGACCGCTACTAGCGAGCCCAAAGACGACGGGCTAACCTAATAACGTTTTGGCCCACGAAGCCCAAACCCAAAGTTATTTATGAGTTAAGATATATCTCTTATTTTCGGAGATATGTATCCAATGACCCACTTAGGCGGGATATGCCGGATTTGGGAATACGCAACCAGTAAGGATTGCGTGGTATATAAAGGGCATCCCAGCCCTCATTAAAGGTACGATCTAAAACCCTAACTCTCCATAACCCTAAAACCGATTACTTACTCTCACGCCGGAGGATAATCGTGGAGACAATCCCACGATAAGCCTAAGGTGTTTTCTGCTTACTTAGTGCGCAGTCTCAAGCAAAGAATCATCAATTGGTACGAGAGCGGAGCCCAAACAAGGAACGCCAACTACGTATCAACAGAAACGATCTTTTGGAATTTTTAAAGATTTTTTGATTTTTATGGGTTTTGAGAATTTTATATTTTTCTATTTTCTTTTTGTTGGTTTTATAATTTTGTATTTTGTTTTTTGATAAAATATATACGAAGAATAGATGAAGAAACACCTTTACTCCTCGTCTTCCTCCTGAAGACGTTTTATGTTTCCGGTTGAAGACTTTTCATGCCAAGTCGTGGTAGGATAAACTCAAAACGATCTCTAGGAAGAGCTTTTGTGAAGATGTCTTCTAGCCGATATTACCTAATCGGATACAGCTCAACCACACCTTCTCTACTTGTTCCCTGATTAAGTGATATCGAATGTTAATGTGCTTTACTCTTGAGTGTTGAACATTGTTGCAGCAAAGAGCAATGGCACTTTTGTTATCACAATACTGAGAGGATATGGTTGAATACATAGCCATAGTCAGATAATTAGGATCTCATCCATAAGATTTGAGCACAACAAGATGACATAGCTATGTATTCAACTCAGAGGATATAGACGATACTCATTTGTTTCTTTGAAGACCAGCTTACTAACTTATCTCCCAAAAATTGAGCACCTCCTGTTAGGAATTAGAAAATTCCTCGTTAAAGAGTCGGTCACCTCAAGTATATGTATTCGATAGAAAGCTCGTAGTCGTAGTCAAGTTATGTTAGTAAGTAGTTTGTTATGTAACACCGTGGAGGACGACGGTCTTTACCCACCTGTATTCTCGATCCATAGCCCGTAGGAGGCGTTTATTTGTAAGACACTATAAATACCCTCTACCTCCCAAGGTAGAGGGTTGAGCTTCAATACCATTTTTCTTTGTTTCACATAGTTCCCAACTCTCTTCTCTTTCTCTCTCTAGAACTTTCTCTCTCTAAACCTTGTTAATGCCTCATATGATTATGGTTTAATGTGTTTGTGAAATCCTATATCCTACAATTGGTATCAAGAGCCAAGGTTTGATCACTCATCTTTCATGCTCTTTGTTTTGGTGGATTTCATAAGGTTTTTGGGGTTTTAAGTGTTTAGGAGAGTTTGAATCATTTGGACAAATTCTAGTGTTAAAGTTTGAATTTTGTGTTTAGGATCATCATATGTGTTTAAGTTTTGAATTGGAAGGCTTAAATTATTGTGGTTTGGTTGTTCTTGATTGATAAAGTGGTTGTTTTTGAAAGTTGTACGAAGCGAGTTGGTCTCGGAGTTGTGTTTCCTCAAAGCGAGTTTCTTTGTTATTGGAAGCGAGTTGGTATATGCGACTTAGCTATTTAGCGAGTTGACTATTTATGCGACTTGGGTTCTAAGCGAGTTGTTTCTTTAAGCGACTTGAGTTCTAAAGCGACTTGGCTATTGCTTAGTTGTATACAACTAGCGAGTTAGTTTAAGCGACTTGGTGGATAAGCGAGTTGTCTCTGTTTCCGACTGGCTATTGCGAGTTGTCTCTTTATGCGACTTGGCTATTAAGAGTTGGTTCTTTAACTTGTTTCTTTAAGCGAGTTGTCTCTTAGCGAGTTGATACCAAAGCGAGTTGACTGTTTAGCTACTTGTTTATTGAGACTTGTCACTTCTTCGTGCTACATTTTTTACGGTTGTTCTTTTGGTTTAGTAAAATCCCATGAAAGAATCAATTTCCCGGTTTAATCAAAGAATAGTAAAATCCCGTAGAACTTGTAATCATGTCAAACATCGTACCTACTATTGTTTCTTCAGTAGTGAGGACGCGTTCAGCAATTGGATCGATACTCGCCCACCTATGCTTGACAGAATGATTATGACTCATGGGCTCAAGGAATCTTATCTTGTTTGGGAAAAGAAAACGGAGTCAACATTCTCAAGTCAATCGATGAAGGACCTTATCAGATTGAGACTACAAGAGACATAATTGATACTGCTGCAGATGGAACCATGATCTTTGGATTGGACAGAACAAAAATGTATGATGAGCTCTGATCTGTCCCGAACCGTCAAGTTATCTCACGCAAGCCAGCCACTTGTGAATGACCAACCGTAAGAAACTCAAAACAGCTCAGAAACCAAATGCAATTTAAGATCAGAGGAATATAATGAATTCCCGGGTCTTTAAGTCCCACGGAGACTCAATGGTGTGTAAAACACTTGATCAGACGATTGAATGATCACTAAGGATAGTGATCAGAAAGGATTTGAATTGAATATTACACTACTGAAAAAGGTTATAAATTAAAGCGACTTAAATACAAATTAAGAAAATTAAAAAGATAAAATATATTAAATAAACGCTATCACTATATTTAAAGTGATGAACGTTTAAAATTTAAAACTTACGTTTAAAAATAAAATTACGTAAACGTACAAAATAAAACGTGAGATCTAAGAAATAAAAGTCCTAAAAATATGAAAATGATATTTTTACAAACCTAATGATAAAAGAAAATAAACAGGAAAAGAAAATTATTTTTATGACTATTATTCTAATTATTATTAATTAAAAACTATTTTAAACTATTTAATAATACTCTAAAATAAAAGAAAATATGAAATAAGACTAGAAAAATAAAATTAAGACTTAGAAAAATCTAAAATATGATAAAACTAATTTTAAAACTGAAAATATATTTTTTAGACTTTTTATGTATTTATTATTAATTTAAAACTATTTAAAACTAATTAAAATGCTAGAAAATAATATTTAAACTAAGAAAATTATGGAAAAATACTTTTTAGGCTTTTTATATTTATCTTAACCTAAGAAAAATGAAAAATTATTTTTTTGAAACTTTTCTTAATTTTTTGTATTAAATGCTAATTAAAAAGTGCTAAAAACTAATTTAAATTAAGAAAAATAGCAAACAAGCTTAGAAAAATCTGAAAATTTCAGGAAAAGCTTAAAATATTATAAGAAAGCTAGGAAAAATAGAAAAATAGGGGCTTGTGTGGAGGAAATAGGAACTGAAGAACAAAGTGCTTATAAATAAGCACTTTGAAGTAGCAAATGGAGCACAACAAGCACCAAACTGATATGGAAGCTACAATAAGCTAAAACAACCAAAATGCAACAAGTTTCAACAAGCTATAACCTCAGGATCACAAGCTCAACAGATTTGATGTTATAAGCTATTAAGCTAAAAACAGTGAGAGGGTGCTTACTTTGAACAAGAAAATAAGCTACATAATAAGCTGAAACAAAAAAAACAACAATTGGAACTTGGAGAAGACCTGGTTGGGACCTAGTAAACCAAAGAAGAGACTTAGATGAGCTCAAATGAGCTCAATGACAAGCATGCAAGATCTGAGAAAAACTTAGCATAAGCTGAGTTTGGCATGGGCATTTTGGACCTAAAAGACAAGCTCTTTTGAAGCTTATAGAAAATTGATAAAATTCTAAAAAATTGCTAATAAGAAACAAGACCAGCTGAAGATTTTAAAACTATAAGTTTCACTAAGATTGGCCTAGAAATGAATCCATGAAAATTCTTCCTAGTTAGCTGAAAAACAGATTTTTGCCACTTTTTAACAAAACTGCAATATTGACTATATTGAACTTTAATCTAGATTTTTGGACAGAATATGATGTAATATGAAGAAATGGAACCTCTGCAAGCTTTGTTTATGACATTTGAACATAAAACAAGATTTTGAATTTGCACAACACCAACAGTTAAGTCATTAGGAAATATTTCATGGGATTTTGACTTTCAAGATGTTGCAGGTACAATCTAAGACAAATAAGAGTTAATATAAACTACACAAGCATAAACCAAAAGACTTTAACCAATGAACAAGCCTAGAACAAAGTTAAATCAGCAATTCCAAACACACTTATAATTGACTGTTTTGCAATCAACTCTAAGCTAAACCCTTAACCAGCTAAAACATTTGATCAAACTGAGTTATAAGACCTAAAAACAACTTAATGAAACAGATTAAAACTACTCATGATCACAGATTCATAGACAGGCATAACATGCAAAATTGGTTAGAAATTTGAAAGTGAAAAGTTCACTCACATGGATCCATTTTAAGTGCACTAAAATCAAAACCCAAGATCACTAAACTAAGCTATTTCCAAACCTAATCAACATCTGCATCACCCACATACCATCACCAAGTCCAATTTGCACCAACAGTTGACTATTATTGACCATGAACCAAAATCACTTAAACCTTGAATGTATGCTTATACAAAGCTATCATAAGCTTATACAAGCTTATTTGAGATTAAATACAAGCCACTGGAAGCTTAAACATAAGATTTTGAGAATGAATTTTGCAACAGTACATGAAACATGGAATTTTATCTAAAACTTGGATTGAAAACTCAAAAGCTTAATACAATGATTTGTTAACTTGAAAGTGATACATGGAAACTGAAATTACACCATTTTGATTAAACTACAATATTTATTAAGAAAAACGACATTAAGGAGAAAACTAAAACTAACTTCTACTACCTTACTTGCTTCTCTCCTCTTTTCTTTTATATAAAATTGCTTCCACTTGTACTCTGAACCTTTCCCACCAATAAATTTGGCTGTTGGATGCTTTGAGTCGATATTGGCCGTTTGATCATTTTGGCGCCAAAATTGGTTTGACAGCTGGAGAGGTTGAGTGATATGAGGGGGGAGCAATTAATGATTCTTGGAGGCTTGTTGAGGTGGAGGGGACAAGAAAATGTGAAGGAGAGGAGGGGGGATGGTTGTGTGGAGAGTTGCAGACAGAGCAGTTGGAGGGGAAGACTTATTGGCGCCAAGTTGGGTGGTTTGGTTTTATTAATAAAACGTGGGTGGGTCGGGTTAAATATTGGACGGGTTGGTTTATTGGACGGGTTGGGAGTTAAGGTTGGGCCAGGCTTGGGTTGGGCTTTGGGTAATAATAATAAGGGTCCGGTTTGGTTAAGTGATAACACAAGGACCACATTTGTAATTCAACCAAAGATAAAGGACTGATCATGAACTTTTTCCAATGTTATTACAAGGACCAAACTTGACAACTTTGATAGTACAAGGATAACTTTTGCATATAATTCCATTTAAAAATATCCAAGGACTACTTTTGCAATTTTTGAAACTTTAAGGACCTATCTTGTAATTTTCTCAAACTTTTTGACATTTTTCACCAAAGGACTAAATTTGACAACTTATGATTTTAAAAGGACCTTTGGTGATTTTTCTTTTGAAATTAAGGCTCAGGGACTATTTTTGACAATTTTAGAAACTTGGGAACTGAAAGCGCAATTATGCAAACTTTGCTCATTTTCATCTGATTTTAAACATTTTGAATCAAAACATATGAAATGCAATTTTGGAATATTTTCAGTATTTTGATGCATTTTTGAGCATTTTTAAACGCTTTTGCGGTTCAGATTGACCAAAAATGATGAGTATTTACACACTCATCAAGCTCAGTGATAAGGAGAAAAGAGATTCATGCGATATCAGGGCTTCTAACATTATACTCTTCCAAAAGATATCTACAAGCTTATCAATCACAACACTGAAGCAAAGGCTGTTTGGGATAATGTCAAGATGCTTCTCTCAGGTTCTGAATTAACTAAGGAAGACAGAGAATCACAACTGTATGATGAATTTGAGCATTTCAAGATGAAACCTGATGAGAGTATCTATGAATACTACGTGAGATTCCACAAGCTTGTAAATGATATGAGGAATATCGTAATGACTATGCCAAACATTCAGCTGAACTCAAAGTTTGTGAACAACATGAATCCCGAATGGCACAAGTTTGTCACCTCGGTGAAGCTAACCAAAGGATTGAAGGACAGAAACTATGAGCAACTATATGCCTTCCTTATTCAGAATGAGAGACATGCTATGTTTGAAAAAAGATTCTTGAGCGCTTCAAATCTAAGCATGGAGAAACCAGTCATCAAATGACTCAACTACCTTCTACACCAATGTTGGTATTACTACCAAAGCCTCTCAAGTCATACCCACGGGTAATGGTAATCATAAACTCATTCCTGATCCAAGGTTCAAGCAAGTCGATGCGTTATGGGACACTTCATTAATCAACTAGCTCTCATGGTTAAACAAAACTTGACCCTTAGTCCACATACCAACAGTCTTCACACTAACAATGAGATCAGAACTGCATCCAATCTACACAATCATGCTGTTGTCAGAGATGGAAAGGTTATGGGGCAACCACTTCAAGGAAGACGATACGAACAAGGGATGGTTGGAGCAGGTTATGGGAATGCTGGGGAAGGAATGGAAATCAAGGTCAAGCAAAGCCAATTAAGTGCTACAACTGTGGTGGTGAGGGACATTTTTTTAGGAACTGCACATCTCCAAAACCTCCACAGAATGCAGAATACTTCAGAGACAAGATGTTTGATATGTGTCTAAAAACACATATATTTTACCTTGTTTAAACCCACAAAAACAGCCAAAAACACACAAATGACTATATAAATGTTACAAATATCATGAAAATGTGTTTTTATGTGTTACAAATGCAAAAGGATTGAAAACTGATGAAAAACAACAAAGTTTACAAAATTGGCGTTTAGCCTTGAACTTTCATGATTGTCGAAATGGTCCCTGGATAAAATATTTTGAAGAAAAATCAACAATAGTTCCCCAGGAATCATGAAATGACAAATTTTACCCTTGAAGTTCAAATTTGCAAAAATGGCAAGTTTAGTCCCATAACTTTGAAAAATGTCATAAATAGTCCTTGGATTTATTAAAAATGGAATTTTATGCATATTGGTCCTTGTACTATTAAAGATTGGCAAGTTTGGTCCTTGTGTTAACTTTGGAATAGTGGCAGTTTCAACCCTTGAACAATTTGAAAATTACAAGAATGGTCCTTGTTAATGCAAAACCAAACGGACCCTTTGTATTTTAACCCCAGCCAAATCAAAAAGAACCCCTGCCAATACCCATGTGAACCCCCCCTAAAATGAACCTCACCCGTTATTATTAAAAACGGTCAAAAATTCAAATACCGTTGTCACTGTTCATCTCCCTCACACCATTCGCGCCAAAACCAGATACCACCTCCACCTTGCTCATTACCACCCTTTCCACCTCACCCTAACGTGCTTACCCACTCCTAACACCTCCACAAAGTCCAAGAATCTTTAATTGATAAAACCTGCTCAAGACTTTTTGGCGCCAATTTTCCAAATGGACGAATATGATGTATCAGAAAGATCCAATGGTTCAAGTGAAGTGGGAATTGCTCAGAGGTCGACAAGGATTCAAAAGAGGTCAATAAATAAGAATGGAGCAATGTAGAAGAAGAAGCAGAGTAATTTTAGTTTAGGTAGTGTAGACTTAGTTAATTTCTCAATTCCAGTGTAATTTAAAGCTTTCAAGTACTTGTTTAAGTAATTTCAGTGTATTATACAACTTTTGCAATAAGTAATTTCAAGTTTCAAGTTTCATTTCAGTTGTTCAAATTTTCAAGTTTAAAAATCTCATGAATGTTTGAATGTTGTTAAGCAGTTGTTGTTAAGGACTCATAAAATCACATAAGCTCCTAGATAGCTTATTTAAGCTATTAGAAACTCATAAAAATCAGTTTAGAAGCAAAAAGAGAAAAATACCAAAAATACAAATAAATTAGTGAAAAATAAAAAATTCAAGAATGAAGAAGAGAGAAAGCTGGAGCAAGGTTAATTTTGGATTGCCTTGGGTTTAGAGCTTCTTGGGAAGCTATAGGTTGTGTCCTTGGCTTTTGGTTCTCAGCTATCACTTGGAAGCCACTTGTAAGCCTTTTTGATCCATTTTGGTATTTCACCGTTTGAAGTGTTAATTAGCTTGAATCTTTGTGTTTGTATGTTTCTTAGTTATAATTAAGTATAATTAAACAATAAAACAATAGGCTTGTTCTCTTTAATTTGTAGTTGCTAGAAATTTTAGTTTGACAGTTATAATAGCATAATCATCATTCTTGAGTTTTATGTTGTTAGTACTGTTGTTTTATGCTTATTTAGTCTCAATATATGATATTATAAGATCTTAAATCATTTGCATGGTCTTAATCTGTGTTAAGCTTTGAAAAGTTTCAAAACAGTCAAGTTAAAGGGTGTTTGGATTTGCCTTATTAACCGTGCTAAGAGTTTGTTAAAGCCTTTGTTCTTGTTTGATACATGTTATATTAGATCCTAAGAACTCAGTGTAACAAAGAAAACTAGTGCTTGATTTATAAAAAGTCAAAATCAGTTTCAATCTCACCATAATAGTTAACTGTTAAGAATTTGGAGTGCAAATCTCATCAAAGTAGCTTGTAACTTTGTACTTTAGCTTAAATCATTCTTATTACAGCTTAATATAACATATTTAATAAGTAGAATCAATTATAAGTTCATAAAAGTCAAAGTTTTAGTGTAACTTAAAAAGTCCAATTTTTCCTTGGTCAGTTTTTGAATTAAATTAAGAATTTTATTGTGTGTTTAATATTGAGATTTAGCCTATAACCTTTTGGGATATTAAAGTTTAGCTGCTTATCTTAATTATAAAAATATTAGTTTATCTCTGCTTAGCTTATAAAGTGCTTATTTCTCAGCTTGTTTTAGATACCTTTTCTGAAAAGTACCCTGTGCACAGATTTGCTAGCCTATTTCACAAGCTCTCACAGAGCTTATCAGTATTATCTTTGGTGAGCTGAATACCAATTATGGATTTTCCACTGCCTTTACCACAAGCCATAATCTTGCGGGCTAGCCAACTCTTCACTTTTTAGGACATGGTGAGTTGAGAACCATACAATTTTGGGCAAATTGCAAGCCATATAAACGGATTTGAGAAATCTTTACCAAGAGTCGTTTGCTCTTGGATTAGCCAATCCTTTTGTCTTACAGACATGGCGGATGATAACCAGTGAAGTGTAGAACACTTACTCCAAAAAAAATTTTGGCCAAAAACGTGGGAATTGGGTGGATAAATATGATAAAATTAGTGAGAATTCCCCCCCACACTTAGAAATGAATATTGCCCTCAATATTCAAAGTACCGGCGGTTATGCCGAAACAAAGAACGTAAAAGGGAAATACTACGGCCTTTTATTTAGAAAGATTTTTTTTTTTTTTGAAACTTATATATATACACAACATGTGGGGCAACCCCCACACTAGGGTGGTAGAAAATAGAAAGAAGTCAGAAATATGGGTGAAAACCCATATGGCATGCTACTATTTTTGATTTCCGAGTCGCTAGCTTGACTCGACCCCGCATTAATTGGTTCATGGGGAAGCAAAGTGGAAGAAACAATCTCCATCGGACTTTCATTCAAGATGTTTGGACAAACATTTGAAGCACGTGAAAGTTCCACACCGATGAGATATAGATAGAACCGGCTCAAAAGATGATAAATAAAAATGCCGGGATCAAAAATAGTGTCCTCATTCCCGAAGGAGAAAAGGGAAAGAGCAACCATACCATTAGTGAAGAATGGAATAAATATGTGCATCACAATGCATGTCCATTCCTCATCAGAGAGAAGCAAATCACCATTTTTGACATTTTAAGCTTAAATTTGAAGCTTTTATGGTGATTGGTAACAAAATTACCGGGAGGGAGAGTGAGACGATTCTTCAATCACAGATTTTCAAGAAAAGGATGTCTCCTCCGAATCAAAGTATGTATTGTCAATTCCTGTTGGAATCGACTCATCACTAAGAAAATCATCGACCTCCTTCCAAAGGTTGTCATCTTCCTCATCAGGAGTGAGAGAAGGAATGGAAGAGTCGGAAATGGGATAAGAAATGAGTGGATGATCATTATATAGGAGATTTCTAGTTTCTCCAAGATGCGCCGAAATCAAAGAGATCATCGTCACTTTCGATGAAAGTGGACTGATGTGAGTGAGTTCATCGGTGAACTCCTCAAGAAGAGGATCAGACCGTGGGAGTGATGCCTCAACATACTCGATGTCTCCATAAGATTTACAATCTTCGCTAAAATCGGAGAAAGTCTCAAAATGATCATTTGAACACTCAAGAGGAAAGAAAGAATCACACATATGATCGAATTCCTGTGACTCTCTCGGGATTGGGACAAGGCTCTCAACACTAGACGATTCCATTTCTGGAATAGTGCTAAGAAGCTCATCCCCCATGTTTAGAGAGTGAGTGGGAATATTGGGTGTGATAACAACAGACTGAGGGAGTTTAGAAGGACTAGCATACATATGTTTTATATTTTCCATTTGTTCTTCTGCTACTAATTCCATCATAGTCTTTTCTCCCTGATTGTTCATGGAAGGAATTTCAACTGATGAACTTGAAGAACCGTTATAAAATTGTAGAATATCAAGGATATCTTCATCATCATCGTCATCAGGAATGAAACGGAATCGAGAGCTAGATTTGGTACGCTTTTCTTTTGCAATTGATTCCCTAATAGATTTTTCAAAGGCAATTTGGGAATTTAATTTAGCAACCAGCTTCTTCGGCTAACAAAACTTCCATGGATTTCTCATTTGGATTATCTTGGGGATGTTTAGATTCCTTCAAATCTTTCACTAAATCCAAAAGATCAAGGAGAAGATTTTGAGGAAGTGGTCAGCTGGTACTGTAGAGGTTGGTCATTATACGAAGAGTCGTAATTGTTACAAGGAAATGGGTTCCCTGTTTGACAATCCGAGCTAGAGTGAGGACCTCCACAATACTCACAAGAGTAAAACTGATGTGGCTGTGAGTCATATGTGTGGTAGTCATAATCGTTATCAGGAACTTGCTCATAGACAAGCGTGTTTCCGATTGACAATCGAAGCTGAAATGTGAACCACCATACTCACAACAGTAAAACTGCTGAGTCTCACGGTGTGGTAGCTGATGGAATAAATCAGTCGTGTTATGGTAGGAATAGGGATCTTGGTTATAGAGCGGACCCGTTCCTGATTCCACCGCTACAACCGGGCAATTGCCACCATAATAAGGACCACCACACCATTGACAACCAAGAGGGTGAGGATAAGACATAGAAAGAATCAAATGTTAACAGAGGGTAAGAAATGAAGAATCAAAAAGGTAAGAGGGTAAAGAGGAATATTTTGGATTTTTGAAAAATATGCCGCAAAACAAAAGAATGAAAATATTTTGGTGTTGATAACACTTCGGAAAAGTGTTAATGAACTTTTTGGATTTTTGAAAACTTTACAGAAAAACTTTTTACAAAGGATGGGATATGTGTAAGAATGGGTCTGAAAAAGGTTAAACACACGCTAAAGCCTCCCCGGCAGCGGCGCCAAAATTGGATCTGTCCCGAACCGTCAAGTTATCTCACGCAAGCCAGCCACTTGTGAATGACCAACCGTAAGAAACTCAAAACACCTCAGAAACCAAATGCAATTTAAGATCAGAGGAATATAATGAATTCCCGGGTCTTTAAGTCCCACGGAGACTCAATGGTGTGTAAAACACTTGATCAGACGATTGAATGATCACTAAGGATAGTGATCAGAAAGGATTTGAATTGAATATTACACTACTGAAAAAGGTTATAAATTAAAGCGACTTAAATACAAATTAAGAAAATTAAAAAGATAAAATATATTAAATAAACGCTATCACTATATTTAAAGTGATGAACGTTTAAAATTTAAAACTTACGTTTAAAAATAAAATTACGTAAACGTACAAAATAAAACGTGAGATCTAAGAAATAAAAGTCCTAAAAATATGAAAATGATATTTTTACAAACCTAATGATAAAAGAAAATAAACAGGAAAAGAAAATTATTTTTATGACTATTATTCTAATTATTATTAATTAAAAACTATTTTAAACTATTTAATAATACTCTAAAATAAAAGAAAATATGAAATAAGACTAGAAAAATAAAATTAAGACTTAGAAAAATCTAAAATATGATAAAACTAATTTTAAAACTGAAAATATATTTTTTAGACTTTTTATGTATTTATTATTAATTTAAAACTAATTAAAATACTAGAAAATAATATTTAAACTAAGAAAATTATGGAAAAATACTTTTTAGGCTTTTTATATTTATCTTAACCTAAGAAAAATGAAAAATTATTTTTTTGAAACTTTTCTTAATTTTTTGTATTATATGCTAATTAAAAAGTGCTAAAAACTAATTTAAATTAAGAAAAATAGCAAACAAGCTTAGAAAAATCTGAAAATTTCAGGAAAAGCTTAAAATAATATTAGGAAGCTAGGAAAAATAGAAAAACAGGGGCTTGTGTGGAGGAAATAGGAACTGAAGTGCAAGTGCTTATTGAAATAAGCACTTAAATAAGCAAATGGAGCACAACAAGCACCAAACTGATATGGAAGCTACAATAAGCTAAAACAACCAAAATGCAACAAGTTTCAACAAGCTATAACCTCAGGATCACAAGCTCAACAGATTTGATGTTATAAGCTATTAAGCTAAAAACAGTGAGAGGGTGCTTACTTTGAACAAGAAAATAAGCTACATAATAAGCTGAAACAAAAAAAACAACAATTGGAACTTGGAGAAGACCTGGTTGGGACCTAGTAAACCAAAGAAGAGACTTAGATGAGCTCAAATGAGCTCAATGACAAGCATGCAAGATCTGAGAAAAACTTAGCATAAGCTGAGTTTTGGCACAGGGCATTTTGGACCTAAAAGACAAGCTCTTTTGAAGCTTATAGAAAATTGATAAAATTCTGAAAAATTGCTAATAAGAAACAAGACCAGCTGAAGATTTTAAAATCATAAGTTTCACTAAGATTGGCCTAGAAATGAATCCATGAAAATTCTTCCTAGTTAGCTGAAAAACAGATTTTTGCCACTTTTTGACTTTTTAACAAAACTGCAATATTGACTATATTGAACTTTAATCTAGATTTTTGGACAGAATATGATGTAATATGAAGAAATGGAACCTCTGCAAGCTTTGTTTATGACATTTGAACATAAAACAAGATTTTGAATTTGCACAACTCCAACAGTTAAGTCATTAGGAAATATTTCATGGGATTTTGACTTTCAAGATGTTGCAGGTACAATCTAAGACAAATAAGAGTTAATATAAACTACACAAGCATAAACCAAAAGACTTTAACCAATGAACAAGCCTAGAACAAAGTTAAATCAAAATTCCAAACACACTTATAATTGACTGTTTTGCAATCAACTCTAAGCTAAACCCTTAACCAGCTAAAACAATTGATCAAACTGAGTTATAAGACCTAAAAACAACTTAATGAAACAGATTAAAACTACTCATGATCACAGATTCATAGATAGGCATAACATGCAAAATTGGTTAGAAATTTGAAAGTGAAAAGTTCACTCACATGGATCCAGCTTAAGTGCAGACCAAAATCAAAACCCAAGATCACTAAACTAAGCTATTTCCAAACCTAATCAACATCTGCATCACCCACATACCATCACCAAGTCCAATTTGCACCAACAAATTGACTATTATTGACCATGAACCAAAATCACTTAAACCTTGAATGTATGCTTATATTAAAGCTATCATAAGCTTATACAAGCTTATTTGAGATTAAATACAAGCCACTGGAAGCTTAAACATAAGATTTTGAGAATGAATTTTGCAACAAGACATGAAACATGGAATTTTATCTAAAACTTGGATTGAAAACTCAAAAGCTTAATACAATGATTTGTTAACTTGAAAGTGATACATGGAAACTGAAATTACACCATTTTGATTAAACTACAATATTTATTAAGAAAAACGACATTAAGGAGAAAACTAAAACTAACTTCTACTACCCTCCTTGCTTCTCTCCTCTTTTCTTTTATATAAAATTGCTTCCACTTGTACTCTGAACCTTTCCCACCAATAAATTTGGCCGTTGGATGCTTAGAGTCGATATTGGCCGTTTGATCATTTTGGCGCCAAAATTGGTTTGACAGCTGGAGAGGTTGAGTGATATGAGGGGGGAGCAATTAATGATTCTTGGAGGCTTGTTGAGGTGGAGGGGACAAGAAAATGTGAAGGAGAGGAGGGGGGATGGTTGTGTGGAGAGTTGCAGACAGAGCAGTTGGAGGGGAAGACTTATTGGCGCCAAGTTGGGTGGTTTGGTTTTATTAATAAAACGTGGGTGGGTCGGGTTAAATATTGGACGGGTTGGTTTATTGGACGGGTTGGGAGTTAAGGTTGGGCCAGGCTTGGGTTGGGCTTTGGGTAATAATAATAAAATTAGGGTCCGTTTGGTTAAGTGATAACACAAGGACCACATTTGTAATTCAACAAAAGATAAAGGACTGATCATGAACTTTTTCCAATGTTATTACAAGGACCAAACTTGACAACTTTGATAGTACAAGGATAACTTTTGCATATAATTCCATTTAAAAATATCCAAGGACTACTTTTGCAATTTTTGAAACTTTAAGGACCTATCTTGTAATTTTCTCAAACTTTTGACATGTTTCACCAAAGGACTAAATTTGACAACTTATGATTTTAAAAGGACCTTTGGTGATTTTTCTTTTGAAATTAAGGCTCAGGGACTATTTTTGACAATTTTAGAAACTTGGGGGACTGAAACTGCCAATTATGCAAACTTTGCTCATTTTTCATCTGATTTTAAATATTTTGCATCTGAAACATATGAAATGCAATTTAGGAATATTTTCAGTATTTTGATGCATTTTTGAGCATTTTTAAACGTTTTGCAGTTCAGATTGACCCAAAAATGATGAGTATTTACACACTCATCAAGCTCAGTGATAAGGAGAAAAAGAGATTCGATGCTGATATCAGGGCTTCTAACATTATACTTCAGGGTCTTCCAAAAGATATCTACAAGCTTATCAATCACAACACTGAAGCAAAGGCAGTTTGGGATAATGTCAAGATGCTTCTCTCGAGTTCTGAATTAACTAAGGAAGACAGAGAATCACAACTGTATGATGAATTTGAGCATTTCAAGATGAAACCTGATGAGAGTATCTATGAATACTACGTGAGATTCCACAAGCTTGTAAATGATATGAGGAATATCGTAATGACTATGCCAAACATTCATTTGAACTCAAAGTTTGTGAACAACATGAATCCCGAATGGCACAAGTTTGTCACCTCTGTGAAGCTAACCAAAGGATTGAAGGACGCAAACTATGAGCAACTATATGCCTTCCTTATTCAGAATGAGAGACATGCTATGTTTGAAAAAAAGATTCTTGAGCAGTTCAAATCTAAGCATGGAGAAACCAGTTCGTCAAATGACTCAACTGCCTTCTACACCAATGTTGGTATTACTACCAAAGCCTCTCAAGTCATACCCACGGGTAATGGTAATCATAAACTCATTCCTGATCCAAGGTTCAAGCAAGGTGATGCGATGCAGTTATGGGACACTTCATTAATCAACTGGCTCTCATGGTTAAACAAAACTTGACCCTTAGTCCACATACCAACAGTCTTCACACTAACAATGAGATCGAACGCATCCAATCTACACAATCATCTGTTGTCGAGATGGAAAGGTTATTGGGAAACCACTTCAAGGAAGACGATACGAACAAGGGATGGTTGGAGCAGGTTATGGGAATGCTGGGGAAGGAATGGAAATCAAGGTCAAGCAAAGCCAATTAAGTGCTACAACTGTGGTGGTGAGGGACATTTTTTTAGGAACTGCACATCTCCAAAACCTCCACAGAATGCAGAATACTTCAGAGACAAGATGTTTGATATGTGTCTAAAAACACATATATTTTACCTTGTTTAAACCCACAAAAACAGTCAAAAACACACAAATGACTATATAAATGTTACAAATATCATGAAAATGTGTTTTTATGTGTTACAAATGCAAAAGGATTGAAAACTGATGAAAAACAACAAAGTTTACAAAATTGGCAGTTTTAGCCCTTGAACTTTCACAGATTGTCAGAAATGGTCCCTGGATAAATTATTTTGAAGAAAAATCAACAATAGTCCCCCAGGAATCATGAAATGACAAATTTTACCCTTGAAGTTCAAATTTGCAAAAATGGCAAGTTTAGTCCCATAACTTTGAAAAATGTCATAAATAGTCCTTGGATTTATTAAAAATGGAATTTTATGCATATTGGTCCTTGTACTATTAAAGATTGGCAAGTTTGGTCCTTGTGTTAACTTTGGAATAGTGGCAGTTTCAACCCTTGAACAATTTGAAAATTACAAGAATGGTCCTTGTTAATGCAAAACTAAACGGACCCTTTGTATTTTAACCCCAGCCAAATCAAAAAGAACCCCTGCCAATACCCATGTGAACCCCCCCTAAAATGAACCTCACCCGTTATTATTAAAAACGGTCAAAAATTCAAATACCGTTGTCACTGTTCATCTCCCTCACACCATTCGCCAAAACCGGATACCACCTCCACTCTTGTTTCTCATTACCACCCTTTCCACCTCACCCCTAACAGCTGTTTACCCACTCCTAACACCTCCACAAAGTCCAAGAATCTTTAATTGATAAAAACCGCTCAAGACTTTTTGGCGCCAATTTTCCAAATGGACGAATATGATGTATCAGAAAGATCCAATGGTTCAAGTGAAGTGGGAATTGCTCAGAGGTCGACAAGGATTCAAAAGAGGTCAATAAATAAGAATGGAGCAATGTAGAAGAAGAAGCAGAGTAATTTTAGTTTAGGTAGTGTAGACTTAGTTAATTTCTCAATTCCAGTGTAATTTAAAGCTTTCAAGTACTTGTTTAAGTAATTTCAGTGTATTATACAACTTTTGCAATAAGTAATTTCAAGTTTCAAGTTTCATTTCAGTTGTTCAAATTTTCAAGTTTAAAAATCTCATGAATGTTTGAATGTTGTTAGCAAGTTGTTGTTAAGGACTCATAAAATCACATAAGCTCCTAGATAGCTTATTTAAGCTATTAGAAACTCATAAAAATCAGTTTAGAAGCAAAAAGAGAAAAATACCAAAAATACAAATAAATTAGTGAAAAATAAAAAATTCAAGAATGAAGAAGAGAGAAAGCTGGAGCAAGGTTAATTTTGGATTGCCTTGGGTTTAGAGCTTCTTGGGAAGCTATAGGTTGTGTCCTTGGCTTTTGGTTCTCAGCTATCACTTGGAAGCCACTTGTAAGCCTTTTTGATCCATTTTGGTATTTCACCGTTTGAAGTGTTAATTAGCTTGAATCTTTGTGTTTGTATGTTTCTTAGTTATAATTAAGTATAATTAAACAATAAAACAGTAGGCTTGTTCTCTTTAATTTGTAGTTGCTAGAAATTTTAGTTTGACAATTATAATAGCATAATCATCATTCTTGAGTTTTATGTTGTTAGTACTGTTGTTTTATGCTTATTTAGTCTCAATATATGATATTATAAGATCTTAAATCATTTGCATGGTCTTAATCTGTGTTAAGCTTTGAAAAGTTTCAAAACAGTCAAGTTAAAGGGTGTTTGGATTTGCCTTATTAACCGTGCTAAGAGTTTGTTAAAGCCTTTGTTCTTGTTTGATACATGTTATATTAGATCCTAAGAACTCAGTGTAACAAAGAAAACTAGTGCTTGATTTATAAAAAGTCAAAATCAGTTTCAATCTCACCATAATAGTTAACTGTTAAGAATTTGGAGTGCAAATCTCATCAAAGTAGCTTGTAACTTTGTACTTTAGCTTAAATCATTCTTATTACAGCTTAATATAACATATTTAATAAGTAGAATCAATTATAAGTTCATAAAAGTCAAAGTTTTAGTGTAACTTAAAAGTCCAATTTTCCCTTGGTCAGTTTTTGAATTAAATTAAGAATTTTATTGTGTGTTTAATATTGAGATTTAGCCTATAACCTTTTGGGATATTAAAGTTTAGCTGCTTATCTTAATTAGAAAAATATTAGTTTATCTCTGCTTAGCTTATAAAGTGCTTATTTCTCAGCTTGTTTTAGATACCTTTCGGAAAAGTGCCCTGTGCACAGATTTGCTAGCCTATTTCACAAGCTCTCACAGAGCTTATTAGTGAACCTTATCTTGTGTATTTTGTCTTTTTAGAAAGCCCACCTAGCTGTGTCTCTAGTCCAAAGCTTATTTTCACCTTATTAGCTTATTTAATAGGAATGCTTATTGTTTTTTGTTTTGTCCATTTAATCTAGTACAATGTTCATTCAGTGTTTTCAAGCTTTTGCATAAGCTCATTATAAGCTCATTAGTGGATACCACAGTGAGAATCTTAGCTTTTTAGAAAGCTTAATTGGTATACTAGTTAGTTCCATTGTTTGTTTTCCTTTCCTAGCTTATTAAAGTGCTTAAAAATAAGCTTAAAAGTGCCTAGTAAACTAAAAAGTGTCCTGTTTTACCAGTGAAGCTAGTGCTTATTTGTAAGTTGTTTAGTGCTTATTTCTTAGTTATTGTGCTTATTCAGTTGTTATATTAGCTTATTATAAGTTTCTTAGCTTATTTTCATTTATCTTGTGCTTATTTCTAGCTTATTAGCCAATTGGCTAAATCCTTGTGCTTATTTCAATTTTGCCTTGTTGAGATAATAAGGTCAATCTGAGCTTATTATTGGTTTTTATAAAAAGTTGTAGTTTTATAATTTGCTTATCTCATTGTATTTAATCAGTTCCAAAAAGAAAAATCCAAAAAAGAAATATTTTGCAAAAAGGGAGTTGCTGGGATTCGAACCTGCCACCCACTCACCACACAACACACTCACCAACTGCCTTGGGTCTTGACTGGTTTAACTTTGCACCATTTAATACATAACCCTTATAGTCCAATTTAGCTTATACGTTTAATTTAGCTTATTTACATCTTATTAAAATAAGTTGTTACACCTTTTGTATTTTTCTTAGCCTTGTATTGATATAAAGTATTTTATAAAAAGTTTCGAATTTTCTAAATAGTTTCAGTATTTTTAATCATTTAATTAGTCTAAAATAGTATTTAATTCATAATAAAAATATAAAAGTCTAAAAAATATAAATCTTTTTCTAAAATTTTCTTTTGTCATATAGTAAGTAAGAAAATTGTTTTTACACTTGTAGGACTTTTATTTTACAAATTTTACGTTTTATCTTGCTGCGTAATTTTTACATATAACGCTTCGTTTCATTCTAGGTCAATTGGCGTTTTTAGATAATTTAAATTTACGTTTTACTTAAAATAGTTTATTTAAGTTATTTTATTTTATAAATCAAGAAAAATCAACTTTAAAAATAGTGATAGCGTTTATTTAATATATTTTAGCTTTTTAATTTTCTTTAATTTGCATTTAAACCCCTGTAATTTACAATATTTTTCCTTTAGGTATAAATATTCCAAATCATAACTTTTTACCATTCAATATCACTCGATCACTACACGTTTAGATTTAATCGTACAGCTCGTTAGGACTTAACGACCTGAGAAAACACTATACTCTCCAGATCTTAATTGTATTGGTTTTAGACAGTTTTAATTTTATTACGGTTGACCATTCACAAGTGGTTAGCTTGTGTGATAAACTTGACTGTCTGGACCCAATCAAATTTTGGCGCCGCTGCCGGGGAGCTGTGCTAATAATCTTCCGTTTAGCTGATTAGTGTTGTTGAATATACACCCATTGTATATTTACCATCTTTGTCCATATTTCCTTATTTTCATATAAAACCAAAATTATCGTGAAGTTAATTCGTTTGACTAATCGATTACCAAAAATATTTTCATTCTTTGTTTTTATAACATGTTGTTCAAAAATCCAAAAATATTCATCTTTACCCTTTTACCCTTTTTGATTCTTTATCCCTTTACCCTCTATCCATTTGATTCTAACTTCTTCTATTCTCATGGAATCTTTTACGACTACTGACGAATTCTGGAACCAATTTGAAAAACTTCATACTTTATCACAAATGTCAAGAATTCGTGTTGTTCGTGATGATCCATTAATTCTGCGTAGGGAAATGGAACGAGAAACCGGGGTGACAAAGGACCAGGTACTTCTCTCTGATAATGGAGGTGCTAAATACGTCCAACCTACGGTTATCCAAAGATCTAACCCCTCAATTGCTCCTAAGCCGTCTAAAATTGATCCTAAACTTTCACAATTTACGGTTAAAAGCAATCATGCAGAATTTAGACCGGTGACTAGCAAGAATGACTTGCCTAATCTTCACGTTTCTCAAGAACCAGAACCAGAAACCATAACGGAAGTGGTGGAAATTGCTAGCTCTCAGAGCACACCACTTGTCCCACCTCCGGATTTTTCAAAATGTTCTTCGAGACTTAATAGTCATTCGGATCACCATGTTGGTTTTGTTGATTCTTTGAATGAACCAATTCCTTCTCATAACTCTCAAATGGAATCGTTTATTCCTTGTGTCGGTTGTGGTGAGCCTCTTTTTGGTTCACCCTGTCGCTGGTGTACGTGTGTACAGTGTGGTAATGATATTCATAACGGAAGTTGTTTGTTTTGTGGTTCGAGGAATTCATTTGATTATGATCCTAATCCGAACTCATTTAACGACCCCTCAAAATTTTCCAACTACCCACCACAGCCTGACTTATTTTCATATAATCAACATAACTGCTGTGAATTTTGTGGAGGTCCTCACCAAGGATTTGAGTGTCAATCCGGAAACACGTTTGTCTATGAACAGTTTTCCGGTGATGCTCAGAACTTTGGTTATGACCAATATCCATATAATTCGCCAGGTCCGACTCAACAGTTTTACTGTTGTGAGAACTGTAGAGGTCCCCATTTCAGCTCTGATTGTCAAACAGGGAATCCATTTCCTTGTAACAATTACGACTATCCATATCACGACCAACCTCCACAGTGCCAAATGACTCAAACTCCTCAGCAAACCCAACAAGACACTTATCTAGAGCTTCGGGAGTCAGTGAAAAGAACTGAGGAGTTGAGTAAAACAGCATTTCAAAATGCTCCCGTTTTTCTGTGTATATTTTGGGGGTCCTCATGATGATTATCAATGTCAACCTTCCGGTTTTGACAAATCTCCACTCCCACAATGTCCCGTCATTCAAAATTCACATGAGAAATCCATGGAAGAATTGCTAGCTGAAGAGCAGGCTGCTAAAATAAATTCCCAAATTGCCTTTGAAAAATCTATTAGGGAATCAATTGCAAAAGAAAAAGCATCCAGATCTAGCTCTCAATTTCCTTTTATTCCTGATGACAGTGATGATGAGGATACACTTGGTATCCTACAATTTTATAAAGATTCATCAAGTTCATCAGTTGATATCCCAGCAGTTGAGATTCATTCTCAAACAACTGCTATCACACCCGATATTCCCACTCACTCTCTAAACATGGGGGACGAGCATCTTGACACTGTTCCTGAAAAGGAATCGGACGAATTCATAAAGTCTAGTGTTGAGGACCTTGTCCCAATCCCGAGAGAGTCACAGGGAACTTTTGACCATATGTGTGATATCCCTTCTCCTCTTAAGTGTTCAAAAGATCATTTTGAGACTTTCTCCGATTTTAGCGATGATTGTAAATCTTATGGGGACATTGAGAATGTTGAGGCATCACTTTCACATTTTGATGTTGATCCTCTTCTTGAGGAGTTCACCGATGAACTCACTCACATCATTCCACTTTCATCGGAAAGTGATGATGATCTCTTTGATTTCAAAGCCAACCTAGGAGAAATTGAAAGTCCAATAGAGAATGTTAATCACTTTGTTCCTGAAGCGTTCAAAACAACTCTCACTAATCCTCTATTTGAATTCGACTCTGAATTCACTTTAATTTCTGAGAATCCACTCTTTGATACTCAGATTGAGGATAGTGATGAGTCTACAGTGGAACAAGAGTTCACAGACTTACATTACGTGAATGATTCTCTTTACGAGGAGTTCTCCTTTGAACTCACTCATATCATATCTCCACCTGAGTATGATAACTTCCACTTTGATCTAGACAAAAATGATCTTTGTGTTCCGGAGGAAAATGTTCTCAACCATGAGAACTTGCTTGATATCAAAATCCCATCCCTCCCACCCGCAATATGTCTTGATCAAATGAGCTTAAATGATGAGATTCATGATCCAGAAATCATGAATTCTCCTTCTGATAATGATGAGTTAGTCATGATTTTTATCATGATTTTCTTTCTTTTCTTCACCTATACGGTGACTTCTCCTGTTCTTCACTCCTTCGGGAATGAGGACACTATTTTTGATCCCGGCATTTTCATTTATCATTTTTGAGCCGGTTCTATGTATACCTCATCGGTGTGGAACTTTCACGTACTTCAATGTTTATACAAACATCTTGAATGAAAGTCCGATGAAGATTGTCTCTTCCACTTACTTCCCCATGAACAAATTAATTCGGGGTCGAGTCAAGCTAGCGACTCGGTAATCAAAAACAGTAGTTAAACATGGGTTTTCACCCGTGTGTACCACCCTAGTGTGGGGGAGATGCCCCACATGTTGTATATAGATTTAAAAAATGAATGAAAAGTGTAAATATTAAAAAAGAGAATAATTGTTGTGTTTCTACACTTGGCTAGTAATGTTATCTTTTTACGTTCAAGGATTCGGCATAATAGCCGGGACTTTGAATATTGAGGACAATATTCATTTCTAAGTGTGGGGGGAAATTCTGGCGAATTTGATCATAAATGTACCCTTTTAGTCCCTTTTTCCCCCAAAATGGCCAAATAAAATTTTTTTTAGTGGAAGTACTATGTACTAAACACAGCAAATGGTAATCAGTCCACCATGTCTAAACCACATAAGGATTGGCTAATCCAGGAGCAAACGGCTCTTGGTAAAGATATCTCAAATCCGTTGACGGCTTGCAATTTGCCCAAAATTGTATGGTGTTCAGCTCACCATATCTTTAATTAGTGAAGAGTTGGCTAGCCCGCAAGTTTATGGCTTGTGGTAAAGGCAGTGGAAAAACCATAATTGGTAATCAACTCACCAAAGATATTTTATCTAAGAGTTGGCTAGTCCAGAAGCAAACGGCTTCTGGTAAAGACAAATCAAAACCGTTGAAAGCTAGTGATTTGCTCAAAATCATTTGGTTATCATTGTACCAAAGTTCTTACTTGAACTAAAACAATTGGCTACTCTAGAAGTAATGGCTTTTGGTAAAGAGATGAAATCCATTAAAGTTTCAAAAGATTGCTAGGGACTAGCAATAGTTTAGTGTGGGGGATTTGATATGTGTCTAAAAACACATATATTTTACCTTGTTTAAACCCACAAAAACAGCCAAAAACAGCCAAAAACACACAAATGACTATATAAATGTTACAAATATCATGAAAATGTATTTTTATGTGTTACAAATGCAAAAGGATTGAAAACTGATGAAAAACAACAAAGCTTACAAAATTGGCAGTTTTAGTCCCTGAACTTTCACAGATTGTCAGAAATGGTCCCTGGATAAAATATTTTGAAGAAAAATCAACAATAGTCCCCCAGGAATCATGAAATGACAAATTTTACCCTTGAAGTTCAAATTTGCAAAAAATGGCAAGTTTAGTCCCTTAACTTTGAAAAATGTCATAAATAGTCCTTGGATTTATTAAAAATGGAATTTTATGCATATTGGTCCTTGTACTATTAAAGATTGGCAAGTTTGGTCCTTGTGTTAACTTTGGAATAGTGGCAGTTTCAACCCTTGAACAATTTGAAAATTACAAGAATGGTCCTTGTTAATGCAAAACCAAACGGACCCTTTGTATTTTAACCCCAGCCAAATCAAAAAGAACCCCTGCCAATACCCATGTGAACCCCCCCTAAAATGAACCTCACCCGTTATTATTAAAAACGGTCAAAAATTCAAATACCGTTGTCACTATTCATCTCCCTCACACCATTCGCGCCAAAACCAGATACCACCTCCACCTTGCCTGTTTCTCATTACCACCCTTTCCACCTCACCCCTAACAGCTGTTTACCCACTCCTAACACCTCCACAAAGTCCAAGAATCTTTAATTGATAAAACCTGCTCAAGACTTTTTGGCGCCAATTTTCCAAATGGACGAATATGATGTATCAAAAAGATCCAATGGTTCAAGTGAAGTGGGAATTGCTCAGAGGTCGACAAGGATTCAAAAGAGGTCAATAAATAAGAATGGAGCAATGTAGAAGAAGAAGCAGAGTAATTTTAGTTTAGGTAGTGTAGACTTAGTTAATTTTTCAATTCCAAAGGTAATTTAAAGCTTTCAAGTACTTGTTTAAGTAATTTCAGTGTATTATACAACTTTTGCAATAAGTAATTTCAAGTTTCAAGTTTCATTTCAGTTGTTCAAATTTTCAAGTTTAAAAATCTCATGAATGTTTGAATGTTGTTAAGCAGTTGTTGTTAAGGACTCATAAAATCACATAAGCTCCTAGATAGCTTATTTAAGCTATTAGAAACTCATAAAAATCAGTTTAGAAGCAAAAAGAGAAAAATACCAAAAATACAAATAAATTAGTGAAAAATAAAAAATTCAAGAATGAAGAAGAGGGAAAGCTGGAGCAAGGTTAATTTTGGATTGCCTTGGGTTTAGAGCTTCTTGGGAAGCTATAGGTTGTGTCCTTGGCTTTTGGTTCTCAGCTATCACTTGGAAGCCACTTGTAAGCCTTTTTGATCCATTTTGGTATTTCACTGTTTGAGGTGTTAAATTGCTTAAATCTTTGTGTTTGTATGTTTCTTAGTTATAATTAAGTATAATTAAACAATAAAACAGTAGGCTTGTTCTCTTTAATTTGTAGTTGCTAGAAATTTTAGTTTGACAGTTATAATAGCATAATCATCATTCTTGAGTTTTATGTTGTTAGTACTGTTGTTTTATGCTTATTTAGTCTCAATATATGATATTATAAGATCTTAAATCATTTGCATGGTCTTAATCTGTGTTAAGCTTTGAAAAGTTTCAAAACAGTCAAGTTAAAGGGTGTTTGGATTTGCCTTATTAACTGTGTTAAGAGTTTGTTAAAGCCTTTGTTCTTGTTTGATACATGTTATATTAGATCCTAAGAACTCAGTGTAACAAAGAAAACTAGTGCTTGATTTATAAAAAGTCAAAATCAGTTTCAATCTCACCATAATAGTTAACTGTTAAGAATTTGGAGTGCAAATCTCATCAAAGTAGCTTGTAACTTTGTACTTTAGCTTAAATCATTCTTATTACAGCTTAATATAACATAGTTAATAAGTAGAATCAATTATAAGTTCATAAAAGTCAAAGTTTTAGTGTAACTTAAAAGGTCCAATTTTTCCTTGGTCAGTTTTTGAATTAAATTAAGAATTTTATTGTGTGTTTAATATTGAGATTTAGCCTATAACCTTTTGGGATATTAAAGTTTAGCTGCTTATCTTAATTATAAAAATATTAGTTTATCTCTGCTTAGCTTATAAAGTGCTTATTTCTCAGCTTGTTTCAGATACCTTTTCTGAAAAGTGCCCTGTAACAGATTTGCTAGCCTATTTCACAAGCTCTCACAGAGCTTATTAGTGAACCTTATCTTGTGTATTTTGTCTTTTTAGAAAGCCCACCTAGCTGTGTCTCTAGTCCAATGCTTATTTTCCATCTTTTAGCTTATTTAATAGGAATGCTTATTGTTTTTTGTTTTGTCCATTTAATCTAGTACAATGTTCATTCAGTGTTTTCAAGCTTTTGCATAAGCTCATTATAAGCTCATTAGTGGATACCACAGTGAGAATCTTAGCTTTTTAGAAAGCTTAATTGGTATACTAGTTAGTTCCATTGTTTGTTTTCCTTTCCTAGCTTATTAAAGTGCTTAAAAATAAGCTTAAAAGTGCCTAGTAAACTAAAAAGTGTCCTGTTTTACCAGTGAAGCTAGTGCTTATTTGTAAGTTGTTTAGTGCTTATTTCTTAGTTATTGTGCTTATTCAGTTGTTATATTAGCTTATTATAAGTTTCTTAGCTTATTTTCATTTATCTTGTGCTTATTTCTAGCTTATTAGCCAATTGGCTAAATCCTTGTGCTTATTTCAATTTTTGCCCACTGTTGAGATAATAAGCTCAATCTGAGCTTATTATTGGTTTTTATAAAAAGTTGTAGTTTTATAATTTGCTTATCTCATTGTATTTAATCAGTTCCAAAAAGAAAAATCCAAAAAAAAGAAATATTTTGCAAAAAGGGAGTTGCTGGGATTCGAACCCTGGCCACCCAGCTCACCACACAACACACTCACCAACTGCCCTTGGGTCTTTGACTGGTTTAACTTTGCACCATTTAATACATAACCCTTATAGTCCAATTTAGCTTATACGTTTAATTTAGCTTATTTACATCTTATTAAAATAAGTTGTTACACCTTTTGTATTTTTCTTAGCCTTGTATTGATATAAAGTATTTTATAAAAAAGTTTCAGAATTTTCTAAATAGTTTTAGTATTTTTAATCATTTAATTAGTCTAAAATAGTATTTAATTCATAATAAAAAATATAAAAGTCAAAAAAATATAAATCTTTTTTCTAAAATTTTCTTTTGTCATATAGTAAGTAAGAAAATTGTTTTTACACTTGTAGGACTTTTATTTTATAAATTTTACGTTTTATCTTGCGCACTCGCGTAATTTTTACATATAACGCTCGTTTTCATTCTAGGTCACGTTTTTCGATAATTTAAGTTTACGTTTTACTTAAAATAGTTTATTTAAGTTATTTTATTTTATAAATCAAGAAAAATCAACTTTAAAAATAGTGATAGCGTTTATTTAATATATTTTAGCTTTTTAATTTTCTTTAATTTGCATTTAAGCCCTTGTAATTTACAATATTTTTCCTTTAGGTATAAATATTCCAAATCATAACTTTTTCCCATTCAATATCACTCGATCACTACACGTTTAGATTTAATCGTACAGCTCGTTGGGACTTAACGACCTGAGAAAACACTATACTCTCCAGATCTTAATTGTATTGGTTTTAGACAGTTTTAATTTTATTACGGTTGACCATTCACAAGTGGTTAGCTTGTGTGATAAACTTGACTGTCTGGACCCAATCAATGTTGCTCGTGCAAGCTCAGGATAATGGTGCAGCTTTGGATGAAGAGGAGTTGTTGTTTCTTGCTGAGGGCAATGCCAAGACATATGATGCAGATGTGGATGAACAGCCAATTCAGGAGATAGGTCACAATCATCAGAATGCCTTTCAAGTCGCTGACTGTGATGCATACGACTCTGATGTCGATGATGAACCTACTGCACAGACAATTTTCATGGCTAGCATTTCTCCAATGGTCTCTCCAAAGGTCCCCTCACCACAGCAAGCTGGTCCATCCAAAGAATCAATCATCTCAGAGGTATTAAAACTATATGATGATGTTGATCAGCAAAAGATACATGATAAAGTTCAATCGCAGGAAACCAGTGAATCAGATATTGCTAATATGGGCAATGATAATATTGTCCCATATGATCAATATGTGACCCAATGTGAGAGTGCGATTGAACCAAGTGATGTATCTAATGCAGTCAATGATGACTATATCTTTGATGAATACACTGCTAGTGCCCCTGATGATTCTGTTACCTCTGAACTGAATGCCTATAAAGAACAAGTTGCCATTTATGAACAATGTGCTAAGTTTGAGTTAACCACCCGTGAGCAGGAAATGGATGACCAAATGCGTACAATTATTAGAAAAAGTAATTTTAGAGAAGAAGTATTAAAACAAGAGTTAAACTCCTTACAAGAAAAGCTTTCTAAAATTGCTAAGCAAAAACAAGAACTTCAAGAAAATGTTAAAATGCTTAAGCAAGAATTCAATGCTAAGGAATCAAAACTTTTGAATGATTTTTCTAATCTAAAAACTTTGAAAAACAAGCTTGAAAATAAGCTGTACGTACAAGGGAATACCATTCAGGCTGCTCACTTGATCACTAAGCATAGAGTCTTAGGCGATTAGCATAGCATTCCCATTGTTGAGGAACCAAATCCTGAGGTCATTAAAAAGGCTAGAGCTGCTAATAAGGTAATCTATGATGGTAATGAAATCCTTAAGCCTAGGCAGAAACCTAGTTGCGCTGAGTGCACTGAGGAAGATAAGAAATCAGATGAAGTCACTAGGGAGAAAATGAATAAGAAGCTAGAAGATCCTGAGTGTAAAAGGAATAAGATAACGATAAAACCCTATGATTACACTAAGGAAAATTGGATATCCTTAAACAAGTTTAAGCCTCAGACTCTATTAACCCCTGAACAAGTGTTCTGGAAAAAGGATATGGATATGCAAAAAACTGAAAACCTTGTTGAAAAGAATCCCCCTTGTAGGAAATTGCCTCAAGCTACTTTGTATCCTCCAAATACACCAATGCATTTAGTTCCTAGATCTATTGCCACTAATAGCAAAACCATAATCAGCCTGTATGTTGTTTATCAGCTGTTTGTTGATTTTGAGAAAACGTGTAAGAAGAGAATCACACCTACACGGATAACTGAGGGGGAAAGGGGTTTTGAGCAAACTAAAGAGTATTATTTAACTGAGGTCATGCCTTTCTTTAAACAATTAAAAGGTCAATTTGAGAGTCTTCAAAAGGGAATAAATTCAGATATTAAAGAAATGGAAAAGGAATTTGATGCTATGATAGTTGAGGTCAATAATTATGAACAGGAACTCAAATATAATGAAGTTGAAAGGAAGAACTTGCATATCTTAAATGTGAATTTGATTTCAAGTTGTGTTGCTCAAGATGTGTTTTACACTGTTACTAAGCACTCTATTACTGCTTCTCGATTTCATGAATTATCTATTGCATTGAAAGTCTCCCATGATCGTGTCATTGAGCTTGAAAACAAAAACTCAGAACTAAATGAGAAAATTGATCAGAATGATCACGATAATTTGGTAAAACATCTTTCTAAACTAGAAGTTGAACATTTTGATTTGCAACTAAAATATCAACATCTTAAAGAAAATGTTAAAACCTCAAATATCAAGACATCCTCAGATGTTCCAGAGTTTGATGCAGTTTTTCAGATAAACAAACGTGACGAACAGATTCAAGCTCATTGTAACACGATCAGAAAGTTGAAAGCCCAAATCTCTCAATTAAAGGGTGAAAAGAACAATGTGACTGGCTCCCAAATGCCCCCTCCGTTAGATTCTCAGTATTCTCAAACTTTTCATCTTCAAAACTTGGTTACTGTTTTACAAAAAGAAAACGAGAGTTTTCTAGAAGAAAATGAAAAAGTTAAACGACACTTTAAAGAGTTATATGATTCAATGAAAGTCACTCGTGACAAAACAACGAAAAAATAACTTCTTTACAAAAGGAAATAGAGAATCTGAGGAGTCGGAAAAGGAAACCGCCACTTGTTTTTAATGAGAATGTTGAATCAAAGTCATCTACAGATTGCAAATATACTGTGACTGTTAAATACATTCCTCCCCATTTTAGGAATAATGAACTTGTGTTTCGTAACTACTTCGCTCACCTTAACGATAGTCTAGAATGTCTCTGTGAGATTGTGGAAGAGGATTTCATAAATAAGCCTCTTGATAGAGAAATTAGGTTTGCTTGCATTCAGGCCAAACGATCTCAAGAGTTGCTAGAATTTTTAATAGCAACATGTCCTAAATCCTTAGGTGCGAAAGGTAAAGCTGTGATGCCTTGTTCTATGCCTAGTGCCAAGCATACAAACCATTCTATGCCTAGTTTTAAGAAAGTGAACACTAATGTGCCTTCAAATAGTTCAGATCCATGCACGTCTAGTTCAGGAATGCAAAAAAGTAGATCAACCAACTAATGTTCCCATAATTCCCTCTACAGGAGTAATCAGTGACATAAAAGCAAGCGGGTCAAAGACTCTAGGCAATACCAAGAAAGATAGGACCTCGCAAGCTAAGAATGTGCATTGGAAGAGAGTAGAAGACCACCCTAGGAACTTTAAGTTTGAGTTGAATAAAATGAATCGTGTTGATTCTAGTATTAGCCATAGGCGTACTGTAATTAATTCAATTCTGCTACTATCTACAAACCTTGTAATGATGACTGCTTGATTTCTGTTACTAATCATGAATGTGGTGTGAATGTTTTGTCTAATGCTGTCAAATGCCCAATTAAAATTGTTAATGTTAAAAATCAATCAAAGAAGGCTAAAAGGCAAAGGCGAAAGAAAGTTAGAAAACAGTGGAAACCCACAGGGAGAAAATTTAGTAATATAGGTTATCAATGGATACCTACTGGCCGTAAGGTTAATGAGTTTTGTCCTAAATTTGCTAAGTCAATGCCCACTAGAAAATGGATGCCTACTGGTAGAACTATTCCCTTAAGAAGCGAACATACTTTGAATAGGTCAAATATGGACACTAGCACTGCATCTATTTCTAATGAGTCCATTGTTTCTACCTCTGATGTGGGTGTTCCAATCACTGTTACTAACCAAATGGAACCCATTCTTGCATGGGGATCCCAATTATCCAGTTATCCATTCTTGTCTGTGTTCAACTGCAGATTGTTCAAATCGTTCTGTGGTACTTGGACTCAGGCTGTTCCAAGCATATGACTGGAGACCGGTCGCGGCTCATGAACTTCATGAGTAAATTTATCGGAACTGTGAGATTCGGAAACGATCATTTTGGTGCTATTATGGGTTATGGAGATTATGTGGTTGGAAATAGTGTGATTTCCAGGGTATATTATGTTGAAGGTCTTGGACATAATCTATTTTCTGTCGGACAATTTTGTGACTTAGATTTAGAAGTGGCCTTCAGAAAACATACTTGCTTTGTTAGAGAACTTGACGGTGTGGAACTTCTCAGAGGAACTCGTGGTTCAAACCTATACACCATCTCTATCGAAGATATGATGAAATCTTCACCCATCTGCTTGCTGTCAATGGCTTCCAAAACTAAGTCATGGCTATGGCACCGTCGTCTCAATCACTTGAACTTTGGTACCATAAACAATCTTTCCAGAAAAGACTTAGTAAGAGGATTACCCAGATTAAAGTATGAAAAAGATCATCTTTGTTCAGCGTGCCAATTGGGAAAAAGCACGAAATATGCCCATAAACCAAAACCTACAAACCCAGTAATGGAAGTCCTTCATACCCTTCATATGGATTTGTGCAGACCAATGAGAGTACAAACGATAAATGGGAAGAAATACATTTTTGTCGTTGTTGATGACTACTCTCGATTTACTTGGGTAAAGTTTTTGAGGACAAAGGATGAAACTCCGGATGTCATCATCAAACTTATCAAACAGCTACAAGTTCGACTCAACAATACTGTTAGAATTGTTCGAACAGACAATGGCACAGAGTTTGTTAACAAAGACATAATTCAGTTTTATGAAAGTGTTGGAATCAGTCATCAAAGAAGTGTTCCACGAACTCCTCAACAGAACGGTGTAGTTGAAAGACGAAATTGAACTCTTGTGGAAGCCGCAAGAACAATGCTAATTTATTCAAAGGTTCCAATGTTTCTATGGGCTGAAGCCATTGCCACTGCTTGCTACACCCAAAATCGTTCCCTTATTCATACCTCTCATGGAAAAACTCCATATGAACTTGTTCATAAACGAAAACCTGATCTCTCCTACCTTTGTGTGTTTGGTGCTTTGTGCTATCCAACGAATGACGGTCAAGATTTAGTTAAATTAAGAGCAAAGGATGATATTGGAGTTTTTGTTGGTTATGCACCAAACAAGAAGGGTTACCGAATCTACAACAAGAGAACCCGAAATATCATGGAAACAATTCACGTTACGTTCGATGAGCTGACCGGTCAAATGGCTCCGGACAATCCAGTTCCGGACCCGCATCTCAACTTTCATCAAGTAGTCCTATCAGTTCTACTCTCGTTTCAAATCCCTCACCAAAGAACTCATTATGTACCCCCTTCAGAAGATGATTTGAAGAAATTATTTGATCCTATGTTTGATGAACACTATGAGCCAAGGGCTAATGATCGTAAATTCCATCATCGAGGTCGCTCTTATCCCTGTCAATGAAGTTAACCCTTCAGTTTCAATGTCACTAAGTCAAGAAGCGCCTTCTGCCGATCACTCGGTATCATCATCAATGCCTCAATCATCAAGTGTACACAATAGAAATGTTGCTGCTGTTACAGATGATGAAAATCCTTTTGCTCATCCAGAAGATGAACCTTTTGAAAATATATTTGCTCCTGAATCATCATCAGAACCATCTTCATCGGGAGAAATTGACTCTCTACTTCGTTCCTCAACAACAACAACCACATGAACACCTTAGAAAGTGGACACATGATCACCCATTGGAAAACATCATTGGAAACCCTTCTCGTTCAGTATCCACTCGTTAATAACTTGCAACCGATGCCTTATGGTGCTTCTTCAACTCTGTACTCTCTAAGATCAAACCAAAAGGCGTCAAAACTGCTATGAATGAAGACAGCTGGTTCAGTGCCATGCAAGAAGAAATTCATGAGTTTGATCGACTAGATGTATGGGAATTAGTACCTGCTCCTGACTGTGCCATGATCATTGCTCTAAAGTCGATCTTCAAAGTAAAACTTGATGAGCATGGTGATGTTTTAAAGAACAAGGCTCGATTGGTTGCAAAAGGATACCGTCAAGAAGAGGGTATTGACTTTGAAGAATCATTTTCTCCTGTTGCTCGTATCGAGGCAATCAGAATATTTTTGGCTAATGCTGCAAGTAAGAACATGGTAGTCTATCAGATGGATGTAAAGACGGCTTTTCTTAATGGAGATCTGAAAGAAGTCGTATACGTCAGCCAACCTAAAGGCTCTATGAATCCAGAGCATCCTACTCACGTCTATCATTTGAAGAAAGCTCTTTACGGTTTGAAGCAAGATCCAAGGGCATGGTATGATACCCTATCAAAGTTTCTTCTATCTACTGGATTCAACAAAGGAGCAGTTGATCCGGCATTGTTCACCAGGAAGTCAGGCAAACATTTAATTCACGTTCAAATCTATGTTGATGATATTATCTTTGCCTCGACTGACCCCAATGAATGTGACCTTTTTTCTAAGGAGATGGGCTCCAAATTTCAAATGTCAATGATGGGACAAATGTCATTTTTCTTGGGATTACAAATTTCACAAAGTCCCGGAGGCATTTTCATTAATCAATCTAAATATGCAAATGAAATTTTAAAGAAATTTGGATTTGACACTTGTGACACCGTTCACACTCCCATGGTGGAACGTACCAAACTGGATGAGGATCACTCAGGGATCATGGTAGATCAAACTAAATATCGAAGTATGATTGGATCCCCTGATGTACCTCACACCAGTACACCGATATTCTGTTCGCTATTTGCATGTGTGCTAGATATCAGGCTAAGCCTACCAAAAAGCACCTTGAAGCGTTAAACGGGTCTTTCGGTATCTCCAAGGAACCATCAACATGGGACTTTGGTACCCGAAGGACACGGTATGTCACTAACAGCATATGCGGATGCAGATCATGCAGGATGTCAAGATACTCGTCGAGCACGTCCCGAGGTGCTCAGTTTTTAGGAGATAAGCTTGTGAGCTGGTCTTCAAAGAAACAAATGAGTACTTCTATTTCCTCTACAGAGGCTGAATACATAGCCATGTCATCTTGTTGTGCTCAAATCCTATGGATGAGATCCCAATTATCTGACTATGGCTTTGAATTAAAACAAAATCCCTCTGTACTGTGATAATAAAAGTGCCATTGCTCTCTCTTGCAACAACGTTCAACATTCAAGAGTGATGAGTGCTTATTCACTCATCCTTTTTACCCATCTAAGCCCACAAAAACGTCTAAAAACACGGAAATATAACCAAATTATGCTGCAGATATCCTTGGAATGTGTTTTTATGTATTTCAGGTACAAAGGATCGAAAACAGGGCAAAAACGGACTGAAATGAGCTCGGATTGGAAAACGTGCTTTG
Organism: Chrysanthemum makinoi; assembly: GCA_910596185.1. NCBI lineage: Eukaryota > Viridiplantae > Streptophyta > Magnoliopsida > Asterales > Asteraceae > Chrysanthemum > Chrysanthemum makinoi. The sequence continues at coordinate 207,549,996 of OU343223.1, read as the reverse complement.
CTGACGGAGCCGGATGATGATTTTCTACATTTTCAGAGCCCGGGATACATATTTGGGAGTGAGCTTGGGGAATCAGATCAAAAACCTAACCCTAAAATCCAAATTACTAATTTACCCTCTACCCGAACCCCAAATTACCATTTTACCCTTTTCGTAAAAATCCTAAAACACTATTTCTTTCTAAATTCTTAATTTTATTTAAAACCAATTATTTTTCAAAAATCTATTTTTATAAAAATGTTTATTTCAAAAAGTTTAAAACTTAAAATACAAAGTTACTACTTAACTTTTTAAAAGCATAATACAAGTTTTAAAAATAAAAACATAGACCATTTATCAAAACCATTTCACTTTAAAAAAAAAAAAACCATAAACCCATCTTCCCCATTTTACCCAAAACAGATAACCACACCCTGCTTAACCCTTGGCGCCAAACCATCCCAGCTCAACACCCTTGTCTTCTTCTCCAAGTCCCTCTCACCAATGGTCCCCAGCTTACTCCCAACCCAACACACCCACATGGGTTCTCAGTGCCACCTTGGCAATCCCACAAACCCACATTGGATACCAAAGAAAGGACGGCTTGGATTAAACACCTTGGTGCCCAAGGAGAGATGGATGGCTAGGATGAAATGAAAGAAACACAAGTGCTTCAAGAAGTCTCATCTGTCTCAGCAAACTAACACAAGCACAAGCTCAAGACCTAGTTCCTTTAGTATAAATAGAACACTTGTAGCCATTTGATAAGGCATTAGGTTTTCAGTAGTTTTAAGTTTTAGTTTCTGTTTTTCTTTAATCCAGTTGTAGTATTTTTAATATTAATGAAAAAAGTTTTGTTCTCCCAAAATTCTATTTACAGCTTCTTTTGCTAATAAGCACTTGAGTGCTTATTAGCTTATTACTCATTATATCTCAGTTCTTAAGTTTCATTTTAAAACTGCACTTTAGTTTTTACAACAGAAAACCTAAGTTAGTTTTTACAAAATCAGTTTTCCAAAGAATTCCACCCATTAAAAGGGGTGTTTGGTTTAAGCTTATTTGAAGGTCAAAAACTCAGTTTTACCCACTTTGACACTCAAAGTCAAAGTGGTTTAAGATCTAAGCAAGTTTTTAAAATTGTGTTTAGCTAGAATACAAAGTTTGCAAGTGGTTTGAAAAAAAAAAAAAAAAAGTGATATCATTTTCTGTCCTGCTGTTTTAAACAGCAGCCACAGCTGCTGTTACATAAGCCTTTTCCCAGCTTATTTTTGGTCTAAATCTCTTCCAAATTACTTTTCTCACATCCCAACATACCCATCTTTATATTTCAGTAGCTTGTTGGCACTTAGGATAGTTTTATTTAGCTTAAAATAGCACTTAAAATCTGTCCAAAACTCACAATCTGTTTCTGCAGCCCATTAGCACCTTATTCACAGCTTATTTATAAGCTGTCCTAAGCTTTTTATAGGATCTCAAATAGATTTTTAGGTAACCCCCCACCCCTAGTTGCATGTTTAGGTCTCCTTGTAGGTGTAGGTGCTCAGTAGCAGCTTATTTTTAAGCTCAAAACACCCCCTTAGGACTGCAACTAGCAGTAAAGCTAGGCATCTGCAGCCCCAATGACGTACCCATTCTAGCTTATTTTAGTGCTTTTTAGTGCTCCCATCAGCTTATTTAGGTATCCTTAGTTGTTTTTTAGATAAAATAGATTAGGTTTAGTAGTATTTAGCTTATTTAGTGCTTATTAATGCTTAATTATCTATTGTAGTTGCAAAAGTCCATTTGATGCTTATTTCCCATTATAGCTTAGGATCTCCATTAAAACTGCTTATTGCCTCTGATTTCCTGTTATCTTGAGCTTATTTTGTATCTGAAATGCATACAGCTTGTTACATTGACCTTAGCTTATCATTGCTTATTCATAAGTTCATTTAGCATAAAATTTTTCAAAAGGTGTTTGTTTTTGGCTTCTGTCCTAACTGTTGGACATAAGCAGTTCTAAAACTGCTTATTCCAAAGTTTGGTCAAAATTGTTTTCACAAAATAGTGCTTATTTAGTCTTATTTATAAGTTGCAAAAAAAAAATTTGAAAATAGTTTGCAAAAAAGGTGCAGGGGTGGGATTCGACCCCCTGACCTCTTGCTCAAAGACACAACACCACACTCAACACCAACTGCCCTAGGGTCTTTGATCAGTCATTGTTTGCACCATTTAATACTTAACTATACAAAACAGTTTATAGCTTTATAGCTTAATTAGCTTTTTATTAGCTTATTTCCAAAAGTAGTACCCAACTTTTTTATTTTTCTTAAAATCAGTTTAGCTTAAAGTATTTTCTGAAAATTTGATTTTTCCAAAATAATTTAGTATTTTTTATAATTAAATTAGATTAAATTAGTTTTTAAATCATAATAAATAATTTAAAAGTCTAAAAATACCCGCTTTTCCTAAAATTATTTTTAGTAGTTTAGAACGTAGGAAAATTAGTTTCACATCCGTAGGCCTAAAATTGCATCATTTTCACTTTTGAGGCTCGGGATTAGCCCGGGTGTTCACGTTTTTGCATATTATCACTCTAGGACTTAGTGTAACTTAATTTTATTGTTCCGTATGCTTAGTAGTAGTTAGATAATCATTTACTTGGTTCCCGTAGCCTTAATTACTTCCCCTTTAGTTTATTTGAAGAAAACGTAATCAAAAACCAAAAACCCGTAACATCGAGCATTTTAATAACAAACCTCAAACGAAATTCTCAATTCACACCTCGTTGGGAAACGACCCGGGTACTCACTTGCCCGGTATCACTTATCGAATATTTGAGGGTTTTGCGTGTCGACCTTTTTCCTAAAGGGTTGGTTTGTAATTCTCGCGTGTATTCGTATTTGGTATATTTCTACTATATCAAATTTTTGGCGCCGCTGCCGGGGAGGTTGTGTTGCGACAATATCGTTACGGTTTGACGATTAGTGACTTGAAGATCCTTCCTCGTGAAGTTATTTGCTTTCCATAAACCCAAAAACCCAAAAATATTTTCCTTTTCAAAATTTATTTTCCCTTTTATGTTTTTTATTTATCAAAATCCAAAAACATTCTTCTCATTCCTCTTATTCGTTGATTCTATTTCTCTTACCCTCTTTCACCATTTGATTCTATTCTTCGTATCCTCTCGATCACTTAATTCTATTTCTTTAACCCTCTACAAGTTTAATTCTCATGGCGACGATCGATTATCGTCGTTGTTTTCACTGTAAAGGCCGTATGGAAGAGGATCAACTTTATTGTCAAAATCAGGATTGTTTATGTAAGCGATGTGGAAGGGTTGGTGCAAGCAAATATTGCTATTGGTGCGAATTAGCCGATAAAAACTCTCTCGATGATTCTCCAAGTTTTTCCGACCACCCACCACAACCCGAGATTTGTTCTCTTGTTTCTAAACCTAAACCGTCTAGATTTGATCAAAATCTTTCGCGATTTCTAAGTTAAGAGAAAAGAACAAGAACCAGAGACCAAAACGGAAGTGGTGGAAATTGCTAGCTCTGAGAGCACACCACTTGTCCCACCTCCGGAATCTTCGAAACCTTTTTCTAACGAAATCGTGAACATGATTGAAAACTTCTTAAATGAACTTCGTCAAGATTCAACTTCGGGAAATACCAATACGACTTGTGATGTTGTTGAGCCCTCGATCCCTATTCCCGAGCCCGAGATATCTTCTTTTGATCAAGATTATTGCTACGGTTGTGGAGACGTGTTACCGAAAGGTTTTCGCTGTTTCAAATGTATGTGCAAGTGGTGTGGAAATTATCTTACTAATGGATTTTGTTCGATTTGTGCCGAGAATTCATTCGCTTATGATTCTAATCCAAATTCTTTCAATTTTCCTCAAAACGATTTCAACTACCCTCCACAGAATTCATATGAACCACAACCGTACTATCAAGATTTCAATGATACATCAATTCAGAATTTCTCTCCTCAATACCTTATTTGTGCAAATTGTGGGGTCCTCATTATGATTACCAATGTCAATCATGGAATCAAAATTACCATGGACCTGATCCTTGTTATAACACTCCTTGTTTTGACAATTTCCAACCCCCACAATTTTCCGTCATTGAACAATTTCACGTCATTGATCAACATCCTCGTGAGAAAAGTATGCTAGAAGAACTTGCCGAAGACCAAACGTCTCGCAACGAAAAATCTATGCTAGAATTACTTGAAGAAGAGGAACGAGCCGCTAAGATTCAAAGATGTCTTGAAGAGATACTGATCGAGGAACAAGCACTTACAAGACGTGCCCGATGGCTCGTGACTTACATTGACGATGATGATGATAGTGACGATGATGATGAAAGTTTGTCGGCCGAAACCACACCCGAAGAGCCCGTTAACTCTCTAAGTATGGGGACGAGCATCTTAGCACTATTCTGGAAACGGAATCGTCTTGTGTTGAGAACCTTGTCCCAACCCCAAGTGAGTGCGAAGGCGTCTCTGATATGATGTGTGATGAGCCGGTTGATGATGATTCTTCTCCTCCCACCCTAATGATTCTCATGAGATGATCTCCGAGTCTGAAAATGACTTTACGTCGTTTGACGATTCCTTGTCGTGTGGAGACATCGAGTATGTTGAGGAAGATCCTTCTGAGCTCGTCAGCTTAGAAGAAGTGAGAGATTTTGAACCTGAAGAACGAGAAATCGACACTGATTTTGATTCGGACGATGAAGATATTCTTGTTGTGTCCGAGGAACCTTTCACTATGGCATTCACTAATCCTCTGTTTGACTTAGATTCTGAATTCACTCAAATTTCAGATAACCCAATCTTTGACATTCAGAATGAGGATAGTGACCTTTACTTGGAAAACCCCGTTACATCTTTACCCGAGCTCGAGCATTCTACTTTTGAAGAAAAGAATAGTGGCAATCCCACTTCGACTTTAGACCTTCTCGAGGAGTTCGCCGATGAACTCGCTCTTATTGATCATTCTCCACGGGGAGATGATGATGCTCACTTCGACTTTGAAGCCGACCTCGCTGAATTGGAAAATCTCCTATACAATAGGTCTTCTGATAATTCGTCAAGTGACACTCTTATAAAGAGTCGACTTTCTTGCTTCAGATGACTCGATACCTCCGGGTTTTCAGAGTAACGATTATGGCTTAGGTCCATCATCCACCCGTCCGCCTGCTAAACCGCCGGATGATGGAATCTTCTCTAAGCCTGATACGGATATTTTCATTGCTTCAGTGGTGGATAAGATTGTTGAACATTCGCTCAATGTTCCTCAATTTAATCTTTTGCCCACCCGTCCCACCCGTTGTCAATCCATTGACACTCTTCTTTCTTATCCCGTCTCTTCTCCATATCTTAACTCCTACGGGAGTGAAGATACCATCTTTGACCCCGGCATTTCTCATTCTCTTAAGCCGGTTATATCTCATCGGAGTGGAACTTTCAGCACATTCAATGTTTCTTCAAACCATTTGAATGAAAGTCCGATTGAGATTTTCTCTTCCACTTGCTCCCCCATGGACCAATGAATTCGGGGTCGAGTCAAGCTAGCGACTCGGTTAACAAAAAAAGTAGCATTTCATGGGTGTCCACCCATGTTTCTATCTTCTTTCTCTTTTCTAACACTAAGGTGGGGAAACCCCCATGATGTTTGCTTGTTGTGTGTTTGCTCTCTGTTTTCAGGATTCCTGTAGATCGTGATGATTGATGCACTGTTTCGATTCAAGCCCAATATCCGATCTTTTTGCTAACGATTATCTAGGGATATCTTTATTAATCCTTTTTGTGAAAAAGATTTCGTTTCCACACTTGGCTAGTAGTATTACCTTTTTCCGTTCTATAGTTTTCGCTACTGGCCGGTACTTTGAATATTGGGGGCAATATTCAATCCTAAGTGTGGGGAATTCTAGCGAAATTTGATCACATGTGTACCTTCTAGTACCCTAGCACCCCCGTTTTGACCAAAATTTTTAAATTTTTATCGTTTTAAGTCAAGTAGTTACATTTAAAAGAAATGCTTTGCACAAAAATAAAGCATTGATGCTTCGGTATTAATGGTAGTTTAGTCTTGATTCGGCTAGAACAAAGGGAATCCCGACTCTGCTAGAGTGTTGATCTAGCTGCTCTCTTAACAATTAGGCTAAGGTTTATGTGTTGTGCAAATGAAGATGCTAAGCGTGGAGTAGTTGGTTCTCTTTAGAGCTTATATAAGTAATCTATGGCTTTTTCTCCCAGAAGCTAACTAATTGGACTTAAATACGTGTTCATTGTCAAACTTTTGAAAATTCAAATCGTCTTGTTACAATAAAAAGTTTTTAAGCAAAATTGATTTAGAGTCCGAGTTCAACTTTTTATTTAAATTTCCGAGAAAGCATACTTTCTTAAAATCTGAATAATGTTGCAAAATGAAAGTATCGTAAAAGTGCTTGAATGATGCAAAAGTTGCAAGTTTAAAGTTCGAAGTCAAAAAAAAAAATGATGAAAAAAGTTGAAAAAGGAAAAAATGAAAAAAAATATGAGTTACGTGAATAAAAGCACTATGTTGCTTATGAATAAATGTACGAAACTTGCTTTTTCTTAAATTTAAATCGGAAGTTGAACTCGTGTTCGTCAAAGTTGTCTAAAAGTTTGACGGTAATTTGGAAATCCTTGATTTCAAAGATCCCGAAAGCTCCGATACTATTCTCAAGGGTGAAAACCTAGCCTCCTTAAAAGGACAAGCTGAGAAGAAAGTCGCAACATGGAGTGATCTCACCTTTGAATCTCGAATTTCTAAATTGTCGTCGGTTGTAATCCATTTAGGTTTAGTTTTAACTTAACGGTAGCTTCGTAAATCTTTGGAATCAATTCCCGCAATTCCTTACTATTCTCTCGTGAGGTGTCAAAAGCCCGGTCACTTAAAACTTATGTTTTGGGATGTGCCGAGAAGAAAGCCACTACATGGAAGAGGCCCTTTCGATCCTTAGACTTTCATCGTTTCCGGTGGGTTAGTACTTTAGTTAAGTGGATAACAACCATAACAAATGTCAATTTTAATGGTCAAACTTTTGAAAATGAGCACACACACTTAAATTTTATAAATTGCGGGAGTAAAAAGTTAAGTCTCGACTTACATAGATTATTGATATAAGTAGTGTTAGCATTTTACAAAAACGTTTGCACAATAAGTTTAAGCTTGGTTTGAGTAAAAAAGAGGATGACAATTATAATTCCCCGGAGACACCCATTTTGTGTGAATCCCGTTCTATGATGCCATGTTTTGATAATCAAGCATTTTATTTATTATCGTCTTGTTTAAATTTCTCGTAGTTGAATAAAAAAGTCGAAACGGGGTATTCTTGGTATTTTTGATCCTTTCATTACTTCATATGATCGGATTGCTAGGGACTAGCAATTGATAGTGTGGGGATTTGATGAGTGCTTATTCACTCATCATTCTTACCCATCTAAGCCCACAAAACGTCTAAAACACGGAAATATAACCAAATTATGCCGCAGATATCCTTGGAATGTGTTTTTATGTATTTCGTGTACAAAGGATCGAAAACATGGCAAAACGACTGAAATGAGCTCGGATTGGAAAACGTGCTTTGCAGACGGAGCCGGATGATGATTTTCTACATTTTCGTGAGCCCGGATACATATTTGGGAGTGAGCTTGGGAATCGGGATCAAAAACCTAACCCTAAAATCCAAATTACTAATTTACCCTCTACCCGAACCCCAAATTACCATTTTACCCTTTTCGTAAAAATCCTAAAACACTATTTCTTTCTAAATTCTTAATTTTATTTAAAACCAATTATTTTTCAAAATCTATTTTATAAAAATGTTTATTTCAAAAAAAAAAAAAAAAAAAAAGTTTAAAACTTAAAATACAAAGTTACTACTTAACTTTTTAAAAGCATAATACAAGTTTTAAAATAAAACATAAACCATTTATCAAAACCATTTCACTTTAAAAAAAAACCCATAAACCCATCTTCCCCATTTTACCCAAAACAGATAACCACACCGCTTAACCCTTGCGCCAAACCATCCCAATCAACACCCTTTGTCTTCTTTCCCAAGTCCCTCTCACCAATAGTCCCCTACTTTACCCCAACCCAACACACCCACATGGGTTCTCAGTGCCACCTTGGCAATCCCACAAACCCACATTGGATACCAAAGAAAGGACGGCTTGGATTAAACACCTTGGTGCCCAAGGAGAGATGGATGGCTAGGATGAAATGAAAGAAACACAAGTGCTTCAAGAAGTCTCATATGTCTCAGCAAACTAACACAAGCACAAGCTCAAGACCTAGTTCCTTTAGTATAAATAGAACACTTGTAGCCATTTGATAAGGCATTAGGTTTTCAGTAGTTTTAAGTTTTAGTTTCTGTTTTTCTTTAATCCAGTTGTAGTATTTTTAATATTAATGAAAAAAGTTTTGTTCTCCCAAAATTCTATTTACAGCTTCTTTTGCTAATTAGCTTATTACTCATTATATCTCAGTTCTTAAGTTTCATTTTAAAACTGCACTTTAGTTTTTACAACAGAAAACCTAAGTTAGTTTTTACAAAATCAGTTTTCCAAAGAATTCCACCCATTAAAAGGGGTGTTTGGTTTAAGCTTATTTGAGGTCAAAAACTCAGTTTTACCCACTTTGACACTCAAAGTCAAAGTGGTTTAAGATCTAAGCAAGTTTTTAAAATTATGTTTAGCTAGAATACAAAGTTTGCAAGTGGTTTGAAAAAAAAAAGTGATATCATTTTCTGTCCTGCTGTTTTAAACAGCAGCCACAGCTGCTGTTACATAAGCCTTTTCCCAGCTTATTTTTGGTCTAAATCTCTTCCAAATTACTTTTCTCACATCCCAACATACCCATCTTTATATTTCAGTAGCTTGTTGGCACTTAGGATAGTTTTATTTAGCTTAAAAGAGCACTTAAAATCTGTCCAAAACTCACAATCTGTTTCTGCAGCCCATTAGCACCTTATTCACAAGCTTATTAATAAGCTGTCCTAGGCTTTTTATAGAATCTCAAATAGATTTTTAGGTAACCCCCCACCCCTAGTTGCATGTTTAGGTCTCCTTGTAGGTGTAGGTGCTCGAGCATCTATTTTTAAGCTCAAAACACCCCCTTAGGACTGCAATCTAGCAGTGCTGTTGCTACAAATGTGCATCTGCACCCACTGTGCAAAGCCCCCATGTACCGTCTAGCTTATTTTAGTGCTTTTTAGTGCTCCCATCAGCTTATTTAGGTATCCTTAGTTGTTTTTTAGATAAAATAGATTAGGTTTAGTAGTATTTAGCTTATTTAGTGCTTATTAATGCTTAATTATCTATTGTAGTTGCAAAAGTCCATTTGATGCTTATTTCCCATTATAGCTTAGGATCTCCATTAAAACTGCTTATTGCCTCTGATTTCCTGTTATCTTGAGCTTATTTTGTATCTGAGAAATGCATACCAGCTTGTTACATTGACCTTAGCTTATCATTGCTTATTCATAAGTTCATTTAGCATAAAATTTTTCAAAAGGTGTTTGTTTTTGGCTTCTGTCCTAACTGTTGGACATAAGCAGTTCTAAAACTGCTTATTCCAAAGTTTGGTCAAAATTGTTTTCACAAAATAGTGCTTATTTGGTCTTATCTATAAGTTGCAAAAAGAAAAATTTGAAAAAAAAATAGTTTGCAAAAAGGTGCAGGGGTGGGATTCGACCCCCTGACCTCTTGCTCAAACACACAACACCACGCTCAACACCAACTGCCCTAGGGTCTTTGATCAGTCATTGTTTGCACCATTTAATACTTAACTATACAAAACAGTTTATAGCTTTATAGCTTAATTAGCTTTTTATTAGCTTATTTCCAAAAGTAGTACCCAACTTTTTTATTTTTCTTAAAATCAGTTTAGCTTAAAGTATTTTTCTGTGAAAATTTCAGATTTTTCCAAAATCATTTAGTATTTTTTATAATTAAATTAGATTAAATTAGTTTTTAAATCATAATAAATAATTTAAAAGTCGAAAAATACCCTCGCTTTTTCCTAAAATTATTTTTAGTCGTTTAGAACGTAGGAAAATTAGTTTCACATCCGTAGGCCTTAAATTGCATCATTTTCACTTTTTGAGGCTCGGGATTAGCCCGGGTGTTCACGTTTTTGCATATTATCACTCTAGGACTTAGTGTAACTTAATTTTATTGTTCCGTATGCTTAGTAGTAGTTAGATAATCATTTACTTGGTTCCCGTAGCCTTAATTACTTCCCCTTTAGTTTATTTGAAGAAAACGTAATCAAAAACCAAAAAACCCGTAACATCGAGCATTTTAATAACAAACCTCAAACGAAATTCTCAATTCACACCTCGTTGGGAAACGACCCGGGTACTCACTTGCCCGGTATCACTTATCGAATATTTGAGGGTTTTGCGTGTCGACCTTTTTCCTAAAGGGTTGGTTTGTAATTCTCGCGTGTATTCGTATTTGGTATATTTCTACTATATCAAAGAGCCAAGCACATCGACATTCGACATCATTTCATTCGGGAACAAGTGGAAAAAGGTGTGGTGGAACTCTATTTTGTGAGGACTGAATACCAATTAGCAGACATATTCACCAAAGCTCTTCCTAGAGAACGTTTTGAGTTTATCCTTCCACGTCTTGGTCTAAAGAGTCTACAACCGGAAATGCTCAAGCGTCTTCAAGAGGAAGACGAGGAGTAAAGGTCTTTATCCATCTATCTCTTGTATATATTTATTCAAAAAGCAAAATACAAAATTTCAAAACCTTCAAAAAAAAAAATTAATTTAGAAAATCTTGAAAAATTCCAAAAAATTATTGTTATTTTGTCATGTTTTTCCATATTCGATATTATCTACGGACTTTGTGTTGACATTCAAAGAATGTCACGGGTCTTTAGATGTTCTTCGAATGTACATAATTTTGTTTAAAAAAAAAAATGAGGCGGAGAAAAATGGTGGTTTACTGTCATTTCAAGCAAGTAACCCTTTTAAAAAGTAAAGGACAGAGCCATGCTTTATCTTATTTTTCAAATCTCATGCTCTGATTCTTAAAACAAATGTTTGTCATCTAAAAGACAAATGTTTCTCTTTCCAAATATTTTTCCATCTAATGATTCTTTTGAAAAATATTTGCCATCTAATGAAAACTAAATTGCTTTGAAAATACCTCGTACTCTATTATTCTTGTTAATCATCTATGCTTATCATCTGTCAAAATCTCTATCTCTCAATCAACAACTTGTGTCATTGATTGAGGGGGAGAATGATTTCAATCGAATTAAAAAAAAAAGGTTATTTTGAAAGGTTATTTTTCAAACAATTGGCATGTAAATGGGCAAGGTTTATTCTTGGAAAATAAAAAATAACAATGTTTTATACAATTGATTCAAAACCTTTGCTAATGTTATGTTTTCAAAAGATACTCTTGCATGTTTAAACAATGGAGTTTAAAGTCTGAAAATCTGATCCTTATCAGTTAAAATGTTCTTTTCAAAAGCAAGTCACTATTCTCCTCAAAAAGCTCTCAAAATTTAATTTAAATCAATAGAGATCACAACTCTCAAAGGATTTGGAAAGTGTGATCGGGGGAGATTTTGTGATTTAAATTGGATGTAAACTGATAACTTGATAATTGGTTTTACAAGTATTCAAAGAAGCTTTCCTCCCACATGTGCCAAACGATTTCAAATTTTCCATGCACATGTTGAGGGGGAGCATCTTTTTAAACCACAAAGAATTGAAACGTGATTGATCTGTCTCTAAGTGCAGGTTCCCTCTAGCATTTTCAAAACTCTTTCAAACCTCGAGGCACATATTGAGGGGGAGCAAACTTTTGAAAACCTCATCCTACCCCAATATGCTTTGTCTACTTGATTTAATCAGGGAAGTGATGTTGACATCTTTTAGAAAATGGTAATCAAAGAAGTTAATTCTTCCTCTTACCTCCGTGTGCTAAAACAATTTCAAATACATGAGGCACATGTTGAGGGGGAGCTCTTTTTCTAAAAATATCAAAAACAATTCAGGTACAAAATACTTTGATAATATATCACAAGTATTTGGATTGATTTTCAAATGGTTTTCAATTGGTTCCAATTGCAGATGAACAATACCAAATAGACCGACCAAATTTACTTTATGTACGGTGGTATAAGGATGATAAGGTTAGATATTTGCTCCCATGATCCGCCAGAACCGGAGGGATCTACCCAGGGACAATCCACTAGTTAGTGTAGAAGTCCTTAGGTATGATGAAAAAAGGAGAAAAGTGAGATATGGGAAGAGTGCGGACTGAGACTGAGCTAGTACTGGAATAAACCCAACAAGGTTCTAGTTATGAAGTCTCGGTAAGCACTGAAGGGGTTGAAGAATGAAAAGAATTGAATGTGAAAAAGGGTGAAAAGAAATAGCCCTCCATTTATTCAACCTTAGGGCAGAAACCGGGTTCAATTCATATGCTACTGGTGGTTACCAAGGTAACATCGGTATTGAAGACAAGACGTCATGGACCCAGTGACGCACTGCACTTCAACTTCCCAAACCACTCAAGTTCCTCTTAAAAGGACTTGTTTCATTCTCACGGGGAACCGACATTATCTATCGACTTTTTCTTAGAGTTTGTTGATATTGAAGAAGGAGACCCTCTCCCTAGTCTCCGGCATAGGAACCAAATATGCACAATTGAGTCTAGAGCCACGAGATCATCAAATAAATCTCCTTAGGACACTGTCAATGAAGACTCTCTGTTTCACACAATGTGGAAAGAGAGATTATATCTTATGAGTCCTACGCATTATCCTTGTGGTATTGCCAGAACATCTGAGTGATATGCAAACATATTCACAATGAAGATGGAAAGCCTTCTGGAGCCAACATCAAACAAGCTCCTGGTGGGTGGCATGTGAGATCTATCCAATAGATCAACCATGTGACAACTGAACAGAAAAAATGGGGCGATTCAATCTTTTGAATCAATCCTGGTTCAGGTTATGGATTGACGGATACCTTTGGAAAACCGGTCGTTGTGCTTAAAAACTTTTTTCTTTAGCACATCGACTGTGTACTAATATTTCAAAATAAAAGGTGTTTATGATTGATAATTGATTTTCATTAAAACCTTCGTTGTATTGCAAAACAATTTCTATTGAGCGGTACATGATTGTTTTTCAAATCTCTTTTCATCAATCAGTGAATCTCAATTCGCTGGTTCACTCACTCCGTGTTGTCTTCTTTGAGACATTCCGGTTTGAGAACAGCTAGAGCAGCTGCGAAACCCTGTCAAGGAAATTCTTCGGAATTATACCTAATCACAGGCAGTACTTGTACTGATCAACGGGGAACCGTGGGCCGTGTACCTCAATTCAACGAAAGTGATCAAAGACACTTTCATGCACTTTATTGCTAACTGTTGTATGCAGGTACGCCCGACATTTGCAGCTGATCAGAATGAAGCGGTCAATCCATAGCCGCATGCTCACACTACACATTTATCTCTAAAGAAATCATGATAAGTGCTTCAACGACTCTGATAATTTCACTCCATGCTTCTGCTATGCTGCTGCAAATATCATGAACCAGTAAAAGCTTCCGCTACTCTGATGAGAATATATCATGATCCAGAATGTGAGCATGTCGGTCCAAATGTCACAACATCACATAATACCAACACCACAATGGATGAGTCAGAGATTTATGTTAGCTGATGATCTCAATGCTGGCTCAAAACTCATCATCACGTGGATCAGTTAAAGACCTCCACTTGAAATTATCCAAACATGCAGAACATGAAGAATCAAAGACTACGAGCTACTGAGCAAAGAACTTAATCAAGAATCCTAGAACAATCTAATGTAATATCTATTTGTATTCATTGTAAATTGAGGTGACCTCCCTTAGGGGGAGATTGTTAGGAATTAGAAAATTCAGTCGTTAAAGAGTCGGTCACCTCAAGTATATGTATTCGATAGAAAGCCCGTAGTCGTAGTCAAGTTATGTTAGTAAGTAGTTTTTTATGTAACACCGTGGAGGACGGACGGGTATTTACCCACTGTATGCCTGATCCACAGCCCGTAGGTGGTGTTTATTTGTAAGACACTATAAATACCCTCTACCTCCCAAGGTAGAGGGTTGGAGCTTCAATACCATTTTTCTTTGTTTCACATAGTTCCCAACTCTCTTCCCTTTCTCTCTCGAGAAATTTCTGTCTCTAAACCTTGTTAACGCCTTATATGATTATGGTTTAATGTATTTGTGAAATCCTATATCCTACACCTCCTGACGTGCTTCAACGTATATCTTGACACCCTGCATGGTCCGCATCTGCATAGGCTGTTAGTGACATATCGGTGTCCTTCGGATACCAAAGTCCCATGTAAATGGTTCCTTGGAGATACCTAAAGACCCGTTTAACCGCTTCAAGGTGCTTTTTGGTAGCCTTAGCCTGGTATCTAGCACACATGCATACAGCGAACAGAATATCAGGTTTACTGGCTGTGAGGTACATCAGGGATCCAATCATACTACGATATTTCATTTGATCATGATCCCTGAGTGGTCCTCATCCAGTTTTGTACGCTCCACCATGGGAGTGTCAACAGGGTCACAAGAATCAAATCCAAATTTCTTTAAAATTTCATTTGCATATTTAGATTGATTAATGAAAATGCCTCAAGGACTTTGTAAAATTTGTAATCCCAAGAAAAATGACATTTGTCCCATCATTGACATTTAAATTTAGAGCCCATCTCTTTTGAAAATCGGTCACATTCATTAGGGTCGGTCGAGGCAATTATAATATCATCAACATAGATTTGAACATGAATTAAGTATTTTCCTGACTTTCTAGTGAACAATGTAGGATCAACTGCTCCTTTGTAGAATCCATTTGATAAAAGAAACTTTGACAGCGTGTCGTACCATGCCCTAGGAGCTTGCTTCAAACCATAAATGGCCTTCTTCAAGCGGTAGACATGTGTCGGATGTTCTGGATCCACAAAACCTTTAGGTTGACTGACATAAACTACCTCTTTAAGATCTCTATTGAGAAAAGCAGTCTTTACATCCATCTGATAGACCACCATATTGTTACTGGCAGCATTAGCCAGAAAGATTCTGATGGCCTCAATTCGTGCAACCAGAGCAAATGATTCCTCAAAGTCAATCCCCTCCTATTGACGATATCCTTTAGCCACTAGCCTTGCCTTATTATTCAGAACATCACCGTTCTCATCATGCTTTACTTTGAAGATACACTTGAGAGCATTAATCACAACACAATCTGGAGCAGGTACTAATTCCCATACATCAAGACGATCGAACTCATGGATTTCTTCTTGCATAGCACTAAACCAGTTGTCCTCAGACATTGCTGTTTTGACATCTTTAGGTTCGATCTTTGATAGTAAAGAGTTGAAGAAGCACCATCAGGCATCAGTAGCAAGTTGTTTACGAGTAGATACCGGACGAGAAGGATTCCCAATGATGTTCTCCAATGGATGATCATGTGTCCATTTTTTGAGATGTTCATGTGGTGGTTGGTAAGGAATTAATGTAGCAGAGTTAGGATCCCCTTGTGAAGTTGTTTCTGGTGTAGGTTCAGGGGCAAATATGTTTTCAAACGGAGCATCTTCGGGAGTTGCAAAGGGGTTGTCTCCAAAAGAATTCCCAACTGCATTTCCTTGATCTAAAGAAGATGATTGAGGATTCGAAGATGATGATGAGTGATCGGCAACTGGCACTTCTTGAGAGAAAGACATTGAAACAAATGGACCATCTGTATTGGTTGGATTAGAAGCAGCTACAGTTGGTGGTGTGGAATTATCATTAGCATGAGGTTCATAGTATTCATCAAACATCGGATCAAACAATTTCTTCAAATCTTCTTCTGACGGAGGTACATAAGGAACTGCAGGGGAGTGATTCTGTACAAGAGAAGAACTAATGGGACTACTTGACAAAAATTGTGGTGAGGGTCCAGAATTGGATTGTCTAGGAGTCGTTTGCTCAGTCAGCTCATCGAACGTAACGTGAATATCAATGTTGCAAAAATCGCGAATCGGTAGTCGGGCGGTCGACCTCCCTGTAGCTTGTAATCGGTCTAGGCGGGGTTAATCGGTGATTAATCGGATTGGCATTTCAGACAAGTTTTTAGTATTTTCGGCAAATTTTAGGTATTTTCGACAAGTTTTAGGTATTTTCGACAAGTTTATGTATTTTCGGCAATATTTTTCTTGAAAAACATCTTGTAATAGATATAAACAATGACCATAAGTTATTCAAACAATTTTATCGGTAGTTTTAAGTATTTTCGGCAAGATATGAAGGTTTTCGACAAGTTTGACCACCATTAACCGTCATTGACAACCATTGACCACGGTTGACCAATTTGTTTGACCAATTTACATAAATCGGAAAGGTTGGTGGCCTTGCAGCACCTAATCGGCGATTAATCGGCCTTGTAGGCCTTGTTTTGCAACACTGGTGAATAGTTTTCATGATGTCTCGGGTTCTTTATTGTAGATTCGGTAACCCTTCCGATTCAGTGCATAACCAACGAAAAATCCAATATCCGCCTTAGCTTTCAACTTTCCCAAATCTTGACCCTCATTTGTTGGATAGCACAATGCTCCGAACGCACAAAGATAAGAAAGATCCGGTTTTCTGTTATGAACTAGTTCGTATGGAGTTTTTCCATGAGTTGTATGAATTAGGGAACGGTTTTGGGTGTAACATGCAGTGGCAATGGCTTCCACCAGGAGAAACATTGGAGCCTTTGAATAGATTAGCATAGTCCTTGCGGCTTCAACAAGAGTTCGATTTCATCTTTCAACTACACCGTTCTATTGAGGAGTACGTGGAACACTTCTTTGATGGCTGATTCCCATGATTTCAGAAAACTGACTTAGTTCTTTGTCTATAAACTCAGTTCCATTGTATGTTCGGATGATTCTAACTGTTTTATTAAGCCGAACCTGCAACTGTTTAATAAGTTTGATGATGACGTCGGGAGTTTCATCCTTTGACCTCAAAAACTTAACCCAAGTAAACCAAGAGTAGTCATCAACAACGACTAGCACATATTTCTTCCCATTTATAGTCTGTGCTCTCATGGGCCCGCACAAATCCATGTGAAGGGTATGAAGAACTTCCATATTGGAGTTTTTAGGTTTGGGTTTGTGGGAATGCTTTGTGCTTTTGCCCAATTGGCATGCTGAACAAAGATGATCTTTTTCATACTTTAACCTGGGCAAGCCTCTTACGAGGTCCTTTCTGGAAAGATCATTGATGGTGCCGAAGTTCAAGTGATTGAGACGACGATGCCATAACCATGACTTTGTTTTGGATGCCTTTGACAGCAGGCAAATTGGAGAAGACTTCATCATGTCTTCGATAGAGATGGTGTATAAATTTGTGCCACGAGTTCCTTTTAAAAGCTCAACACCATCCAGTTCTCTAACGAAGCACGTGTGTTTTCTGAAAGCCACTTCAAGATCAGCATCACATAATTGACCAACAGAGAACAGATTATGACCAAGACGGATAACATCAAATTATCCTGAATATTAAGTGTCAATTTCCCCCGATAATGCTTGCAATTTATATCATTTATATGGATTTATGCTTGTTTTCCATTATATTCCACTTTCAGGTAAATTACGAGCATTGGAGCTAAAGAGATGCAGATTTGGAGAGTTTATTGAAGATTTATCATAGTATGCTCACTTTTAAGAAGTTACGGCGTAACTCATCTCTCACATTACGGTGTAACTAAAGCGTGGCTCATAAAACCAACTTTACAGAAGATTACGGTGTAACTCTATCCAAGATTACGACGTAACCATATTAGGTCAAATGAGGTTCCGCGCCGCTACTAATTACGCCGTAACTCATGCAACAACTACGGCATAACCAAGATTTATTGAAGATATGGCATAAATCCTTCCAGAAGGGTTTATGGTTTAGGGTTTAGGGTTTAGGGTTACGCCGTAACCAACATTATTAGTGCAAAATACGAAGAATTATATGTTACGGCGTAACTCTTATAATTAGTTACGCCGTAACCAGATCAGGCATATAAATACCTCACGATTTCCAGCATTTCAAATCATCCCATTTCACACACAACATTCAGAGAACATGAGAAGAAGTCGAAGGCAGATCTAGAGGAGCATACGGAGCTATCTCCAAGGGAGAAATCAATCCCCTACGATAAACATTAGCTTTTATCTTTTCTTTACTTTCAATTCATGTATTTCGTAACATTAAACATTGAATTGATTGTTATAGTTAATATGAGCGGCTAAGCACCTCTTGGTGCTGGCCTAGTTATGATTCCTTAATTGTTTTGTTTGCGTTTACATTACTTCCGTATAATTATTTCTAAGTGTATGCATGCATAGTTTATTGGTAGCTACCCTTGTTTCGGTAGTTTTGAATGGCGGTAGAGGCTAGTTACTTAGGAGATATGACCAACTGACCCTAAGTAAGTAGACTGAGACGGGAAGGGTAAGATATGACCAACTGACGACCCTTTCTACTTGTGCAATTTGAGCAACTGATCACCTACCGCTTGGATGAACTTAAGAAGTAGGGGTGGAGTGTTTAAGATGCTAGCGCCCGGGCACTCACTATTATGAATCTAGCATGTAGCGGTACTTAATGACTTGGCTTAGGGGACCAGGAACAACTGGACTTATGAGGGGACACCTGACTTCTCTAGTGGGACCCTTTGCTGATAGGTTAGGACGAACTGACCAAATGCTGTCCTAGCGACTTTGACCCCACCTGAAGTAATTGGAAGTAATTAGACGTAAACACTACTAATTAGGATGAGTAACTAGGTTAGCACCTCTCTCCTCTATTGATCACGACCTTTGCCTTTATCTACCTTAGTAGTTAATTAGTTAATTCCTAGATTTAGTTTAAATCCGCACACATAACTCTTGGGACGACCTCGGTTTTACCGAATACGACACTACACACGACCGGGAACACTGCCCGTTAGTGCATTAGGGTAGACCATAGGTATAACGAGTAATTATAAATATTAAAACCTGGTCAGTAAAACCTGCATCAAGTTTTTGGCGCCGCTGCCGGGGAGTTATATTAGGATTTCTATTAAGTCTTTCATTCTTGTTTTGTTTTAAAATTTTCTCAAATTCTCACGATCGCTTTTCAAGTTTCAGGTACCATGGAAGTTGTTAACATTGATGACCTCACTCTCGAGGAATATTTGGCGTTGACAAGAGAAGAACAAGGACCAGGGATTGTTAGGTCGGCCATCACAGAAGATGCTCAATTCGAAATCAAATCTCAATTTATGAGGGAGTTGCATGCAAACCCTTTCTCAGGATGCATTACCGATGATTCTCATGAGCATATAGACAACGTGGAATACATTGTCAGCCTATTCAAAATTCTTAGAGTCTCAAACAATGCTGTCATGTTACGTGTGTTCCCTATTTCTCTCACTGGAGCTGCTAAAAGATGGGTTGATCGATTACCTGCCAGAACAGTCAACACCTGGCCTCTCATAAAAAAATATTTTATTCAGAGATACTATCCTCCATCCAAGACTGTTAAACAATTAGAAGAAATCCATACCTTCAAGCAGGAGGGTGATGAAATGTTGTATCAAGCATGGGAAAGGTATAACGAATTATTTTACAAGTGCCCTACTCACGACCTCAACAGCCAGTAAAAGGTGAACATCTTTTACAAAGTTCTGAACATCTCCTCAAGACAAATGATCGATTTTCAGGGACCAATACCTGGAATGACTCCAACATTGGCTCTTGAAACTATTCAGAAGATGGAAGACCACTCTCACAAATGGCACAATGGGGGAAGCAATCGAAGTAAGAGTGGAAATATGGAAGGCCTTGCAGCGATAAACAACAAATTAGAAAGTCTCGGAAGAGACATGAAAAACCTCAAGGAAAATGTGCACTCCGTACAAGTTGAATGAAATGAACACAATGGAGCTCTCCCTACTAAGGAATGCTCCTCTAACGAGGAAGTTAAAAGGATTAAAGAAGTAAAATATGGAGGTGGAAGTCCCTTCAACTGATACATTGGTAATGGGGCCAGATACTGAGAAAAAACCCTAGGGTTCTATACAAGAGTCAACAACAATCCTCCTAGACCAAGCCTTGAAGAAATAATGCATAAACATATCGAGGAATCTACAAAGAAAATCGATAGACTCAAAGAATGGATGGTTAAGGAAAAAGAAGACACCAACATGAACTTGCGGAACCAAGATGCCGCAATTAAAAACCTCGAAACCCAAATTGGGCAGTTAGCTAAAAACCTTGACACCAGTAATGACAAAGCCATTACCTACAAAGCTATATTTGCACAAGATAAACCGAAGAGAGAACAGTGCACCTCTTCTGTCACCAATGATCTATCCGGGATTAACTACCTAAAAGAAGATGATAAATTGGAAGACGACGAGGACCTGCAAAGCCAACTTCCTGAGAAACAACACTATCAGGAAAGTTTTCTTCTTCCATGCACTATCGGTAATCTTAAAATTCCCGCATTAGCTGATTTGGGGGCTGGGGTAAACCTTATTTCTACCACTTTGTTTGATAAAATAAAACTTACCAATTTAAAAGAAACAACAATGATGATTGAAATGACTGATTCCTCTAAAGCTGTACCTAGGGGAGTGGTTAATAATGTCCTCCTTAAAATTGGAAAGTTCCTTTTTCCACTGATTTTGTGGTTATTGATATGGGAAAACGGGAGACTTACAACTTAATTGTTGGAAGACCTTTTCTGGCCACTTGTTGAGCATAAATTAAGGTCTTTGAAAAACAAATTTCTTTGGGAACTGAAAATGAACGAATAACTTTCAGCATGAAAGAGCAATTAAACCCAAAATTTGAAGTTTCAAATAAAGTTGCTATTGTCAATATTCCGTCACTCGACCCACCTGTGTGTTATAATCTTAGTACTAATAATCATGGAGAAAATGTTGATAGTTGTGAACAGGATCAGAGAGAGATTGTCCAGATTGAGGGTATTAAGGAAGCTCCGGATCCGAACAAACATTACTGCAACCATATATTAATAGAAGATAATGAATCAATGAAAGCATGGCCCTTGTGTAACCCTTTTCGTGAATTTTGTGATGGAAGAGCGGATGAATGGACGTGCCCTCACGAGATTGAGAGATACGATATAAAATTCGGGAAATTTTCTTTTGAAGATTGGTACAAGGTAAGATTTGGAGGCTCGGAAATCAATACGAGATTGGTAAAACAATTAAAATTCAATTACGATAACTATCGCCTTATTGATGCAATAACCAATGATGAAAGATCAAACATGAGTACAACAATTGGTCCTATAGTAGAAGGTGATGACTGCGGGAAGTCATGTTTATCATTTAATGAGTGGCTCTTGCAAAAAGGTTTTTATCGAATGGATGGATGATTACCGCCAACTAGTGGAGGAAGTTGGCCAAGTCCAAAGGCCATCATAAAGCCCCAAGGCTTTGAGTCTAACTTAAAGACTCGTAAATAAAGAAAATTGCTCTTTCGAGAGGCAGCCCGAATTATCCCTTTCTCTTGTTTTATTTCCATTTCTGTTGGGTTTTGTGTTTTTAACCATTTTTGCAGGAAACAAAGAAAAGTTGCTGCTGCAGCATGCTGATCCGACCAGATTTACGGCGTAACTCATTCTCATGGTTACGCCGTAACAGGCCCTTTTGCAGTAGAACTTCAGAAGCATTACCAATTACGACGTAATCCCATTCAGTGGTTACGCCGTAGCTACACTTTTGCAGCATCTGCCAGGTTTTGCCTAGTTACGGCATAACTCATTCTGGAGTTGTTTAAAAGGCTTGTTGCATGCGCTAAATGCAACCGTGATTCCTACAAAAGTGAGTTAGGTTTATTTTTCATTTTTCATTTTTCATTTTTTCTTTTTAGAATTATGCTTGTTGATAGTGTGATTTTAGGGATTGAAGTTTGCTCGTGGATGCTTATGCGAAGGCAAAACTCTTTTTCGCGGGCCTTCTTTCTTTTTGAAGCAAATTTCAGGGAAGTTCTCGCTCTAATTCTACTTTTCTCTTCACCTCTATTTAACGCTTAGTATAAAAGGGACTTTGTGCAATTTAAGTGGGGGGACGGGAGTAGAATTGTCTCTTGAACTTTATTTTGCCCTCGTTTTTCTAGTTTATTTTGAAAAATTATGCCATTTTTAAAATTTTCACATGTTTTTCTTAACCTAACTAGATTAGACCTTAGCCGAGCACATATTACCCTTGATATTATATGGTGAGATTAGCCTTATCCGTTTCCAAATTTTCACCCCAAATCCACCAAATTATGAGTGTGCTGGTAGCTTGTAAACTTTAGAACTTGGCCTTTACATCATTTCGATACCATAGACGAGGTATGTTGAGTTAGCTCGATGTATTTGCATTTTTCAGTTTAAGAAGGCAGTATTATAGGATTATCACCCAAATATCCTACCATTGTGTGTTTATCGATTAGTCACCTCGACTTCTAGACCCCCATGTGAAACCCTTTTGTTGCACTCACCTTTAGTGCAAGATACCCCTAGATACACCCATCTGAGCCATTCCTTTCATTTTGTTAACCCAATATATTGTTTCGTTACACCTATACACCTTAGCCTACCCTGTAGTCTTTATTTGTGATTGGGAAGTCATCATTTGCCTAAGTTCAAGGTTCAAGTGGAAAGGTTCGGGAATCACGCTTTCGTCGACGACATATTCTTAAAGATCATTGAAGACCCCCGAATTCCCATTGTTCATCTCAAGTGGGGGGATGTTATGTTTATGATTCAAAAAAAAGAAAAAAAAAGAAAAAAAAGAGATGTGACTTAAAAAAAAAGAAAAAAAAAGTTATATTTTGGTTATTCAGTTGATTGTAAAGTGCGATGTTATAAGAACTATGTTATGAGCTTAATATATATTTAGTATCGAGGAGGCCACCTCGGTCACATTTGAAGATTGGAGTTGGTAATTGCGCCAACAGTTGGAGAAAATGTAGTGTGCCCATCATGACGTCCTCTAATGACACATCTACCTAGTATATCATGATCCGATTTCTTAACTTCGAAACTTGAACTTTGGGCGGACGGTAAATGGTGATGACTTGGTTATAGATTTAGACTATTTGCTTGAATTTTTATTTTACATCATTTATGTATCCCATGTCTTATCCTACCCTTTAGTCATGAAGCGTGTCTAGGTGATGCAACGAGCAATCTTTGGTGTCTTGGCCTTGGATTTGGTCATGTACCATTGGTTTTGTCCACTTCGCCGTGACATGTTAGTAATGACGAGTCACCCTTAACCTTTGTCGTGTCTACCCATATTGCCTTCAAGAATTGTTTAGCCCTTAACTCTAGTGGTGGAGATTTGTGTAACCGCCAAGCTTATGATAGAATACATGCTATGACTGTGCGAGTGAGTGATCACCCTGAAATTGAAACTTAGAATAGTTGAGAGATTTGAGTGTTTCGTTCACATTTTGTGAGGTGTTCGGCTTTGTTTTATTCTAGCATATGGGATTTGTAAACTTATATTTTCCAGGTAATGGGAGATATCTTTTTAGGAATCTTTCTAATAAGGTCTACTTGAGGGCAAGTAGAGTTCAAGTGGGGGGATACTTGATAACATCAAATTTTCCTGAATATTAAGTGTCAATTTCCCCCGATAAGGCTTGCAATTTATATCATTTATATGGATTTACGCTTGTTTTCCATTATATTTCACTTTCAGGTAAATTACGAGCATTGGAGCTAAAGAGACGCGGATTTGGAGAGTTTATTGAAGATTTATCATAGTATGCTCACTTTGAAGAAGTTACGGCGTAACTCCTCTATCACATTACGCAGTAACTAAATCGTAGCTCAGAAAACCAATTTAACAGAAGATTATTGTAGGATCATATATTTTATGTTGTTTGATGATTCGGGTGGTCTAGGGAGATGATTAAACAAGTGAGCCATTTGTAGAGAGATGAAGAGAGGAGAGGGAATTCTAGAGAGAGAAATAAAACACAAAATGCAAGGTTAGCTTAGAAGTTCCAACCCTCTACCTTGGGAGGTAGAGGGTATTTAT
Organism: Chrysanthemum makinoi; assembly: GCA_910596185.1. NCBI lineage: Eukaryota > Viridiplantae > Streptophyta > Magnoliopsida > Asterales > Asteraceae > Chrysanthemum > Chrysanthemum makinoi. Next base: position 207,525,888 of record OU343223.1, on the reverse strand, counting down.
AGTTATATCTACTACGCCCTCCTGTCGGGCTGTGGATCAGGCTTACAGTGGGTAAAGACCCGTCCTTCCTCCACGGTGTTACACTAAACTAATCTACGCTACAAGCTAACTAATTAACTACTAAATAACGTAAATAACAACATGTCTACGAGCTAACATATGCTAGACTCTAATTGGGGTGACCGACACTTTCTTATGGAATTTCCAATTCCTAACAATCTCCCCCTAAGGGAGGTCACCCCATGAAATACATTTTGCATCCTAGAATTCTATCTTTGTCTTTAGTTCTCAGCTCGTAGACTTCAATTCTTCAATTCCGCAATCTTTGTGCCTTAGTAGCGATTCTTCAAAGTCCGCATAGTTTTGTACTTTCAGTGGAGGTCTTTGAACTGATCCACATCTTTGATGATCTTCGAACTTTCTATGAGATCATCAACCACAGTAAATCTCTGGATCACCCTTTATTGTGTTGCCATCATGTGAAGTTGTGACTTTCGGACCGACATGCTCACACTTTTGAATCATGACATCTTTCCATCAGAGTAGCGGAAGCTTTACTGGTTCATGATATTTGCAGCAGCGTAGTATAAAAATATCAGAGCCAGGTTATGTAGATATGCACTAGTCATGATTTCTTCAGTTAAGTGTGGATGCTGTGAGCATGCGGCTTTGGATTGACTTCTCAATTCTGATCAGCTGCAACCGTCCAAATGTACCTGCAAACAACAGTTAGCAATAAAACACACGAAAGTGTCTTTGATCACTTTCGATGAATTGAGGTACACGGCCCACGGTTCCCCGTTGATCAGTACAAGTACTGCATGTGATCAGGTATAATTCCGAAGAATCTCCTTGACAGGGTTTCGCGGCTGTTCTAGCTGTTCTCAAACATGAACGTCTCAAAAACGACAACACGGAGTGAGTGAACCAGCGAATTGAGATTCACTGATTGATGAAAAATTGATTTGAAAATAATCGCATATTGCATGAAGAAAGAGCTTTGCAATACGACGAAGGTTTTATGAGAAAGATCAATTTCCAATCAAAAATACCTTTTGTATTTGAAAGAGAATACACATTCGATGTGCTAGAGAAAAGAAGAAATTTGCACATCGAACGGTTTTTCCAAAAGTATTTTTTCCAATCAGAGATACTTTTTGAGTTTGAAATATGAATACACATTCGATGTGCTAGAGAAAAGAAGATTTACACATCGAACGGTTTTTCCAAAAGTATTCGTCAATTCATTACCTGGACCAAGGTTGATTCACGAGTGAATCGCCCCATTGTTTCTATCCAGTTGTCACAAGCTTGATCTTTTGAAAAGACCTCACATGTCACCCACCAAGAGCTTGTTTGATGTTGGCTCTAGAAGGCTTTCCCTCTTCATCGTGAATATTTAATATATCACTCGGATGTTCTGGCAAAATCACAAGGATGATGCGTAGGACTCTTAATATATAAACTTACTTTTCACATTGTGTGAAACAGCAAGTCTTCATCAATTTTGTTTCCTAATGAGATGTTGTGGATGATCTCTTGGCTCTAGACTCAATAGTGCATATTTGGTTCCTATGCCGAAGAGTAGGGAGAGGGTCTCCTTCTTCAATATCAAAAATCTTTAAGAGAAAGTCGATAGATTATGTAGGTTCCCCGTGAGAATGAAACAAGTCCTTTTAAGAGGAAATTGAGTAGCTAGGGAAGTTGTAGTGCAGTGCATCACTGGGTCCATGACGTCTTGTCTTCAATACCAGTGTTACCTTGGTAACCACCAGTAGAATATGAATTGAACCCGGTTTCTGCCCTAAGGTTGAATTATTGGAGGGTTATTTATTTTCACCCTTTTTCACATTCAAATCTTTTTCATTCTTCAACCCCTTTAGTGCTTACCGAGATTTCATAACTAGAACCTTTTTTGGTTTATTCTAGTACTAGCTCAGTCTCAGTATGCACTCTTCCCATATTCTCATTTTTCTCCTTTTTTCATCATACCTAAGGACTCTACACTATCTAGTGGATTGTCCCTGGGTAGATCCCTCCAGCTCTGGCGGGATCGTGGGAAAGAATACCTAACCTAACCATCCTTATAACACCATGCATAAATTAAATTGGTCGGTCTTTTGGTATTGTTCTTTCCTTCATGAAATCAATTGACAAATCATTTGGAAAATCAATCAAGGTACTTGTGATATAATATCAAAACATTTTGTACCTTAATTGTTTTGATCTTTTAGAAATGCTCCCCCTCAACATGTGCGTATGAATTTGAAATTGTTTTGTACATGGAGGCAAGAGTTCTTTGAAATATATTCTTGATCACAATTTCCATAGAAAAAGCCATTTGATTTTCTTTGGTAAATTCTCCCCCTCAATATGTGCATAGGATATTTGAAATCATTTAATCATTTTATCACATAGAGGAAAGAGTTCTTTTGAAGCACATCCACGATCACAAAGGCCATTAAGAAACCATTAGAAAATCAATCAAGGTACTTTATGTTGAAACATAGAAATCTTTGTACCTTGAAAGTTTATTTTCTTTTTGAAATGCTCCCCCTCAATATGTGCTTCGATATACGAAAGAGTTTAGCACATATTAGATAGAACTTGCACTTTGAATCAAAACGATCATCTTATATCAAATTTCATATTAAATCAAAAATTTTCACCCGATCAAAAATATCAAACCTTTTGAGATTTTGGACCCCAAGTGATTTAATAAGGTTTGGAAAACATGGGAGAATATGTGCCTTGTTTAAATAGTCTTCTAGTTTTTGGTTAAATGCTCCTCCACAATCATGTGCATTATGTATTTCAAAATCGTTTGGCACATGAGGGAAGGAGTGCTTTTGAAACAATCACCCTTTAAAACCGATTTGAGATTTAAATCACGATCTCTCCCCCGATCAAAAATTTCAAACCTTTTGAGATTTGTGATCCCAATTGATTTAAATCATTTAAAATTTTTAGGGGAAAGACGTGGCAAGATTTAATTTTTGAAATTGACTGATGAGGACCAATTATAGACATTAAAGATTGTTAGTGTCAGGTATGATAGTTTTTAAGAGATCTTGATGTAAAATAAAATAATTTCACAATCAAACAAGAACAGAAAAAATTTCATTTTGAAAGATCTTTGGGTTTTAAAGAAAATCATACCATGACATAACATAAATCTTTAGATCACCACTTATTTTTGTACAAACCGGACTTTTATGAAGAAATATCGTTTGAAAATACTTAAGTTTTAAATTACTCTCCCCCTCAATCAATGACCGTAGTCGTTGATTGAGTGACTTATATTAGAAATGAAGTCCGGTTGATTTCCAAAATATGAGTTCAGTTTATTTTCAAAACAATATTTTTCCATTTTCAAAACAATTTTATCAAATTTTTGAAAAATGGTTTATTCACTACTTGTCCTGCACAGAGATACGTTAGGTGGTGTAGAAGTTGCTTCTGTTGTTGCTGTAAGGCTGGAAGAAAACCATCTGCAGATGCAGTGAGACCTCTGAAGTTGCATCTATCGTGCCAAGTTATCCATAGAGAGATCCAATTAAGCTCCGTTTCTTCTTTTTTTCGACCCAAGAGATAGTTACCCTTTCCTTTCGGCATCCAATCATCTTTTATTGTGGGATCCGGATCAGGAACATTCTTATAACCATCTTATCTGCATACGTTAGTCAATACAAACAGATATATGGTGGTCGACAACACCCAAACAGCAATCGACTAATAAAAGTCAATTCAACATATCAATCAGATCATGTAAAGGCATGGGAATAATGTGTTCATCAAACTCTAATCATCTAATCCTAACAATCATATCCTAGGCACCTATTCCTTCAACGTAGGTTAACATCATTTTCAATTAAGCATATAGGATAATTAGATAAGCCCGTTAGATGATATAGATTTGAAAACATTCTCCCCCTCAAATCAATGACTTATTTTCTGAAAAGTTTAAAAGCGCTGAAGGCATTGATTGAGTTTTCAATTTTTATGAAAAACTCTAATTTTGATTGATTTACTAGCAACTCATTTACCACCATTTTTGAAAACAACAAATATTTTTCTGAAGAATTTATAGAAGGAAAAACATTTGTGTAGGAACAGCAGTCCTTCGACATACTTTCCTCAATTTGTTTTAGGATAAGTGCACGAAATTTTAGAAAATTGGTTTAGCGCAGCACTTTCCTTCCTTGAAGAGCGGGTTTCTATCGGAAATAATAGCAAGCCATGGTTTTAGCACGGGTTACAGTCTGAAATAACCGCAAACCATATTATGAGACATGTTTTGGAAAAGAATATTTACACCTCCTGCTCGAACTTCATCTATGGTCCCGTGCCATTGTTGAATGACATTTCTAAGACCGCAGATGTTTTCGATACCAGAAGACATGTCTTGAGATAAACAATATTTTTGGTATTTTTAAATTTTCTAATTTTTATGGGTTTTTGTTGGTTTTATATTTTTCTATTTTGATTTTGTTGGTTTTATATTTTTGTATTTTGTTTTTGATAAATATTTACAAAGAAAGAGTAGATGATATAGTTTAAGAAGATGATGATACGAGTACCGAGATAAGGATATCGAACAGCACGTCGTAGAAGATAGAATTCGTCATCTCCTAAACTTCCACCACCAAAGCTTTCGAGGCTCCAGAATAGAAGATAGAACATGAGCCTTTGAGAAAGAGAGACTTTGGCAGCTTCCCCCCAAACCGAAAATCCTTTAGCTGAGCAGATTCAAAGATTTCTTTCAAGCTTCCCTTAGCCAGGTGCACGACGAAGCACACCATTATCATCGATCTTGCTGCTCCTTTTAAGACTGATCTTTGTGATTCTTCGTTCGGGGTTATATCATCAACAAGAACAGCAACGTATCATCCCACTTTTAAATGAACTTCTCAAATTCGTTTACCACTGAAGTCTGAAGCGATCCATACCAAAAAGTTGTCAAGTGACCACTTTCCCCCAAGTAGATGAATTGATGCAGTCAGTCTCTTAGACTAGAGCTCACGAACCCGAATACACATATACCCGAAGACAGAGAAACTTATACCATCGAAGTAGCAGATTAAGTCCGATAGCCAAAGAATAACCCCGATGTATACTTTTCTCTCCCCTGATGATAGTGTATGAAGTCTCAAGAACCCGAAGTACCCGAATGCCCAAAGAGAGAATAACCGATAACATTGAAGAAGCAGGCCGAATCACTGATTATCTCTACGGATGACTATCTGCGGACGTCAACTCCAGAATAAGTGATTATATCTCTGAATCACTGATTAACCACTCAAGTGAAACAGCTGAGCGCCCCCAATATACACAATTCTCTCTCCCCTGATGATTGCGATAACATCGAAATCATCACACACTTGTGTACCTCTTTTATCTTCAGAAACTTTCTCTTACATCACTTCCCCCACGTAGTTGGAATAATAACACTAAAAGCCTTAATGAGTAAAACCTTGAGTTTCTCTGCGGTCATGACATTTGTCTTCCCGGGATATCTTTAATCACTTAGAAGAATTAAGTTCATCAAGTTTACTCGCTTTGTGTTTAGATGTGTGTCTCGTTCCCCCTTGCTGGTTTTGACACTTCAGAATCAGCAACATATTATAGGTCCAAATACTTGAAATTTTTTTGAGAAGAACACTTGAAGACTTGTGAGAATCAACTTGCTGAAGTAGAATGTGAGCAAGTCTAATTGGGGATTAAATATGACTTTTCACTCTTCCCCAATTAGTGCTCTCCTCAAAACCGACAATCTGTTTGATAAATGCCCAGATTAAGAAGAAGTCTTTAGATAATCAAATGCAACTCGTCTTTAGTCTTCTAACATGTAGAAGAGAATGTTGAACCGACTGTAGACTCGACCTTCTTCAAGATTGTCCAATTTGGGAATAGAAAGTCAACATCTTCAACTCACCACATGCATTCCCGTTAACTTACAAATAGCAAATCCCCTTAAATCAAATCCCTCCCAATCAAACAAGAACAGAAAGATGTTCATCAAGGAAATCAGCCCCGCAACTGGAAGCACTTTGTCATTAATCAAATCATCCCGTGTGAAGATGTTAACCAACGACTCTTAGAAGAAAAACTCCATGTGAAGATGACCCGATAAGAAGAAGCTAGGTTCTTACATGAGTTTGGAGCCGTTTGACCATTTATTCTCAGAAATCAATCAACCATGTAGTAAATTCACACTTCTTCTCCCCCTCAAGAACTGCATACGGAGTTGCCATTCTTGATTAAACAAGTGAATATCTTCCAAATGCATTCTATTCACACTTCTCCCCCTCAAAGGTAGCATATGATGTCGCCGTCGTCATTATAATTGAGCAACTGGAATAAGAAAACAATCAACGGTAGTTCGATTCACTTGATGACTGAAGCGCTTGGAAAAAGCATGAAGCATGTTGATGAGAATGGTCATAAATAAGAAGATTTCTCTTCTACTGAAGATAAAGCGCACTGAAATGTACACTTTTCTTTTCTTTAGAGAACGAGGCTTGAACTGTTGTGTTCAAACGTCATAAGAAGATTTTTCTTCTTCAAAGATAAAGCGCACTGAAACGTACACTTTTCTTTTCTTTAGAGAACGAGGCTTGAACTGTTGTGTTCAAACGTCATAATCTCTCTCTTTTCATCATCTCTTGGCAACACTTGTAATCACCCCATTATCATTCAGTAGGTTCTTTGTCATGACAGCTGATGGAGAAAACCCAATATGATGAATTTGACCCTGAAGTAAACTAACCCGAACTCGTGACTTAAGCTTGCACATATGTAACAAAGAGCGGTGCCGAGACTTCATCCTCCATTGAATCTCTAAGTACTCTATACTCTTCATCCAACCAACCATCAAGTATAAGACGTACATCACCTCTTGAAAATCCACAATTGAATGTGACACTGAGCACTACAACGTAACTCCTTAAAGTGATAGTTATTTTGTGGTGATAAGAGCCCAATTCCCCCAAGTGGTAAAAGAAAAGGAAAGAGTCACCCAACAATAACTAGATTTCCAAGTCTTCGTTTCTGATAATAACTCGAACAAGGATCTTGAAGTATCTTCATCCAACCATCCCCGATACCTTCAGATACTAAGTACACTCGCCCGTGATATTTCACTTCAACCTCAAATAAATAATAGTGAATTAACCCCGTTGTCACATCTTCTGGTTAAAAGCTCAAATCAAGCCTCCTTTGACGTTTTAAGTGAACTATGATAATGGTTTCGTCCCGACCATGGTTAGAAGCACATAACTCCGTAAAACCATGTAATAACCAAACTGCCATGATGAATATCCAAACACACAACCAATTCATGAAGTACACCCTTTCATCCCTTCTTCAAAGTAGAAACTGTAGCACCAGAATCAGATAGGACCTCGAAATACACTTTCCTTTCTCCAGGATGGTTCCATCATCACGGGATTTTACAATTCTATGGTTTAAACCGAGAAATAGTTTCTTTCTCGGGATTTTACAAGACCAAGAATAAACCGTAAGATAGATCCGGAAATGCAATTTACTATTACCATGATGTTTCCATTGTCACGAGATTTTACAAGTCTATGATTCAAACCGAGAAATAGATTCTTTCGCGGGATTTTGCAAAATCAAGACAAAACCATAAACAATGTCAGCTTGAATGTGTTATGACAACTTTGGTTTCAGTGAATATCTGTTTTAGGGGAACATGCAGCGGTTCATCAACGGTTCATTATCCAACATCAACAATATCATCAACCATCCAATAAACACTTTGGTAAACACATCATTCATGCATTCTTTCAGCTATTGCAGGTGACAACATGGTGAAGTAAACTCGATATGCCAAACTTGAAGATGACGTAAAATTCCCCAGATTTGTTACTTAAGCTTGCACTAATTCTTGTGAAGAAGAAACGGTGTACCCAAAGTACAAAACCTCTTGACGTATTCTCAACTGCATGAGACACCGAAGTGATAGTTACGTTGTGGGTTAAGCGAGAAAGAATCACAAACGTAACTAAATAGCCAAGTCTATATCACACTCTATAAATGCCCAAACAAGTCATCTTCGCGGAAGGGTAGAAAGAAAGAAGACGAAATAAGTAAACGAGCCCGGAAAACCTCACTTTAAATCCAAATAAGAAATATCGTCCAAATAACCTCGAAGTCAACTTTGTACACACATCCAGCCGTGACATAGTATCCTCCGTGAAAATGTATATACCAATGTATCAACCCGCACAACATAACAAATCTCATCATCATACCAAATTTAATTATCCAGTCTCATGATCATCAATTCTCATCATCAAGTTGCATTAACAAGTTACAATTCACAGCCCATAAACGAGCATGTGCCAATGTCCAACGAACATCCTGTCCAATGGCACACAACCCTATCCACCATAAACTTTCTTCTGCATGATGAAAATCCGTCTGGCCCATAGACGAACAACATACATCAGCCCAATAAGTAGACATAGTACTTGATCCATTCCAAGTCAACTGCAGCCCGTAATATAGAATAATATCCAGATCATATGACACACCATTACTTCGAAGCCATCAAACGAACAAATACTTAGCGGGACATTTGTGATATATCTCATTTCATCAAAATCTGATTAAGCATAAACTATATACACAAAGACCCAAAACCACAAGGCCATGTGACAAAATCATGTGCTAAAATTACTTAATGTAGAAAACTTATTGAGTTCCATTCTTGTTCGAAGGTAACCACAAGACCAAATCCAATATTAGCATTGGTATATGTTCAAAATCGTAAATTCCATTAAATATTATGGGCTGCAATACATGTATTTCCCACGTCCACATCATAAGCTTATACGGCCCATACAAGACCCACGATCCAATTCAGTCCAAGTGATAATAACGTTGTAATTAACCCTAAAAATCAGGGATATAAATAACTCTTATCACACACACTTGACCAACCCTAAAAACACTCCAACAACCCTAACCTCTCATCTTATCAGACGCCTCCTAATAATCTCTCAAACCTCATCAATCCGTTAATCTCTCAAGCATAGTACGCCTCCTTTTTCTCTCAACACACTCACGGCACTTCTCAAATCCCACATCAAGAACCGTTCCACCCAAAGTTCTTGATGAAATGTTCTCGGATCTTGAAACACATCTTGAAACGGATGTTAATCCTTGCCACAGGGATGGCTTGAGGGATTATGTGACAGCCACAAGATAAAGCTCGATTTATCAAGGTAGGTTCATCTTAAATTAATTACTTTGTTCAGCTTAGTATATACGAGCAAATAAAAATAAACAACGATTTAACATTAATTGTTAAACTCGTTTTCATGTCTCGAACATAACTTATGATGAGCCTTTTGTCAAAGATTTTGATTTCGTTGAAGAGATTATTTTAGAGCGAACGAAAACATGATGATAACATCCTTGTTAGCCATCATGTCTTATGTGTCGAATAGTTGATGAAGCATATGCTTCAAACAAATACGGATCAGTGATGAGTATTGTTTTGAGGGATTGACCTCTGAGGTTGGATTTAACACATGAATCCCCAAAACAAGTCTGAGATCTTTTCATTTATTAGATTTAGAGTCTTGTTCAGGTTCCATGATGAAAGATGTTGTGTGATATCGATTGATATTGATGAACTTTGATCTTTGTAGAATAGTTGTGGTTTGATTGTGTTGAGATTATACTGATTTGATAGAATAGTGATAATATTGTTTTGAGATGATGTATCCTTAGTTTGTCTTCAATTAGCAGCTTCTATTAGGACCTTTTCAACCTTCATACAGGTCTCTTCTAAAAGGTTATCAAACCGCTTTATTCCAGAAACCTTCAAACTGCATCAAGATTAAAATTGACAAACCGCTTTAATTTTCTTGACAAACCGCTTCTTCTTAAATTTTCACAAGTCGCTTTGTCCCATTATTTGACAAACCGCTTCAGTTTGACTCAAAAGTCAAACCGCCACAACTCTCTTTTGACTTAATGATAAGATATAGACAAGTCGCCATTGAGGTTCATTGAATCTAGACATATTGTCAAGTCGCATTCAAAAATGCAACACAAATCGCTTAGAAGCAGTTTGACACAAATTGCCTACAATTTGAAACAGACAAATCTCTTCCGGTACAATGAATCTGGACTGTTTTAACAAACCTCTTCGAAGAAACTGATGACAAACTGCATCGAACAAAATGACCAAAACGCACCGACGAATAAGTTGTAAAATTGTTAAAAAAATTGCATCAAAACCAGATTACTAATATAACATCAGCGGATTCACAGCTAAAATAGCTTATAACAGCAGCATCAACATAAGGACAATAACATGATATGAACATCAGCAATAATGGACCAGATTAAGAAACCCATATCAAACCTCATCCAAAACAACACAAACCGCATACAAGACAACACAAACCGCATACAGAAACCATGAATCGAACCACGAGAATCACCATAAACAACAAAACCTAGGCTCTGGTACCATTTGTAGGATCGTATATTTTATGTTGTTTGATGATTCGGGTGGTCTAGGGAGATGATTAAACAAGTGAGCCATTTGTAGAGAGATGAAGAGAGGAGAGGGAATTCCAGAGAGAGACATAAAACACAAAATGCAAGGTTAGCTTAGAAGTTCCAACCCTCTACCTTGGGAGGTAGAGGGTATTTATAGTTACATCTACTACGCCTTCCTGTCGGGCTGGGGATTAGGCATACAGTGGGTAAAGACCCGTCCTTCCTCCACGGTGTTACACTAAACTAATCTACGCTACAAGCTAACTAATTAACTACTAAATAACGTAAATAACGACATGTCTACGAGCTAACATATGCTAGACTATATTTGGGGTGACCGACACTTTCTTATGGAATTTCCAATTCCTAACAATTGTGGCGTAACTCTATCCAAGATTACGACGTAACCATATTAGGTCAAATGAGGTTTCACGCCGCTACTAATTACGCTGTAACTCATGCAACAACTACGGGGTAACCAAGATTTAGGGAAGATACGGCGTAACTCCTTCCAGAGGTTACGCCGTAACCAACATTATTAGTGCAAAATAAGAAGAATTATATGTTACGACGTAACTCTTATAATTAGTTACGCCATAACCAGATCTGGCCTATAAATACCCCATGATTTCCAGCATTTCAAATCATCCCATTTCACACACAACATTCAGAGAACGTGAGAAGAAGTCGAAGGCAGATCTAGAGGAGCATACGGAGCTATCTCCAAGGGAGAAATCACTCCCCTACGATAAGCATTAGCTTTTATCTTTTCTTTACTTTCAATTCATGTATTTCGTAACATTAAACATTGAATTGATTGTTATAGTTAATATGAGCGGCTAAGCACCTTTTGTTTATTGCCTAGTTATGATTTCTTAATTGTTTTGTTTGCGTTTACATTGCTTCCATATGATTATTTCTAAGTGTATGCATGCATAGTTTATTGGTAGCTACCCTTGTTTCGGTAGTTTTGAATGGCGGTAGAGGCTAGTTACTTAGGAGATATGACCAACTAACCCTAAGTAAGTAGACTGAGACGGGAAGGGTAAGATATTACCAACTGACGACCCTTTCTACTTGTGCGATTTGACCAACTGATCACCTACCGTTTGGATGAGCTTAAGAAGTAGGGGGTGAGTGTTTAAGATGCTAGTGACCGGGCACTCACTATTATGAATCTAGCGTGTAGCGGTACTTAATGACTTGGCTTAAGGGACCAGGAACAGCTGGATTTATGAGGGGACACCTGACTTCTCTAGTGGGACCCTTTGCTGATAGGTTAGGACGAACTGACCAAATGCTGTCCTAGCGACTTTGACCCCACATGAAGTAATTGGAAGTAATTAGACGTAAACACTACTAATTAGGATGAGTAACTAGGTTAGCACCTCTCTCCTCTATTGATCACGACCTTTGCCTTTATCTACCTTAGTAGTTAATTAGTTAATTCCTTATTAAAATCATATTAAAATCTGTGACACCTTGACTTAGTTGAAATCCACACACATAACTCTTGGGACGACCTCGGTTTTACCGAATACTACACTACACACGACCGGGTACACTGCCCGTTAGTGCATTAGGGTAGACCATAGATATAACGGGTAATTATAAATATTAAAACCTTGTTAGTAAAACCTGCATCAAATACCTTCTACATAATATACCCGGGAGATTACACTGTCACCAAATACATAATCTTCGTAACCCATAATTGCCCCAAAGTGGTCGTTCCCAAATCTAACAGTCCCGATGAATTTATTCACGAAGTTCTTGAGCCGTGAGCGATCTCTAGTCATATGCTTTGAACAACCTGAGTCCAAATTTCACATAATGATTTGTACGACCTGCAGTTGAACACTGACAAGTATAGATGACTGGATAATTTGGATCCCCATGAGAGAATGAGTTCCAATTGGTTAGTAAATGTGATTGGAACACCCACATTAGTATTAGAAGCTATGACATCATTAGTGGTGGAAGCAAGACTAGTAGTAGCACTGGGCCTATATGAAGTATGACTACTTCTTAAGGGGATGATCCTACCAGTAGGTTTCCATTCCTTAGTGAGCATAGATTATACCTTTTAGGGCAAAATTCATTAACTTTGAATATACGACCAGTAGGTTTCCATTGATAACCCACATCCTGACTTCCTTAACCTGTTTAACACTTATGACATTTTTGACTGGAGATTTAACAAGATTTTTCAACTCATTCATAGCACATTCATTATAAATACCAGAAACCAAACATTCATTACATGTTTTGCAAATAGTAGCAGAATTCGAATTAATTACAGTACGCTTATATCTAATACTAGAATCAACACGAACTTATTATTCCTAGGGTGGTCTTCTACTTTCTTCCCTTCATTACTCTTGGCTCATGTGGTCCTATCTTGCTTTTTATTTCCCGGAGGCTTTGACCCGCTTACCTTAGTGTCACTGATTACTCCTGTAGAAGGAACGATGGGAATATTAGTTGGTTTCACTACTTTCTGCATTCCTTGTCTAGAAGTGCTGGGATCTGAGATTCTAGGAGGTACATCAAAGGTCACATGCTTGACTTTAGGCATGGAACAGGGCATAACTACACTATCTTTCCTAGTACCAGATTTAGGACATGTTGCAATTACACATTCTAAGAGTTCTTGAGATCGTTTGTCATATAAGCATGCATGCCCAATCGCATTATCGAGTGGTTTCTCTATCTTATCCTCTTCTACAATCTCACGAAGACACTCTAGACTATCCTTAAGATACGAAAGATATGTTTAAAATGAAAGTTCATTATTCCTAAGATGAGGGGGAATATACTTCATAGTCATAGCATATTTATTACAAACAGGCACGTTTGGTGTAACATTCTCACCACTGGTGATTGGCATTTTCCCTTTTACCTGACTCTTCAAATTCTCAATTTCTTTTTGCAAAGACGTTATCTTTTCATTATTCTTGTCATGAGTGACCTTAATTGATTCATATAACTCTTTGAAATGCAGTTTAACCTTTTCATTTTCCTCTAGAAAACATTTATTTTCATGTTGTAAGACATTAATGAGGTTTTGAAGATGGAAATTTTGAGAATTCTGAGAATCTAAAGGAAGAGGCATATGGGAGCCAGACACTTCACTCTTTTCACCCTTCAATTGGGAAATTTTGGCTTTCAACCTTTTGATCGTATTACATTGAGCTCGAATCTGTTCATCACATTTGTTGATTTCAAAAACTGCATCAAACTTAGGAGCATCTGAAGATGTCTTGGCATTTGAGGTTTTAACATTTTCTTTAAGATGTTGATATTTTAATTGTAAATCAAGATATTCAACTTTTGATTTAGAAAAATGCCTGACCATGTTATCATGATCATTTCTTTCGATTTTATCATGCAATTTTGAATTTTTGGTCTCAAGCTCAATGACACGATCTTGGGAGACTTTCAAAGCAACATATAATTCATGAAATTGAGAAGCAGTAATGGAGTAATTCATAACAGTGTATAATACATCTTGAGCAATAGATCTAGAAATCAAATTATCATTTAGGATGTGAATATTCTTCCTCTCAATCTCATGGCTTTTGAGCTCACATTCATAATCTTTAACCTCGTATTCCATTTCATTAAACATTCTTTTTATGTCTTTAATCACAGTATCTATGGCCTTTTGAAGACTCTCAAATTGTTCTTTTAGTTGTTTAAAGAAAGGCATGACCTCGGTTAAGTAACATTCTTTTCTTTGCTCAAAGCCCCTTTCCCCTTCAGTAATTCCCGTTGGAGTGATTCTCTTCTTACATGTTTTCTCAAAGTAAACAAATAGTTGGTAAACCACATATAGGCTGACTAAGGTTTTGCTTTGAGTGGGAAGAGTTTTAAGCACTAAATGCATCGGTGTATTTGGTGGATACACCGTGGCAGGAGGCAATTTTCTAAGGGGAGGATTCTTTTCAACAAGTTCATCAGTTTTTTTCTTATCCATATATTTCTTCCAAAACACTTGTTCAGGGGTCAATTAAGTCTGAGGTCTAAACTTATTGAATGCTATCCAATTTTATTTAGCATAATTAGGAGTTTTAAATGTTATATTCCGATTCTCACACTCAGGATCTTCTTTTAATTTCTTTTCCATTTTCTTTCTAGAGGCATCTTCTAACTTCTATCTTCTTCAGTGTTCTCTACACAAGTTGGCTTTTGTCTAGGCTTAGTTATCTCACTACCATCATAAATCACATTGTGAGCACTTTTTGCATTTTCAAGATACGCAGGATTGGGTTCATCTACAAGGCCAACACTATGCTTATCGCTTAAAACTCTATGATTAGTGATCATGTGAGCAGTCTGAATGGTATTCCCTTGTACATACAACTTGTTTTCAAGTTTGTTTTTCAAACTTTTTAGGTTGGAAAAATCATTTAAAAGTTTTGATTCCTTAGCATTGAATTTCTGCTTAAGCACTTTTACATTTTCTTGAAGTTCTTGCTTTTGCTTAACAGTTTTATTAAGTTTTTCTTTTAAGGAATTTAACTCTTGTTTTAATTTTTCTTCCCTAAAATTTCTTTTTCTGATAAGTGTACGCATTTGATTATCCATCTCCTACGCACTGGTAGTCAATTCAAACTTCTCACGCTGTTCATATATAGCAACTTGTTCCTTATAGGTATTTAGTTCATTGGTCATGGAATCATTAGGTATATATTCCGTGTATTCATCAAATATACATTCATCATAGATAGCAGAAGATGCATCACTTGGTGCAATTATACTTTCATCTTGCTTCACATATTGATCATATGGGACAACATTGCTATTACCCATATTTTCAATATCTGATTCAATGAATTCCGTTGATTGTACTTCGTTGTAAATCTTTTGCACATCAACCACATCGTATAGTTTTAATTCCTCTGATATGATGGATTCCTTGGAGGGACCGGCTTGTTGAGGTGGAGAGACCATTGGAGTGATGTTAGCCATAAAGATAGTCTGTGTCGTTGGTTCATCATCAACATCAGAGTCAAATGCATCACAATCTGCAACTTGAAAGACATTGGGATTGTTCTGAGCCACACCATGCACTGGTTGTTCATCCATATCTGCATCATAAGTTTTGGCATTTCCCTCAACAAGACACAGCAACTCTTCCTCATCCAACACTACTCCATTATCTTGAGCTTGCGCCAGTAGCATCTTATCCTTGAAGTACTCTGCATTCTGTGGATGTTTTGGATGAGTGCAGTTCCTAGCAATGTGTCCTTCCCCTCCACAATTGTAGCACTTGATTGGCTTCCCTTGACCTTGAGCCATGATCCTTCCTCGATTCTGATTACCCACATAACTAGCTCCAGCTCCTACATTCCCATAACCAATTCCAACACCTACACTCCCTTGTTCATTGTGTGGTATATAAGCATTCTGCCTTCCTTGCACGTTTTGCACCACAACCCTTCCATCTCTAACATTAGCATGATTGTGTAGATTAGATGCAGTTCTGAGATGATTGTTGGTGTGGGGAGTGATATTTAAGTTTTGCTTAACCATAGGGGCCAGCTGATTTGCAAAGTTTTCCATGAACATGTTAGATGGCTTATAACCTGGATCCATAATATGTTTGAAATTATGATCCCCAGTAGGTATAACTTGTGATGCTTTGGTACTTATCCCCACATTTGTGAAGAATGCAGTTGAATCATTTGAAGAGCTTGCAGCAGCATTAGTATTGAACTTTTCCATGATCATAAATTCAAATGCAACATGCTTCTCATGTTGGAGTAAGTAAGCATACAGTTGCTCATAATTGGTGTTCCTCAGTCCTTTGTTCAATTTGACAGCAATGAAAAATTTGTGCCATTCAGGATTCATGTTGTTCACGAACTTGGAATTCAGCTTGATATTTGGCATTGTCATTTTGATATTCCTCATATCATTCACAAGCTTATGGAATCTCACATGATATTCAGTGACACTTTCCCCTGGGTTCATTTTAAAGTTCTCAAAGTTATCATACAACTCAGACTCTCTATCTTCCTTAGTTAGTTTTGAACCAGAGAGAAGCATCTTGACATTATCCCAGACTGCCTTGGCTTAAGTGTTGTGATTGATCAGTTTGTAAATGTCTTTTGGCAAACCTTGAAGTATGATATTTGAGGTTCTAATGTCGGCATCATATCTCTTCTTGTCCTTATCATCAAGCTCATCATACATTCTTGGTCTATACAACCCTAACACAACATTTCCATCAGTTGCAGTTTCGTGAATATCCCTGGTAGTTCCAATTTGAAATGGTCCTTCATCAATTGATTTAAGGATGTTAACATCAGCTGGATATTTGGTTATGTCAAGCATGGGAGGACGAGTATCGGATCCTGCAGCTTGAACATCATCAGCAACGGAAAAGGTGATTGTAGACATTGTGGAAAACTAGAAGGGGGGGGGTTGAATAGTTTTGCCAATTAAAACTCATTTTAAACTATTTAAATCGACTTATGTCAATCTATTTGGATGTGTGTTGGATGTTGCTAAACAAACATATAGAAGTATAAATATGTAATGAAAAGATAAGAGTAAGAAGCACAAAACCACAACGCGAGTATTTATAGTGGTTCGGCTACAAGGACACCTTCCTTGCCCTACTACACTCCCCGAGTCACCTACTCGAGAGTTCGTAATCAATACACAACACCGACTCCTTATGGTGGAGAAACCTTCACAACGTTGCCTACTCTTTTTTCGGTACTAGGCTAACCACCGGGTTCTTTCACACCAAGGTGAACCACACCTACCACAACATCGCCTACCCTTTATCCGACACAAGGCTAAGTACCGAGTTCCATTACAATGGAGGAACTACTACCCAACACTACACCAATTAACTAACCCCAAAGGATATCTACTCCTTATAATGTCAACAAGGATAACAATATCCTTTGACCCAATACTAATCTATCTTGTACATCGAAACACACCATATCGAATGTACATCTTAGGCACCTTTCAATAATGCCTTTAACTAGATCTTCAAGACACCCTTCACTAATGTCTTGTGACTTGACTTCTAGGCACCCTTCACTAATGACTACAATACGGACGATCGACACCTTTCACTAATGTCTTTGTCTTGACACTTGAGACATCTTTCACTAATGTCTGCAACACTACACTTCTTAGAAGAAAGAAAAGAACCATCAACAAGAGGACTTCAGTAGTCTTGATGATGAGGAAGTATGGCAACTCATGGACTTGAGCTTGCTTGACTTCAAAGGTGGTGATCTCGCCTTTAAAGGGAACCTAGAGGATCACACAAAAACAAAACTACAAACATAGATCACTTGGATCAGGAGAGAATTTTAAACTCAAGGAGAAAGTATGTGAGAAAGAGGTGAGAAACAATGAAGAAATGACTCACTATTTATAGGGAGAAAATGCCTACTGTTCCCCGGATCCCACGGATCCCTCCCTTAAGGGATCCGTCTAGTGTAAACCTAGGGATCTGTGGGATGCTCCTCTTTGCCCATGGGTCTTTTGGTTATGGGTCATGGGTCATGGGTTATGGGTTGATCCATGGGTCTTTTACTAGATACAATGTATCTTATGAGTGCAATGCACCTAGTCAAATGGGTATGGGTCAATGTCCATGGATATGGGTCATGGACTTTGGGTTGTACCCAACTACATTCAATGTATTTGGTTAATGGGTTATGATACTTAAGTTTCTACCCATTTATATTAGCCAATATACTACATACTAGTTATGTGTATATTCTACCCAAATATGTAAACACTAGTTGTTGTACATATGTAATACTAAATCATAAAATCACTTATACTTGTTTTAGTGTTTTATGTGAAAATGTAAGTGTGTTAGAAAACTATTAGCTCAAACCATTTACGTATTTTATTTGTTTCATTAAAATGATTTTACGTTTGTTATCGACAAAACATTAGAAGATCGTAAAATATAAATAAACGTTTTTACGGCTTATTTGTATTAACAATCTCCCCCTTTTTGTTGATGACAAAACATAAAATTATTTTAAGGAAAAGCTAAAATTCGTAAACATTTGAATTTGTAGTTTTTACTTTCTTCTTCCCTTTTTTGTCGAAACAAAAAGAGCTTCGAAAGTACACAAACACATTGTTTTAAGAAAAACATGTGAAAAATAGAAAAGAAAGCAAAAATAGAGAGTAAGTAACGGGAAAGGATCTCGTCTTAACTCCCCCTTGACGAGTCCATCCCTATATGAGGGTGTCAAGAAAAATAGTACTAAGCTAGTTCATTTGCAGCTAAGTTTGAAAAAGATTTCGTCTATGTGACGAATGTGCTCCCCCTTGAAGATTGCAACTTTGCAAAGGGACGTCATGAAATGTAATCCTAATATTGCAATTAATTTTGCAATGTATTGCTTTGACACAAAGCTCCCCCGAGCTTTAGGGTGTCAAAGTCTTCATGTGTAAATTGAATAACTGCAAAACAAAGGTTAGAAAACAAGTATAATGCATAATTTCCTGAAAATATGACTCAAGTTAGTAGAAAAATAGTTTTTTGTCTCACGGATCCCACGAATCCCTCCTTGTAGGGATCCGTCTAGGCGGATTTCAGGGATCCGTCTGGCTGATGACTGAATTCAGCAATGGTGATATAACAAATAATGTTAACATCAAATTGAGATATGCATTATACAACATAATCATATACTCAGAAATATATAGCAAGTAGCATGTAATTTCATTTAATAAAACTAGAGGTATGATATACATGACTCTAAAAACTAAAAAAATGAACGATACATGACTTGGAATTACTAGACTTATCTAAGTAACGCTTGATACTAGGACACCACCAAAAATCCTCTAGTTCAAGTTTGTTTAGGTTTGATCTCGTCGAAACGTTCGAGGAGGTGATAGAACATGAAACGTTGATCTTCTCGTACTTCATGTATCAAACTTTCAACATGTTGACAATGATAACAATCTTTGTCATGGCTAGGTAGTGGTGGTGGAAGAAATGAAATTGCTTGATGCGAAGGATCAAGTGAAGCGGGTTGGGGAGCCTCAAACGACGGAGGGATTGGTGGAGGCACATTTGAAGATGGCTCGACCAAGAATGATGGTGGTGGTAAAGAAGTGTCAACTTCCATATGGTCGGGTGGTTCACTTTGATAATTTCTCATAATCCAAATGGGATTATATGATGGTGATGGCGAAAAGGAAGCCGGAGCTAGTGTTGACTCAACACCTTGATTTTGTACCATTATTCCTCCTAATGAGGAGAATGTTGCCGGTGGAGGAGGATGAGACGGCCTAGGAGGCAAATCCTCTAAATTGTAGAGGTGTGGTGATGATAGTGAAGTTGTAAATGAGATAGCTCTAGGAACCAATGGTGATGGTTTAGTGGAGATGGGATTGTTTGGCCTAGGAGGTATGGTGGTGTTTGGCATAGGTAGTTTTGTGGGTACTATCCTTTTAGGGATTGGTTTGATTGTTTGAGTTGGTAGAGGAGAAATCCTTGTATTTGTGGACTTGACCGGAGATGATTCGGTTGAAGAGATTTCGTGTACAACACGAGCAATTTTCTTGGGTGGTTCTTTGGTGGATAAGTTGCTACTTGGAGTTTTCCTCATGATGAGATGATTTCAAGAGGTTTGTAAAGGTTTCTAAGTGCTGAAAATGAGGATGAAGATGATGACTTAAGAAGTCCTAAAAATGTGGTTTATAAAGCAAGGGATTTGGCAAGTGCATTCAAGACTTAAGCCACTAAAATTCATTGGAAAGTGATGATTAACATGCACAAGAGTCAACTTCAGAGTTGTACTGATCTAGGAACTCATTTAAGATGAGATGGAGTGTTTAAGTTAGAAAGATGAGCTTGAAATGATTGTTTAGCTAGAGTTGGCATGAGTCTGTCATACGGATCCCAGAGTTCCCTCCAACGAGGGATCCGCCTAGGCTAATCCTAGAGATCTGTCTATCAGCAGCTAAGAAAAGATAGCAATGATGTTTGTAAGGTCTAACACCTATTTTTTCTTGAGTGTTTCAGTTTATCTAAGTGTCTTAAATGAAGAGGTGCTTAAGTACTTGAGGGTAATGAGTGAAGTAGCTAATGATTGCCTTTTATGGAAGAAATTGGAACTTTCATGAGTACCAATGAATGAACAAAGATGACACTAAAGATTTTGAGAGTGTCAAATTGAGCTAAATGATCCTAGAGATCAGATAGTGACTTAGGATAATGTTTTGGAGAATATCCTAAAGGCTTAAGAAAAAAAGAAAAAAAAAAGAAAAAAAACTAGAATTTGATCAATTTTGTGGTAAGGATGATTATGATCAATTTTGCCATAATTGAAAGATTTCCAAGGCTAGATGTGAGGGATCATGTGAGAGATGATGAGTGAGCTTTGAGAGCGGAAGAGTAATGGGTTTAAGTGAAACGGTAGATCTATAAGCGTCTTGAGTGTGATCTAGATGAGTTATGTGCGAGTACTAAAGGATCCACTTAACTTGATAAGGACTCAATTTGCCTTAAGGCACTATGTCTAACTTGGTGTGAAGTGTTCTAAAGACATGTTTGAAATACAATGATTGCAATTGCATTTTTTGTTTGCCGGATCCCACGGTTCCCTAAGAGTAGGGATCCGTCTAGCACAACCTTTGGGATCCGTCTATCTGCTAAGCAGAACCTTTACTAAAGGTATGCAATGATTTTGACAATGCATTATATTTCAAGGTTAGTTAAAGAGGTTCTAACACTAAGATATCAAATGTAAAATGTTTTATTTCATGAAAGAAATTGGATTACATTGATAAAGCATGAATACTAAGGATTAATCCTATTTGAAAGATTACTAAGTTCCTTGAGCGTTTTCGCTAGAAGGATCATCAAATGGTTGATGAGTGTTTGCCAATTCAGGAATGAAGAAAGTCTTCATGAGAGATATGTTTAGAGGTTCCATCATCTTGTTCACAAGTACGTACAACGGACTTTGAAATTAAGGATGAAGGTACATGATGTTATGATAAAGGCGTGTGAAGAACATTCCATAAGGGATGAGTTTATTCTTGTAGCCTTGAAGATTTACAATTCGCCTTGCAAAGAAGTAGGCGAGATTGTATGGTTGTTGTGTTAGCAAACAATACATTATGTGAGCACAACAGGCGGGAAGGATTTCTCGATTTCCCCTAAGGCTCCTAACATTTTCACGTAGGATGAGTGCAAGAGGCTTGTACTCTTCTCGGATATCCCGTGTATGGATAATGTTTGGATCAGAGTGATGGGGTTTGCATATTATGCGTTTCAAGTATTCTGGGGAGGGTATGTGAGAACAATATGGACTATTTTCTTCATGAAAGTTGAAGAGAGAATCAAGAGACCAATCTTCAGTGAAGGCACATTGTCCATGATTTGGAATCCGGAGGATGTGAGCAAATTGCCCAAGGGTTAAAACAAACTTTTTGTTTTTGATCCAAAACCAAAGAGACAGAAAGCGATCCTCGTCACGAACGAGTTCAACTTGACGAAAGAATTCCATAATAAACCTTGGACAAATTTTCTCGTTGATTAAGAGAAGACATTCTAGTCTTATGGCTCGGAAGGAGGTGTTGATACCTTCTTCGAATTGTAGAGAGGTGTTTACAATACGTCCTTCGTGGAAGTGACGGTTTTCGAGATTATTGAACCCACGGACATGATTGCCAGGTGTGTTGGGCTCAAGAGAGATGTTCGGAGTGTAGACGCTAGTGAGTGAAAAATCAAACTCATGTTCATGCGACATAGTGGATCCTATAGAAAAGATGAGTTAACAGAAAGTGATGTTTTGTGGTCAACCAATGATTATCTAACGTTTTTACTAGATTTTTATTAACAATGGTTTTTAAAAACAATGATTCTTAACTCACTTAATGTTTGACATTCTAGTGGAATATTACTTTTAGAAAGAAGGCAATTTTTATTTCGCATGAAAAACTGTTATCCAGGAGTACGGTTCCCACGGTTCCCTTTCATAAGGGATCCGGCTAGTATATCTTCCGGGATCCGTGGATCTGTAGTAACAGAAGCAGATTTCTTGATAAAAACATAGGTTTTTAGATCTTATAGTTTTATACCAAGATATGTGTTTTATCCTACATTTTCTTTTAGCATGCATACATGGCTTCTAATGTATCACGAGAGAATGAAATAAATCAAAAAGAAATGGTAAACACATTATGATAATAATAACATGGATAAACTAGACTATTAGTAATATTTCATTTCAATGCTAAGAATGATACAAAGGATTGGGTATATAACCCCAATGTAGATTAACAAAACAAAGTAAATGTCTTCGTTTGAGAACTTTGTCATAGGGAACACAAGAGCGATGAGTGTTAAGGCGATGAGCACGAGAGCGATGTAAACCATGTTGATGACGAACCTTCTTAGTTTCGGTTTGAGATGAGATGAGATGAAGAGGAAGATAGATTTTTGAATGAGAGTTAATTTTTGAAAGTGGAAGATTTGAAAAAGGGGGGATTTGATAGAGTGGACGACGGATGGTTTATTTATGGGGAAGGAGGAATTTTTGAGATTTGTGTTTTGTTTTATTATTAGAAAGATATGATTTTTAGATTAAGTGAAATAAAATACAAGTTTTATATACCACGACTTTAGACGAGAAAGTAACACGTATGTGAGAAACAACTTCTTAATGAAGCTACATGTAATACATATATATGCACAAAAGATAATCAAATAAGTACCTAGGTAACCATACTTATTTATCAAGCTAATGTCATTTAGAGATAAGTAGAAAATAATACCTCAAATGCACTTAGGAATGTCTTTACAAATGACACAACAAATGTCAGAAGACAATTCCAGCTCCTTTGTGCTTAAGATACCTTCTTAAGGAAGGTATTCTTGTTACCAAGTGATTCCTATGGCTTGGTATGTATGAGCTTTGACTAAGCAATATGACAAAGAGGATTAGTGCAATTAAATGAAGAATAAATAATAAGAAAAATGTTGTCATCTAATCAACATCCAAACAAGGAGTTTTAAAAGACATGGTGTTTGTTTTTATGAAAAACCTTCTTTGTAGTTTTCAATTAACCATGGATCGTATCAAGTTTTTAAAGTAAAATATACTTTAAGAAACTTGGTAACGAAGCTCTGATGCCAATTATGGAAAACTAGAAGGGGGGAGGGGGGTTGAATAGTTTTGCCAATTAAAACTCGTTTTAAACTATTTAAATCGACTTATGTCAATCTATTTGGATGTGTGTTGGATATTGCTAAACAAACATATAGAAGTATAAATATGTAATGAAAAGATAAGAGTAAGAAGCACAAAACCACAACGCGAGTATTTATAGTGGTTCGGCTACAAGGACACCTTCCTTGCCCTAATCCACTCCCCGAGTCACCTACTCGAGAGTTCGTAATCACTACACAACACCGACTCCTTATGGTGGAGAAACCTTCACAACGTTGCCTACTCTTTTTTTCGGTACTAGGCTAACCACCGGGTTCTTTCACACCAAGGTGAACCACACCTACCACAACGTCGCCTACCCTTTATCCGGTACTATGCTAAGTACCGAGTTCCATTACAATGGAGGAACTACTACCCAACACTACACCAATTAACTAACCCCAAAGGAGATCTACTCCTTATAATGTCAACAAGGATAACAATATCCTTTGACCCAATACTAATCTATCTTGTACATCGAAACACACCATATCGAATGTACATCTTAGGCACCTTTCACTAATTCCTTTAACTAGATCTTCAAGACACCCTTCACTAATGTCTTGTGACTTGACTTCTAGGCACCCTTCACTAATGCATACAATACGGACGATCGACACCTTTCACTAATGTCTTCGTCTTGACACTTGAGTCATCTTTCACTAATGTCTTCAACACTACACTTCTTAGAAGAAGGAATAGAACCATCAACAAGAGGACTTCAGTAGTCTTCATGATGAGGAAGTATGGCAACTCATGGACTTGAGCTTGCTTGACTTCAAAAGTGGTGATCTCGCGTTTAAGAGGAACCTAGAGGATCACACAAAAACATAACTACAAACATAGATCACTTGGATATGGGGTTAGATAGTTTTAAACTCAAGGAGAAAGTATGTGAGAAAAGGGTGAGAAACAATGAAGAAATGGCTCACTATTTGTAGGGAGAAAATGCCTACTGTTCCCCGGATCCCACGGATCCCTCCCTTAAGGGATCCGTCTAGTGTAAACCTAGGGATCCGTAGGACGCTCCTCTTTTCCCATGGGTATTTTGGTTATGGGTCATGGGTCATGGGTTATGGGTTGATCCATGGGTCTTTTACTAGATACAATGTATCTTATGAGTGCAATGCACCTAGTCAAATGGGTATGGGTCAATCTCCATGGATATGGGTCATGGACTTTGGGTTGTACCCAACTACATTCAATGTATTTGGTCAATGGGTTATGATACTTAAGTTTCTACCCATTTATATTACCCAATAAACTTCATACTAGTTATGTGTGTATTCTACCCACATATGTAAACACTAGTTGTTGTACATATGTAATACTAAATCATAAAATCACTTATACTTGTTTTAGTGTTTTATGTGAAAATGTAAGTGTGTTAGAAAATTATTAGCTCAAACCATTTACGTATTTTATTTGTTTCATTAAAATGATTTTACGTTTGTTATCATCAAAACATTAGAAGATCGTAAAATATAAATAAACGTTTTTATGGCTTATTTGTATTAACAGACATGATTCCTATGTACACGAGATTTTACTACTCTTTGATTAAACTGGGAAATAGATTATTTCACGAGATTTTACTAAATCAAGAGAAAACCGTAAAACTTATCACGAAGAAATTACAAGTCTCAAGAGACAAATCGCACAACTGACAAGTCGCAGTGAATCAAACCGCTGTGTAATCAAGTCGCTTTAACCAAACCGCTTATTGACAAACCGTTTAATACAAATCCCTTGATGTCAAATTGCTTGAATCAAACCGCTGTATCAAAACGCTTAGTTACAAATCGCTTAACAGAAATCGCAGAAGTACAGACCGCTTAACTCAAAACGCACAATTTACAAACCGCTTAGGTTAAATCGCTTAGTTAGACAAACCGCTTAACATTTGACAAACCTCAAGGGAACACAAGTACTCCCACACTTTTACTTTTGTCTAGTTGTCTCCAATGATCAAACCGCACAAATATTACCAAATCGCACAAAAGTGATCAAACCGCATGAAAGTTATATCAAACCGCATACAAAAAACAATCAAATCTCTTCAAAGAACTGAACAAATCGCACAAATGCAATGTCAAACCGCATACAAGAACTAATTCCAAGACACAAACCGCTTACTTGAAATACTTCAAAAACTAAACTTTTCCAATCCAAAACACTACAACCAATATGAATCAAGCTTTCCAAACCAAAACCTAAACACTTATGATGATTCTAAAGACAAAAGTACTATCAAAATTCAAACCTTAACACTAAAAATGATCAAAATTATGAAAACTACTCAAAACTCATTCAAACTGAAAACCTTATGAAAACCACTAAGAATTCAAGAACATATAAGGTAGATGATCAAACCATGGCTCTTGATACCAATTGTAACATATTGGTTTTCACAAACACACAATCAATAATACATGAGATTCGAATGGGATGAGTTTTAGAGAGAGAAAGTGAAGAGAGTTGGGAACTTCGAGTGAGACAAAGAAAAATGTATATTGAAGCTCCAACCCTTTGCCTTGCTAGGCAAAGGGTATTTATAGTGTGTTACATGAAACGCCTCCTACGGGCTGTAGATCAGGCATACAATGGGTAAAGACCCGTCCGTCCTCCACGGTGTTACTTAACTAACTACTAATTATCACTAAATGACTACGACTACGAGCTTTCTAATGAATACATATACTTGAGGTGACCGAGTCTTTAACTACCGGATTTTATAAATCCTAAGAAGGCCCAATTGCAAGTTTCGAATAATATTAATGAATTGACTAAAATACGTTGTATTCTTTCTTTCTAGCCATCTTACCTAGAAATTCACATACTTACCAATAAATTCATCATATCATTAACCAAAATAAACAGTATAATTTTCTCTTTTAATTAACAACAAATATATAATTTGAAATAATCAGTAGATTTGATCTTGTAGTCTTTTTACCAGTGTATACATAAAAGAAAACCACACATGATTCCCTAAAAAACCACAAAGCATACATGATTCCATAAAAGAAAACCATACATAACGAGATCTAATCAGATCATTTCACAACCCACAAACTCATTCTTCCCTTTGTCATCTTCATCGGATTTCGCTACCCCTTTAATCAGATCGATTCCCTAAAAACATACACCACATTTTATAGAAATCATATGTGTTTAAAAACATACAATAAATAAGATCTGAGATCAGATATAAACTAAGATTAGGTGGAAAATCATAAGTACGGGTTGTGATGAATTTCTTTAAACAGATTCTATTCAAAAGATCCTCATCTAGATCGGAGATCGGATTTACATATCAAGATCGGAGTGGTGGTCGTAATTTTTTCAGATCTAGTGTCGAGTGGTGGTTTCATTGGTTGGATGAGGCGTGGGTTTGAATCGGAGTTGTGTTTTGGGATTTCATTGGTTAATGAGGCGTGGGTTTGAAATGGATATGTGTTTTCGGATTTCAATGGTGATGTGAGGTTAGTGATGGTGGTTTCATTATGTTTGTTAAATCTGGTGATGTGAGGTTAGTGGTGGTGGTTTCATTAGGTTAGTGACGGACGAAACTTGCATTTGGGCCTAACCAAAAGGACGATTTATGTAATAAATTCTAACCAAAATAGAAACATTACACAACTTAGTAAAAAGTGGAAACTTCGATACATTTATAAACAATTAGATTGGGATAATCTATGCCAACGTCAGCAAAAAAAAAGGCAACCTTAATCTTGACACATAATAGTATGATTAGTAAAATATTTGTATTATTTAGACGGATTAATAGATACATACACAACTTAGCAAAAAGTGATAACTTCGTTACATATAAAATAATAATAAATGTGAAATGGTGCAACTTTGGTCGAGAATTGTACCATAAGAAAACACCCTGATAAGATCCCTGATTAAAATGAGGCGGGTTTGGAGGAGCATCGTGTAACACCCCCAAATTATCGCAGCGGAAGATACTATAATGGGGGTGTTACTTCATAGTTAAAAGTTCAAGTCATAGAAAACAACCTCTAAATGAGACTAAATGAGACATTTTTAAAAGTTAACATTCAATAAATGAAATAAGAGTTATAACATGAGGTCATAATTACATTTTTAAAGTATCAATGAATGGTAAATTATGAATGCATCAAAGCCTTCAAAACATGTCATGCGACTCAAATGCTCCAAACGCAAGCTATCGTCTTACGGACCTAATACATGCTATAAGTGTCAACAAAAATATTGGTGAGTTCATAGGTTTAATGTAAATAAGATGAACATTTTTAAGGAAGTCCTCATGACAAGTATATGTCAACCTAAAGCTATTACAAGTCTCGCCCATACAAGACTTGTAATATCTTTGGTTCATAGATAAATTCATGATGATAAAATATAAATGTAAAAGTCAATTACGGACCACAAGATTTTAGTGATTAGTTCAAGATAGTACCAAGTCCGTTAATTCAACATTATATCATGTCCGTTAGATCGAGATTATACCAAGTCGGTTATATCGAGATTATACCAAGTCTATTAGATCAAAATAGTACCAAATCTGTTAGTTCAAGTTTGTACCAAGTTCGTTAGCTCATCAAATGATTCATGCTCGTAAGAATTCGTGTCCAAAAGAAAGTAATTGAAATTTTTTAGGCATGTAATAGGTAAACGAGTAATACTTCTCAGTAAACGAGAAATATATTTCAATAAAACGAACAATGTTTGTAAGTAATACAAGCATATATTCTCACCCCAATGCATATCAAAGAAAGTAAAATAGGGCCCATGAACTCACGGTAAAGCAACGAGATAAATATAACAAGATAATGCAACGAGACGCCAAGAATTATTCTATGAGCAACCTAAAAATAATATGTTGCGTCTTAGATTTCTTGAATGATAAAGTAGGTATCCAAATTAGTTTTATAAAGATTTTACATTAATTATACCATTGTACATAGTGTTTAAAATTTTCATAAAACAATTGGGACAATTTTATGACGGTTTGGTAAGTTTAATAAATCCAATGTTAAGTGTGGTTTTGTTTTAAAGTAGTTACCCAATTTTTGTCAAGTCTGTTTCTCCTAAACCATAAGGAGTTATGACTCGATTTTCACGTCTGCAATAAGTTAATTGAGTGTATTTATCAAGTTTATGGGTCCCACTATCTTAAAATTTAAAAACCAGTGTCAAATTACCAAAAATACTGTCAAATTACCAAAATACCCTTGTGTGTCAAAGTTTTTTATCTTCAGTTTACAACAGTCTCATGAAAACGGCTTTATCTTACAATCTACAACTCCGTATTACCTGGTTCAAACGGCCACGTTTAAGTTAAAGGGTCCACTACGTTTAGTATTTACCAACAGTGGGTTATGTACAATTTTTAAGAGTTTTGGCCATTGAAATCTGGTTACCAAATTGTTAGGTCACCATAATATGAACTCAAATATGTTTAGATGTATATTAGCGTAAGAGTAAGAGAGACACGGTCGGATTCTTCACACACACAAATAATAAGAAACGATTATGCTTAATATAAAAGAACCAACACACTCAAATGAGAGTTTCAAGGTATTTATAGGCAAGGGAGCTAGGGCAACTATTCTAGTCCCTTCTGTGGAAAACTAGAAGGGGGGGGTTGAATAGTTTTACCGATTAAAACTTTGTTTTAAACTATTTAGATCGACTTATGTCAATCTATTTAAATGTGTGTATTGGATGTTGATAGATAAGCATATAAATAAGTAAAGCAAAGATAAAGATTAAGAAGCACAAAACCACAACGCGAGTATTTATAGTGGTTCGGCTACAAGGACACCTTCCTTGCCCTACTCCACTCTCCGAGTCACCTACTCGAGAGTTCGTAATCACTACACAACACAAACTCCTTATGGCGGAGAAGCCTTCACAACGTCGCCTACTCTTTATCCGGTACAAGGCTAGACACCGGGTTCTTCCACGAGGTAGAAGCAAACCTATTACAACATCACCTATACTTTATCTGGTACATGGCTAGATATCGAGTTCCATTACTAAGGAGGAACTACTACCCAACACTACACAACACCTATCCCAAAGGAGATTCACTCCTTATTACAACATCAACAAGGATATCAATATCCTTTGACCCAAACTAATCTATCTTGTACGTTGATGTACCATATCGAAAGTACACCCTAGGCACCTTTCACTAATGCCTTTGACACGACACCTAGGCACCCTTCACTAATGCCTTCAACACGGACTTTTGGCACCCTTCACTAATGCCTTTGACATGGATCTTCGGCATCTTTCACTAATGCCTTCGACTTGACCCTTTAGACATCTTTCACCTATGCCTTTGACATGGATCTTCGGCACCTTTCACTAATGCCTTCGACTTGACCCTTTAGACATCTTTCACCTATGTCTTCAACACAACACTTCTAATGAGAGAGGAAATAACTATCAACAAGATAACATCAGTAGTCTTGATGATGACGAAGCTTGGCAACCCATGGACTTGAGCTTGCTTGACTTCAAGAGGTGGTGATCTCGCCTTTAAGAGGAGCGTAGAGAATCACACAAACACAAAACTACATAGAAAGATCCTTTGGATCTAAGGTTAGAGAGTTTACAACACTAAGAAAGAATGTGTGTGAAAGGGGTGAGTTACGATGAAGAAATGGCTCACTATTTATAGACAAAAAATCACTACTGTTCCACAGATCCCTTGCATGAGGGATCCGTCCGGTGTAAACTAGGGGATTCGTAGGACGCTCCTCCTAAATGGGTTATGGGTCATGGATCATGGGTCATGGTTCATAGACTTTGCAATGCATCTAGCCAATGGGTCATGGGTTAGCTCCATGGGTTATGGATAATACAAATTATGACTTCATGCATGATGTCATGCAATGGGTCATGGGTTATGGATTATGCTCCATGGGTATGGGTCATGGACTTTGGGTTTTACACAACTACATTTAATGTGTCTAGTTAATGGGTCAAGTACTTAGATTCTTACCCGTTACAATACCCATTACAATAAATACTAAGTATGTATATATATACCCATTATGTAAACACTAGTTGTTATACATATGCATTACTATAACATGAAAACACTATTACTTGTTTAGTGTTTTATATGAAAACGTAAGTGTGTTAGTAAACTATTGGCTCAAACTATTTACGTATTTTATTTGTTTCGTAAAAATGATTTTACGTTTGTTATCGACAAAACATTAAAAGATCGTAAAATATAAATAAACGTTTTCACGGCTTATTTGTATTAACACCTTCCTTGTTTATTATGGCCTAAGCATAGGCTCATGGGGGGCTTACTACATAATCCTAACATTAATTACAAACATATAAGCCTATTAAGCAACCTATTACATATTAATGACCGACACTTTAAATAGTAGTTACAAGTGATCCCAACAATCTCCCCCTAAGTGTTGGTCATAAAGTAGGTGTGGTTGTTTGACGTATTTTTAGAATTCTTCTTTCTTTTCAGTAGAGATGCTTTGATTTCTTTGATTTTATCAGCTTGACGTCGTTGTTTTCTTTGTTCATTGTTCTTTGTAGATGTGGTGATCTTATGTTGTTGTCCGCCATTCGTCAACTTCTTTGGTTAGGTGTCTCCACGTCTTTCTCCACCATGCTCACACTCCTTTAGACTTTGAATTCCAAATGTGATATAGTTCTCGAGTCTTTAAACTTTGAAGATTCTTTAACTTTGAGGAAGAATCATTTTGACTTTTGTGTTGCCTGAGAGAACTTCACGTGTGATGTTTTTGGTATGAGCATGAGGAGAATGGTACAATCTTTCCTCCAAGGAACAATCATCAGTACCTGCATTAACAAGTTAGTAAAAAATACCAATCGCTCACGGTGGATGTTTCTAAAAGATTTGACCACTACGATTGTTTTACTGGTGAATGTCTTGATTCCATTCACCTTGGTCGGGTGAATCAGCCGTCCTAATCCCGTTGAGGGATAGTTGGCATTACATTGAATGTTCAAGTAATGACCCACATCTTCAGGACTCAATTCTTGAAAGGAATCTCCTTAGCGGGATTTCCAGCACTTACAAGTTCGAATGTCGAGGGTGTTAACATCATAGTGTGTCACATCTCTAATTCTTACAAGGGTTGTTCCTGAACTAATGGCCCTCAAGTAGGCTAACATGATATACCGAAGTATATCAACAATTCAGGTGAGTCGTTGAGGTACACCGAACCATCACCTCACAAATGTAGACCATTTGAGACACACTAAGCATAACCCACAAGGAGTTACCGAAGTGACCTGCTGTCAGGGCTATTAGATGTTGACCCTGGTAGGAGTTCCCATTCAATCACTGAGGATCACAATTGTGAATCCCCTCATAAATGTTCTCGGCAGATTGCTAAGATCTTCGTAGGAATCTAGAATGTGTCACTTGTGTTCTTATTGTTGAACAACAAGTGATGAAGAATCAAGTGTTCCCAAGAGATCTTTTAATGAATCTCGTGGCTCTAGACTCGATTAGTGCGCTTTGGTTTCCTAAGTGAAAACTAGGGAGTTGGTCTCTTTCTTTAATATCAACGATCTCTAAGAGAAAGCCGATAGATTACGTAGGGTTCCCTGTGAGAATGAAACAAGCTCTTTTGAGATAACTTGAGTGGCTTAGAAGGTTTAGTGCATTGCGTCACTAGGTCCATGACAACTTTGTCTTCAATACCGGTGTCACTTTGTGACAACCAGAAGCATATGAGTTGAACCCGGTGTCTGCCCTAAGTTGAATGATATGGAGGGCTATTTCTTTTCACCCTTTTATTTAACTTTTCTTTTTAATTCTTCAACTCCTTCTTTCTCCATTTCTCATATTCTCCTTTTTTCAATCATACTAAACGACTTCTAAATACTAACTATTGGTGGTGTCCTTAGATAGATTCCTCCAGCTCTGGCGGATCATAGGACGTTTATTCCTAAACTTAGTTACCTTATAACTCCATGACTATCCTATGTTGCCATTAAACCATTCATTTGAAAATTTCTCAAAGCGTTTTGTGAATAAAAACAAGTTTTGAAACACTTCGAGAGTTTTGTATTTTCAGAAATACTCCCCCTACACATGTTCTTATGAGATTTGACTTAAATCTGCACAGTGAGGGTATAGAGCGCACTTTTATTGAATTGGTCGACTCCTGGTAGACAATTCCCCGTGAGACACGGTTACGTTTAATAGTTAAAGAGATCCATTGTCAGCTTTTAAGTGACATCTAGCTCTAATAACTACCTTGAAGATGTGAACAAACCTTGAAAAGGTTGTCAAAACCGTCAAAGTTCATGTCTATCAAGAGTTTTTCGAATTGGTACGATCTACTAAGACGGGTCTTGAAGACAAGTCTTTTCGATTTGTGATATTTCAAAGCTCGTCAATTCATGGGTTAAGTCTTAGCATATAGAGATTCCATTTACAATCTAACATATTTTGGTCACAAATATTTTCCCCCGTCAAAAATGGCATATTGATGTTATTTTT
Organism: Chrysanthemum makinoi; assembly: GCA_910596185.1. Taxonomy (NCBI): domain Eukaryota; kingdom Viridiplantae; phylum Streptophyta; class Magnoliopsida; order Asterales; family Asteraceae; genus Chrysanthemum; species Chrysanthemum makinoi. The sequence continues at coordinate 207,492,606 of OU343223.1, read as the reverse complement.
GATGTAATATTGATTTCAAAATATGACCATTTTGTGTTTTGCGGGAAGATTTCCATAAAGAACTTTTATTTGAACAATTAGTTTTGCAAATACTCCCCCTCAGCAAGTAATATTAACTTTTGAGGTTTTGAAATATGAGAGGGAATACTTGATCTTTAGAGCAAAATTAGGAAAATATAGAGAGTTTGATGAATTTTACTCAAAAGTAAGAAACTTTCGCTCCTTTTATGAGGATTGTGGCACTGAAGCGTACCACAGGGTCCTTTCTTGACATGTGCGGGTTGTACAACTGTTATATGAGTACAAACCATAGTGTGTGTGTATATAACACTACCAAATGTTTAACACTACCAAATGTTTATACACAACCAACTACTTTTTGAGGACGTTGAAACGTCAGAATCAGAAAGCTTGTTCTTCCTCCCACATAGCTCTCCAGCCTCCTCATCTGATCTCGGTGAATCAACCTTTCATTAATCTTCTTGATAAACCTACAAACATCCCTCTGATCATGATAATTCCATCTTTTCTTCTTGCTTTTACCCAACTCAATATTCTTTAACCGATAAGCCAATCCATCACGAACCATCTTCAGAGTGTCATCACAGAACTTGTGGATCTCGTCGTATGCTATGAAGCAACTACGGTGATTCTCACTTCGGTAGACGAACCCAAATTTCGGTTTATGGAAGAGTTTGTACTGAGGTTCTTGATTGATTTCATTGAAGTGTAGATGTATTGCGGTGAGGTTGAGTTGTTTTTGGTAGCTTTCGACCCCGAGTTGGAGATCTTCAACACGTTCTTTGAGAATTCTGTTGCGGATGAAAACTAGGAGTGCAGTGATGTATTTAATCTGAATGTTTGTCAGAAACTGACGCATCCTTCCTTGTACTTTGAGGAGATACATGTCTTCAATGTCATTAAGAGATAATTCGGGAAAATCATCTTCGGAGAACTCGTACTCCTTTTCATCTTGTCTTTTAATGACGATCTTGGTCAAGAAAGAGTAATCCCACTTGGTAGCCGTTTTGACAGACATGATAGCAACTATCCTTTGATCATGCTTCACATCCTTGTATGAGTTATCGACTCTGTTGCTCCTGTAGAAAAGCCTTCGCCTTTCTGGCCAGTGATGGATTCCAAACAGAGCATGTATGTCGTACTCCACTACCTTGCTAACAAACAAGTTGGTGGCGTCTTCTTTGATATCTTTGTTGGTGGAGAATGAGGCAGCTGATTTGTTGAAGGTGAGGGATGTAGCATACTTCTTGCTTATGTTGCTTCCGTGTTGTAGAAATTCTTGGTCGTTGTTGAAGAAGAATCGAAACGGGATCTTGGGTTGTTCGGGTTTTCCAATCTTCGGTAGTGGCTTGGTCCAGTCAGCGTAGTAGGGTTCATGATCCTTTGTTGAGTAATCAATGTTGGACTCGGGATTACGCCAGTCAATTTTGTTGGACATTGCATGGGCAATGTTCTCCAAATGATATTCCAGCTCAATTGCATTTCCGGATCTTTCTTTAAGTAAGTTGAAATAATCATTCTTGATCCGGCGGAGTTCCCGCTTGGTCATATTCTTGATTTTGAATTGACTCTGTTGTTCCTGTTTCACAATCGTATAAAACAATTAAAGCAATAAACCAACTGATTGTGAACAATGACTGAAATAATGTAAGTAAAAACACACTGAATAATTTTTAACTTATATATTCTTTATTAGAAACAAATCAAAAAGAATACATTACCCAAGTACTTGCGGAATAGTACTTGGGATTGAAATGACAAATTATGGTATCTCCTCACTAAGCTCAGGCTAAGTCTGAGCACAACTACAAAGGAACCACTGAGCTATCTCAAGGACAGAGTTGTATTTGGAGGAGTGAAAGATGGCTTGTGTGTGTGTTTTACAATTAATCCATAAGCTTAGTTCTTTTACTTCATCTCTTATGCTATTTATACAAGTATGGTTTTGACTCTTTCCTAGAGGACAAACTGACAGGTTACAGAAGACAAAATACTGATGTATTTTGTCTCTGTTTACATTAGCTATATTGGGTAAGTGACAAGGCTGCTTTCTTTTTGTCAGTGATGACACTGAGCCTAATAGTTAATGATTCAGGGAAAGTTTGACTTTGGTTGATAAGGACTTCGTCTTATCTGTTCAAACTTATCGCGCCTTGTCCCGCTCATTCTTCAGTCTTTAGTCTTTAGTTTGTCTTCAGTGTTAGTAGTTGGTGAGGAGTTTCGAGATTCAGTGAGTTATTGTCATCACTCACTGAATCCACCATCTTCTTCTTGACTGAGTCTTTACCCCTTAAGTTCCACCTTACTGAGTGGAGAGACTTCTTCTTTGTCTCTTACTGAGTATCCTGAAGATAGCTCACTGAGAGACTATGCGCTCAGTGACTTGTTAGTGTTTAAGGGACTAAACACTTAGGGTATTTTCTAGTCAATTCCTAGACTTATGGGGTTTGGGTATTCACTGAACCCAACAGTCTCCCCCTATTTGGATATACAAATAGCCTAAGTGTTTGATCAGTGTAAGTGAGCAATTGGCTTCTTCTTACACTGAATGTACTAATGAACATAATAAGGAACACTGAATATTTTAACAAAACATACATCATTTATTGATCAGATTACATAGTCCCTATCACTAATACAAAAGATAAATGATACATCATATGATGTCAATCAAGATGGATTCCCAGTGCTTCTAGCTTTGGTTTCTTCTTGAGGAGTGTTTCTTTGTCAGGTTACTCTCTTATCTTGGAATTCACGTCAGTGTAGAACTTGATGTTTTCTGGAGTTTGGATTTGAGAGGCCACTGGTAGATAGCTTGCCATTGTAGACACCCCTGCAAGATCAATATCACTCCACCTTTGGAATGCTGGGTTCCCATAGACATCAATGAAGAAAAGTCCTCTTTCAGGCTTTTCAATAACCAAGCAATTCACGAACTTAACCCCTTCAGGTAGCTCCATGTTGCAATCAAGGCCAGGTACCTTGATTTCAGGTCCATATTCAACCCTTTTCCTCTTACCTTGGGATGGCTGAGACTGAGATCCTTGAGCTGCAGTAAGAGCCGGCTGTATCCCAAGTTGTGTTGGTGCTTCCCTGAGTCTTTCATAGTGCTTGCTGAGGGATTTCATCAGTTTCTTGACCACTGCATTTTTCTTCTTTGCTATGATAGGACCAAGCTCATCAAGTTCAGTGATCCGAAAGTCGGTGAATTTCAAGGGATGATGAACCTCAAAAAGCCTTTTATCATCCCCCCCTGTAGACATTCATTGCCAGTGGTTTGGATCTGGGGATGATTTTTACATCAGTGATTTTCTCAGGCAGCCTTCTGCTTGTCATGGTCCAGTTGTAGTGGTCAATCCTCTCTTGCCTGATTGCAGCAGCCTTCTTAGCCTTTTCGTCCCTTTTTCTTTTGAAGTCAGCCAACATAGCATCCTGAGCTGCTTTGAACTTTTGGCCAGCTCCTTTTTCAAGAGTGTTAGGATCAATCCCTATCTTTTCAGCTTCTTCAGACACTACTTGGACCAGGGCTTCTCTGCTTTTTCTTTCTTCCTCAGCCAGTTTTTTTCTGTTGTCTTCCTTTGCAAGGTAGGCACTTAGATGTTGTGGAGTAAGAAGATACCTAGTATCACCGATTACATAGGGAATCTTGGGGGGTTCAGTTGTGGTTATGATGTCCTTTCCTTTATCTTGAGCTGAGGATGAAGATGATACCAATGGGGGTGTGGTAGTGATTATTGGTGTTGTTGCTGTTGTTGTTGTCACTGGTGTTGATGTAACTGGTGTTGCTGCTGTTGGTGGGACTGATGAGAGTGGTGTTGCTGATATAGGTTGAGTTGGCTCCCCCTCAGTGTGAGAGGGAGTCTCTTCAGTGGCTCTCTCCCCCTCAACTGTTGCTTCAACGTTAGTGAGAGAAAGAGTTGTTTGGGCAACTAAAGGAGAGGGAGCTGCTTGACTTTTGAAGGCTTGATATATCTCCGAGACCATGGTCTTGATTTCAGATGTATCCTGTTGAAGATTTGAGACCTTTTCAGCAAGATTGGCCTGAGATAATTACAGTGCGGTCATTCTAGGCCCAAGATTCCAGGCCATAGAAGACGAAGCTTTAGTCAGATCAACAACTTTAGCATCCTGTGAACCCAGTGTGGATTGAAGAGACTGGATTGAAGACTGAAGACCCTGAACATTTGCAGATGTAAGCATGTTGAACAGTTCAATGAGGCTGGAGGAATTCTTCATGTAAGCCTCAGTAGCCTCCAGCACTTTGAAGTTAAGTGTCGAGTCTTCTTTAACAGAATCCCTAATTTCATCCAATTTGGTGTGAGAATCCTGAAAGTACTTGAGGAATTTAACCAGGTTTTCATCCAGTCTGTGCAAATGTTTATACATGAGCTCCATGTGCTCGTCAGTGTTGGCATTGATAGTGAGCACTTCATCCTTTAGATCATCATAACTTGTTGCAGCTTCAACATGCTGATCCCATAGAGTATCAGTAACACCAGAATATAACTTCCTTGAAGCCTTGGTTATCTACAGAACAAGTTGCCTTTCAGTCAGTGGAAGAATGTTATCATACTTTTTGAACTCCTTAGGACAGGATGAAGAAGAGGAGCTAGAGTCATTTTCATCAGGCTGAGCACGTGACTCTTCAGTCTCTTGTTGATCAGGCTGATGCTCTTGTTCTTGTGATTGAACATCATCGTCCATTTCATCTCCAGCTGAGAGTATTTCTTCTTCACTGTCAACAATCTCTTCCTCAGACTATAAGATGTCATTCACCTCAGCAACAGTTAACAAACCAGTGGTGGTGATGGGTTCCATATCAGCGGGTGGTATTTGTCCCTCTGAGTCTTTGTCCCCCTGTGCTCCTTCAAGCACTGGTGGGTGATTCCTAGTGCTATCCTTAGAAGCGGTGGCAGTGATATCCCTATCAGTGGGTTGTTCGTTTCCCCCTGAATCTTTGGGATCATTCGTTTTGCCCTTAGACAAAAGCTGTGATTGGAAAATGTCCTCCTTGGGCTGTGTGGAAGGCGCTCCCCTACCAGAGGGTTGTTTGTTTCCCTCTGGATCTTGGGTAGTAGTAGTTGGGACCAAGGGAACTGACTGTGATGTATCAGTGTCCTTCGTTGTCACCGGGGTGGATGTTGCTTGGTCACCTTAGGGTGTGTTAGCCTTAATTGTTTTTATTAGAAGTGATGGTCATTCACATTTAGGAACTTTGTAACGTGTGTTAGATATCGTGATAGAATAGTCATCGGGCTCGTGGATTGGGCTAAGCTAATTGGTTAAAAGATAAGCTATGCTAGCCATTGATAAGCTTATGTATCCCAAGCCCAATCCAAGTCCAATTCGTGGCCCTTGCCAAGCCCATTAGGGTGTTGTTGTAAGGAACTATATAAACCCCTCAAAGTCTCATTTGAGGGGTGTGCTTGAAAGTGTGTGTGTGTGTTTTCCTTTGAAGTAATACAACATATTGTGTTTATCTTATACTCTCAAAGATTTCATATCATTCAAGTCACCATCTTTCTTTCTTTATTTCATCTTCTTATACGTATAAGTGTTTGGTTTAACGTGTTCTAAGGAAAACGAGGGTATTGGTTTGTGATAAGGTTGATATATCTTAGGTCCTAACAATTGGTATCAATCGCCTAACAATGGTTTAGGAGTGTTTTGGTTGAAGTTTGTTTGTGTAGAGTTACACGTAGTTTCGTTCTCAAATGTGTCACGCATAAAGCTTTAATTTTTGCACTTAAAAATTCAAGATTCTTGTGGTTTAAGGTTTATTTGGTGCTAAAGTTTCAGTTTTTTGCAAAAAGTTCGAAGCTTTACGTGTTTATCTTCAAGTTTGAACTCGTGTTTTTGAAGGTGGTCATTTCTACTCGTAACTTTTATAAGCACTTTGGGTGAAAAAGGTCAAAAGATTTGTGTTATTGGAGTGTTTTTAAGGCTATCTGTGCAAGAGAAATCGTTTGAATCATTGGAAATTTTTTACGAGTAGGTCAAAACCCTAGTTCTACTCGTAAGAAAGTCAACTACGCATAAGGTCCTACTTATAACTTTTTGGTGCAGATTCTTCGAGCTTTAACGGTTACTCAGTGCTTCCCTCACTTGGATAAGTGTGTGGAACACTTCGACTTGTGGATATCCCTTACGCTGTGACAGTGTAAAGGATTTTTGGTTTTTAACCTAAGTTTACGCATAAGCATAAACTCTTACGAGTAGAACTCTACGCATAAGATCACACTTACGCGTAAGGTTTTACGACTAAGTTTTTTTGTCTACGCATAAGCCTAAGGTTACGCGTAAGATACTTTCTACGCCTAAGGAATCCTACGCCTAAGATCCTACGCATAAGATCCTACGCATAAGCACCAACTCTACTCGTAACTTCTGTTTCTACGCCTAAGCTCTTGGCGGGAAAACTTGAGTAAAATTTAAATTTTTGAGGAGACGAAGCGTTCAATTTTTACGCGAGATTCAAATTTTGGTTTAACTGTGAAAATTTTGGTCAAAAATTCAAATTTTTGGGCCTAAATTCAAATTTTTCGGGTCAAATTTGGCGTCAAAATTGTCATAACTCAAAATTTTCATACGACCTTAGAATTGATTTTTATAGTGAATTTCAAATTTTGGGCGAAATTTTTTAAGAACCAAGGTTACGAGTACGACTTTCAGAAAACCTCAACCGAGCTTAATCTTCATCAACCTCAACTCCTTTATCGTTGAATCGATCCTACATCAACTTTATCAGATCATACCTTCATCAATGGCAACTCAACAAGATATTCATGCAGCCGGTGCCGAAAACCGTCCTCCTATGTTGGAAAAAGGTGGTTATCTTCAATGGACAAGTCGAATGCTTCGTTACATCAAGACAAAACCTAATGGAAAATTGATGATCAAATCCATTCAGGATGGACCCTTCATACCTCGACAAGTCCAAGACCCTGGAAATGCTGATGCAACACCTCCCGTCCCACCATTTTTTCGTCTTCAAAAAGACACTGAATACTCTGAAGAGGATCAGAAACAAGTCGAAGCAGATGACATGGCAATTCATATTATACAATTGGGTTTACCAAGAGACATCTTTGCTGCTGTAGACAGTTGTGAAACTGCTTTCGACATGTGGGAACGTGTTAGACGACTTTGTCATGGAACACAAATCGGTCAACAAGACACAGAGAACAAGTTGCTAACTGCATGGGAGAAGTTTACATCTACTCCAGGAGAATCCATTGAATCCTACTATGGAAGGTTTTGTACTTTAATGAATGAGCTGATCAGAAACAAGTTGACACCCAGAACTATCGTGAGCAACATCAAGTTCTTGAACAATCTACCAGAAGAATGGGGACGATATGTCACTATTGTCAACCAAACAAAGGACTTACATCAAGTGAACTTTGATCAACTCAACGATTTTCTGAAACAAAACCAAAATGAAGTGAATGAAGTCAGGCAAGAAAGATTAGCAAAGAATCATGATCCATTGGCACTCATTGCAAAGACTCAAACTTCAGTGAATACACAACAACAAGCTTCATCATCTTCCACTAACAACAACTTGCAGCAATACATCCCTCAACAACAAAACTATCCACCTGAACAACAACATTACCAGGAACAAGGAATCACTGATCTTGAAATGGAACCAGAAGAAGCTTTGTCACAAGCATTTGTATTCTTGGGAAAAGCATTCAGAGGTCGCTATTCCACACCAACTAACAACAACCAAAGGATTTCATCAAACACTCGCAACAGGCAAATTGCACAGCCGGGTGTGAACATGGGCAATCAAGGTCAAATGGTTGGAGTTATTGGGAATCAGCAGGGATATGCTACTAGATTTCACATGGGTAATCAGGCGGTTCCGAATCAGGGTAATCAGATGGGTCAGAATGTTGGAAATAGAGTAGTGGGTAATCAGAATGGGAATGTTGCAGCTCCAGTAGTTGGGAATTATGGAAATGTGAATCAGGGTAATCAGGTTAAGTGTTATAACTGTAAAGGATTGGGTCACATGGCAAGGAATTGTCCAACTAAGCCGAAAAAGAAGGATCTTGCGTATCTTCAGAAAGTTATTCTATTGGCACAAAAGGAACAATCTGGACTTCAATTGAGTGCTGAGGAACATGACTTCATGGCTATTATGGATGATTTGGAAGACCTCGAGGAACTCAATGCAAACTGCATCTTCATGGCAAATCTTCAGGAGACTAAGTACGACACTGATTCTGACGCACCTCCTGTCTATGACGCCAACGCAGTATCTGAGGTACCAATCACTGATCCATGCTATAACAATGTCATATTTGATGTGTTTACTCATGACGAACAACATTCTGTGACATCAGCACCTACTTATGATACATACCTGGACAATCCGAGTTGTAGCAATACTAACTCTGAGACTCCAGATGTGGATCCTAGTGGAGGCTGTGTGGCACAAAATACTGAGACTGATGAGGAAACTCGTGCTTATTTTGAATCATTAATCAACAACTGTGGCATTGAAATTGAGAAAGTTAAAAAGGTCAATCGCGATGTTAAGGCCGCGAATGCCAAATTGACCGCTGAGCTTGAGAGTTACAAGGAGAACGCAAAAGCTTTTGAATTTCAGAAAAACAAAGAATCAGAATTAGAAATTGGTTATCGAAATTTGGTTTCTAAAGAAAAAGAATTGCAAATCAAGTATAACACACTTGATGTGAATTCGAACTTGAAAATTAAATCTCTAAACAAGGAAATTTCTGATTTAAATAACCAACTTTCTAAACAAAAAGAAATGTTTTCTAATCTTGAAAAAGAAAAGAAGCAGTTGATTACTGATTTTTCAAAACGAGAAGATTCTCTTCTTGATGAAATTCTTGATAAAAATGAAAAAATCCAAACTTTGGAAAATTTGCTTCTTAAAACGGGTCATTCTGCTCAAACAATCAAGATGCTTTCTAACCAAGTAAATCCGCGTTTTCATACTAACAATAGAATGGCACTTGGTAACGACCCTTCTTCGTTCCTCAAGAAAGCTCAGAAATCTCAGAATGTGTTAAAAAATGGAAAAGCTTTACATGAACCCATTATTGTTCGTTATTCTCTTGAAACGTTAGAACTATCTGAGGAGAGTAGATCAAAAATGAAACAAAAGAATCCAGAAATCAAACCAATTGATTATAACAAATGGAACAAAATTAACGGAATTACTTTTGTTAATCAAAAAGAAAAGTCAAAGTTCTCAATCACACCAAGTGTTTCAAACAAAGAGTCAACACCTGTTTCAAAATCTGTTTCAAAACCAGTTGTTGTCTCCAATTCTCTTTCGAACATTGAACAAATGTCTTCAAACAATCCTTTTAACACAAGTGATGCGAGAAGTATTTTAGAAAATGTAAAAACTAGAATTGTGGATCTTCAAGACACTGTTAAAACTAAAACCACTATTACACCTAACAACTGGTTCTCTAGTTTTGACATCGAACAAAGAAAGTTTTTTGAAACTCAAATTGCCCCTCAGCTGAATGCCATCAGTGCAAGGGTAATTCATTTTGAACAAGGGTTTTTGAAAGAAACAGCTGACTTTGTCAAGGACCATAAAACCCTGGTAAAGCAAGCTAACGACTGTGTTGAACAAATCAAAGTTTTGGAAACTTTAAATGACTCTCTCTTCGAAGATGTTCTGACTACTGATATTATGTCCATTATTTTGCAAACATATTCTGTTGAAGATCATGAAAGACTCCAGTCTGAGACCTCCGAAATTGTTTCAAAATATGAAAAAGCTCTTGAAAAACTTGAAAAAGAAAATGTGTCATATTTTAAACAACTTGATCGAAAAACTGAGGAATGCAAATATGACAAATTGTCGTATGAGCGTGCCTACAATGACATGAAAGCGAAAAATGATCTTTTGAGGGCTCAGCTGGAAAGTCAAAAAGGAAAGGCAGTGGATACTGTGATTAAAAAACCATTGACTGCGGAGAAAGCAAATGTTCCCAAACCGGTTTCCAAACCAAAAATGTCTGTTTCTATGCCTCCTCCAAAAGTCAATGAGAAAAATGTTTCATCAAAACCAGTAACTCCACCTGCCTTGCCTAAACAAAATGTTGATAAAGGAAAAGCGGTTATCGAGAAACCAACAGTTTTAGCTCCTGGCCTTTTTAAGATGAGTACCACTAATGCGTCTGCCTCCACATCTAAAACATATGGAACAAACGACATAAGTTTAGAAAAGCACTCTAAAGAGACTAGGAAAGCTGAAACCACTTCTCTAGATAAGATTATGAATCCTAATGAGTGTGCCTTACCTTCTACAGGACTAGGAAGCACCTCTAGGAGCAGCAGACTAAAGCCTAAGAGCAATACAAGGAACAATAGAGTCTCGCTGGCCTCTAAGAGTAGTCGCTTGAATAAAGAGAAGAAAGTAGAAGAACACCCTAGGAATTTACCGTTTTTGAATAAGAAAGACATTTCATCTGAATGTAATGAACCTATGAAATCTGCTAAGTTTAATGAATCTGTTGAATCTGTTTGTTTAACTTGCAAGAAATCTTTATCTAATGTTCATGATGATTGTGTTTCTAAGAATGAGATTGTTAAGCCTGTTAAGAAGAATGTTCCCAAAAGAACTTATGCTAAACGAATAGGAAGACTAGTTGCGAGACTTAGGCTTTACACTACTGATAGGGAGCATAATGTTTACTTTAGGGATGACATTTGGAAACCCACAGGTAGAACTTTCACACTCGAGAATGGTAGAATGAGTGATGCACCTGTCTTACATATAGACAACTTCTTTGAGTGTGATCAGGATTTTACCTCTAACCCAAAGGAACCAAAATCACAACGGTTTCCAAAATCTTCTTCTTCTATTATTGGCAGGTTATCGAAATATGTCTTTGGATCGTCGACTCGGGTTGCTCCAAGCACATGACCAGGAATCTGAAGCTGCTGATCAATTTCGTCTGGAAATTCATGGGAACCGTACGTTTTGGAAATGATCATGTAGCAGCTATCATGGGTTATGGAGTTCTACCTTTTGGAAATTATTTGATCACTCGGGTTTACTATGTCGAAGGGTTGGGACACAATTTGTTTTCAGTCGGGCAGTTCTGTGATGCAGATTTAGAGGTTGCTTTTAGGAAAAATGCTTGCTTCGTTAGAAACTTGGATGGCACTGATCTCTTAACCGGGAATCGTGATACAAACTTGTATGCTATCGACATCAATCAAATGGCCTCTTCATCACCAATATGTCTTATGACACGAGCATCTGGAACACAGTCCTGGTTGTGGCACAGACGGTTATCCCATCTCAATTTCGATACCATCAACAAAATTGCCAAAGACAACATCGTCAACGGACTTCCAAAGTTCAAATACACCAAGGATCACTTATGTCCATCATGCGAACAAGGAAAAAGCAAATGAGCATCATATAAACCCAAATCCGTACCTAGTTCGGAAGCAAAGTTGCATATGTTGCACATGGACTTATGTGGCCCAATGAGAGTTGAAAGCATTAATGGGAAAAAGTATATTCTTGTCATCGTCGATGATTATTCGAGATATACATGGGTTAAGTTTCTGAGATCAAAAGACGAAGCACCAGGCATCATCATCACCTTTCTGAAACGTATTCAAGTACTTCTTCAAACTCCAGTAAGAGTTGTAAGAACTGACAACGGCACAGAATTCACTAATCAGGAGTTAAGAGCTTATTTTGAAGATGTTGGAATTACTCATCAGACATCAGTTGTTAGAACTCCACAGCAGAATGGGGTAGTTGAAAGAAGAAATAGAACTCTTGTGGAAGCTGCTCACACAATGCTAATCTATTCTAGTGCACCGTTATTTCTATGGGCTGATGTTGTTGCCACTGCTTGTTTCACTCAGAACCGATCCCTCATCCATCCAAGATTCAATAAAACCCCATATGAACTTGTGAACAACAGAAAACCGGATATCTCTTACTTTCACGTGTTTGGCGCTTTGTGCTATCCTACGAATGACAGAGAAGATCTTGGAAAACTGAAAGCAAAAGGTGATATTGGAATCTTCATTGGATATTCAGATAACTCGAGGGCATTCAGGGTGTATAACAGGAGAACTAGGAGGATCATGGAGACGATGAATGTGAAGTTTGACGAACTTTCACATATGGCTTCTGAGAGACTCGCTCTAGAACCCGCACTAAACCGACAGACTTCTGGACACATCAGTTCAGGACTCATACCTCAAAGAGCTCAATCAACTTCAATTGACAATCCTAAAGAACAAGAATGGGAGAATTTCTTTGAGTTAATGTTCGATGAATACTATGGTGGAACTTCGACAAATGCATCAAACCATCATTCTGCTGCACCCGCTCAAAATCATCCTCCACCACCAATAGAAGATGCATCTACTACGGTCGAAACCAATGCACCAAGTCCATCAACATCATCTACATCTACTACAGTTATTGCACCCATTCTACCAGCAGTTGATGAGCAAAATCAAAACCAAAACGATGCAACGTTAGATGAAGACTTATTTGAAAACCCGTTTGCTACGGAATCAGCTGAATCTTCTTCAAGCTTACGAGAACCATCTAACTCGCATACGTTTAACCAACGGTATCCTTCTACTCTGAAGTGGACAAAAGACCACCCAATTGAACAAGTTAATGGTGAACCTTCAAGGCCAATTCAGACGAGACGCCAACTTGCCACCAATTGCGACTTGTGCATTTACCTTTGCTCAATTAGCAATATTGAACCAAAAAACATTCGCGAGGCAATGGCAGAACCCGCATGGATAGAAGCGATGCAGGAGGAACTTCTCCAATACCGTCTACATGACTCTTGGGAAATGGTTCCAAGACCAATTGACATTCGCGTCATTGATCTCAAATGGTTATGGAAGAACAAACGGGATGAAGAAATGACTGTAATTCGCAACAAAGCTCGTCTTGTGGCCAAAGGATACAAACAAGAGGAAGGGATAGACTTTGAAGAGTCATTCGCGCCGGTAGCTAGACTAGAAGCAGTCAGGATTTTCTTAGCCTATGCCGCTCACAAAAACATCACGGTTTATCAGATGGACATTAAGACCGCGTTCTTGAATGGAACTCTGAAAGAAGAAGTGTACGTGAGTCAGCCAGAAGGCTTCATAGACATGGATCATCCAGACTACGTCTACAAACTCAAAAAGGCAATCTATGGATTGAAACAAGCTCCGAGAGCGTGGTATGACGAATTGTCCTCTTTCCTTATCCAAAACAATTTCACCAAAGGCACAGTTGATCCTACCTTGTTTACACAAAAATGCAAAAACGACATTTTGATTGTTCAGATTTATGTGGACGACATCATCTTTGGGTCCACTAATCCGAATCATTCAAAACATTTTGAAAATCTCATGAAAAGTAAATTTGAAATGTCCATGATGGGGAACTAAAATTCTTTCTTGGTTTACAAATACATCAATCCCCTCGTGGAATTTTTATAAATCAAGCTAAATATACAACTGAGATTTTGAAAAATCATGGTATGGATAATTGTGACTCGGTCGGAACACCAATGGTAACTTCACCAAAAATTGGAGCCGATTTGTTTGGGAAACCTATTGATCCGAAGAAATATCGGAGCATGATTGGTTCTCTCATGTATCTTACTGCTAGTCGACCAGATATTCATTTTGCTGTTTGCTTATTAGCACGGTTTCAGGCAAAGCCTACCGAACTGCACCTCAAAGAGGTTAAACGGATCTTTCGGTACCTGAAGACATCCATTCACATGGGACTTTGGTATCCGAAGGAATCCGGATTTGATCTAATTGCCTTTTCAGATGCGGACCACGCAGGTGATCAAGTTACCGCAAAAAGTACATCCGGAGGAGCACAATTTTGGGTGAAAAGTTAGTAAGCTGGTCTTCAAAGAAACAAGATTGCACTGCACTTTCAACCGCTGAAGCTGAGTATGTGTCTCTATCTGCGTGTTGTGCTCAAGTTCTATGGATGAGAACACAACTCACAGATTATGGCTTTACTTTCGATAAAATACCTATGTATTGTGACTCGAAAAGTGCCATAGCCATATCATGCAATCCTGTTCATCACTCAAAGACTAAGCATATCAGAGTCCGCTATCACTTCATCAAAGAGTACGTCGAAAATGGTACTGTTGAATTATTCTTCGTGAAGACAGATTACCAACTCGCCGATCTATTAACTAAAGCCCTTCCAAAAGAAAGGTTTGACTATTTAGTTCGACGAATTGGAATGCGAAGCCTAACCCCTGAGGAGTTATAAAGTCTTCTCGAATCTTCTTGAAAATGATTTTCCAAAAAGCTTCGCTGTAAATATTTTTGAAAAACAAAATACAAAATTTGAAAAACCAACAAAAGCAAAATATAAAAATATAAAACTTTCAAAAAATACAAAAACAATATAAAATCAAAAATCCAAAAATATTCTTCTCACGACATGTCTCTCGTATAATCGATATTCTGTACGTTTCTAGAAATGTCATTCAACAATGATACGGGTATGTACAGATGCTTGAGCGAGAGTTCTTTATTGTTTTCTAAAACATGTCGTTTCTCAAAATTTCTCAAAATAATGGCTTTCGTATACTTCAGTACGAAACCCGGACTAAAATGATGACTTTTGATTATTTTTCAAATCAAAACTCGTGCTTTTATAGAAAAAATCAAGTGTACGCTTCAGTGCACTGCATTTAAAAATGGTGAGAAATCATCATCATCTTGAGCACCTTTTCAAGATTGTTCAAAAAGATTTTTCAAAATCTTTCAAAATACTTTGTGCTCAAGATAACTCCCTCTAAAACCCTTTAATTGATTATGCTTTATTAAAGGGGGAGTATAAAATTAAAATGTCCCAAATTCATGCTTAAATCAAATCCGTTTGTCTCCCCAAAAGATTCTAAAATGTTGTTTAATCCGTTGATATAAAAATATCACGAATATGCTATTTTTGAGGGGGAGGAGACATGATTAAAATGTGATCAAAAAGTTTAATGATCGTTGTTTGAATCTCATAATGAGCTCGACTCAGACGAAACCAATGAATTGACGGGAATCTAAGTCAGTATATGTACCATCTCGAGAAACTTGTGATAGATATGTACCTTCATGGGTCTAACCTCCTTTTCAAGGAGTGTTTACAACTTCAAGTTAGTTATTAGTGCTAGTTGTCACCTAAAAACTGACAATGGAACTCTTTAACTAGGCAACGTAACCGTGTCTCGTGGGGAATTGTCTATCATGAGCCGATCAATTCAAAATGTGCAAACTCTACCCTCGATGTGCAGATTTTTGTTAAAACTCACAAGCACATGTGAAGGGGGAGTGTTTCTGAAAATATAACACTCGCGGAGTCTTTCAAACATGTTTTCTATCATAAACACTCTAAGAGATTTTCAAGAAAAATGGTTTTATGGCAACAATAGGACAGTCATGGAGTTATAAGGTGACTAAGGATAGGAAATCAGTCCTATGATCCGCCAGAGCCGGAGGGATCTAACCAAGGACATCACAAATAGTTTAGTATTAGAAGTCCTTAGGTATGATTGAAAAAAGGAGTAATGTGAGAAAGGAGAAAGAAGGGGTTGAAGAATTAAAAAGAAATGTGAAGAAAGGGTGAAAAGAAATAGCCCTCCATATTCAACCTTAGGGCAGAAACCGGGTTCAATACATATGCTACTGGTTGTCACTAGATGACACTGGTATTGAAGACAAAGACGTCATGGACCCAGTGACGCACTGCACTAAACCTTCTAGCCACTCAATTCCTCTTAAAAGGATTTGTTTCATTCTCACTGGGAACCCTACATAATCTATTGACCTTCTCTTAGAGATCGTTGATATTGAAGAAGGAGACCCTCTCCCTAGTCTCCGCTCAGGAAAACCAAAACGCACTATTGAGTCTAGAGCCACGAGATTCATCAAAAGATCTCATAGGAACACATGACATGACATCGCTTGTTGTTCATCTATAAGGACACAAGTGATATATTATAGAGTCCTACGCAGATCTTAGCAATTTGCCAGAACATTTATGAGAAGTTTCACTTCTGTGATCTTCAGTGATTGAATGGAAACTCCTGCCAGGGTCAACATCAAGCAGCCCTGACAGCAGGTCACTTCGGTAACTCCCCGTGGATTACGCTTAGTGTGTCTCAAACGGTCTACAGTCGTGAGGTGATGCTTCGGTGTACCTCAGCGACTCATCTGAACTGTAGGTATACTTCGGTATATCGTGTTATCTCACTTGTGGGACTCTAGTTCAGGAACGACCCTTGTGAGAATTAGAGATGTGTTTTCACACTATGCTGTTAACACCCTCGAAATTCAAACTTGTAAGTGCCGGAATCCGCTTATTACTAACTGTTTTTATGTTTTCTTCTTATGGAAGCTCCGGAGCGGATGGATCGTGCAGACTCGCCACATGCTCATACCAACAACACATGAAAGTTCTCATCAAAATCAAAGGCAACTCAAAGTTAAAGATGATTCTTCGTCAATGTCAAAGAATCTACAAAGTGTAAAGACTCGAGAACTTCATCATTGGAAACTCAAAGTCAAATAGAAGTGTGAGCATGGTGGAGAAAGACGTGGAGATACCTAACCAACGAAGTTGACAACGGCAGACAACCACATTATCTGATCACAAAGCATGAAGGAACAAAGAATCAAGACTATTCTATATCTACACACAAAGTTCGAGCTCAAGAAAAGTAAAGACCTAATCAAGTGGAGCATCATTTGAATGACCACCCCTTAGGGGGAGATTGTTAGCCTTAATTGTTTTATTAGAAGTGATGGTCATTCACATTTAGGAACTTTGTAACGTGTGTTAGATATCGTGATAGAATAGTCATCGGGCTCGTCGATTGGGCTAAGCTAATTGGTTAAAAGATAAGCTATGCTAGCCATTGATAAGCTTATGTATCCCAAGCCCAATCCAAGTCCAATTCGTGGCCCTTGCCAAGCCCATTAGGGTATTGTTGTAAGGAACTATATAAACCCCTCAAAGTCTCATTTGAGGGGTGTGCTTGAAAGTGTGTGTGTGTGTTTTCCTTTGAAGTAATACAACATATTGTGTTTATCTTATACTCTCACATACACGGATTTCATATCATTCAAGTCACCATATTGTTTCATCATTCTCTCACAACATACACGGTTTGTATAAACATCAAGTCACCATCTTTCTTATCTTTTCTTTCTTTATATGCTTTACGTTTGTGTTGGGTTGAACGTTTTCTACGCGTAGCGTGTGTTTGTGGTTATACTTGTGTTTGGTTTGCTTGGTAAAGTGATAAGGTTGATATATCTTAGGTCCTAACAGGGTGGCAAATCAGTCTTGGGCTTTCTTTGCCTTTTAGGCTGTGTTCCTGAAGCCTCAAGACCCTGAGACTTGGGTTTGTTTTTAGTCCCAGTATGAGACTTCCCCTTTCTCATTTTGGGAGCAGGGTTTGGAGACACTGAGTCCCTCTGGTTGTTTACAGCAACCATATGGGCCGTCAATTCGATTTCAGTGACTTGGGATGGGTCTTTTTGAAAATTTGATTGACTCAGGATGCCAGGTAAAGCACAATATTTGTATTCCTGAGGATAATTGCAACCCAGTAACACTTGTAAAGCGCATGAGACAAACCTAGGGTACGAAACGTATTTCGTCCTAGTTTTGCTCAGTAGCTTGGTTACGAGATCACTGTAAATGATCTCCCCTATGTCGACAGCAGTCCCTGTCATCAAGCAATATGCCATCATCAACTGAATAGAGTTAACTTGTTCAGTGGATGAGTGGTTCCCGCCGAGAACCTGAATCACAAATGTGAACAGGATCTTCCAAGCCGCGGGAAAAGAGTTCTTGGTGACAGGGGTTCTGTCCAAAAACTTTGGATCTAAAACAATTTGTTTTAACTCATCCTTAACTGTGGAAGGGTCAGGATGAGCAACATAGTTACCAGGATTATAGTCAAGCCCTGTTGATGTACAAAACGTTTTATAGTCCAGGGTGACTGACTTTTCCCCGTTAAAAAGTGTGAACTTGATGAGAAACTCCCTGAGTGGTCTAAGGTCTGTCTCATCAGTTGAGGGTGTCGGGTCATAGGCCACAGCTGTTGCCCAAAACTCCCTGAGGAGGTTTTGGTACAGTATAGAAGGGAACTGAGTAAAGGCATGTTTTAGTGGGCAGTTGAGTAAAAATTTCATGATTCCCTTATAGGTTGGGACATCAGGTGGGTATTCAAAATTGCCTATAACATTATTAGTTTTGAATTCAACATTTTCAAGACCGCCTACCCACTTAGGTGTAAAATGAAGGCTTTGTGTTCTTGCCATTTCCATTGAAAGATTTTAGGGTTTTTGAAAATATTTGACAGGAACAATCAAAAAGTTGAAACACTTTCGAGTTTGGTGAAGAAAAATCTTTTGTAAATGGTTTACAGAGAAGATTTTGTTAAAAACTGGTTGAGGATTTAAAGAACACACAAAGATTTCTGGGTTTGAGAATTGATTTTGACAGAGTTTCGATGCAGAAATAATTTGTGTGTGTTTTAATGTTTTGAGAGGGGTATTTATAGAGTGGTGAGAAGGGTATATTTTGCACTTATGAGGATTTGTAAAGTTGGTTTTTGAAAAACGTTTTATTTACCTCAATAAATGCCACCACTCCACTACCCGCAGTAATTTCTCGGTTTTCAAGGGAACAGTTGCAGTGCACAGTAAAAGTGCATTTTGCAGAATTAAAATATCCTATGGATATTTGTTGTGAGAGAAGGCATTTAATGCGAAGTGGGATGAGGTAAGGTTTGAGGGACCCTTGACTTGAGTGACAGAAGGACATAGAGACATATATAAATTGGTATGTTTACCAACCTAGGACATTTAAGTAACTGAAATAGTTGGTGCATTTAGTTACTCATTCAATGCTCAATATCAACTATCAGGGTCCCTGAATGAGTCTTACTCATTCGGGGAGAAGTTTTTTTGGGGTTTTGTTCGGGGAGCATGGACCAATTCAGAGAGAACTCACTGAGATTGGGATTGATTTTCAGGTTGCTGACTTTCAATGTCAAGCATTCCCAATTCAGCTTTCAGTCTCCTGAAGGTAGGTTCATCTAAGGGTTTGGTGAAGATATCAGTAAGTTGATATTCAGTAGGGATGAAATGAAGTTCTATGTCTTCTTTCATTATGTGGTCCCTAATGAAATGATATCTGATATCAATGTGTTTGGTTCTTTGGTGAAGGACAGGGTTGTTGGAGATTGCAATAGCACTGGTGTTATCACAGAAGATGGGTACCATTTTGTAATGGATGTCATAGTCACTGAGTTGACTTTTCATCCATAATACATTGGCACATCATCCTAAAGTAGCCACATACTCAGCTTTAGCTGAAGACATAATCAGAGTATGTGGCTACTTTAGCACTCCAAAAAACCAGCTTTCCTACAAGAAATTGACAGGACCCTTAGGTACTTTTTCTGTCCATGTTGCAGCCTGCATAATCAGAGTCAGAATACCCTTTGAGGTCAAACCCTGAGCACTTTGGATAGTAAAGTCCAAGGCTTGGAGTTCCCTTCAGGTATCTGAGGATTCTTTTGAGTGCAGTGAGATGAGATTCTTTGGGATCGGACTGATATCTTGCTATTAGACAGACTGAGAATTGTATGTCTGGTCTGGAAGTAGTTAGATACATCAGTGAACCTATAATCCCCCTAAAATGAGTTTGGTTAACTGATTTGCCAGTGAGATCAGGTCCAAGACTATTTGGAGGAACCATTGGAGTCTTTACTGAGGCACAATCAGATATCTCATATTTCTTCAAGAGATTTCTGGTGTATTTCTCATGACTGATGGTGATTCCTTTATCAGTTTGCCTGATCTGTAGTCCAAGGAAGTATGTGAGTTCTCCCATCATGCTTATTTCAAACTTCTTTGTCATCAGTTTTTCAAACTGTTTGCAAAGAGTATAATTTGTTGAGCCAAAGATGATGTCATCAACATATACTTGGACCAGTATCACATCTTGTTTTGTCTTGTAGATAAACAGTGTGTTGTCTATCTTTCCTCTTACAAACTTGTTTTGAATCAGGAAGGCTGAGAGAGTTTTATACCATGCTCTGGGAGCTTGTTTAAGTCCATATAGGGCTTTGTCAAGCTTGCAGACATAGTCAGGGAGTTCACTACTCTCAAAGCCAGGAGGTTACTGAACATACACATCTTCCTTAAGTTCACCATTCAGGAATGCACTTTTCACATCCATTTGGTAGACTTTCAAGTTCATGTAAGTTGCAAATGCAAGGAAGATCCTGATGGCTTCCATTGTTGCAACAGGAGCAAAAGTGTCATCATAGTCCATGCCTTCTTTTTTACTGCAAACCTTGGCTACAAGTCTGGCTTTGTTTTTAATGACATTGCCGTTTTCATCAGTTTTGTTTCTGAAAACCCACTTCACTCCTATGACAATGACATTCTGAGGACATTTGATCAAGGTCATGACCTTGTTTTTATCAAACTGTTGAAGTTCTTCTTGCTTTGCCAGAACCCAGCTTGGATGTTTTAGAGCTTCAGTGACACTTTTGGGTTCTATTTCTGATAGGAAATCAACATATAGACATTCATTGGCTGAGGCTGCAGTTAACTTAGTAGCCATGCTTCTAGTGAGCATGCCTTCAGTGGGCTCACCAATGATGTTTACAAGCTCAATGTCCTGAGATCTTGTCCACTTACTACTTTGTGGTCTAGGATCTGGGCTTGAAGAGATCACTGGAAACTCAGGAGTGAGTTCAGGTGTAGGAGCCACAGAATCATTTAGATCATCTGTTGAGATGCTTTGTTCTGGTTGGGGTTCTTGAATTACAGGTTCTTGAACATTTGGTTTAGTATTACCTATCCCAGTAGGGACTGATTGATTATCAGTGATTTCACAGATAGTTGGTTGAGGAAGGTTGTGGGGTAAGACATAGTATGAGATGTCAGCATCAGCTTGATATGAGGAATTGATTTCAGTGTTGAACTCATCAGGAGGATATCTTGTTGAGTCATTAATTCCTATTTCCTCCACAGAGGTAATGGTGAATCTGATGCTTTTTGAACTTTCATCAAAAGTGACATGAAAGGTTTCCTTAACTTGTTGTCTTCTGGTGTTAAACACCCTGAAGGCTTTAGAGATCAGTGAGTAACCTAGGAAATACCCATCATCAGCTTTTGCATCAAATTTGCCCAAGTGATCCTTGTGATTGTGAATGAACACAGGACACCCAAACACATGAAAGTAGCTGATATCATGAAGTCATCCTTTGAAGATCTCATATGGGGTTTTGTTATGTCTTTTGACAATGATTGACCCGTTTTGAGTGTAACAGGCTGTTTTGACTGCTTCAGTCCAGAAGTGCTTTGAGAGTACTGAGCCATTTAACATAGTTCTGGCAGCCTTAATGAGAGTTCTGTTTATCCTTTCAGCTACCCCATTTTGTTCAGGGGTGTAAGGAGATGAAAATTTTTGGGAAATTCCCTTTTCATCACAAAAATTCTCAAGCTCTTGATTTATGAACTCAGTACCATTGTCAGTTCTGATTTGTTTAACAGTAATGTCATTCTGGTTTTCAATTTTCCCGATGAATGACATTATTGTATCAGCTGCCTGACTCTTCTTGGAAAGAAACTACACCTAAGTGTATCTTGAGAACTCATCAACAATGAGAAGTGTATACTTCTCATGCTGGATTGATCTTGGACTGACAGGTCCAAACAGATCCATGTGCAGGAGGTGAAGACAGCTTTGGATGGAGAAATTTTGTTTTGTTTTGAATGATGCTCTGTGATGTTTTCCTTTTTCACAGGCTGAGCATGGTTTGTCTTTTGCAAAAACCAGTGATGGTAAGCCAAGGACTTTGTTTTGTTTTGCCAAGTTGTTGATGTTTTTAAAATTTAACTGAGAGAGTCTCTTGTGCCACAGCCAGTTGACAGTTTCAGTGGCTTTGGTAAAGAGCCAAGTTCCATCTTGAGAGAGTGTTGACTTGTCTAAGACATAAACATCATCTCTCCTAGGAGCTATCAAAACAACTTCTTTGTTGGCATTGAAAATGGTGCCTTGTTTGTCATTGAATTATACAATGTACTTAGCATCACATAATTGACTGACACTGATGAGATTGTATTTTAGACCATTGACATAAGCTATTCTAGAGAAAACTATTCCATTGCAGTATACTGAACCATAACCTTTAGTGGGACATGATGAGTTATCACCAAATACTACCTTGGGTCCTGGTTCCTTTACATACTTGTGCAGATACTCCTTAACGCCAGTCATGCTTCTTGAGTATCTACTATCTAGATGCCAAATAGGTTCCCTGGCGTGTCTCTGCACAAATAGTAAACTGAATTAGTTTCTCTTGCTGACATACATGCTAGTGGGCTTGGCTGCTTTAATTTTGCAATTGAGTCATGGTCAGAGGTTGAGTGCATTGTGCTACCATAGGTTTTGCATTTGCTGACTGAGGATGACTCAGTGAATCGGGGTTGTTTTGAACTTCTCCTTGCTTGGATGACACTGTCATGCTGGGATGTCTCATGAGCTAGATTTCCACAAATATCACAGCATGTGTTCATGATAAAATCATCAGGATGATGATCATTGAAGCCACAGTGTGGACAAGGAGGAAAGGGTTTTGCTCTATGCCTGTGAGCTTGTTTGGAGGTTGAAGCATGTTGATGACCAACATTGGTGTGTCTTGCTTCACTGAATGAACTTACATACTGTAAGTGATCAGAAGTTCTGTGATCATCCTTTTTGCAGATCATACAAAAAAGGATTCTATAGCAATTATCAGTTGTATGACTGGTATAATGGCACAGATCACACTTCTGCCTGGGTTTGGTGTTGGATTTTGGCTTTGATGAACTAGATGAGGCTGACTTAGTTTCCTTGATTGAACTAGGAGCTTTTTCGATGGATTCCATCTTGTCAGTCAACTTCCTCACAAGTTCAGTCAGTTGCTGGATTTGGTCTGCTTCAGTAGGAACTGAAGATGTGGAAGTCTCAGTGGGAGCAGAATCTTGTTCGGTTGGTTTTGTTGGTCTTTTCAGGATGGTTCTACCAAGTCTAGATCTTTCTTTTGGTGAATGAGGGTTGAATTGCAATGGAGTAAGCTCAGAGCTAGGTGCAGCACCCTGAAGAGGTTTCAGGGGTGGAAGCGGTGATTGAGATTCGGTTTCATACTCAGAGATGTGTTTAGTACTACTGGGCACATCAGGGAGTCCAAGCATGCTCTTTAGAGCTTGGCTTTCTGGCTCTAGTATTCTTCCAGAATCGAAATTTGGAAGCTTACTCGTGGTCAACCCGTTCAACCCAATCATTGGACTTGGGCATTGATAACATATTTGTGATCATACCACCAGACACAAATGGTTTTGGACATTGGTCTTTATTGTGAGAATCAGGGAGATGATTTTCACCAATGATTCTCTTTTTGCTACTGGGGCTCACACAGCATCAAAGACCCTAGGATTTTTAGCAGTCTAACTTTCAATAATATCTTTTTCCTTTTTAAGTTCTTCTTGAAGAGCTTGATTTCTTTTAACTAGTTCAGTGTTTTGAATTTGCAGTGTGACAGCCTCAAGCTTAGCTTGTTTTAAAAGAAGCAGTTCATCCCTACACTTGTTTAATTCAAAACTTAACTTGTTGTATTTTCAAAAAAGATTTAATCGTTGCTCTTCTACAAACTTAAGGTCAACATTGATATAGTTCATAAAATACTGCCAATCAGAGTCATCATCCATAAAAAGTAAAATATTTACCTTCTTCATTGTGATGTTGACCCATTCTCCATTCCTGGCATGATTCTTTCCAACAGCTAGCTTGTCCTCTTCTGAGAGAGCCATCAGTGAACTAACTTGCACCATTTCATCGTCTGAGGAGACTGGCTCTTCATCCCAGCCGAAGACTTCAGCAACAAGGCCCTTGTTTTTACCCTGCACAATTTTAACATTATTTGTTGTTTCTGAGGGACTGGCCTCAAGCAGTGCTAGCTTAGCTTTGGCTTTCCTGTACTTAGCTTCAAAATCAACAATTTTATTCTGATCAGTTTTGTTTTGAAAATTTTGATGAGACTGATAGATTTTTGGTTGAAATTTGCTAAAGCCTGAGGACTGATTTGACCCTGATGGTTTGTAAGAGGGTTCAGAAATTGTTTTTGAAAAACAGTCTTTGGCAAAATGACCTCTTTTGTGACACTTAAAACACTCAGTGTCCTCATTAGCTTTAGCATTAGAAAAACCTTTGTTTCTTTTTATAAACCTTCTAGAGTTAGCAAGGAGTGCCCTTTCCTGAAATTCAATGTTCAGGTCATTTAGGTACTCCCCGCTTGATCTCTTATCAGGCTCATAATCTGATTTTTCTTGAAAATCCTGAACCACACTGTTTGAGTAAAAAGCAGTAGAAATTGGTATTGAGGTGGTGGTCAGGGACTTCTTGACTACTTGAGACTTCTTCAAGTTAGGGTATCGTCTGTTGATGAGGTTTTCCTCATAGACAAATTTCCCATATATTTCAGGAAGTTCAAGATTCTGGATATGATTAGCATTCCTAAGTCCCTGAGAGAAATTCAACTACTTCTTAGGGAGACTATTGACAAAACCAACATTGATTTCATGTTTGGACAACTTAACACCATCATTTGACAGTTTATTTAACAAATTTTTGTACCGGGTGTAAGTTTGAGACATAGTGTCTGAGTCGTTAGCCCTAAAGGTGCTATACTCAAGTTTCAGGTCCATAATCCTATTCTCCTTGGTATCTGAGAGACCTTCATGACTGTGGACCAGGTCATCCTAGGTTTGTTTAGCTGTACTACAGCCTATAACAGACTCCATAACATCATCAGGGAGACAAGATATGATGATGCTTTTGGGCCTTTGGTCCTGGTTGACCACTCTCCTCTCTTCCTGAGTCCACTGAGCTTCAGGTTTAGGCAAACCTTTAGCAGTCTTTGGGATAAATGGACATTCATTAATACATTTAATGTAGTAAGGTTCCATCCCAATCAAATAGCAAAGCATTCACTTTTTCCATTTGTTAAATTTACCAACCTCGAGTCGAGGGGCAACAGCTGAATAAGCTCCACCCTTTTTGTCGACAAGTTGGGACACATCAATTTCAACCATTAGGATCCTGATTTAAAAATGTTTTGAGCAGCTTAAAAAGAGTTTTATAATCAACCTGGCTCTGATACCACTTGGTGTTCCCATTTCACAATCGTATAAAACAATTAAAGCAATAAACCAACTGATTGTGGACAATGACTGAAATAATGCAAGTAAAAACACACTGAATAATTTTCAACTTATATATTCTTTATTAGAAACAAATCAAAAAGAATACATTACCCAAGTACTTGCGGAATAGTACTTGGGATTGAAATGACAAATTATGCTATCTCCACACTAAGCTCAGGCTAAGTCTGAGCACAACTACAAAGGAACCATTGAGCTATCTCAGGGAGAGAGTTGTATTTGGAGGAGTGAAAGATGGCTTGTGTGTATGTTTTACAATTAATCCACAAGGTTAGTTCTTTCACTCCATCTCTTATGCTATTTATACAAGTATGATTTTGACTCTTTCCTAGAGGACAAACTGACAGGTTACAGAATACAAAATACTGATGTATTTTGTCTCTGTTTACATTGGCTATATTGGGTAAGTGACAAGGCTGCTTTCTTTATGTCAGTGATGACACTGAGCCTGATAGTTCATGATTCAGGGAAAGTTTGACTTTAGTTGATAAGGACTTCGTCTTATCTGTTCAAACTTATCCCGCCTTGTCCCGCTCATTCTTCAGTCTTCATAGCCTTTAGTCTCTAGTCTTTAGTTTGTCTTCAGTGTTAGTAGTTGTTGAGGAGTTTCGGGATTCAGTGAGTTATTTTCATCACTCACTAAATCCACCATCTTCTTCTTGACTCAGTCTTCACCCCTTAAGTTCCGCCTTACTGAGTGGAGAAACTTCTTCTTTGTCTCTTATTGAGTATCCTAAAGATAGCTCATTGAGAGATTATGCGCTCAGTGACTTGTTAGTGTTTAAGGGACTAAACACTTAGGGTATTTTCTATTCAAATCCTAGACTTAAGGGGTTTGGGTATCCACTGAACCCAACAGACTCTTTAGGACTTAAACCTGTTCCAGAGTGCGACCATCCACATGTTCTTGACCTTCATCGAGAGGTGGTTGCGCCTTTACCAAATTATTAAACCACTCATACTCCTCGGTAGTGTAATTATCTAACCAGGAGACAACTGTTCTTTTCGCTCTTTTTGGAGGATGATTCAGGTTTTGGTTATGGTTGAGGCGTAGGTTGATATTCCGTTTATGGCTCCGATTGGGGCTCAGGGATCTCATAATCCTCACCATCAGTGTAAGTAAAGTGATCAATGGTTTTCTACAGAGGTGGTGTGGTTTCTGAGTCCTTTGGTTGATCAAATGGAGGTGGTTGTGATGCTTGTTGTGTAGAGGTGGGAGCAGTCTTAGCTGGTGGTGGTGGCATGGTTGATGATGATACACCGGTTTTCTTTTGTCTTTTAGCATTTGAATCCTCATCCTTGTCGTCATCATTCCTTGGCCGTTTGTCTTTCCCTGCATCTTCCTTGAAAGATGTGCTAAGTTTTCGTGCAACAAGAAGATCATAGAGTTGGTCATCTTCCTTGGTGAAGGATGGAGCTCTAGCGGCCATTTTAGTCCCTAGCTCTGCAATCAAATCTTCCTTGTAAACGATTGGGGGCTTGACCGGCTTTGTTTCCATAACCACCGGTGTAGTCGTGATGACCTAATTAACCATTTGCTTGATCATTGGTTACAGTTGCTTCTTGAAGAGTTCTCTTGTGACTCTTGGAACCTTTTCAGAGAGAAATGCGTAAGTGTAGTTTTGGATTTGCTCATTCATTTGTCCATGAACATCTCGAGAGAAGAACTCTTGAATTGCTTCTCTTTGGTTCTGAAAAGTAGACATATGTGTCGTAAGATCGGTTACCACTTCAGATAATGCGTCTACTTATTCTTGAAGACGGTTTTGTTTTCGTGTCCGTGAGTGGTGCACAAATTTTTGAATCTTAGATTTGACACGAGACATCCATGTGTCAGCCTTCTTCTTAACATCTTTTGTTGTTGATTTAGTTGTTTCTTGTGTTGGTGGAGGTGATGATTGTGATGATTATTCGGGTTTGGTAGAAGTGTCATGAGGTGCTTCATAAGACTATTCAGGTTTGTGTGTTGGATTATAAACTATGTAGTTGTCTATTTCCTTCTTTAACCTTTCATCTTCAGCTCTGGCCGCTTCTTCTTCAGCCTCTTTTCGCTTCATTTCCTCTACAGCCGCATTAACATCATCATCATTTATTCTTTCATCCTTATCATGATCGTGACCCCCATCATCGATCATTTCATCATCTTCACCATGCTCCTCTTCTTGTGGTTGTTGTTGTAGTTGTGGTTGCTTCATTTCGACTATAGTTGTGCCAATGATACTCTTATCCTTACCGGGTTGATTAACCGGATCAGATGGGGTTAGAGTAGTCTGCATTGGATCTTCCAGATGTGGAGGACTACTGCTGGAACCTCCTGCCCCACAGGTTTGATAAACCGGAAAGGTTGAAGCTTGATATTCCATCCTTTTCTGTTTCAAAGTCTTTTGATATTGTCGTTCCTCTTCCTTTGGATCATACTCTAAGTCAGAGTCATGTTGCTCTTCTTCATCAAGAGGTTTCTTCCCTTTATCGGCCTTGTTGGCTTCATCAGAAGTTTCATATTCATCGATATCCTTATCAAGTTGTTCATATGCAGGACTTTCAGGTTTTTCCTTCTCCTTTGTAGAGTCATCAATACGAACTTCGCTGTAGATCACTTGTTCGTCTGACTTTGTTACTGAGTCATCATCATGTTGTGATGTTGGTTCAGGTGGACAACTTGAATGGGAATTCTCCTCTTTACCACTCTTTTGGTTTTCGTAGACTTTTTGGTGCAAGCAGAACTTCCAGCTTTCTTAGCTCTGGTCTTGACCACTGGATCAACAATCTCATCCATGAACCCAACACGTTTAGCTAGTAGAGCCTCCCTATAGTGTTTGTATGAAGGAGCATCTTTGATCTTCTCAGTTACGAGGCACGCAGGGAGTTCCGCACCTTGTTTTTGAGTGGTTGTCCCATGGAACCTAACTGATTTGAGGGTAGACTCAATTATCATGGTGTGCTTGTTGGAGTCATCAAGTCTTTTGGGAATGTTCTCATACTTCCTGAGAATATTGTGAATCATTAGCTTTGTGAAACGGATGAAAGGGATCTTGGTGCCTCCCTTCTTTAGATGCTGCATCATGTCTTACTAGATGAGGCTAGCATAGTCTATGTGATTGAGATGGACCATTCCCCAGAAAATTTGTAAATGCATCAGCTTGGGGTGTTCATGACCGCTATCTCTTCCCGAGACTAATTTGACAATTATGAGATAAAGTGTTCTCCATGGTTGTAGGATGTTTTTGACATCAAATCTGGAATGATTAGAGATAATACCAGAGGATTCGTCATACCCAATGTTGACCAAGAAATCTAGAATCTCCGTCTTTGTAGGAATCCTGACACAATCAGATGGAGAGTTGATTTCCGGAAGCAGAAGAACAGCACGAAGGTCATCAATAGAGACTATGACTTCATGGGTATCTAGAGTGACTTTCACAGCTTTTTCTCCATCAATCCTCTTCATAGTATGCCAGAATTGATGGATATAGAAGTTAGGTGTTGATGCTGACTTTGTGAGCATGAAGCGGTAGGGGTGTTGCAGAAGTATGTCCACAACAACTCTGCAAGATGATTCTGAGCAGGTAAAGTTGTTGAAGTCAACACGAAGGTTGTTCTTGCCAATCATTCTGTTATAGCTAGGTGGGAATGTGTTGGCCATTGTGAGTTCTGCTGGGGCATTGACATTTGCTTGTTGTTCAGTCATTTTGTGATCTGAAAGTTATTAGGCAAAGAGACAGACATATAGAAACACAATGTGTTAGCTTAAGTCTGATTCATTTTCTAATACCTTGTTTGATGATATAACATTTATGTTTGTTACATGTCCTAAGTCACATATGTCCTTTTACATGAAGTTGTGGTGATAAGTTACGTGAACGTGTTAATTTTGAATTTTTCAAATTCGTTTATCACTTAGAGCACAACATATTCACTTTTGTATGCTTATGCGTAACACTTGCTTGTAACTTATGCGTAACAGAAAACAAGGCTGGTGAATAGTGACTTATGAGAAACTTGTGTCCTTATTCGTAAAGATGGAAGCTTATGCGTAAGAATAAGTCTAAAGCGTAAGATTATGCTTATTCGTAAGAGTTTCTTACGCGTAAGACATATTTAAAAGCTTTAAGCTTATTCGAAGGAATATGCAAATGTTTACGCGTAAGACTTATTCATAAGAATAAAGCTTATTCGAAACATAGCTCCTTATTCGTAAGAATAAGTTACGCGTAAGAATAAACTTTATTCGTAAGAATAAAGTCTTATGTGTAAATAATTCCATGTTTACGAATTTCTTTCCAAGAAACTCATAATCCACTGTAGACGTCTTATTCGAAAGGCTTATTCGTAAACTTTCATCTTATTCGTAAAATGTTGAAAACCTTTTTAGTCTTTATGATTAATCCTCCTGTTAACATAAACATGAATTTTCTGATTACAATTCACTCCATTCATCATAAAGAACACAAAACAAGCATGAAAACACATTTCTCACCCACAGAAGGCTTATTCGTAAGATTTCCTTAAACCCTAAACCCTATGTTTACGAACAAGGAATCTGTCCATCCATTTCATGCAATGTTTGTTTATGGGATATCTTAAGGTGCATATGAGTGATTCTAACCAAGTTTTAACACTTTTTGTCCATAGAATCAAGAGATTCAATCTGAATGAGCACTTAAACCATAAAACATTGATTTTGATTCTATTGAAATTTTTGGGTTAATTAGATGTTACCAACAAGTTTATAATCATCTTTAACCACTTTATTGTTCACACATACACATCAAAGACTTCCGAAATAAAAAACCCCAAAATGGTTCGTATCAACCCTAGATTCAAAAATCATTCAATTAATGTTTCTGGGTGGAATTTGTTGATGAAAACATGTTTGTTGCACAATATTAAATGTTTTGACACAATAATTTTCATCAAAAACACACCAAATCAAAAACACCCAATTCGTTCTTATGAACGAGAATTCAAAAACCATTTCAGAAAGATTTACCGTTGGATTAGTGAGATTTTAAAAACCCTTGTTTGAAATGATAATCAAAACGTATTCCAACTTACAGATTTTGAAAAACTTGAACGAATTGATGAATTGAATGGTGGTCGTGGATCTTGGTGGTTGAGGAAGGAGTAAATGCACAAGGTGCATTGAACGGATTTACAAAACTTACACATTTAGTCCCCTGACCTCTAAAAAATTTCAACCAAGATCCATTAACTCACAACTTGGTTACACAAAGATCATTTTAGCAAGAGACTTAACAATACACCCCCTCGACTTTTGAAATGATGAATTTTATAAACATTTTGAGTCTGAGGAGGGTATTTAACCATGATACATTACCAACACATTTGAGAAACAATATATTTTTGGTAACATGCAAGTACAAGATTTTATGAAATAGAAAAATATTTACATTCTCCCCCTCAACAATTGTTCGGGAAAAATTGTGAAATGTTTGATAGAACACAGTGTTGATGGATGATTTGTACTTGCAATGTTTGTTTTTCATAAAGGATGGAAATTAAAAATATTTTTATATTTTTGTATTTTGTTTTTGAAAAAATATTCACAAAAATAGTTTTGGTGTTTGACTTTTCAAGGTAGTTTTAAAAATTCATCTAGTTCTTCTGGAGTCAAACACCTCATGCCAATCCGGTGAACCAAATCAGCAAATCTTGCGGGAGGCAAGGCATTGGTGAAAAGGTCCGCCAATTGATGTTCTGTACCTACAAAGTATAATTCCACCATTCCCTTCTCCACTTTCTCTTTTATAAAATGGTACAAAGATCAATGTGCTTTGACTTTGAGTGTTGAACTGTGTTGCACGAGATCACAATAGCACTTCTGTTGTCACAGTACACCGGAATCTTGTCTAATACATACCCATAATCCTTGAGTTGTGTTCTCATCCAAATTACTTGAGCACAACACGCAGACATGGCCACATATTATGCTTCAGTTGACGACAACGATGTACAGTCCTGTTTCTTCGATTGCCATGACACCAATTTATCACCAAGGAATTGTAAACCGCTAGAAGTACTCTTTCATGTATCTAAGCATCCTGCATGGTCAGCATCTAAAAATGATATTAGTTCAAAACCAGAATCCTTCGGATACCAGACCCCGAGTTAATGGTTCCCTTGACGTATTGAAGGATTCTTTTAGCCTCTGAGAGGTGTTTTTTAGTGGGTCTTGACTGATAACGAGAGCATAGATATAAAACAAATACTATATCGGGTCTACTGGCTGTTAGATACATGAGAGACCCAATAATATAACAGTATTTGGTAGGGTCAACCAGTTTCCAATGTAAATCAGCATCCAGTTTATTGGTATGTGCCATTGGTGTATTATAGATGTCACTTGTTTGCATACCATGTTTTTTCAAAATTTAAAGAGCATATTTGGAATGACTGAGAAAAATACCACGGGGTGATTGATGAACTTGTAGTCCTAAAAAGAACGCAAGTTCACCTATCATTGACATTTCAAAATTTGTTTTCATTTGTTTTGAAAAAGCGTTTGAGTACTTTTTTTTGGTAGAACCAAAGATGATATCATCCACATAAATCTGAACAATTAAAATGTGTGCCCCGTGATATTAAATAAACAGTCTGGGGTCGACCGATCCTTTGATAAAATTATTAGCAAGCAAGATTGATGACAACTTATCATACCACGCCTGAGGGGCTTGTTTGAGACCATAGAGTGTCTTTTTTAGTTTGTAGACATGATTAGGAAACCCTGGATCAACGAATCCTTCCGGCTGGCTAACATACACTGTCTCCTTAAATTGACCATTCAAAAATGCAGTTTTGACATCCATTTGATAGACGGTGATGTTCATGTGAGCCGCGAATGCCAGAAAAATCCGTGCAGCCTCAAGTCTAGTAACCGGTGCGAATGATTCTTCAAAGTCGATCCCCTCTTCCTTTTTGTAACCTTAGCCACCAGACGTGACTTATTTCGAATAACAGTTTCTTCAGCATCTAACTTCTTCTTCCAAATACATTTTAGAGCAATAACGTAGATCCATGTTGGTCTTTTAACCAAATCCCATACTTCTAAACGTTTGAACTGGTTCAAACTTTCTTGCATGGATTCAATCCAGTTGTCATGAGTCATTGCATCCTTAATATTTTTGGGTTCAGTTTGAGTGACAGTGAGTGCATAAATGCAGTGTTCACCATTAGTGTAAAGGCGTTGTCTAGTTGTGACTGGTTGGTTTGGGTTGCCAATAATATTAACAAGAGGATGATCTTTGGTTCATCGATGTGTTGAAGGTTGGTGTTGATATACATTATACAGATTAGGTGGATTCAGATGGCTGGTAGAAGATTCAGCAACATCTGGATTTGCCGTTTTAGATGAGAAAGGGTTGAAAAATGCATTTACATCATAATCCGCAGGTGTAGGTACATTTGGTTTAAAGGATCATCAGCTGGGTCATTGTCATGAGAAGCGGTTTGTTCAGCTGTTGTTGGTGATTCGACCGGGGGTGCATCAGCAACAATTGTTGTTGTTTCAGGTTTATTGGGTATTGGAATTTGATCAGGTTGAGCAGCGGAAACAGTTGATACATCTGGAGCACATTGATCAAAATCTTAATTGAACAGAGGAGCAAACAATGCTTCCATTTGACGACAAGTGAGTTGAAAGGTTTGGTCAGCTGATTATTGAGGGAAGTTAAGACGGTTATGTCTGGGTTCTAAGCTGTTTTGCTGAGAAGCCATCTCTGTGAGCTCATCAAAATTCGCATGAATAGTCTCCATAATTTCCTTTGTACGAAGATTCCAAATCCAGTATCCTTTAGAGTTTTCATAGTATCCAACAAAGACTCCAATATCAGTTTTGGCCTTGAGCTTTCCAAAGTCATCATGATCTTTATTTGGGTAACAGAGAGCACCAAATATATGAAAGTGTTTTAGGTTCGGTTTTCTGTTATGGATAAGCTCATAAGGTGTTTTGTGGTGGCGTTTAGTGATCATTGAACGGTTTTGAGTGTAGCATGCAGTTGACACAACTTCTGCCCATAAGTAAATTGGAAGTTTTGTATTTATCAACATCGTTCTTGCAGCTTCCACAAACGTATAGTTTCATCTTTCAGCAATCTATTTTGTTCAGGTGTCCTTGCAATTGATGTCTGCTGCTCAATTTCCACTTTCTCATAATATTCCCTAAGAGTTTGATTCACAAATTCAGTTCCTTTGTCTGTTATGACTTGTCTAACAGTGTTATGGAGCTGAACTTGAATTTTCGTGAGAAAGGTGATGATCATTGGTGGAGCTTGATCTTTACTTCGAAGAAAATAAACCCAAGTCCATCTGGAGTAGTCATCAACCATTACGAGAATGTAGCATTTGCCGTTAATCGTCTGCACACGCATCGGGCCACACAAATCCATGTGAAGTAGGTAAAGAACATGTTGAGTGTTGTGTTCAACCTTCAAAGGAAAATGAGTACGAGTGATTTTTCCTTGTTCACAAGCTGAGCATAAGTGGTCTTTTGAATACCATAACCTTGGAAGACCTTCAACTAGTTTGTGTCGTACAAGATCAGTTATGGTTTTGAAGTTCAAATGTGAAAGTCTTTTATGCCACAGCCATGATTTTGTAGATGTTGCTTTAGAGAGTAGAAAAATGGGAGAAGAGGCGACCATGTCTTGCATTGTGATTGTGTAATGGCTTGAGGAGCGGGTTCTTGACATGAGATTGTTTCCTTGTAGATCATGGATGAAACAAGTTTTTTTCCCGAAAAGCAACTTCCAAATCACCATCACAAAATTGACCGACTGAGAAAACATTGTATCCAAGATCTTCCACATAGTAAACTCTGATAATTTCGATGTTTCCATTGATGTAATATCCGTAGCCCATGATAGCCACGAAGTGATCATTCTCGAACCTGACAGTGCCAATGAACTTTGAGACAAAGTTTGAGAAAAGTTTGAGGTTGCCTGTCATGTTCTGGGAACAGCCGCTATCAATAATCCAGAGAATGATTTGTATCACCTGTAATACACAGAGACGACATAGGTGGAATAGAGGTAGAGGTGTAACCCGAGGAGCTAGAGGGTTCTGTGACAGTTACAGATGAAGCACACATGTTAATAATTTTGGGTGACCATTTAAAGCCAG
The DNA here is from genome assembly GCA_910596185.1 of Chrysanthemum makinoi. NCBI lineage: Eukaryota > Viridiplantae > Streptophyta > Magnoliopsida > Asterales > Asteraceae > Chrysanthemum > Chrysanthemum makinoi. Next base: position 207,458,142 of record OU343223.1, on the reverse strand, counting down.
GTGTACTTTGTAACCATCTCTGCCAAGTCCAACTAGTTTGTGCTTTGGTCTTAGTGAATGCACTAGGTGATGTTATCTTCCTAGGAGGTGATGATGGTGCCATGGATTCATCAATGATTTATTTAGAAACTATAAAAGGTGGTTTACCTAGCACAGACTTAGAAGCAATAGTGGGCCTAGAGGTAATGCCATTCTTATGTTTCCGTTTATGAGATAAGATAGATTTGGCAACACAATTATCATGACAACCAGAAAGCATACTTTTACGACAAACAACACAAGAGGCTTCAAATATAACATTCAAAGCACTTGAAGATTCAACATTTGTTACATCACTTTTGCTATTACATTCATCTAACACAATATCAAAAGTAGGTGCAACATGTGTTTTATTCAAATTCCTATCATAATCTTTTACTTCAGAGGCTTTTAGTGGTCTTCTCTTATTTTACAATTTCCTATTCTTCTTTTGAGTGCTCTTAAGCTGTGAAGTGCTAACGCTAGGATTAGAGGCAACTACTCTTGTAGAAGTGGAAGGAATCAAATTAGTATCTTCTTGTTTGTCAGTGGGCTTCCTAGTGTTAATTTTAAAAATTCCAGGTGCAATGACATTTGTGTTACTAGACTTATCGTTTTGATATTTCACCAACTTCTCTTTCAACTCAATGATAGTGTGTTTTAAATCTTTATTTTCAAAGCGTAAGTTTCCATTAACACTTAAGACTTCACGAGTGTACACAAGATGATTATCAAGATCTTTTGACGCTTTAGGACATGTCTTTTTGAGCAAATCAAATATGGTACCATATTCTGTTTTGACTTTGCAATTTCTTGTTCTTATTTGAAAAGTTGACATTTCAAAGACGCATTCTCATCATCCAGTCGTTCGAGTTTTGGTTCAAAAGTTTTTTCACTTGACTGGTTGAGTTTGTTTTGCAAAGCAAGTTCTCAATCAATACAATCATTTTGAAACCATTGAAGACGACGTTTTACTTCCGAAAATTCATTTAACAAATGCTTATTTTCATCTTTCAAAGTTTCGATTTGAGACACAATATCGAAAATATCAACAGTATCAACAATATCAACAGCCATATTATCACACGAAAAGGCAGCAATATAATACAACACAATTTATATAATATCAGCACATAACATCTTCCAAGAGTCGATCAACATGATTTCAAAACATTTTATTTTTCTTTTTGGTTTTCAAAATGGATGCCTCTGTTTCATTGAAAATTGTTTTCATTTGTCCAACTTCTTTCTGAAGATCCCGTTCCCAATATGTTGCATACATACGCAAATTTTGAACATGTGGTAAAAGCTGTTTTTGAAAAATTTCTCTTTGGTCTCTGACATAAGCCGATTGAAAAGTCGCAGGTTTTATTTTAGAATTATGTTCAATTGCATGTTCCAAAAGTTTAATGTCAGACATGAATGTATCAAAATATTTAATAATTTAACATCTTTCGGGTAATGGTGTGATTTCACTCAAAGAAGGTAAAGGACCATTAATTTGTGCAACTGGTTTGACGGGACCGACGTCAGAGGAGGACTCATTAATATGTGTGATAACCCAGGGTGTATTTGTTTTATCCTGCTGAGGAACAAAAGACATGAGAGGTCTTTTTGAATAATCAAAAGGTTTGTTATATGCAACATTTTTCATTTTCAATTGACTCTCTTCTTCTACATCCAATTCCTCTTCACGATTGTATGCTCTATGGAAAAAACTCGTTTTGTTATCAGCAAGATCTGGCCCATATCCATCTAGATTTGGCTTAAGTGTGAACTTTTGATATTTTGTGATTGACTCACCATGTTTATATACAATATTTTGAAACTCTTTGATTTTGTTTCGCAAATCGACAATTTCATCGAGATAGAGATCAATTCGCTTCCTTGAATTTTGTTTGAATTCTGAAAAAAAATTTGACAGGAAAACTACTCAAGCTTGGCTTTTTGAGTTTCCAAAGTAAGAGTGTCAACGTGTTGTTTGTGTTCAAATTTTTGTTGATCTATTAGAGAAATAAAATCGTTTTTGGAAGCGACTAGATCACGTATATGTCTTTCTAATTCTTGTTCTTTAGATATGACTTTTGAAAAGCGACTTAAAAACTGTGTTCACGTTTTTGTTTTGTTTCAAAATTTGCAAGTTATACCTTATAGCATTCAAGATCCTTAGTCAATAGTGAAAATTTTTCACGAAGATTTCCATTTATCTCATTGCATTTCTCCACTGGAGATTGGGTGGTCAAAAGTAAGGTCATGAGCTCTGGATATGGATCAGACGAAGGTTCATCTTGTTCAACGTGAGTATCAACATCTTCATCATTGAGATCCTCCAATGTAACCTCGGGGTCAACTTGATCATCAAATATAACCAAGAGGTCAACTTGATCATCAAATGTAACTACAGGATCCATTTGACTATCTTCTTGATGAGATGTAGATGCCTCAGTTTGAACACTCTGTTCCTTGTCGGATGCAGATGCAGGCGGATATATCAGATCATGTATAAGACATATATTAGGATCCGGTACCTAAGACAAGCCATCAGTTTCATAAACAGGGCATGTTTCACTCATGTGTAGTTCTTGCATGTTGTCCATCAACATTACTGTTTCCTTAGCTTGCAAATCCTCCATGTCATCATCGGATTCTGCATTGGCCATGAAGCTCTGTTCCTTGTCAGTAAGAGTTCCACCAGCTTCATCTATAAGATCCAAGAGTAAAGCTTCCTTGTGATAGGCACTTCCTTTGGTTCTCGGTTTTGGACAACCATTAGCCATATGACCCTTCTTGTTGTAGTTATAGCATCTAAGACCCATATTCCTATTTTGAACATTTCCCTTATCAACAATCTGAACCCTTTGCTGAGGAGCAACCATGTTATTCCATCCAGAAGCATTAAACCCTTGTCCACTACCCAGTTAGCTACCACTTCCCATCTGACGACCATTGTTTCTGTTATGAACTTCAACCCATCCATTCCGAAAAACTGCTTGATTCCGTGTGTCAGATGAGGTACGGATATGGTTGTTGGATTTGTTTGCAAATCTCCCAAAGGCATGAGCAATTAGTGAGAATCCTTGCTTCAACATATTGAAAGCATCTTCATCATCATTCTGTGTATCACCGTAGAGTGCTGAATCAGAGTTGTTGTTGTAAGGAACTAGTTGAGTATCATGTGTTTGCTGTGATGGATTGTATGGAGTAATATGGGTGGATGGTGGCTGCTGAGTAAAGACTTGTTGCTGCTGTGGGAATTGAGGAAATTGTGGTACACAAGACTTAGTAATCAAAGCAAGTGAATTAGCATTATGCAAAGGTGCATAAATTCCATGGAAAGCTCTATCTTTGTCCACTTCCTTTTGATGGTGCTTCAGATAATCGTACAACATCTCGTACTTTGCATTATGAAGGTTCTTAGCTTGTCGTATGAATGTAACATACTTTTCCTACTCAGGACCGAGACAGCTTAGGAACTTGTGTTGATTGCAATTTTGGGCAAAATGATGTTGTGTTTGTCCAAGTCATTGATGATGTCTGTAAATTGATGATTGTATGACTCTGAAGATTCCCCCTGATCAATCATGAAGTTTTCACAAGATAGGTAAAGTTTTGATTCCATGTCTTCTTGATTGAGTTATGTGCCTTCCATTATGAGATGAATGTGTTCCCACATGTCTTTTGCAGTTTTTTGAGCATCAACACTGTGAAGAATCGGATTGGGTAATCCCAGAAGGATATATTCCATTGGGAGTTCATTAGCTTCACAGTGAAGTAGCTGTTCAGCAGTTAGTTGATCCATTGTGAGAGTGGAAGTAGTTTCATCTCTTGGTGGGTTAGCCGTTGGATCTCCGGGTATTGTCACAGTTGGCATTTGAAAAGGACCTTCAAGAATAACCTTCTTCAAAAATTTACCATGAGGTTTCTTAAGATCACAAAACCTAAAGAACCGAATAACTCATTGATCATAGTTTCCAGGAGTGAGCATTGGAGGTCTATCAAGAGATCCAGCTTCATGAATGGATTGTTGGCTACTGATAGCTTCACACATCTTTGCAAACCAGGAAGGTTCCTTTTGTATCATAGTAGTAGTTTGCAAAGCATATTTAGGTTTGTATTGAAAATACTTAGCATATTGAGGTTGTTGTGGAGGGAGGTGTTGAGGGAATTGTTGTTGTGGAGGTGGAAATACTGGTGGTTGATGTTGATAAACTTGTTGTTCTGGTTGTTACACATAGTATTGTTGTTGCTGCTGAGGATATTGATGAGGAAAGTAGTTAGAGTATGGTGGTTGAGACATCTTGAAACATGTGTTGATGATGGATTTTGTAGATGAATGAAACTTGATTTTTTTGTTGAAGTTGTTCTTATGCGTAAGAAATTCCTTAGTCGTAAAGTAATGTGGCTTATATTTAAGCTGCCTTAGTCGTAAACCTTCTCTTACTCGTAAACTTAGTGGTTAAACGTAATCTTATTCGTAAACTGAAAGACTTATTCATAAAGAACCTTATTCGTAAGATAAATCTTAGACGTAAGGTGTTACGTGTAAGTATTTAGCTTATTCGTAAGAATAGGTTATAAACCAAAATATTTCAAACTTGTCCAAGTTAGAAAGATATCCACAAGTCGAAGTGTTTTACAGGCTTATCCAAGCAAGGAAAACACTGAATCACAAACAACTTTGGAGATTCTGAAGAAGATTCGTTATTCGTAAACTTGCTTATTCGTAAACTCTGGACTTGTTCGTAAACGTTACCCATAAGATTAGGGTATTGCTTACTCGTAAAATCAGGGTTTTAGTTACTCGTAAACATAGGGTATTTGCTTACTCGTAAACTCACCAGAAATGACCAAAATGAACTTTTAAGCACCAAAACGCTTTGTACACTTGATTCTTTTGATGAAACAGCTTCAATAACACCTAAAGAACACGAAAGTTTTGAACTGTAACACCCAAAGTGAAATTTGCGCTTATTCGTAAGATGTGATGAACAACTAGAAAACGAGTAAAAAAACGTAGAGAAACACGTAAAGTTCCAAAATTTTTGCTAAAACTAAGATTCTAAACACTATATTATCCTTAAAACTTTCCAAGCTTCAAGATTGGAGTGTAAAAATAAAAGTTTACGCATAAATAAAGGTTGTGAATGAGATAAAACTTATGTGTAACAAACAAAAACTTCAACCAAAATGTTTCACATAACTAAATGAAGATTGATACCACTCTTAGGTCACCATAATATGAACACAAGTATGTTTAGATGTAGATTAGAACAAGAGAAAGAGAGAGACGGTCGGATTCTTCACACACACAAATAGTAATAAACGATTATGCTTAATATGAAAGAACCAACACTCTCAAATGAGAGTTTACAAGGTATTTATAGGCAAGGGAGCTAGGGCAACTATTCTAGTCCCTTCCTTATTTATATGGGCCTAAGTATAGACTCATGGGCTTACTACATAAGCCTAGCATTAATTACAAACATATAAGCATATTAAGCAACCTATTACATATTAATGACAGACACTTGAAATAGTAGTTACAAGTGATCCCAACACAAATATTGCATAGTTTTGCCATTTATTTTCTACTTAAATCATCGGGTAGAGTTACGGGTCCAGCTACCCGCCGAAACGAAGCTAAGACATAAATCTATAATCCTATATTTTCTTCCAAGTCTCTAGTCCTACTAAGTTTGTTGATACAAATAAGCCATAAAAACGTTTATTTATATTTTACGATCTTCTAATGTTTTGTCGATAACAAACGTAAAATCATTTTAACGAAACAAATAAAATACGTAAATGGTTTGAGCCAATAGTTTACTAACACACTTACATTTTCATATAAAACACTAAACAAATAATATTGTTTACATCTTATAGAATTGCATATGTATAACAACTAGTGTTTACATAATATGGAAATGTACATAAATACTTTGTATATATTGTAATGGTTAATGTAATGGGTAAAAACCTAAGTCCAAGACCCATGATCCATTGACTAGGTACAATGAATGTTGTTGGGTAAAACCCAAAGTCCATGATTCATACCCATGGAGCTTGATCCATAACCCATGACCCATTGCATGACATCATTCATGAAGTCATGTTGGGTAATATCCATGATCCATGACCCATGACCCAATGTCTAGATACATTGCATCTTGTTGGGTATCCATAAAACATTACCCATAACCCATGGTTCATAACCCATAACCCATAACCCGGTTTGCAACCTGAAATCCAGACTTAAGTTGACCCAGCAGCCGGATCCCTAGGATTGCACTAGCCAGATCCCTGAGGGGAGGGATCTGTGGGAACTGTGGGACAATAGACATTTTTGTCTATAAATAGTGAGCCATTTCTCTCTTGCTCACCACCACTTTTACAAATACTCTCTCTTAGTATTGTAACATCTCTAACCTCATATCCAAAGAATCATTCTATGTAGTTTTATGTTTGTGTGATTCTCTAGGTTCCTCTGAAAGGCGAGATCACCACCTCTTGAAGACGTGCAAACTCAAGGTCATGAGTTGTTAAGCTTCTTCATCATCAAGAGCACTGAAGTATATCTTTTTGATAGTTATTTTCTCCCTCTATAGAAGTGTTGTGTCGAAGGCATCAGTGAAAGGTGCCGAAGGGTCATGACGAAGGCATTAGTGAAAGGTGCCAAAGGGTCGTGTCAAAGGCATTAGTGAAAGGTGCTGAATGGTCGTGATAAAGGCAGTAGTGAAAGGTGTCGAAGGGTCATGTCGAAGGCATTAGTGAAAGGTGCCAAGGGTGTACATTTGATATGGTGCATCGATGTACAAGATTGTTAGTTCAGGTTAAAGGATATTGATATCCTTATGATGTTGTAATAAGGAGTATGTCTCTTTTGGGGTAGTCGTGTAGTGGTGTATTTTTGGGTAATAGTTCCTCCTATGTAATGGATCTCGGTTACTAGCCTTGTACCGGATAAAGTGTAGGCGACGTTGTGATAGGTGTGGTTCTACCTCGTGGAAGAACTCAGTGTCTAGCCTAGTACCGGATAAAGATTAGGCGACATTGTGAAGGCTTCTCCGCCACATTAAGGAGTTTGTGTTGTGTTGTGTAGTGCTTATGAAATCTCGAGTGGGGAACTCGGGGAGTGGATTAGGGCAAGGAAGGTTTCCTTGTAGCCGAACCACTATAAATACTCGTGTCGTGGTTTTGTGTTCCTTTACTCTTTATCTTTGCATTACTTATTTATATGCTTATCTATCATCATCCAACACACACATGAAATAGATTGACATAAGTCGATCTAAATAGTTTAAAATGAAGTTTTAATCCGTAAAACTTATCAACCCCCCCCCCTCTAGTTTTCCACAATTGGTACCAGAGCTTCATTACCAAGTTTCTTAGAGCATATTGTACTTTAAAAAATTGATACGATCCGTATATGTTTGAAAACTATAAAGAAGGAAATTTCTTAAAACAAAAATTCAAGTTTTTAGAAACCATTATACTTTAAATGTTGGATAGTGATAGATCATTCTAACATTTTCTTTTGAGAATTCTTCATGCTAGGATTCGGGTATTTTAAAAGCTCATGAAGAATTTCGCGTTTATGATTTTCAGATATCATAAAAAGAATATATAGCTAAGGTATGTTCTTCTATACTAATTATTTATAGATAAATTATTAATATGTGTTTCCTATTTTTATTAGTATTATAATGTCATTACATATAGCATGTAAAGACTTGTAGACTTAATACATATACTCTAATATCACAACTCTCCAAAAGGTTGTTATCTATATTAAACACATCATCAAGAATAGCATTCTTGGTTGATCTTTATAGACAAAACTACAAACTAGTCATTATACGTCTTTACCTCGTAAGGATAACTTGACTAATCAAAAGTTTTTGGTCATCATTTCTCACATAAGGATATTGACATTACATTAGTAATCTATGTCAATAGTATCTATGTAAAACTTTCCATGTCATGATAAAAAGTATTTTGTCATGATTCTTAACTTCCCAACTTATGACTTATTCGTAAAAAGGGAACCTCGTCAATAAGGACTTGTAAACACGAAAACTCGTCAAAACCTCGAATCAAAAACAAACCTTAAGTTATAGAGCAAAACCATTGACAAAAATCAAAAATCAAAACTCCCGTGTCAAAATGATCAAACTCACTTAAACTGTTTTTGCTTCTGATCTGCTGGATCCCCGCGATTGAACCAGTCGGATCCCTTTTTCAAGGGATCCGTGGGAACCGGCACATCAGAAGAAAGAATAAGTGCTTGATGATCATTGTAGATTTCTACTTCCAACTTTACTCTTCCACATACGAACATAAACCCTAAATTACTGTTCATAGGAGATGCTTCTTCATCATTCCAAAGAAAGCAATCACTTGTGTAAGTATTATCTTCACTACATTGTAATTTCTATTCTCTAGTTCTTAGTAGAACAGTTTTTTCATCTTGAGAACTTTGGTTCAAGTGGGTTTATCACATTGTTTTCTAAGATAAACTAATCAAAGAATTAACATTGTTAATACAAATTAAAACTCGTTTTGAATTCAATAGAGATGTGTTGAGCAAAAATTGTGATGAACCTCATTAAGGAAATATTCACATAATTGACACCACATTATGGTTTTGTAGATTAGGATCAATCATGCCAAGCTCTAAGCAACAAGACTATCAAGATACGACACACTACATACCAATGTACCATAGAAACGAAGGTCTTAGTCCCGAAGACTGAAAGTCTTTCAAAATGTTACAAAAGAGGTTGTTTCACGAGGGTTCTCAACAATACCGACATCCCCGAGGTCTTTGCGGGAATCAACTTTCAATGTCTTCTAACCATCAACGAACAAATATGCCCCGTATTTGTTCTTGAGTTCTACAAGAGTATTAGGATCATAAGGAATGAGGACGGAACCATCTCAATTGATTTTATCATCAATGAACACAATTATACCTTGACCCTTGTTGAGTTTGCTCGAATACTTCGTATCCCTCACCAAGGAGTATGCTTATACACCAATGAATGGTCACTAGCCAACCTTCATGATATGGTCGATGAGCATGAGGTCTACTTCACACCCCTCCCGAAACCGGCTACGGTAAGAGATACCGTGTTTATTCAAAGAGCCTCCCCATCTAGGGTCACTAGGAAATCAAAGGTCATCTATTGGGATCCCTTCCAAATGGAACTGTCGAATATGTTCCCTTTATACAAGAAATGGGAACTAGTTCTTAGGGAGAATGTACTATGCTTGGTTGGAAACAAGGATCATCCCAACGCAAGTCTAGTTTACATGATCTAATGCCTTGTCAACTCAATTCCTTTCAACCTCGTCTACTACATGATCAAACGGATGGCAAGTGTTTCAAAGATGGACAAGATGGTGCTACCTTATGCCATGCTCCTCACATGCTTGGCTAACTTTATCTTCGCCCTAGAACCATCTCCCTATACCGATGTCCACTTCTTTTGCAACAAGGTCATGGTACCCTTATCCGATGAGGAGACAACGAGGTTCATGGTTGAAGGTAAGAGGCCTCATCCACCGACTGACTCATCCAAAGAAAGGGAGGGAGAAGGAAGCAAACCTATAGGTAACTACCAACTTGACCCTATGGCTTACATTGAGCAATTGCCGGACATCCCAAGCCCATCTCAAGATTTTCAACAAACGAAGGGGATGTTTAAATTTCTTGCCAAATTTCTTATGGGGAAGAAGAAGAAGTAAGCTTGAAGGGTTGGAAGGTGAAGCTTGGAGGTGTTGGAGGAGAAGTTTGAGAGAAATGAAAGGTAAGGTCGAGGACCTTAATTCGAACAACGTGTTGTAAACATCTTAAAAAATATTTCTTTATCTTAGAACTTAGTAGTAGTAGATGGTATGACGAAAAACAAAGACTCCCTAACCTAGGAGACCCTAATAGGAATTTTACGACTATTTGACTTAATATCAAAAAGTCGGTCTTCCTCCAAATTGCATGCCTATATGTCACTTTTACATACCATGCTTGATATACTTTGCTTACATACATTATTGCTTGATTTAAAAATGATTAGGTTTGAAATTTGTTAAGAGGTGCAAAATTCTACACAGATTTTGTGGAGCTATTGGTCAACAGTTGCCGGATCGCTGGGCTATAACTAGCCGGATCCCTCAAATGAAGGATCTGTGGGATCCGGGTGGACAGATATGGAAGTTCTACACTTTTACATCAATCCAATCTTCTAGACCTTATTAGACTAGTTAAACATGTTACTTTAGGATCACTTAAGTCTTCCTCACTCATTATGGTTGGACATTTAAGTCCTATACCATTTAAGATATCTTAGGGAACCTAAACACTCAAGAGTTATAGGTACTAGACCTTGATAGAACATCATCACTCCACTTCATTACCGTCTGAAAGATGGATCCCTAGTTTATAATTAGACGGATCCCCAAAGTTAGGGATCCGTGAGAACCGTGTCTACAGAATAGCTTAAGTTCACTTTACTCATCAATTGCAAACTCTCTTTGGTAATCTAAACACTTTACCTTGCCTTAAATGACTCCCTAGGATAAAACAACATTATAGTTGACCTTAGTGCATGCCAAAATTCTTAGTGGTCTAAAATTTAATTCACTAACCTAATTCCATTCTTTATAAACCAAGTGTGCTTATGCTCCCAAACATCATTCAAACCACCATTCAAATTCAGTAGCTAAGACACCCATTACATCTTCTTTTTCACTATGACTAAAGCATCTATCACAACCTCTTCAACCAAAGGCTCCTCCAAGAAAAATGCTCATATGGTTCATGAGATTTCCTCAACCAATTCATCACCCTTCAAGGGCTCAAATACTAGAATTCCTTCTCAACAAACTCAACCAACCAAAGCTAGAAGAACCGCTAGAATTGGTACTCGACCTTTTGATTTAGAAAGACCTTCACCAAACACTACCACACCCTCTAAACCAAACACACCTAACTCAACTAAAACACCTAAGCCTTTATTTCTAGAACCTAGACTACACTCCTTTACTGCGCCTCTTTCACATCCAAACCTCTACTCTTTAGAAGACTCACCACCAAGGACTTCTCATTCACCATCCTTCTCATTAATTAGGGAACCACCTTTACACCAAAACATTGATAATGAAACATCACCAACACTCGCATTCCAATCACCTTCACCATCAAATAGTCCATCTTTAGGAACAAGGAATCACCAAATACCTAACCATATAGATGACTTCCCATCTCCACTACCAACCCATACATCATCACCATTATTCTTAGTTGAACCACACCCTACGTCACTAAACTCACCTCCACAAATCCCACCATCCTTTGTGGAACCTCCTCAAAACATTCCATCTCCTCCATCTCCTACTCATGACAATAATTTCTCTAATTGTTAACTCACCCAAGGGTTAGTTCAAGAAGTACGAAATGAGTTGCATTTCATATTTAATCATCTCCTTGAACGATCAACAAATCTACTCGTCCTTAGTACTTGAGATAACAAGCACATTGATGCTCTTTGTTAGTTTTTGGCACAACTTATAATTATTAAAAAATGTACTACATGCTTTTGTCATTATCTTAGTTTTAGAGATATCTATATCATTTCTCGTGTTTATTGAATGAAATTACATGTTATATGCAATATGGTCTTGAGAATATTTTTGGTACTGTAATATGTAACTCCTCTTGATGATAACATCACTTTTTACATCCACATTGTTGTCATAAGATTGCATGTACACGGATCCTTCTGTTTTGCCTAGACGGATCCCTCACAGAAAGGAACCGTGGGATCCGTGCAACAGAAGCTTATTTAATCACTAATATGAATCTCATTTGCAGGAAATCATGCACCATACACTTGCTTTCTAACCTTTGTTTTGTAGATTTTCAAAATACACATGAAGACTTTGACACCCTCAACACGAGGAAGCTTTTTGTCAAAGCAAAGCAATTGCAAAAATGCTTGCAATACTTTCACTTAGGATTTATTTACTACTTGACATCCTCCTCAAAACGGGATCACTCATCAAAGGGGAGCATTTTGTCAAAAGACAACCATTTGCAAACACAATTGCAACACACTCGCTTAGTCTTCCTAATTACTTAACTCCCTCAACAAAGCGAAGCATCCGTCAAGGGGGAGCTATGATGAGAATCTTTCTCTCCTCTTACTCTCTATTTTTCATATTATTACTTTTCACACATTTTTCTCAAAACAATGTGTTAGTTTCTTTTCGACGCTCTTTTTGTTTCGACAAAAAGGGAGAGAAGAGAGTAAAAACTCCAATTCAAATTTTTACGAATTTTATTTTTTCCTTAAAAAAATCTTATGTTTTGTCATCAACAAAAAGGGGGAGATTGTTAATACAAATAAGCCATAAAAACATTTATTTATATTTTACGATCTTCTAATGTTTTGTCGATAACAAACGTAAAATCATTTTAACAAAACAAATAAAATACGTAAATGGTTTGAGCCAATAGTTTACTAACACACTTACATTTTCATATAAAATACTAAACAAGTAATATTGTTTACATCTTATAGAATTGAATATGTATAACAACTAGTGTTTACATAATATGGAAATATACATATATACTTTGTATATATTGTAATGGGTAATGTAATGGGTAAAAACCTAAGTCATGACCCATGACCCACGACCATTGACTAGGTATAATGAATGTTGTTGGGTAAAACCCAAAGTCCATTACCCTTACCCATGGAGCTTGATCCATAACCCATGACCCATTGCATGACATCATGCATGAAGTCATGTTGGGTATTATCCATGATCCATGACCCAAGACTCATGACCCAATGTATAGATACATTGCATCTTGTTAGGTATCCATAAAACATTACCCATAACTCATGGTTCATAACCCATAACCCGGTTTGCAACCCGAAATCCGGACTTAAGCTGACCCAGCAGTCGTTTGTACTAGCTGGATCCCTCTAGGGAGGGATCTGTGGGACAGTAGACATTTTTGTCTATAAATAGTGAGCCATTTCTCTCGTGCTCACCACCAATTTTACAAATACTCTCTCTTAGTATAGTAACATCTCTAACCTCAGATCAAAAGGATCATTCTATGTAGTTTTATGTTTGTGTGATTCTCTAGGTTCCTCTTAAAGTCGAGATCACCACCTCTTGAAGACGTGCAAGCTCAAGGTCATGAGTTGCTAAGCTTCGTCATCATCAAGACCACTGATGTGTATCTTGTTGATAGTTCTTTTCTCCCTCCATAGAAGTGTTGTGTCGAAGGCATTAGTGAAAGGTGCCGAAGGGTCGTGACGAAGGCATTAGTGAAAGGTGCCGAAGGGTCATGTCAAAGGCATTAGTGAAAGGTGCCGAAGGGTCGTGTCAAAGGCATTAGTGAAAGGTGCCGAAGGGTCGTGTCAAAGGCATTAGTGAAAGGTGCCGAAGAGTCGTGTTGAAGGCATTAGTGAAATGTGCCAAGGGTGTACATTCGATATGGTGCATCGATGTACACGAGAGTTAGTTCGGGTTAAAGGATATTGATATCATTATGATGTTGTAATAAGGAGTGTGTCTCCTTTGGGGTAGTCGTATAGTGGTGTAGTGTTGGGTAGTAGTTCCTCCTTTGTAATGGAACTCGATATCTAGCCTTTTACCGGATAAAGTGTAGGCGACGTGGTGATAGGTGTGGTTCTACCTTGTGGTAGAACTCGGTGTCTAGCCTAGTACCGGATAAAGATTAGGCGACATTGTGAATGCTTCTCCGCCACATTAAGGAGCTTGTATTATGTAGTGCTTACGAACTCTCGAGTGAGGAACTCGGAGAGTGGATTAGGGCAAGGAAGGTGTCCTTGTAGCCGAACTACTATAAATACTCATGTCGTGGTTTTGTGTTCCTTTGATCTTTATCTTTGCATTACTTATTTATATGCTTATCTATCATCATCCAAGACACACATCAAATAGATTGACATAAGTCGATCTAAATAATTTAAAATGAAGTTTTAATTGGTAAAACTATTCAACCCCCCTTCTAGTTTTCCACAGAGTTTTCTCACTAATTCAATCTATCTCACTGATCAAAATTTTCTAAATAAATCAAGGTTCAAACATGTTTTATCAAGTGTTTTTAGCCATGTACAATGTATAACCATGTCATATAAATGAATATTACATATGATATGTATGAAATACAGGATTGAAGTGAAATATATTTAGTTTTCTTACAAGGTTTTGTGGTGAAGAAGATAATTTAAAATAAGAACAAGAACACAAAGACCAAATCACCAATAATAAAACTCAAGCTTCTAATCTTTTTACCAACCCTTGTATAACTCCAAATCTATCAATCGTACAACCTTGCAAACCCTTTTTAAAACCTTCAAGAAAATTCTTGCAAAAACTCCATTAAAACCCTAGGCTTTGATGAGATTTGTTTATGTTTTGTGAAAAAATAACTCCAAGATTAATACAAGAACTTCAAGATTTCTTTGATCGATATACTAGTAAATTTTTTATAGTGTAGGTGCTTGTGGGCTGATATTGTACGGAAAAGAGGGAAAGAAACACAAGGGATGAATTGTTTTGCTAGATCTAAAAATTGCATGAAACACATAAGATAGTATTTTTTTTATTTGTATAGTGGAGAACAATTGTCCAAAATTAGGACAAGTGTGTGGGTATGTGGCGTGGCGTGGCGTGGGAGTAAGGTGGAAACGTTTGTAGCTTTCTTTGTGTAGTATTTGAGTTATAGTATGTAATTTGATCACGGTAATTGAAAACGTAAAGTTTTAAAGCGCAAAACGTAAAATCGGGTAGTATAAAAATATAAAACTTGTAAAAATGTTATAACTTATCAACATAACAAATTTTAGCATTTTAGTTGAGACACGAGTTTATCTGGGTGTTTAAACATTTGTTAAACTTGAAAGCGTAAGCTGTAAACGCGTAAAACGTAAAATGTGCAGGGTTTACGTAAAATTAGAAAACTAAAATTGTGACATAAAAAATAGGTCTGTCAAGAAACAAAAATGCATAAAATACGTAGACTAATCATAGTCTAAAGTCTTTTTAAATTAAATTTGCTTGTAACGACGTACGCGAGTGAACCTACCCGGTTACTCGTAAAAGCTAATTTTCCCGAAATTAAAATAATACGTAAAAGTAATTGATTAAATAATGACCTAAAACTTTGGTAATCGGGGCGGGCGGGAATTAGGAAACTTTGATAATCGGGTTTGGGATGGAAATGGCCGCCCCGCCCCGCCCCGCCCCGCCCTGTGACAACTGGCAATTTAGGGAGTCTATTTTAGGTAACCGCATTACGTTAAACTAAACTGAGCTTTGCCTTTATCACTATTTTTATAAACCATGACCTGATTTTATATCATCTATTGCTTTTTACGGTTTATTTCATTATTAAATGATTTATCGTATGAGTTTTAACTCTATTTGGTAGGCACTATTCGATTCGACACTAGAAAAGCCTAAAACGAGAAATATTGTAACTTTTAGACCGTAACTCGAAAATTGAAAAATAAATAGTCAAAAATCATGGAAAAACATAAATAACGATGTTAGGAAGTCCAATGAACGTCGTGTGACACTCGGGGGACAATATATGAGCTCGAAAATGGGTAAACGGGATAGTTACGAAAAATTACAACTCCGACCCCCCCTCCCATTTCTCCCTATGTCCGGCGCCCCCCCCTCCCCCTCCACCATTTTCATTTATTTTTGAGTCCTTGGTCCAAGTATATAAGGCCTCTCATCCCCTCATTTGGCTAGTTGGTTTCTCTCACTAAAAACACACACACACAACACACTTTCTCTCTCTACTCTCTCTCTCCCCAAATCAATATAAACCCTAACCCTAATCAACCACCACCGCCGCCCCTTTTTTCGGCCACCACCGCCACACGACAGCGTGCGACCACCCACCTCCACCACCATATCAAAGATCTTTTCATCCTCTTTCCAACCATATATAATACTCTCACTAAAACCTTCATTAATACCTTCAAATCTTAAGATTAAGATTCGTACTTTTAGGGTTTCAAGTGGGTTTTGCAATTCGTGCTTGAATAAGGTAAATGGAACATGGGTAAAGCTTGTTTAAGCAATAATAAGCCACGTATGGCAAATTAGGGTTTCGACCCTATGATAATTTTTAGGGCTTTTGGGTGAAACATGGAATTAAGTCTAATTAACATCTAAATAAACAATTAGTTAGTGTTTGGTAAGCATGTGGTGTATCAATTTGATGGGTTTATGCATTTTAGGTCTAGTTTCATATTTTTGGTTAGAATAGATGATGGGTTTTGTGTTTGGTTAATGATTGGAGCTTGAATGATTGGATTTGGATGTTGTGGTATTGATTTGGGTGATGTTTAATGGGATTTGGCATGGTGTACGAGCCACCAAGGACACGTACATGAGCCTTGGTTGGTGTACGTGACCCACTTGGGCCACGGGTCCGGGTCGGGTCGTTTTTGTAGCTTGTTGGTTGATGTAGTTGAGGTTTGGTTGAGACGCGTGGAGCCGAAAAGCTTCTAGGGCTTGTTTGGTTCACGTGGTCTTAACCGTGACCGTGTCATGACCATTAGGGTCACAACATTAGTTTCGGGTATATTGGGTTGATTGATTGGTTGGCGAGATTTTTTGGAGTCGGTTTGGGATTGAATTGCGTTATTATGACTTTTAAATTGGACTTGATATATATATTGTTGACTTTGAGCTACGTCGGCGTTACTTTGACTTTTTAGTCAATAGTTGACTCCGACAAAGCCGTAACATGAAATTTAGTATAATTTATTAGGGTTATTGCATTTAAGGGTCATTGTATTTTTGAAAATTATTCAATTAAGTCATTGTACAACTTTTTTGTTTGTTTAGGTAATTATACTAAAGTTTTTATACTTTTGAGTCATTATACTATTAAAAAATATTTATTTAAGTTATTATAATATATTTTTGCTTATTTAAGTCAATAAACATTTCAAAATATGTTATTCGAGTCATCAAAATTGTTAAAATGTAGTATTCAAAAGTAATTTACATACTTTTTGCATTTATGTATTCATTTTTTCTGCTTGTTTTTAGATGTTTAATGTATTTTGTTTTAAATTATATATATATATATATATATATATATATATATATATATATATATATATATATATATATATTTATATATATATATATATATATATATAATTACAATGGACACATATTTCAACATAATGTGTGCGTATGTTAGATCGAAATAATTTTTAAGCTAAATAGGTCATCAAGTTTCAATATTTATAAATGTACACTTTTGATGTCGTTCAAATGCGATTGTTCGCCTTTTACGTCCCTTGGTATGAAATTTAATTTAGCAAAGTTAAACATTTTACTCATCATTTAACTAACATCATTTAACTGTGCTAAATTAAATTTCATACTAGGGACGTAAAAGACGAGCAATCGCATTTGAACGACATCAAAAGTGTACATTTATAAATATTAAAATTTGATGGCTTATTTAACTTATAAACTATTTTGATCTAACGTATGCACACATTATGTTGAAATATGTGTCTATTGTAATTAATAAAAATACATAATTTAAAACTAAATGCATTAATGATTTAAAAACAAGCAGAAAAATGAATACATAAATACAAAAGTATGTAAATTACTTTTGAATACTACATTTTAGCAATTTTGATGACTTGAATAATATATTTTGAAATGTTTATCGACTCAAATAAACAAAAACATACTATAATAACTTAAATAAATATTTTTTAATAGTATAGTGACTCAAAAGTATAAAAGCTTTAGTATAATGATCTTAATATACAAAAAAGTTGTACAATGACCTAAATGAACATTTTTCAAAAGTACAATGACCTTTAAGTGCAATAACCCTTTGAACTATTGATTGATTAAAAGCCGAGAAGTCATGACTCGTGCTTGTGGACTCGAAACGAATAACGATATGAGATTAATATTGGAATTTGACGAAATATATATATATATATACATGAAAATGCTAATCGACTATGAAATATAAATAATAAATGGGCTTTTGTACCAAAAATATCGATAACAAGACTTATCTTGTTATTTACTATTTTTAAATGGAAACTAGCGACTAAATTGGAAATGTTTTATAATAAATAAGTAATTAATGTTTCGAGTACACGTTTATCGATAAATGCCAATTATGGGCATTTGATATTATCTTCAAGTATTTATGTACTTACGTTGTGTGCATGGGTTACGGATAACCTAACGTTAATAGTGTTGATCCACGTGGGTAGCGGACTTATTAGGTTGACGAATCTAATAAGAGCCCGCTAGGTACGTTGGGTAACCTTATTAATGGGTGAATTATCCTTATGACTCTTTAGGATATGATTGATTTATGGGATAATAAGCGACACGAGTAAATAAATGAGTTTATCGAGTTGACGAATTCGATAAGGTCTACTATTTATTCCGAAACTTATTGAACTATGGAGCTTATCGTTTAGAGATCTCATCGTGTTGCATTGAGTTACATATGGGTTGTTTGAGTGCATTCATAGCATCATATTGAGTCGATACACCCACATGAGGATACCAAACACTAGGATTAAATGGTGAAATGAGACATTTTTGGAAATAAAGAAATGGAATAGATTGGGGTAGATAACATTGATTTCGAGAGATAAATATATTAAGTTTGGTCTACATTGATAGGTTGTGCCGAGTCGATAGTTGTTGTGCCGTGATTACCGTTATCTTCTGCTAGTGTTTATTTGTGCGTTGATTGCTTGAGGTGAGTTTCATAGCCCCACTTTTATCTACGTTTTTAACTATATTGGGGTGAGAATCATGCTACTGTTTTTGGACTGTTAAAACTATTTGGATTTGCTTGTATGCTTGACTGTTTAGATAGATGTGCGGTAGCTGTTGCCTTAGCCTAGGTTTAACCGTTGCCTAGCTAAGAATAGACTTCTACCTCGACCTAGTCCGGGGTTGGCAACTGTTCTAGAGGTTGCCACGACAGTGCTGGACTAGAGTCGCGGGGCCCGAGTAATCCCTGGATACGGGATGTGAGTATATGGTTGGTGATCCGGGTAGGATCGGTGTGTGCAAACAGTATTATTCTATCTTAGGTCTTGCATAGCAAATCAACTCCTACAGGTCCACTATGATTTTTTTGAACTTAAACCTATGAACTCACCAGCGTAAGCTGACCTTTTAGCATGATTTCTCAGGTATTTGAAAGATGTTTGGAATACTTGATCGGTGGATGCTTGGCAAGAAGGCGGGGTTCAAGGATCATTTCTGACTCTGATAAACTTTGGGGACCTATTTTATTAAAACATGTGTTGGGCCTAATATTTACACTTTTGGATTAAATGTTTTGAATAACTAAATTTGGGATTGGTTTTGAATGTTAAATGACTATCTTTTGCTATACTTGTGTGCGATACCAATCCAATAGTAACGCCCCGAAAACTTGATTAAGTCTTCCGCTGTACTGAGATTTGGGGGTGTTACAGATTGGTATTAGAGCTCAAGGTTATAGAGAATTATGTATTTTATAAACCCTAAACTATAACCACTTTTAAGAAAAATTGATCCTCGACCGACGCACGCCCGCTTGCCAAGCCGAAGCTTCTTATTTGATTATGGTATGAACTGCGATTTGAATTATGAGATGATCTGTTAAGGGATATTGTGAACTGATTATGGAAATGTTATGATTTGGAGATATGATTATTGATTTTGGAAAATGAGATATGATTATTGATTTTGGAAAATGAGATGTGATTATCGAGATACAACGGTATTGGATTTGAGTAAACGGTATATTATGATTTTGGAATTTTGAACTCGATTGATTTGATATGGGATTATGTGATGGAACGGAACTTATGTGTTTTATTTAAAGGCACGTTTTGAGTAATGCGGTACCTCTACTTTAAAGCTTTCATTATGTGATATATGTTCTGGTTAAGTTGATGCGCTTATTAAAACTCGTTGTTTCGAACATTTATACCCAATGTTGCAAAAATCGGTCAACTCGGCCGATTAATCGTTAATCGGCCGAGTACCTTGTCGATTTTTGAAAATCGGTCAAAAAATCGGCCTAGGATAAAAATCGACACTAAGCAGTCAAAAAATCGGCCGAATCGGCCGATTAATCGGCAGAATCGGTCAAAATCGGCCGAATCGGTAAAAAATCGGCCGAATCGGGAAAATCGGTCATTTTAAAAATAATAATAATTTAGGCATTATACTTAATTTGGGGATCATATATTTCACTTATAACGCACAATGGGCATCATAATCAGAATTGTAGTCTTTTATTGAGGTTTGGAAACATAGCAGGCTTGGAATCGGTTAAGATTTTTAGTTTGGTCTCCAGAAATACCAAAAAATTGCAGGAAATGCCAATCCGATTAATCACCGATTAATCCCGACTTGACCGATTACTCGCTGCAGGGTGGTCGACCGCCCGACTACCGATTCACGATTTTTGCAACATTGCTTATACCTACCCTATGCCATTGTCACAGACTATGCCTTCACTAGCTTTTGATGTGTCTGAGGAGGTCCTTGATGTAGCTAGTTCGCCAGCATTGACTCTCATGATGGTTGCGCAGGGTGATCCTTATGAGATTGCCCGTCACTCTAGTTCATCATCATCAGATCGCCCTAGCTCATCTAGGCAGCTGACTTTACATCAGGTCTTAGCGCGAGCACAGACTCCTAGGTTTCTTATAACACTGCCCGCATGTCCGTGAGACCACCATCATCACCTATCCATTTAGCAGCCCACTCTCTTCTGTCATCACCACCAGCATCACCATGTCTTAGGAGGACTAGATCTCCTAGTGTACCACCTCAGGATTTACCTGCACAGAGACTCCGACTCATGGACTCTCCCCCTATGGATGAGGGCGAGGAGGAGCATGAGGTCGAGGAGCATGAGCATGAGGATGAGGATCTTGAGGAGGAGGATGATGAGGATATCCCAGAAGGGGGTACTCCTCCATTGCAGAGTCCTGCACATTCTCCAGGACCAGGTTCTCCTTTGCTTGAGCCTAAGTCCCCTGGACAGCCTTTTTGACATTGACTCGCAACCTTACTTACCTTATATGGGTAGCCCGTTAGGATCTGAGATACCATCGGAGATTGCTTCAGAGCCCGAGGAGTATGGTGAGACGGGTCTGATGTGGGAGAGGATTACATCATAGGGTACTAGGCTTAGTCAGTTGACGGATCGGTTGGTTGGAGTATCTAGGGCTAGTATAGAGGATCTGAGAGCTGATATGGGTACTGTAGTCAGGAGGACTAGGGTTTTGCATGATGGTATGTCGGAGCTCCAGGAGCAGGTTGGGGACCTGCTGAGAGGGTTCGCGACAGCTCGTGATGCTGATAGAGCGATTTGGCGTAGGATTGGTGAGTTGGAGAGAGAGGTCGCAGAGCTTAAGAGTGATCGCGACGCTCGACGTGTTGAGTTAGCATCTTTGTGGAGAGAGGTTGACGATGTTAGGAGATCAGTTAGTGGTATTCGTAGACGTGGCTAGATAGTATTAGATTCATGGTTTTGTACCATCTTGAAACTAAGTAGTACTTGGTTCGAGATGTAGGATTATCCTAGTTGTCTTATTGGTATCGTCGTTAGGATCATTTTTGATTTCTTCGTATCCTTTCATGTATTTCCACTTTTCAAACCTATGAGTTTTGGTTATTGGAACATGCATCCTTTAGTTATGATTCGGTATCTGATTGTTTCGCTTTGGTATAGCGTTGTCCTTGTTGACCTTGATTATGTATTGAGCGATAATTAGTGATCCTTGGAACCCAACTCTATTTTTAGAGCATGATTTTGTGAACTTATGAAACTGTTCTTCTTGCCTTCAGAATGATGGCAACAAGATGAAACCCGCTTAGGAACAACCGAGCAGCTCCTGCTGCTGTTGTTGCCCCTGTTCGTCGAGGTCGTCGTCCGGCCCCGACCACACCACCTGTTGAGAACCCGAACATTGATAACCCAGCTGCAGAGAACCCGAATGTGAACGATGCTGAGAACAGCCCATGTTGACCAGTTATTGGCGCAGCGTGTCGCTGAACTGCTAGCTGAGACTAATCTCTCTAACACCTCTAGTGGAACCCCAATGCTGAATCAAACTCGAGGTTGTACCTACAAGGAGTTACGATTCTGTGGTCCCATTGAGTTTGGAGGAACTGAGGGAGTAGTTTACCTAACTAGGTGGTTGGAGAAAACTGAATCTGTGTTTGCTATGAGTAACTGTGATGAGGATTGTAAGGTTAAGTATGCAACCTTCACCTTGAAGGACGAGGCGTTGACCTGGTGGAACAACTATCACAGATCAGTAGGAATTGATGTAGCTTATAGTATGACTTAGACTCAGTTTAAGACTCTCCTGATCAAGACTTACTGTCCTAGGAATGAAGTTAAGAAGTTAGAGAGTGAGTTCTAGAACCATAAGGTTAAGGGTACTGACATGGCGACTTATACTCGTCGTTTCCAAGAGTTATCATTGCTTTGCCCTGAAATAGTTCGCACTGAAGAACTTAAGATTGAGAGGTATACTGATGGATTGCCTTTAGCTACCCGAAATGATGTCATCGCTATGAAGCCAGTTAATTTGCATGAGGCGATTATTGTGGCTCAGCGTTTGATAGACTCTTATGTACTAGAAGTAGGAGACAAGGGTAAGAATGATAGGAGTGATAAGAGGAAGAGGAATGAAGTTGTTAAAGGGAATGGCAACAAACGGCATGAGACAGCCAGGGTGTTTGCCATAGGAAATGGTGAAAGGAAAGATTATGAAGGTAGTAGGCCTATGTGTGGTCGTTGTAACCGACACCACCATGGACTGTGCCCGAATGTGTGTAGGAAG
Source organism: Chrysanthemum makinoi (assembly GCA_910596185.1). NCBI lineage: Eukaryota > Viridiplantae > Streptophyta > Magnoliopsida > Asterales > Asteraceae > Chrysanthemum > Chrysanthemum makinoi. Next base: position 207,435,190 of record OU343223.1, on the reverse strand, counting down.
TGCTCTAAGGTAGGACATTTGGCCAAAGACTGTAGGTCTCATCCACTTGCTGCAGCTCAAACTGCACAAGGAGCGGACTGGAAGGCCACTGTCACCTGTTTTGGATGTGGAAAGAAGGAACACTTTAAGAATAAGTGCCGAGAGCCGTGGATGAGAGGAAATCCTGGTAATGTAGGAGGATTTGCTAACCGAGGTGTAGGGAATAATGGCTTAAACCCTGTGAACCGTGAGGTTGTGGAGAACCAGGGAAACCATGGTGCTAGGAATCAGCAAAGAGACATGGGAACAACGCGTGTTTACGCTATTGGGAAGGAAGCTGGTGAGGACCCTAACGTAGTTACGGGTACATTCCTTCTCAATAATCGCTATGCTTCCATACTGTTTGATACTGGTACGGATATGAGTTTCGTATCCACCAATTTTATGCCATTACTAGGAATCTCCCAAACACCTCTAGGGTTTAGTTACGATGTGGAATTAGCGAATGGGAATAGAGAGAAGATAGACACCGTAGTCCGAGGTTGTACCTTAAGTTTCCTAGACTGCCCGTTTAGTATAGACCTATTGCCGGTTACCTTAGGAAGTTTTGACGTCATTATCGGAATGGATTGGTTATCGAAGAACGGTGCACACATCATTTGTGATGAGAAGATTGTGCGTTTACCGTATGGCGGAAAAGTTCTGAGCATACAAGGAGATCGGAGCGACTGTGGAAGTCCTTCCCGGTTGAGCATCATCTCTTGTATTAAGGCCCAGAAGTACATCGATAGAGGAGGTTGTCTTTTCTTGGCTCGAATTTCTGAAAAGAAAAGTGAGGAGAAGAGTGAAAGACACCTCAATGATGTACCCATCGTTAGAGACTTTCCGGATGTGTTTCCCGACGATCTGCCAGGGATTCCACGTGTCCGACAAGTGGAATTTCAAATAGAGTTGATACCCGGTGTGGCACCCGTAGCCCGGGCACCTTATCGACTTGCTCCAAGAGAATTGGAGGAACTGTCTAAACAATTGGCAGAATTGTCAGAGAAGGGATTCATTCGACCAAGTTCATCACCGTGGGGAGCACCAGTGTTGTTTGTGAAGAAGAAGGATGGATCGTTTCGGATGTGTATTGATTATAGGGAGTTGAATAAGTTGACAGTGAAGAACCGATATCCGTTACCTAGAATAGATGACCTATTCGACCAACTCCAAGGAGCTAGTGTCTTTTCTAAGATCGACTTACGATCTGGTTATCACCAGCTTAGAGTTCGAGAGGAGGATATCCCTAAGACGGCGTTTAGAACTCGTTATGGACACTATGAATTCCAAGTGATGTCATTTGGTTTGACCAACGCGCTAGCGGTTTTCATGGATCTCATGAACCGAGTGTGTAAGCCATACCTGGATAAGTTTGTGATAGTATTCATAGACGACATCTTGATATACTCTAAGAGTAGTGAGGAGCACGGAGAGCATTTGAGGCTCATTTTAGGATTGTTGAAAGAGGAGAAGCTGTATGCCAAATTCTCTAAGTGTGAATTTTGGATTCCGTCCGTGCAATTCTTAGGTCATGTGATAGATAGTCCAGGTGTTCATGTTGACCCAGCTAAGATTAAGGCCATTAAGAAATGGGCAGCTCCTAAGAACCCATCAGAAATCTGACAGTTTCTAGGTTTAGCAGGCTATTATAGGAGATTCATTGAGGGATTTTCCAAGATAGCTAAGTCGCTGACCAAACTAACACAGAAGGATGTTAAGTATGAATGGGGAGAAAAGGAAGAAGAAGCATTCCAACTTCTGAAGGAGAAGTTGTGTAGTGCGCCCATCCTAGCTTTGCCTGAAGGAAGTGAAGACTTTGTCATGTACTGCGACGCTTCGCATAAAGGCTTAGGTGCTGTTTTGATGCAACGAGAGAAGGTGATTGCTTATGCATCCCGACAACTTAAGAAGCATGAGAAAAACTACACCATCCATGACCTTGAGTTAGGTGCTGTAGTGTTTGCTCTTAGGATCTAGAGACATTACCTGTATGGAACCAAATGTGTAGTATTTACCGACCATAAGAGCTTGAAGCATATCTTAGATCAGAAGGAACTGAACATGAGACAACGTCGTTGGTTAGAATTGCTTAGTGATTATGACTGTGAGATTCGTTATCATCCTGGTAAGGCTAACGTTGTGGCTGATGCACTTAGCCGTAAAGAGGACATTCCACCCCTACTCGTTCGATCCTTAGGAATGACCATTGTTTCGCCCTTACCGTCTCAAATTTTAGCCGCCCAAGCAGAGGCATTGACGGAAGAGAACCGTCCTTATGAGAATCTTCATGGAATGGTAGAAAGTGAAAATGGCTTCTTGAAGCGTTCCGACGGAACTTTATGCTTCAGAGACAGAAGCTGGATACCATTTCATGGTGGAATCCGTGAGTTGATTATGCACTAGTCGTATAAATCAAAATACTCTATTCATCCCGGAGCCGATAAGATGTATCAGGACCTTAAGAAACTTTATTGGTGGCCTAATATGAAAGCCGATATAGCTTAGTATGTCAGTTGGTGCCTGACTTGTTCTAAGGTAAAGGCCGAACATCAGAAACCAACAGGACTCTTAGTTCAACCCGAACTCCCGGAATGGAAATGGGAGCGAATAACCATGGACTTTATCACTAAATTATCGAGAACAGCTAGCGGCAATGACGCTATCTGGGTAATCGTTGATCGTTTAACTAAGTCTGCTCACTTCTTAGTTATTAGTGAAACTGATAGTCTCGATAAGCTTGCTCGATTCTATCTTAAGGAGGTAGTATCGCGTCATGGAGTACCGATATCTATCATTTCCGATAGGGATAGTCGTTTTACATCCCACTTTTGGAGATCGTTACAGACAGCATTAGGAACAAATTTGGATATGAGTACTGCTTACCATCCTCAGACCGATGGTCAAAGCGAGAGAACCATTCAGACTTTAGAAGACATGCTTAGAGCCTGTGTTATTGATTTCGGCAAAGGCTGGGAGAGACATCTCCCTTTGGCCGAATTCTCTTACAACAATAGTTATCACTCTAGCATTAAGGCCGCTCCATTTGAGGCACTGTATGGCCGAAAATGTCGTTCTCCTGTTTGTTGGGCTGAAGTTGGCGAGAGTCAACTTACAGGTCCCGAACTTGTCCTAGAAACCACTGAGAAGATAGTTCAGATTCGTAACCGATTGCAAACCGCTCGTGATAGACAAAAGAGTTATGCCGATAAGAGACGTAAACCTTTAGAATTTCAGGTTGGAGATCGTGTTATGTTGAAAGTTTCTCCTTGGAAAGGAGTGATTCGTTTTGGAAAGCGTGGAAAACTCAATCCCCGATATATTGGTCCCTTTCCAATCCTGGAAAGAATCGGACCGGTAGCATACCGCCTGGAGCTACCATCGGAATTGAGCAGTGTACACAATGTCTTTCATGTTAGTAACCTTAAGAAATGTCTTTCGGAGGAAAACATAGTTGTGCCCTTAAGAGATATTCGTATTGATGAGAAATTGAATTTCGTTGAGGAACCGATTGAGATTATGGATCGTGAGATTAAACGGCTGAAGAATAGCCGAATTCCGATTGTCAAAGTTCGTTGGAACTCCCGACATGGACCGAAGTTCACGTGGGAACGTGAGGACGTTTTCCGTAGGAAGTATCCTAAACTTTTTATGACACCAAGCAACTCGGAGTGAAACCCGGGACGGGTTTCTTCTGAGGCTGGGAGGCTGTGACAACTGGCAATTTAGGGAGTCTATTTTAGGTAACCGCATTACGTTAAACTAAACCGAGCTTTGCCTTTATCACTATTTTTATAAACCATGACCTGATTTTATATCGTCTATTGGTTTTTACGGTTTATTTCATTATTAAATGAGTTATCGTATGAGTTTTAACTATATTTGGTAGGCACTATTCGATTCGGCACTAGAAAAGCCTAAAACGAGAAATATTGTAACTTTTAGACCGTAACTCGAAAATTGACAAATAAATAGTCAAAACTCATGGAAAAACAAAAATAACAAAGTTAGGAAGTCGAATGAACATCGTGGGACACTCGTGGGACAATATATGAGCTCGGGAATGGGTAAACGGGATAGATACGAAAAATACAACTCGACCCCCCCCCATTTCTCCTATGGCCACCCTCCACCATTTTCATTTATTTTTGAGTCCTTGGTCCAAGTATATAAGGCCTCCCATCCCCTCATTTGGCTAGTTGGTTTCTCTCACTAAAAATACACACACAACACACTTTATCTCTCTACTCTCTCTTTCCCCAATTCAATATAAACCCTAACCCTAATCAACCACCACCGCCGCCCCTTTTTCCGGCCACCACCGCCACACGACGGCGCGTGACCACCCACCTCCACCACCATATCAAAGATCTTTTCATCCTCTTTCCAACCATATATAATACTCTCACTAAAACCTTCATTAACACCTTCAAATCTTGAGATTAAGATTCGTACTTTTAGGGTTTCAAGTGGGTTTTGCAATTCGTGCTTGAATAAGGTAAATGGAACATGGGTAAAGCTTGTTTAAGCAATAATAAGCCACGTATGGCAAATTAGGGTTTCGACCCTATGATAATTTTCAGGGGCTTTTGGGTGAAACATGGAATTAAGTCTAATTAACATCTAAATAAACAATTAGTTAGTGTTTGGTAAGCATGTGGTGTATCAATTTGATGGGTTTATGCATTTTAGGTCTAGTTTCATATTTATGGTTAGAATAGATGATGGGTTTTGTGTTTGGTTAATGATTGAAGCTTGAATGATTGGATTTGGATGTTGTGGTATTGATTTGGGTGATGTTTGATGGGATTTGGCATGGTGTACGAGCCACCAAGGCCACGTACGTGAGCCTTGGTTGGTGTACGTGACCCACTTGGGCCACGGGTCCGGGTCGGGTCGTTTTGGTAGCTTGTTGGTTTGGATGAGACGCGTGGAGCCAAAAATCTTCTAGGGCTTGTTTGGTTCACGTGGTCTTAACCGTGACCGTGTCATGACCATTAGGGTCACAACATTGGTTTCGGGTATATTGGGTTGATTGATTGGTTGGCGAGATTGTTTTGAGTAGGTTTGGGATTGAATTGCGTTATTATGACTTTTAAATTGGACTTGATATATATATTGTTGACTTTGAGCTACGTCGGCATTACTTTGACTTTTTAGTCAATAGTTGACTCCGACAAAGCCGTAACATGAACTTTAGTATAATTTGGACTATTGATTGATTAAAAGCCGAGAAGTCATGACTCGTGCTTGTGGACTCGAAACGAATAACGATATGAGATTAATATTGGAATTTGACAAAATATATATATATATACATGAAAATGCTAATAGACTATGAATGTACCAAAAATATCGATAACAAGACTTATCTTGTTATTTACTATTTTTAAATAGAAACTAACGACTAAATTGGAAATATTTTATAATAAATAAGTAATTAATGTTTCGAGTACACGTTTATCGATAAATGCCAATTATGGGCATTTGATATTATCTTCAAGTATTAATGTACTTACGTTGTGTGCATGGGTTACGGATAACCTAACGTTAATAGTGTTGATCCACGTGGGTAGCGGACTTATTAGGTTGACGAATCTAATAAGAGCCCGCTAGGTACGTTGGGTAACCTTATTAATGGGTGAATTATCCTTATGATTCTTTAGGATACGATTGATTTATGGGATAATAAGCGACACGAGTAAATAAATGAGTTTATCGAGTTGACGAATTCGATAAGGTCTACTATTTATTTCGAAACTTATTGAACTATGGAGCTTATCGTTTAGAGGTCTCATCGTGTTGCATTGAGTTGCATATGGGTTGTTTGAGTGCATTCATAGCATCATATTGAGTCGATACACCCACATGAGGATACCAAACAATAGGATTAAATGGTGAAACAAGACATTTTTGGAAATAAAGAAATGGAATATATTGGGGTAGATAACGTTGATTTCAAGAAATATATATATTAAGTTTGGTCTACATTGATAGGTTGTGCCGAGTCGATAGTTGCTGTGCCGTGATTACCGTTATCTTCTGCTAGTGTTTATTTGTGCGTTGATTGCTTGAGGTGAGTTTCATAGCCCCACTTTTATCTACGTTTTTAACTATATTAGGGTGAGAATCATGCTACTGTTTTTGGACTGTTAAAACTATTTGGATTTGCTTGTATGCTTGACTGTTTAGATAGATGTGCGGTAGCTGTTGCCTTAGCCTAGGTTTAACCGTTGCCTAGCTAATAATAGACTTCTACCTCGACCTAGTCCGGGGTTGACAATTGTTCTAGAGGTTGCCACGACAGTGCTGGACTAGAATCGCGGGGCCCGAGTAATCCCTGGATACGGGATGTGAGTATATGGTTGGTGATCCGGGTAGGATCGGTGTGTGCAAACGGTATTATTCTATCTTAGGTCTTGCATAGCAAATCAACTCCTACAGGTCCACTATGATTTTGTTGAACTTAAACCTATGAACTCACCAGCGTAAGCTGACCTTTTAGCATGATTTCTCAGGTATTTGAAAGATGTTTGGAATACTTGATCGGTGGAAGCTTGGCAAGAAGGCGGGGTTCAAGGATCATTTCTGACTCTGATAAACTTTGGGGACCTATTTTATTAAAACATGTGTTGGGCCTAATATTTACACTTTTGGATTAAATGTTTTGAATAACTAAATTTGGGATTGGTTTTGAATGTTAAATGACTATCTTTTGCTATACTTGTGTGCGATACCAATCCAATAGTAACGCCCCGAAAACTTGATTAAGCCTTCCGCTGTACCGAGATTTGGGGGTGTTACACGCCCTGAATCCGCCCCCTTGACATCTCGCCCTTTCATTCGAAATTATTAGTTAACATACTTTTTTAAAATATTGTAATTTAATTGTTCTTTATTTATATATATATATATATATATATATATATATATATATATATATATATATAGTCCTTGTGTTGATGACACTTATATGTATATATATATATACGTATATATATATATATACGTATATATATATATATATATATATATATATATGATTGATGACACTTATATGTATATATATATATATATATATATATATATATATATATATATGATTGATTTTACCATATTACCCTTAGTTAAAGTTAATATTACAAACTTTAAAGAAAATATTAATTAATTAGTTAAGGGTAAAGATGTTATTCTATAACAAGTAAAATAAAAAGAGAGCAATAATAATTATTTTGAGACAATTATTATTAAATGTTTTTCTTAAACTGTGTGTTTTATGTCGGGAGACAATTATTTTAAGACGAAATGAGTAAATGTTTAGAGATTAAGGGTGTGTTTAGTTGCAGAAAAGTTGTCTTAATTTTCTTTCTTTAGTTTTTTTTCAATAAATTAACTCTTCTTATTTTAGAGAATCTTTTGAAAACTTGAGAACTCTAAGTTCAAGTTCTCAAACTCATAGTTATAATAGCAAAAAACTAGTTTTTTGTTTCCATTAGAGAAACTTTAGAAAATACTCATTTTAAACATGTTTATGTTTTCTGTGTGTTTCTTAGAAAACTTATCAGGAAAACTTCTCATTTTCCAACAACTAAACACACACTAAGACTTTTTAAGAAATTTATATGATTCAAGATGACACTTATTTTTAAGTTGACTCACATTTGTAGTTAAAGGTGTAAACGAGCCAAGGCGAGTCGAGTATTTCCAAGCTCGAACTCGACTCGACTACTGTAGCCATTCGTACTTTCTAGGTTATTAAATAACCATTTATTTCTATTTATTATTACTTTAATTTTTAAAGTAAATACATTCGCGTATAATCAAGAAAGTTCAATAGCGTAAACTAAAATCGTAAACAACATTAGACTATGATAAGTCTAAGTGTTTTAAACTTTTTTATTTTATTTTTATACTTATTTATAAGTACGATTGTAATTTTTCCATTTTTACGTTAACTTTGTACTTTTTACGTAACGCGAATTTGAACCTATGTTATTAGGTTTTAACAATATCTACCCACTCCGTTAAACTTATCACCCGTTTAATATACTTATATAGAGTATATTGATAAGTTTTAACATTTTTAAAAGTTTTATATTTTTACATTAACCGGTTTTAAGTTTCGTGACTTAAGGGCTAAATGTTAGTAATTACCGGGACCAAACTACGCCTCGTAAACCGTGTTTATCACAAACTACCCACACCACACCACCTCATGATTGATGTATCATTCAATGGGAGACACCATAAGCCATGTGGCCTCTTGGTGATGCTTCTTGTATCTAAACAAGACACATGAATATAAGAATTATACAAAATGCCTAAACCATTCACACACATGCAAAACTACTCATAAAATCTTTCATATCTCTTGGTCTCCCTCTCCTTGCCATTCAACAAAAATCACCACCATCACCATGCTTTTGATTTCATACAATAAGTATTACACAAAAGTTGTAGGCATTAGTGAGCTATACATAGTCTTTGTGTTGATTTAGTGATTTCATGGTTGGATTAAGAGTTATACAAGAGGTTAGGGCTGAAGTTAGGAGCATTATTAGGTGATTAGTAAAGGTTAGAATCAAGTGGTGAAAAGGTTCAAGAGAAGTGTTGAAGATTAGAGGTGATTAGGTTGATTTATAGTTGTGATTCTTGTATTTTTTTCAACAAAATCATTGTAAGATTTATGTTTATTCTTATTTTTTTTCTTCAATATGGTTGTAAAGCTACTGGAATATATTTTTTTTAGGATTCTTGTATAATTATGTAGGAATATGACATGTATATATGATTTGTAACTTGAAAATAAGCTAAAACTAGCCTTATGTGCACTTTATAAAAATGAGAATTAGATCAGCCCCAAAAATTAGTATTCTGTACAAATCAGTGAGTTTTGGACTTGAAACAAATATATAGGGTTGTAGAGATATGTCTTACGGCCGTTCTGCCACATAACCCACCTCATAACTCATTCCGATGAGTAAATGAGAGCCAAAATAGTAAACGATGTCAAAATCTGCACACCATATTTCATTTGGAAACATCTCATGGTTCGGGTAATTTCTGGAACTTGGCCTATTTTTATGAAATTTAGCAATGATCTAAAATTGAAGTTTGGAAAAATCCCCACGTCAAACTAAGTTGTAGAACTCAATGTGTGATCATTTTGGCAGGACTGAATTGTGCAGCCAAATTTCTGCAATGAAATATAAGTAATACTTGTAACTTGACATATGAAATAAGTTAACTTGCACTTTAAGACACTTAATGTTGATAAATATATGTATATACATTTTCAAGGATGTAAAAATCAATACATGATTTATGATTTATAAATAATGTAGTCTCTAAGACGGAATAACTACAATTATAAAAAACCGGAATTTGACAAAAAGTGTTATTTTGACATGTAAGAAAACATTAGAAATTTTAAAATACCTATAGTTTCTTTTATAAAAACATTTATAGATTTTTGTAAATATGTGAAAATAAGCATACCACTATATGATTTAGAAATAATAAGTTATTGGAAATTAGATAACTAGTTTTATATATGAAAACTTAACGATATCCATTTGTAGTATTTGAAAATACTTGACTAATTTTATAAAAAAAACCAAAGTGGTAAGACCACTATAGGAAAATAGACCTATTTACCTTTCTATAAAAATTAAATAAAACTTGACGTAATGATTTACGAAATTAGTGGATTATTAAAAATGACATAAATCCGACCCTAGAATGACTTATCAATAAGGTTTGTTAATATTTTTAGAATTTAATAAAAATTAAACTTCATATTTCTGTATACTTGCAAAAATATGTACAATGTCAAAAGTATATAAATAGTTTTATATAAGTTATTTTGTACTTTCTCATTAAATATCTAAGACGCGACTATTAAATTTTTAGGTCATCGTTAGAAGCTCGCGACTTCTTGATATACTTTATATCGTTGCAATTTTCTACTGATCACTACGGTGAGTTTATAGCCTCAATTTTCAATTAAATGCTTTATTCTCTCCTTGGGGGAGATACATGCAAAATTTTTTACTACGAACAATTATTTGCAAAACTGTATGTTATATGAATATATTATTGCTAGTGCCTAAGTACCACTGCCAGAAAGTCCCTTTTATCATGAATCATTAGTTACATAAATGTAATTGCGAATATAGTGAATATGCCTATATGATTGATGAATCTCATTTGATTGACCCGATTGGAAACCAGACATGCCATATTTGAATACATAGGTATATGGCAAAATACCTATTAGGGAAAATTATTATATCAGTTTTATTGGTATGTGTTAACACATTGGTTACATAAGCTTAGGCAATAATATCTGTTTTGTTTTATGACTATTGTGGGTTTCACAATTGTCACTTGAAAATCTATTGTCCATTTATATAAACCTATGAATTCACTCAACCATTGTGTTGACTTTTTAGCATGTTTTATTTCAGGTCCTTAAGGTAATAACTGGCATACACTGACGCCGCACGAATATTTAGAATACTATGCATATTTATCATTCGATAAACTCAAAATGTTATATTGTACTTTTATGTTATATAAACATATGGGACCCCTTTTATATCAAACTCTGCTATTATATATTAATCTAATGATAAACTGTTTTCAAAAGGTCTCATTTATAGTCGTTTTATGTAATTTGTATTTTCTGTTGATAAGTAATACCCTCGATTAGCTTTCGCAGCTATTCAAAACTGGGGGTGTTTCAGATTGGTATCAGAGCTACAGTTATAGAGAACTAGGTTGCCTTTAAACCTAGATTATAATTACTCTTTACATTAAGACCCACTTTACTCATTATCGTCTTCACATTCTGTGCACCATGCTTACTCTGTATAATGTCATGGTTTTATTTATATAAAGATTGATTATATAAACGGTTGACTAAATATGACTGTGTATGCCTATTCTAGGGCATTACGGCACAATCAGATTTCCCCGATCATGTACCTACTTGTACATTTTTGTAATCTATGAAACCTTCCCAAGACATTGTAATTGATTACAATGATCTATGTTATTTCTCAAACATTGTGAGAAAACTATTTTATAGTTTTATTTAATATCATCTCAGATGATAACGAAACCCTTTACGGTTTATCAATTTCTCTTGATGGTCTTACTCCCCGTGCGCTTATAATTTTCTAAGCATGTCTGCTTATTTTCTGAAGCACCACAATTGACTTTAGTTATATAATGGCTATTGATATATACTTGATTTACTCCCGACTACTTATATCTAATTACCAGACTGTTACTTCTTATTTATATGAAGGTTATTTTTATCAGTATTTTACCGATATTTATCCTTCTTACTCGGTTCCTGAAGCATCATGTCAAACCATACTTCTCCTAATTAAAACCTTCTCAGACACTATGAGTGACACAGTGGCCTAATTTATTCCTAAGACATGGTAAATGATTACAATGGTCTCTAAATTTTTCATGACCTCACATAAATTGTTTTACATAAAACCCGTCACAATCTATTCATTCCCTCTGATTATCTTACTATCCGTTTTCGAAGATGAATTTGAACATTTTTCTAGAACACTTACATTGTCTCGTAAGCCATCGCCAAAAACCACGTCAATTATTTTGAACATGATTTTAACTTATATTCTCATATCATGTCATCTTAGAGAACTTACCTTTAGAGTACCACTTTGTTACATCTCACCCTCCTTTACTCCTTGTGATTTTTTAGAAACATGCCACCAAAAAGACAAGCTTAAACTCAGAAGCCATTGAATGACTCATAGCCCAGCAAGTTCCCGATGCTATTGCTGCCTACGAGGCAGGAATCTACATGGCTCACATCTTGATAAATTAGGACGTGCGTCAGGAAGCCGAAATAGCCAAGAGTATTGGCAACAAAAGGAAATGGGAAAGTAATTATGGAGGAAATTCCCACCAAAAATATAACAAGAGGCAAGAAATGATTAGGGTTTGTGCTACTGGACCAAGCAACAAGAAAAACTATGCTTGGAAAAAATCGTTGTGTAACCGATGCAATCTATATCACACTGGCCCGTGCTCTGTTAGGCACCAAAAATGCCAGAAGGTGGGTCACATGGCCAATAATTGTAAAGTTAAAACTCATGTTACTTATTGTAATGCTTAACCAGTGGTAACCTATTTTTGAGGTGGAGAGCAAGTATATTTCAAGAATCGATGTCCCCAGAATAAGGGTACTACTACTGGAAGTAACTTGCAGCCCATGGTGCCTTGCTTTGAGTGTGGAGTGACAGGACACTACAGGAAAGGCTGTCCATGGCTGCATATTCAGTATAAATTAAGAGAACCTCGCCAAAACCTTAAAGATGTCACGAGATGATGATAAATAGACAAAGAAGTTTTCTTGCTCTGCATAATAAGATTTAAGACTAGGTCCTCTTGGGTTGTATCTCTTAAAGAGCTGAGTACTAGTACTTTCTCATGAACTTAGTACCTTCCACATGTCAAACCTAAAGAAATACCTGCCTGATGAAAGTTGTGTCATTCCATTAGACGAGATCAGACTCGATGACAAACTACATTTTATATAAGAACCTATAGAAACAATAGACCGTGAGGTCAAGCAATTGAAACAAAGTCGAATTCCCATAGTTAAAGTTCGTTGGAATTCAAGCCGAGGGCTTGAATACACCTGGGAAAGAGAAGACCAATGTGACACAAGTATTTGCATCTCTTCTCGGACACATCAAACTAAATCATGAGGGCATGATTCCTTTAATGGGGGGATGCTTTAGCCATTCATACTTTTCAGGTTATTAAATTGACCCTTTATCTCTATTTATTATTACTTTAATTTTAAAGTAAATACTTTCGTGTATAATCAAGAAAATTCAATCACGTAAGCTTAAACCGTAAACAACATTAGATTATGATCATTCTAAGTGTTTTACACCATTTTTTTTCTTTTTATACTTATTTATTAAGTACTATTGCAATTTTTACATTTTTACGTAAACTTTATACTTTTTACGTATTACGAGTATTTGAACCTACGTTATTAGGTTTTAACAATATCTAAGCACTCCGTTAAACTTATCACTTATTTAATATACTCAGATGAAGTATATTAATAAGTTTTAGCATTTTTATAAGTTTTATATTTTTACGTTACCCGGTTTTAAGTTTCATGACTTAAGGGTTTAATGTTAGTAATTACCGGGACCAAACTACACCCCGTAAATCATGTTTATTACAAACTACACACACCACATCACCTCATGCTTGAGGTGGAGTTCAATGGGAGACACCACAAGCCATGTGGCCTCTTGGTGATACTTCTTATTTCTAAACAAGACACATGAATAAAAGAATTATACAAAATGCCTAAACCATTCACACACATGCAAAACTGCTCATAAAATATTCCATCTCTCTTGGTCTCCCTCTTCTTTCCGTACAAAAATAATCACCACCACTATCATCCTTTGTATTTCTTACAACAAGTATTACACAAAAGTTGTAGGCATTAGTGAGCTATACATAGTCCTTATGTTGATTTAGTGATTTCATGGTTGAATTAAGAGTTATACAAGAGGTTAGAGGCTCAATTTAGGAGTATTATTAGGAGATTAATAAAGATTAGAATCAAGTGGTGAAAAGGTTCAAGAGAAGTGTTGTTGGATCGATATACTTTAATCAAACTATCTTAACTAGCTTGTTAAGGTTTAATAACCTCGGATAAATCCTAAGTTATTAACAAAGAAACACTGAGCAATCTTTATCAAGTACGCGGAATTTACTTAACAAAGCTAAGAAGAATACCCTTTTATTATAAACTCTAAATCTGCTTATTATGCAGATACTCTAATACAACTCTAAGATAATCGAACTTCTCTCTAAAACACTAATTAACTTGTGAATTCGTAAACTCTAAAACTCATAGACTCGTACATCTAATGCCAATCTAGGAGTCCTTTTATAGGCTCAAGGATATCCTAGTCGGTTTACAATTGATAACCTTGTACGACAAGTAATCTAAACATAGAATACAATACTTTCCATAAACAAATAACAGTTCTTTTGTTCTTGCAGTACTTTGACTTTTAGGTGCAGTACTTTGACTTAGTCTTTAGCAGTACTTTGACTCTTTGACTTTTCTCAGTACTTTGCAGCTTACAGTACTTTCATATCTTCAGTACTTTCATGACTTCAGCATTTTCATATCCCAACAATCCTCCCCTAACTTGAATTCTACTTGCTTGACTTCAAGTTCCTTTGTAAATGTATCTTTAATAGCTTCATCTTTAAGATCAGATTGTTTCTTAGTCTTTTCAATATATCTCTGTAGTGTATGTGCTTGTCAAAGTATCTCTTAGAATTGTTCTTTCTCAGCAGCATCCAGCAAGCTCCATCTTTTCAGCAACACAGCAACATATGACAATTTGTACATTAATTCAGTTTAAGTTGCATACTATTCTCATCACTTCTAGGTGTGTTAACTCCTGTGAGAGGTGAATCATTAAAAATTTAATGGATTTAGATCTCGTTACCAAAGCCATTATCTTTGGAGTAGCCAAATGTTTTGGTGTGTAAGACCATGGTACATTGATAACCATATGATTTTTAGCAAATCATCAGCTATCAACAGATTTGATTTATCTTTACCAAAAGCTGTACCCTTCTGGACTAGTTAGTTCTTCTATCTAATGGTGAACTAATTACCAATAATGGTTTTTCCACTGCCTTTACCACAAGCCATTTTCTTATGAGCTAGCCAACTCTTCACATTAACTGATATGGTGAGTTGATTACCATACAACTTATTAGCAAATTGTCAACTAAAAACGGATTTGATATATCTTTACCAGAGCCGTTTGCTCATGGATTAGCCAATCCTTTTGTAACCATGGTGGATTGATTACCTATTTGATGTTGCCATCTCAAAATCCATTTATTTAACCTTTGTTTCAAAAATTTTGTTACTTAGCAAAAGGTTTCATTGAAAAATTACTTAACTGGTTTTAAAAAGCTGCAAGCAGTACTTTGATGAAAGTACTGTTTGATCAGCAGTACTTTGAATAAAGTACTGATTTATCAAAAATAAATTATTCAATAAAATTCATACCAGTTTACTCATCTTCTTCAGCAATGGTAGTCCAGTTGATAAATAAATTGATAACCATGCAAGCAGTTTCATTATCCTCTTCTACTTCCAATCCATGCTCTAGCATTCTTCTCATGAGCTCAACTGTGAGAGGATATCTTCTGTTTACAAACATGTGTATCATTTTACCATTCTCTAGCTCCAAAACATGAACTCCAGATTCTTCAAAGAATCTCCAGCAAACAATTTCCCAGATTTCTTGATTTTTCCATATATCATCAGTGCTTTCCTCTTCTGATTCCCACATGGTTATAAGATCTCCAAGCAAAACCAGACCAATTCCTTCTGATGGAATATCTCCAAAATAAGCTTTTACCACATTATATAGATAGAATAAATCCACTCTATCTATAATATGTAACAAATCCCATAACCTATTGAAAACTTTGAAGCTTTCATCTTCCTTATGAAAAATCATATAATCTCCTTCTTTGGATTTCACAATATCAAAAGCACTAATCTGAGATCTGTTCATCTTCAAGTCTGTATCTTCTTTTGAATAATCAAAATCTACCACTCTGAGATAATTTCTTAACGCATCTTTAGACTCAGATCTCAATTCAACTCTTTCTTTCTTTGAAAATTGTCTATCTGTAACTTCAGTTTTTCTTTTTCTTTTTAAGCTCTTTTTCCTTTCAGCTTCAGTCCAAAAAGCTTCTTCTCTAAAATCCTTGATATCTGCAACACTCTTCTTATAAGCTTCTGTCTCAGCATCATAGAGTCTTTTCATGTCAACATAGTTTAACTTCTGCAATCCTTTATACCCTCGACCTTTTAAATATGCCATCATAGCATTCCTGTCCTTAGCTAAATTAGGTCTTCTAGGCATATATCTAACAGGAGTAGGTGATTGTAATGGTTCTTCAGCTTCAGCATCTAATTGCTCTTGCAACTTTTTAGCCACTTCTCTACTTTGAGCTTCTTCAGCTTCTTGAACTGCTCTATCTTTAGCATTTAACTCTTCTTGAAGTTTTCTAGCAGCAGCTTCATTCCTAGCAACTTCAATTGCTCTAATCTCTGCCAAAGTAAGTTTCTTCTTCTTTTCTTCTACTAAAACACCTTTCCCTTTATCCTTAAAATCAATTGCAGGTTGAGAAGTTCTTTGTTGTTCATCTTCTTGCACTTCTCTAATAGTAACACCACCTCTAGGTTGTGATAATTCTTGAAAAATTGTAGCAATGAACTCATCATCACTTGCAGAATGAATTGGTTTGAGAATAGCTTCCTCCTCTTCTTGTATAACAGTTGTAGAAGGACCAGCTTCCTCTTCAAAATTCAAAGCTCTTGGAGTTATCACTTCTTGTCTAAAAGTACTTTGCTGTTGAAAAGCAGTACTTTGTTGTTCAGTACCTTGTACTTGTTCAGTACCTTGAACTTGTTCAGTACCTTGAACTTGTTCAGTACCTTGTGATTGTTCAGCTTGTTCATCAGTACTTTCAACTTGTTTCTTCTTCTCAACATCTTCTTTCAAATTATCTTTTTCTAAATTCCTCCCCAAGTTGACAGAAGATTGTTGATGAACCTGGTGGCGTTTGTTTTTCCTAGACTGCTTTTGCGCCTTTTTCTTAGATTTAACCCAGATTCGAAATTGTTGAACTAATGGCCACACAAAAGTCTTTAGCCTTCGAAACTTCAGCTTTAATTTCTTTATCTGTTTGGCTTGGACCTCTGTAGTCTTTTTCAACTTGACCAACTCCCTTGTCAAAACATAATTATCCAATGTGATTTCATCAGGAGGTATGGTATGTGAATCCTCTCCTTGAATAGGTGGATGATCCTCTGGTTGAGAAACAGGAACAGACCCTTGTGGAGATGGAGAAGGTGAAACTGCAACATCTTCTTGAAGTTCAGTACTAGGAGAAGCAGTACCTTGTAGAGATGCAGTACCTTCATTTGATGTAGCCTGTGGAGAAGCAGTACTTGCAGAAGCAGTACTTACAGATGCAGTACTTGCAGATGCAGTACCTTCAGTATCATCAGCTTCAATATCAGCTCTAACAGCCTGAACAACATCCATCATGGAAGTTGTTAAAGGAGTATCTTGACCCTTGAATAAAACACTCCTTTTTGCCATAAAAGTAAAAATCTTGGATTGTTGAACAATAACAGGCAATAAAGCTGTAGGTTTTGGCATATCAGAAAGTTGCTTGTTTAAGAAAACCTGTATAAACCTTGGGTACATCAGCCAAGTAGATCCATGTGAAATATGTGATAGCATTCCATCCAGTATTAGCCTTGAGAAGTTAAAAACTCTATCTGTAGCTAACCCAACCATAGCAGATGCTATATTTGACCCAAACTGCTCCCAAGAGGTACTCTTAGCACTTATGCAATGGAGCAACACATGAACCAAAAACTTCCAATGCGGACAAAATAATTGTTTTCTAAATGTTTGTTCATTCAAAGATCCTTCATAGCCAATATGTCGAAAAGTATCCCATATCAACTGCTTATCAAACCTTAAAGCCCCATCTGCATCATTGAACAATAAATCTTCTCGAATGGAGTCTTCAGTAATCTTAATGGTTTTTCCAGCAATTGATGATCTAATATAATATTCTTCATTCTCCATGTTATCTCTAGCATTAGCCCAAAATTCTTGAATCCAGGGCTCAATAATATCCGGCTCCACTAAAAGAGCATAACTGATAGGCGAACCAGTAAGATATTCAATTATATCGTGAAAGAGTAAATTCGCATCAGTCTTATCCAAATTAGCAACCATGTTATGCTTAGAAACAGTAGGACGATTCGCCATTGTTGATTATGTAAGCAAAAAGAATTGATCGCGAAGAATATGAATATGATGAGAGAAAGATGGAAAAGATTCTAATGTATCAATATGAGAGGGAAATCGGAAAGTAGGTATTTATAGGTGAGATTTGAAAAATCACAGTTTAAAATAACATTGTTACCGTTAGCATTAAATTACCCCTCAAGATAACCGTTGGAACAGTACTTTAATAAGACAAACAGTACTTCCACGTATGCAGTACTTTCCAAGCAGTACTTTTCCAATTTCTTCAGTATCAACTAAGTATACATAACTATCATTCCCTCAAGCATTACACAGGACTATACAAATACTAAATAGTCCTCCCCTTAAAGGTAGCTCAGTAGTTAATCATGCCAATGCTCACCACCAAGTGAGTGAATCTAGAAACATCAAAACCTTTGGTGAGTAAGTCAGCTACATTATCATTTGTGTGAACCTTAATCACATTAATAAGCCGGTGCTCATAACAATCTCTGATAAAGTGATGCCTAATCTGGATGTGCTTGGTCTTGGAATGATAAACTGGATTCTTCACAATACAAATAGTACTCTCATTGTCAATGTTAATAGGAGTATTCTTGAAGTTGAATCCATAGTCCAAGAGCTGATTTTGCATCCACAAAACTTGTCCACAACAGCTTGCAGCAGCTACATATTCAGCTTTAGTAGAGGATGTTGCTACAATTGTTTGTTTCTTGCATTGCCAGGAGACTAATCTTCTTCCAAGATATTGGCATCCTCCAGTGGTTGATCTTCTATCATAGTTATCACCTGCATAATCACTATCTGAAAAAGCTGCTAAGTGAAAAGGTGACTCTTTTGGATACCACAAACCCAACTTTGGTTGTTGTTTTAAATAACAGAAGATTCTCTTTACTGCATTCATGTGAGAGATCTTTGGTGAGACTTGATATCTAGCACATAGACAAACTGCAAACATAATATCAGGCCTTGATGCAGTAAGATACATAAGAGAGCCAATCATTGATCTATAAAGCTTGACTTCAACAGGGTGTCCATCTTCATCTTTGCCCAATGAATTGATAGATTTAATGGGTGTAGTAACAGCCTTCATATCATCAAAATTGAATTTCTTAAGTATGTCTGTAACATACTTGTCTTGACTGATAAAAATACCTTCCTTTGACTGCTTAACCTGAAGTCCTAAAAAGAAAGTCAACTCTCCCATTGAACTCATTTGAAATTCTTTCTGCATCAGCTGCTCAAACTCCTTAACCATGGACTGTTTGGTAGCCCCAAAAATGATATCATCAACATAAACTTGAACTAACATGATATCTTTCTTGTCTCTCTTAATAAATAAAGTCTTGTCAATAGCTCCCCTTCTATATCCATGTTGCAATAAGAATGTGGAGAGTCTCTCATACCAAGCTCTAGGTGCCTGATGAAGGCCATAAAGAGCCTTAACCACCTTGTAGACTTTGTTTGGGTGTTTAGGATCTTCAAAACCAGGAGGTTGTTTGACATAAACTTCCTTTGTAATCTTGCCATATAAAAAGGCACTTTTGACATCCATCTGGTAAACTTGAAAGCCCATATAAGAAGCAAAAGCAAGAAATATTCTAATAGCTTCTATTCTTGCTACAGGAGCAAACACTTCATCATAATCTACTCCTTCTTCTTGTCTATATCCTTGTGCTACTAACCTTGCCTTATTCTTGATAACATTACCTCTTTCATCTCTTTTGACCCTAAAAACCCATCTGGTTCCAATAACTCTCTTCCCATCTAGAAGATCACATAAAACCCAAACCTCTTGAAGTTTAAATTGAAGAAGTTCTTCCTGCATAGCTTCAACCCAGCTTTCTTTAGTCAAAGCTTGAGCAATATTCTTGGGTTCTTCTTGAGAGATAAAACAAGTAAATAGACATGTTTGATGGTCCTTATGATTCAGCATGTTTTGTTTATACACAAAGCTAAGTAAAGCATTGTGAGGTGTAGAAAAAGTCTTAGCTCGTGTCTAGTCAGTACTTCAGAAGTAGAAGGACCAATGATTTGATCAGAAGGATGATCCTTATGAGTTCTTAAGTTTGGAGACTGTGGAACTTCATAATTATCCTCTAAATTAGTAACATCAGCACCTTCATTGGAATTTGGGAAAATACCTTCATCTTCAAATTCATCATCGTATCTTCTAATCCGGCATGGTATGATCATCCGATCAGCTAAAGTATGTCAACTGGTGCAGTACTTTGTTCGAAAGTACTGTCCAAAGTACTGTGAGAGTACTCTGCAATCTTGTTCTTCCTCTTTGCCTCTTCATAAGTTCTCCTTTGTTCATCAGTGTAAGAATGTGCTAAAACATCTTGAAGAAGCATCGGATTAAGTTCCTCTTGAATAGATTGATCCTCAGCAGATAAAGAAGATTCTGGAGCAACAGTACTTTGCTGTGGGGCAACAGTACTTTGTTTTGGAACTTCGGTACTTTGTTTTGGACTAACAGGATCTTCATCAGGAACAACATCAGGTCTAATATGAACTCCATGAACAACATATTGTAAATCTTCTCCACTGTGCACTGGTTGATTTTCTTCTCTAACAGGTACATAGTTCATAGATGGAGTTAAAACCTCAAGATCAAACATCCAATCAGGACCTTTACCTTTCTCATTGTCTTGATCTTCTAAAAACTCAACATGAAGACAATCTTGAACCTTCTTAGTAACCTTGTTGTATACTCTAAAGCCCTTACTGTTAGTGCAATAACCCAATAAGTATCCTTCTTCGGACTTGCCATCAAACTTCCCTAGATTATCAATAGTGTTTAAAATAGTAAGAGGGCATCCAAAAGGTTTCATAAAACGAATGTTGGGTTTATTGCCCATCAGCAATTCATAAGGTGTCTTCATCTGTGGTTTAGTGACTGAGACTCTGTTAAGTACATAACAAGCAGTACTTACACTTCGAACTGAATAGGTAGAAGAGAATCTGCTAACATTGTTCTTGCTGCTTCAATCAAAGTCCTATTCTTTCTTTCGGCAACACCATTCTGTTGTGGTGTTCTTGCAATACTAAACTCCCTTTTTATGCCTTTGTTTGCACAAAATTCATCCATAAGTTTGTTCTTGAATTCAGTCCCATTGTCACATCTAATACCTCTAACCTTGAGCATTGGTTTTCAAAATAATCGTATCATCAAAAGTTTAAAACCCAAGAAAAACACCCAACTGAATCTACTACAATCATCTGTTACAACTAAGCAGTACTTTTTCTTGTTTAAACTTGCCACAGAAACAGGTCCAAACAAATCCATATGTAACAGCTCCAAAGGTTCTCTAATAGTTCTTTCCTCAAGCTTCTTGTAGGAAGCTTTGTGTTGTTTACCCTTCTTGCATGCCAAGCATGAGTGATCATTCTTGTAACTCTTTGAAGGTAAACCTCTAACTAGATTGCCTTTGACCAGTTTATTGATATTCTTGAAGTTAACATGGCCCAATCTTCTATGCCATTGATGTGCCTCTTCAGATGTTTCTTTAGCCACCAAACATGTGGCTCTTCCATAGGAATGTAGACTCTTCATGTCTAAACTATACACATCATTTGTCCTTGGTACTCTAAGAACTACTAATTCATCATCAAGGCTTAAAGTCGAGGAAAGGATAAGATATTCTGTGTCAGTGAATAACACAGGATACTTTTTATCACAGATTTGTGATACTGACAATAGATTGAACTTTAACTCCTTCACATATCTAACATTCTCAAAATCTATAAGCCCTGCTTTGATAGTCCCTTTTCCAGTAATCTTTCCTCCATTGGGATCATTCCCAAATGCAACTCTTCCTCCACTTATCTTCCTAAAATCAGCCAGGATCTCTTTGTCTCCTGTCATACTTCCAGAGCAACCACTATCCACAATAAGATGATCTTTAAGCTCCTCTTCGGGGTTGCCCTGCACATAAAGAAAAGAGTTAGAAACTTTTAGGAACCCAAGCCATTACTGACTTGTGTTCCCCTTGTGGAGTTACAAACTCAAATTCTTTGAGTATGTAATTACCACTATCTTTCAAATGATGATCCAGAATTATCTTTTGATCTTTAACATGTGGATTTACAAAACTTTCTGGTTTTTCAACACAAATCTCTTTTTCTGTCATCACAAAAACATCTGATTCACTTTTGGTTGAAAGTACTGTTTGTCCCTCTGCAGTACTTTCCCTCTTAACCCATTCTGTTTTAACACTTGGTTCCTGTGATCTAAATCTCCTATGTGAATTGTAATACCGTCTAGGTTGATAGTGAGATCTCCTAGAATTTCTAAACCAAGTAGTGTGATCAGACCTTGTTTTGTCGAGCGTACTTTGAGAAAGTATCTTGGGCGAGTTAACAGTACTTTGGAAAGTACTGTGAGATACTGAAGGTTTTGAAAAAGGTTTTCGCAGGTGTGGGTATCTATGATCCGGTGAGAAATTTCTGTGATTGACCCTATTTGAATTATTCCAAACTAGTTTGTGCTCTCTAGGTTTCTGGTTGGCAGTCCTATTCTTTGGAAAATTTCTAAG
The DNA here is from genome assembly GCA_910596185.1 of Chrysanthemum makinoi. NCBI lineage: Eukaryota > Viridiplantae > Streptophyta > Magnoliopsida > Asterales > Asteraceae > Chrysanthemum > Chrysanthemum makinoi. Next base: position 207,412,713 of record OU343223.1, on the reverse strand, counting down.
GTATTCTGAGTGTTGTTCATAGTCTTTAATTAGATGAGTAGGACTAAAACATACAAAGCATAATTTCTGACCCATACTGTCAAAGTGACATCTTCTATGTCTATGCCCAAAGTTATTTTGCCTTCTTGGTGAGTGATTAAACCTGTTTTGACCAAAATTATCCCAAAAAGGTTTAGCAAGATCTGTTTTGAAAAGGTTTTGAAGAAGGTACTACTTGTGGAGCAGTACTTTGATTTAAAGGTACTACTTGATTTTGAACATCGTTTTCAACAGGTTCTTTGGGTGTTTCAGACTTAGATTGAGCAACTAGCTTTTTCCTAAACTCTAGACTGTCTACTCCAAAACGAGAAACATCAGGCCTAAGGGGTTGATGAATGCCGTGGGATGTGGAACAAAGCATGATAAACATTAGCTTTCTTATATTCAGGAGGTGAGTCACTTATTGAACCATCATTACTAGATGTATCTACATAATTAATGAGTTCTTCATCACTAGTGGTTATATCCTCATACTCACCTTCATCCCGATTACTAGATTGGTTTTCTTCTATCTTACTAAAATCCATTCCAAAACCTAATCCAGTTTTAAGGTAGGCTCTTTGTCGTTTTTAACATAAGAAACATGCGACAGACCAGCTTCACCCCAAGCAGCAAACTTAGCTAACAAATCATCTCTTTCCTTAGTTAATTTCTCAATTTCAGCAATTTTACAGTTTAATTTCCATTCACTAAGCTTTAACTGGTAATCCTGTTGTGCATATTTTTCAGCCAAAGCTACTTCATTAGTTTCATGTGCTAAGATTTTGGCTTCCATAGATTCTAAGGTTATTTGATAACCTGCTACCTCGGACCTAGCCTTAACACAATTATCTCTCTCAATCACATAACTGCTAAGTAATTTATGATAAAAATCATAGCAATTTGAGCATACCTCAGAGATAGGAGATTGATTTGGTGAAGTAGCCACCAATGCAAGTTGAACAGGATCATCTTCACTTTCCTTGCTCCAATCAAATCCTCCAAAGCCATCATCGATTCCAAAACAAAGATGTTCGGTTCTTCAGCAAAAAAGTGCTCCAATCCAATGCTTCTACTGAATCTTCAATTTCTTCTTCCACTGCTACCATGCAATAAGTTACTGGTTCATCATCAAACTCTTCACTCCGGTCAACTTCTGATAACTTCTCTTGAGCAACCAAAGCCTTTGTTTCAGTAATTGGAATTTCCTTAAGCTCAAGTTTTGGCTTTTCAGATGTCCTGTTTGCTTGATACTTAGCAAACCTGCACTCTCTTGCAAAGTGACCAGTCTTTTGACAATTGAAGCATTCAATCTTAGATTTGTCAAAATTTATGCCCTGTTTTGGTTTGAAATCAATGCTTTTGCCTGTCTTCTTCATGTACTTTTTGATCCTTGCAGTGATCATAGCAACTTGCCACCTGATATCAATTTCTTCAAGTGCATCTTCTTCAATCTGTGCTAGATCTTCTTCATAAGTGAGAGGTAAACTAGCTTATTGTGCAAAGAAGGAGCACATAACTTCATCTGAGGCCATAGTGGTAGTCAGTGGGGCCTGTTGAACATATGAGGGGGTTGTATAGACAACAGTACTTTGAGAAACAGTACTTTGAGGAGAAGCAGTACTTTTAATGGAAGTACTGGCCTTCTTTTCAGATGATAGAAAAGCAATACTGTGAGACTTAGAACTTGTTTGACCACTCATCTCATGCTCATACACCTTAAGTTGATGATAGAGATCATCAAAGTCCATGACATCCAAACCTTGTTGTCCTCTGATCATTGTAGCAATCACATGCCATGAAGATGGCAAACTCCTTAGAAACTTCAAATTAGCATCCTCAACTGATACTTCGCCTTGTATAACTCCAACATGTTGAGTAGATTCTGAAACCTATCATATGCAGCATCAAGACTCTCTCTTTCACCAACTGTGAAAGTTTCAAACTGTTGCTTTAGCAAATTTCTGTGCATCTTTTTAGAGGCTTCATTCCCTCCAAATCTGGTCTTGAGAGCAGCCCAAAGCTACTTAGCATCTTTAGCATCATGAAATTTGAGAAGATGACCATCTGGAATGGCAGATAAGAGAATGTTGAGTGCCTTCTCTTGATTCCTTAAGGTTCTCGCTGGTAATACTTGGTTTAGGTGCCTTGGGTTGTCCAGGAATATCAATGGGGTCTGGGACAACTTCATTCCCATTTACAATTACATTCCATAGAGCATGATCTGTAATGGCAATGTACTGCCTCATCTTCATGCACCAGAGATCATATTCTCCCTTCTTGATTATTGGAATTCGGAGTGAGGTGATTGAGGGTGGTGGAACAACTTCAGTCGACATCTTGAATATTGTTGAAGTAGGATTCTTCCTAGTCAGAGTTTCCACACAGGCTCTGATACCACTTGTTGGATCGATATACTTTAATCAAACTATCTTAACTAGTTTGTTAAGGTTTAATAACCTCGGATAAATCCTAAGTTATTAACAAAGAAACACTGAGCAATCTTTATCAAGTACGCGGAATTTACTTAACAAAGCTAAGAAGAATACCCTTTTATTATAAACTCTAAATCTGCTTATTATGCAGATACTCTAATACAACTCTAAGATAATCGAACTTCTCTCTAAAACACTAATTAACTATTGAATTCATAAACTCTAAAACTCATAGACTCGTACATCTAATGCCAATCTAGGAGTCCTTTTATAGGCTCAAGGATATCCTAGTCGGTTTACAATTGATAACCTTGTACGACAAGTAATCTAAACATAGAATACAATACTTTCCATAAACAAATAACAGTTCTTTTGTTCTTGCAGTACTTTGACTTTTAGGTGCAGTACTTTGACTTAGTCTTTAGCAGTACTTTGACTCTTTGACTTTTCTCAGTACTTTGCAGCTTACAGTACTTTCATATCTTTAGTACTTTCATGACTTCAGCATTTTCATATCCCAACAAGTGTTGAAGATTAGAGGTGATTAGGCTGATTTGTAGTTGTGATTCTTGTGTTTTTCCAACCAAATTATTGTAAAATTTGTGTTTATTGTTATTTTTTTTTCTTCAATATGGTAGTAAAGGTACTGGAATATGATTATTTTCATGATTCTTGCATGATTATGTAGGAATATGACATTGTACATATGATTTGTAACTTGAAAATAAGCTAAAACAAGCCTTATGTGCACTTTATTAAAATAGGAATTAGATCAGCCCTAAAGATATAGTAGTCTTCACAACTCAGTGAGTTTTAGACTTGAAACAAATAGATATGGTGGTAGAGCTATTTCTTACGGTCGTTTTTCCATGAGACCCACCTCATAACTCATCCCGATGAGTAAATGAAAGCCAAAATGGTAAAAGGTGTCAAGATCTGCACACAAGAGTTCATTTGAAAACATCTCATGGTTCTGGTAATTTATGGAACTTGGCCTATTTTTATGAAATGTAGCTAAGACCTAAAATTGAATTTTGGCGAAAGCCTTGCATCAAAACAAGATGTAGAACTCAACTTGTGGTCGTTTTGGCGGGACTAAATTGTGCAGCTAAATTTCTGCAATGAAATATAAGTAATAGTTGTAACTTGACATATGAAATAAGTTAAATTAGACTTTAGGACAATTAATGTTGCTAAATATATGTATATACTTTCCAAAGATGTACAAATCAATACATAATGATTTGTGGTTTATAAGTAATGTACTCCATCCGTTCCAAAATAAGTATCCAGTTTGACTTTTCAGAGTCAACCTGGTTCAACTTTGACTTTGAATAATTTTTTTTTGTTATATAGTACTTGATGAAAAATTAAACCATTGAAAAATACACTTAAAACCCAATCCATTCATATATTTTGCATAAAATATTATATAACACCCACAAAAATAGCTAAGGTCAAAGTTGACCCAATTTGACTCTAACAAGTCAGACCGGACACTAATTTTAGGACGGAGATAGTAGTCACTAAAACGGAATAACTACAATTATAAAAACCGGAATTTGATAAAAAGTGTTATTTTGACATGTAAGAAAACATTAGAAATTTTAAAAGACCTATAGTTTCTTTTATAAAAACATTAATAGATTTTTATAAATATATGAAAATAATTATACCAGTATGTGATTTAGAAATAATAAGTTATTGGAAATTAGATAACTAGTTTTATATATAAAAAATTAACGATATCCATTAGTAGTATATGAAAATACTTGACTACTTTTATAAGAAAAACCAAAGTGGTAAGACCACTATTGAAAGATAGACCCATTTACCTTTTTATAAAATTTAAATAAAACTTGACGTAATGATTTACGGAAGTAGTGGATTATTAAAAATGACATAAACCCGATCCTAGGATGACTTATCAATAAGGCTTGTTAATATTTTTAAAACTTGACAAAAACTAAACTTTCATATTTCTGTAAACATGCAAAAATATGTGCAATGTCAAAAGTATATAAATACTTTTTTTATATAAGTTATTTTGTACTTTCTCGTTAAATATCTAAGACGTGACTATTAAATTTTTAGGTCGTTGTTAGAAAGCTCGCGACTTCTTGGTATATCGTTGCAATTTACTAATGATCACTACGATGAGTTCATAGACCGAATTTTCAATTAACTGCTTTATAAACTCCTTGGGGGAGATACATGCTAAATTTTTTAGTACGGACAATTATTTGCAAAACGGTTTGCTATCTGAACATATTTTTGCTAGTGCCTAAGTTCCACTGCCAGAGAGTCCTTGTTTATCATGAACCATTAGTTATTTAAACGTAAGCGCGAATATAGTGAATAAGCCTATAGGATATACGAATCCCGTTGGGTTGAACCGCTTGGCAACCAGACGTGCTATACTTGAATACGGAGGTATATGGCAAAATACCCATTAAGGCAAATTATTATACCAATTTTATTGATATGTGTTAACGCATTGGTTGCATGAGCTTAGGGCAATAATATCTTTTTTGTTTAATGGCTATTGTGGGTTTCACAATTGTCACTTGAAAATCTATGTCCATTTATACAAACCTATGAATTCACTCAACCATTGTGTTGACTTTTTGGCATGTTTTATCTCAGGTCCTTAAGGTAATAACTAGCATACACTGAAGGCGTACAGATATTTAGAAGACTATGCATATTTATCATTCGATAAACTCAAAAAGTTATGTTGTACTTTTATGTTATATAAATATATGGGACCTCTTTTGTATCAAACTATGATATTATATATTAATCGAATGATAAATCATTTTCAAAACTTCTCATTTAGAGTCGTTTTCTGTTATTTGTACTTTGTGCTGATAAGTAATACTCTCGATTAGCTTCCACTGCTATTCAAAATTGGGGGTGTTACAACTACTAAAACCCGAGCTTGGTTGAGCTGTAGATTTTTCAAGCTCGAGCTCGACTCATCATCTTAAACTCGAGCTCGAGACTCGACTTGAGCTCGAATATTTCCATATTTTAAGCTTAATTTGTTTATTTCCGCAAAAGCAAATAAATCTTTTGCGGAAGTTTATAAAGTAAGTAAGGTTTTATAAAATGATGCAAGAGTTTCAAGCATTGAGTATGATAAAACTTTATTTGATTATTAAGCAAGTTTTAGGGATATATATATATACCTTAAGTGATTATTGACAAAGGACAACTTATGTCTGAAACTTGTTTACTTGAACTTTTACTCGATACGTTTTTATATTTGTCATAAACAAAACATAAAGAAATTGTTAAATAGAAGAGAAACGCTTTTATGCGATTATTTGTATTAACATGTTTCAATATGCATATTTTTTTGTGAGTTGTCACGTAAAAAGTAGTGACACGTATCAGATTTTATGATATAATATGAATAGTAAAACAGTTTCTAAAAGTATGTAACCTTTATTGTGACTTGTTGTAGTTGGCGAGCCTTGAAATAAATTCGTTATTATTTTATAACTTAAAACCGTATTTAGATTTATACTTTTCTAATTTATACAGACTAGACGATTACGCGCTATAATAGCGAATGTGTATAGTAGATTAATTTGTGTGTACAATTCTTTTATGTACGAGGCTTTATTCAATCTGTGCGATGCACCGATTGTGTCTAATATTTCATAGCTAAATGGTTGGTACTATGATACTTGACTTTGTTAATATCTAATCATCGAAACATTGTAAGCCACTATAGTTACATACCCATTTTTTTGGTAAAGTGACGTTAACGTACATATTATAAATAAGTAGTTCACTTGTGTAGGTAGTTGATTAAATCACTTGATTCGCTTTTGTTATCTCATAGTAAATCATGTTAGAAAACGTATCATGATTCGCTTTTGTTATCTCATAGTTTATTAAATAAGTCGTTACATTGTTTAGATAACGTATCATCTTAACACTCCAGCGTAATTACTGATGTTGATTAACTACAAATAAATCACTTTCTAAAATGTTGATTAATTACAAATAAGTCAATTTCTAAAATGGGATAACTAATAACTTACGGATTCTATAGCTACTCTAGAAACTGAGAGAGATGTCAAATTATCAAATATTAAGTTGAAAATATAAACTATAGTCATACAGAACCATGGGAATAAGCGTTGCACGACGTTAAACATTAGTTCTTCGCTTATTGATTTTGTTGGCCTATTGAAGAACGTTTGTGTAGGCTAATTTACTAAATGATGTGTGAATAAAAACCAATATGTTCGGATTGGACAAATCACCATGATTTATTCATCTATCAATTGTAATTGAACTTTAAAGTATCTTGAGGCACATATACAAATATATGACTAAATCACACTTTTGACATAATTACAACTTGTGTAAAGTGGATATAGTCTTGCTGGTGAATACTCTCAAAACGAAAATGAGTGTACGGTTTGACCTCTGGTCAAACCAAAATGAGTGTAAATGTCATATAGATGAGTACTGGTATCATTAAAATGTATAATGAAAGACTAAAGGCAAACCAAAATGAGTGAAAGTATCATATAGATGAGTGTAAATATCATAAAAATGTATGATGAAAGACTAATAAAGTAGAGTATAGATTAAAGGATTACATTGTCACCTTATGCAACCAAATAAGGAAATCCAGTCCTAACAAATATTTGGATTGTTTTCCATGTTACATTCTCCATGTACTCAAAATTAAATTAAATAAGCAAGGTTAACATCTAAACGTTAAAGATACTTGTAATTAAAGTTTATTACCACTCCTACAAACTTGTTGGATATAAGCAGCCTTATACTGTTAACCATTTACATAATTGTTCCCATCGTTCGGAGCCATGTTGTAAGTAGCACACAGCCCATAAACGATTGAATGTGGTTTTTAGCTGGAACATGGTAATAGTAGGGTCTGTTGTCATACATGTACTGGGTGGTGCATGCCTTGCAGTCATCATTGGGACATACGTCGTAGTTATTTTCAGCCATCAATTGGGAGGTGTGGCAAGTTTAAGAGATGCATGTGTTATTTATAGGCTCCTTAAGATGAATATGAAGTGTTGCAACAACTAAATGCAGTGTTTCTTTGTATACCTCCAATTAATGATCACAATGTAACTTCATGTTTCTTCGTATACCTCCGATTAATGATCATACATGAATGTTGTAAACCTGACTTAATTTCCGTATTCATGGCCTTCAAAGAACACTTCATTTCATTACATTCAATTGAGAGCTTTTGTGGAGCATTGGCATGTTTGTATCGTACTTAATTTTGTGCACAACAACTCTTGCACATTAAATTAAGCACTTCAATATTTAGGTAATCTAGATATATAAGAGTGGAGTAAATGATAGTGAAAAAAGTTAATGATTTATAATTAAGTATTTAATAAATTTCATTGTATAGATATATTTTAGGGTCCCTTTAAATGAACCCATTTATTCCACTAAATAAACCCTCATTTATTACATCAATAATTGAATTTATTATTTTTAGAAGTAAATATGCACTAATGATGATATTATCATAAAAATACTTTAACTAATCATTTAAAACACCTTAATTAATATAATTATTACTTATATTTCATTTTCTTTTTTTTTACTTATCTAAATATATATATTTATAAAAACACTAGACATCTATAAAGAAATGTAAAATTTTCTTATAAAGACACTAGAATTCAAATATATATTTATTTATAAAAACACTAGACATCTATAATGAAATGTAAAATCTTCTTATAAAGACACTAGACACGTACCATATCTTATCATCTGGGCAGGTTTTTAATTTACTTTCACCTTCTAACATGCATTTATAAGTATGCATTCTATATATTTTGAATCTAGTAATCATAAAATCATTTTTTTTATAAAGCCACGTAACTGTTTAAAACTTTTGTTATGGGTTGTTTAGATGGTGGTGGCGAAGAGTAGTAGATAAATAATTTTGTTGTGGTTAAAATTTATATATATATACACACTAATATATGGTAATCTTTAATTAAAATGTAGTTAGGAGTTGAGAATAATAAATGATTTGCGAATTTATAGTATTAAATGTCAAGATACCGATCAATCAAATTGGTAGGCCCGAAGATTTACTTATTTTCATAAAACTGTTTTTGAGAAAGGGAAAATTACTTTTGAGGTGTTTGACTTGGGTTTACATAATGCATTTAGGGTTAGAATAGTAGGACCTTATATTTTATTCTATCAATATTACTTATTTTTAAAGTTTTTTATATTAAAAGAAAATGATTATGTTTATATGTAGTATAAATAAAGCAATTTGTTTGCACATGAGGACAGTTTGCGTTGATTATTTTCATTATTGACATTGTGTCAGTTTACTTGGTTTGTTCTGTTTGGTATGTTGCAGTTTTGTTCATAATTGTGTTATGGTCCTTGTGGTATTTGGGATTTGTATATTTTAACATTTGAATTTAATGTTGACCGGTGGGACTAGGAATTAATATGGCGTGTTTGACTAGGCTGACATTTTTGGCGAATATAATTTGACTTCATAGCTTGTTTACATATCTAAATGAGTTGTTATAACATAGTTGCACATGTACATAAAAAAGAGCACGAATACACAACTACACAAGCACATTATCACACTGTGTTAATGATTTTAGCTAGGTGATTCGCGCTGAAAGATTTATCAATAAGCATAAGTGTTCCTCAATACCCTAAGATTTATATTAATCTCATATCTTCATGGTAAATTCAGCCATAATCAAAGACTTATCATTTTATATGTTTTTTAATGATATATATTCTCTCATACACACATGATTGCCATGATATTTGAACACATAATTCATTGCTGACAAAATGATAAGGACGTGTTTGACACTGTTTATTCAAATTCAATCATCGTGGTTAATACTTGAAAATAAACTCAATAAAACATAAGTTTTACAGAAGATTCTGTGGGAAACGGTGTACACTTTTATAATAAAATCAGATTATAATGACAGTATATAAATTAACAGAAACAAAACAGTAAATTAAAACAGACAGAACGGAGTAGAAGCAGAAGACAGACACTATAAAATTATAATAAACGAAAGCAGTAAAAACATTTGCACGAGGCTCGTATTGAATACGATTCCCTTAAAACAGATTCGTCGTCTGTTTCCCAGGGTACAACGTACGCAGCTGTTGTACAGCCGGACTAGACCACTTGCCTGAGCGTTTCTGATCGAAGAGATTGCTGGAACAGTTTAGTAAATGGAGCTTCGTTTTCTGAATGTATAAAAACCGAATGAGACATGGGCTATATTTATACTGAAAACCTATCTTGTTCTCCAAGACAAGATATTATGTTCAATATACACGATATTTTCAAATCTGTTTCATTCTATAACAGATTTAATATCTTTCATTTATTTAAACAGATTATATATAACTTGTTCACAAAGTTAAAATCTGTTCTAAAAATAAATGGACAAAATCTGGAATTTATCTTAAACTTGGAAACGAATTCTGCAGCAAAAAGATACGCACATAGGCGAGGTTTCGGAGCTGCATTCGTGTCTGCAGGTCGCGCGGGCTCGCATGAGTTCAGAAGCTTCGAACCCATTTTGGCCCAAAAATCCTGAAATCTGCACCCCCCCCCTGCGCGCGCGCACGTAGGTGTTGGAGTTAAACCAACAAATCATTTTGAAGGTTTATTTCAAGATTTCTATATAAACAAGGTTTCACTTCTTGTTTTGGGCGATGTGGGATACTCCCAATTTTCCAAATTTTGGGTTTCAAGTACCTCACTTTAAGACACGATATCTCATTCATATCAACTCCATTTTTGACACTCTTTAGCTCGTTGCGAAGCTCTCGTCGAGGAGAACGCAAAGCTACCAAGAAATATAAATATATATATAACATATACCTATATTAAATAGTGTCCAAAATTTGCAAAAACTCATTTTGCAAAACTATTTTTCCAACAATCCCCCACATGAATGGAAATCGGTCGAAAACACACGAAAGTTTCGGTGAAATTTATGCGGTTAAGTCTTGCATAGGATAGGTAGGTGTAACCCTTTGAACCTTCCCTTGTGAGATGCACTTAGTCTCCTAGATCTGAGTAGACGCGATGTCCTTGAACTCATCATCCATTTACGTAGACGACATTACACTTCACACAAGACTCTCCCGACACGTCAAGTCCTCATAGTTATGTTCGTTATGGTCATGAACACTAGCCTGGTTCTGCAAGAGCTCTTAGGAATTGCGCCCCCACATTTCCCTTTGAAGCGACCCCACTTCTCTCTCACATAGGTGATTTCATCTTGAATCATTAAAAACATATGTTTTGTGATTTCATCTTGAATCATTATGCTTTATGATTTCATCTTGAATCATTAAAGCCATATGTTTAACCTCTCAACAAGTCACATTTGTTATAGGAATGGACTAGGAAAGTTACAATATTTAGTAACTCCCCACATTGACGTGACTTCCCCCACATTTCTATGATTAGGTTGTCCTATTGAACCCAGATCTTGGGATCTCCAGTCAACTGGGTTAGGTTTTCCTTCATAGAAACTCATTCCTTCAAGGGCTTTAGTCCCATTCCTCTAGACGACTTACTAACTCTCTGCTTAAGCCTTTCGTAAGCGGATCCGCGATGTTATCCTTTGACTTCACATAGTCAATTGAGATAACTCCTGTTGAGAGTAGTTGTCGTATCGAATTATGTCGACGACGGATATGTCTGGACTTTCCATTATACATTATGTTATGAGCTCTGCCAATTGCCGATTGACTATCACAATGTATACTAATGGCCGTTACCGGTTTAGGCCACCTTGGTATGTCCTCTACAAATTGACGTAGCCATTCCGCCTCTTGTCCGCATTTACCTAACGCGATAAATTCTGATTCCATCGTGGACTTAGCTATAACAGTTTGCTTGGAAGACTTCCAAGATATAGCCGCTCCTCCTAGTGTAAACACATATCCACTAGTCGATCCAGAATCCTTTATGTCAGATATCCAATTTGCATCACTGTATCCTTCGATAAAAGTCGGATATCGATCATAATGCAGTCCATAATCGCGACTGTATCTCAAATAGTGAAGTACCCTAGTCATAGCTGCCCAATGTGCATAGCTTGGGTTACTAGTATACCTACTTAGCCTACTAACAGATATGCTAAGTCGTCGGGTAATTGTCATTAAGTACATTAACATGCCAATAATTCTTGAATACTCTAATTGGGCAACACCTAAACCTCTATTTTTAGATAGATGCTTCGGTGTCAATTAGAGTTCTAGCTAGGTCGGAATCCCCCGCATTATGAGTATTAAGAATTTTGTCCACATAATGTGCTTGACTTAACACAAGTCCATTTTGAGTTTGTATGATCTTTATTCCAAGGATCACATCAGCCAAACCCATATCCTTCATGTCAAACTTTGATTTCAACATGTCTTTAGTAGATTTGATCATCTTGTCGTTCTGCCAACGATAAGCATATCATCAGCATATAAACACAAGATTACATATCCACTATTTGTGTCTGTTACATAAACATACTTGTCGCATTCATTAATTTTGAATCCACTCTCTAGTATGGCGTGGTCAAATTTTCGATGCCATTGTTTGAGAGCTTGCTTTAAGCCATATAATGACTTAACAAGCCTACAAACTTTGTTCTCTTGTCCAGGAGCCATGAAACCCTCAGGTTGGTTCATGTAGATTTCTTCTTCTAAATCTCCGTTTAGAAATTCCGTTTTCACATCCATTTGGTGAACTTCCAAATTTCTTAAAGCGGCAATAGCAAGTATCATCCTAATCGAGGTTATTCGCGTAACAGGCGAATATGTATCAAAGTAATCAAGACCTTCACGTTGTCTAAATCCTTTGATTACTAATCTTGCTTTATACTTGTCAATGGTGCCATCAGCATTCATCTTCTTCTTGAAGATCCATTTATAGCCTAGTGGTTTACAACCATGAGGTAAATCCACGAGCTCCCAAGTATGATTTTGTAAAATAGAATCTATTTCACTTTTAATGGCTTCTTTCCATTGAGGCCCTTCTGAGGAAGTAACCACTTCTCGGTATGAAGTAGGTTCGTTTTCAACCATAAAAGAAACAAAATCGGGTCCAAACGATTTTTCGGTTCTTGCCCTTTTGCTTCTTCTAGGTTCAACCTCTTCTTCCTCAGTTTGATCTTGTCTCTCATCTTGGAGATCATTATCATCTCGTTGTCTCTTATCTTGGACAACTTCTTCATCTATTCTAGATGAACTTCCAGTTTCCTTCGTTAAACAAGGAAATATATTTTCAAAGAATGAAGCATTCCTTGATTCCATTAAAGTACCCTTTTGTATATCCGGATTTTTCGAATCATGTACGATGAAGCGATAAGCACTGCTATTCTTAGCATATCCGATGAATATACAATCCACATATTTAGGTCCAATCTTTTGGGCCTTGGGAGTCGGTATAGCTACCTTTGCTAGACACCCCCACACTCGTAAGTACTGATATGATGGTTTTCTTCCCATCCATAATTCATAAGGGGTCTCTTCTTTTTCCTTACGAGGTATCTTATTTAAAAGATAAGTAGCCGTTAGAATGGCTTCCCCTCACATGTCCTGGCTTAGACCAGAACTTATCAACATGGCATTAACCATTTCTTTCAAGGTACGGTTCTTCCTTTCGGCAATACCATTCTGCTGAGGTGAATAGGGAGCAGTGAACTCGTTTCTAATTCCATGTTTCGCACATAGGTCAGCGAATGGAGACACATATTCACCTCCTCTATCACTTCGGACCACCTTAATTTTCTTACTAAGTTGATTCTCAACTTCGTTTTTGTATAGAACAAACTTGTCTATAGCTTCATCTTTACTTTTCAGTAAGTAAACATAGCAATACTTTGTACAATCATCAATAAACGTGATAAAGTACTTATTGCCACCTTTTGTGGGTAGTGATTTCAAATCACATATGTCAGTGTGTATCATATCAAGTGGTTCGGTTTTTCGTTCAACCGATTTGAAAGATGCTCTTGTAAGTTTGGCTTCAACACAAGTTCCACATTTATATTTTGAGTCAATATGGAAATTAGGTATGCAATTAAATTTAATCAAACGTCGCATTGAATTAAAATTTACATGTCCAAGACGGCCATATCACATATTAGAAGACTCAATCAAGTAAGCAGAAGAATTCATATTATTGATATTTTTCTTAACAACCATTACATTGAGTTTAAACATACCATTCAGGGCATATCCCCTACAAACATACACTTGATTCTTAGAAAGAACAAACTTATCAGACTCAAAAACAAGACGAAAACCAAACTTGTTCAACAGCCAAACAGACACAAGATTCTTGCGAATCTCTGGAACATACAAGACATTAGTCAACTTGAGCTCTTTCTCGGATGTCATCTTCAAGATTACATCTCCTTCGCCCTTGATTTCAGCAGTTGCAGAGTTGCCCATGTACAGCTTCTCTCCACTATCCACCCACCATTCCCTGTTGTTGGAACCTACCAGGTTAACTTCAGAGATCATGGCAATGACATCAGACACCATAGCAATCATGTCCACATCTTCATTCACCATATTAGCTTGGCGTGGAGTCACCCGCCGGCATCTTACGTTAGCGACGGTGACTGGATGGTCACAATTGAAACACACCCCTTGGAACTTCGTTTCACAATTGCGCTTTAGGAGCAAGGTAATCGACTTCCTTTGCCCTTCTTGTCATTCTTTCCTTTTCCTTTGCCTTTAGCTTTGACATTGGACTTTGAAGATGACGAAACATGCTCAACCATATTTGCCTTTGCAGAATCAGGCATATACGTGTTTTTCTGAGCCAGCTTGTTGTCCTGTTCAATACGAAGACGAACAACCAAGTCTTCAACACTCATCTCCTTTCGCTTATGCTTCAGGTAGTTCTTGAATTCTACCCAGCTTGGAGGTAACTTTTCAATAATAGCAGCAACTTGAAAAGTTTCACTCAAAGTCATTCCCTCAGCATGAAAACGAGCTACCACGAACTTCTTTGTACCAGCATCCTCAGTTTTGTACTTGCGTTCCAATGACTCCCATAATTCTTTGGCAGTCTTGTTCTTGCAGTACACGTTGTACAAAGAATCCACCAAACCATTCAGAACATAGTTGTGACACAAAAAGTCTGAATTTTTCCATGCTTCCAAGGCTTGAACAACCTGTTGATTAGAGGATTGACCTTCTGCAGGAGGTTCCACGTTAGGTGGGTTTTCTTTTAAGAACCGCGCAAGGTTCAAAGTAGTCAGATAGAAAAACATCTTCTGTTGCCACCTGTTAATTATTAGTCCGATTTCTTAACAAAGTGTAATAAATTCGGTTAAACCGAATCTGTTTTAAGACTGTGGGAAACGGTGTACACTTTTATAATAAAATCAGATTATAATGACAGTATATAAATTAACAGCAACAAAACAGTAAATTAAAACAGACAGAACGGAGTAGAAGCAGAAGACAGACACTATAAAATTATAATAAACGAAAGCAGTAAAAACATTTGCACGAGGCTCGTATTGAATACGATTCCCTTAAAACAGATTCGTCGTCTGTTTCCCAGGTACAACGTACGCAACATCCGGACTAGACCACTTGCACGAAAGATCACGGAAGGCTGAGCGTTTCTGATCGAAGAGATTGCTGGAACAGTTTAGTAATGGAGCTGCGTTTTCTGAATGTATAAAAACCGAATGAGACATGGGCTATATTCATACTGAAAACCTATCTTGTTCTCCAAGACAAGATATTCTGTTCAACATACACGATATTTTCAAATCTGTTTCATTCTATAACAGATTTAATATCTTTCATTTATTTAAACAGATTATATATAACTTGTTCACAAAGTTAAAATCTGTTCTAAAAATAAATGGACAAAATCTGGAATTTATCTTAAACATGGAAACGAATTCTGCAGCAAAAAGATACGCACGTAGGCGAGGTTTCGGAGCTGCATTCGTGTCCGCATGAGTTCAGAAGCTTCGAACCCATTTTGGCCCAGAAATCCTGAAATCTGCAACCCCCCCCCCTGCGCGCGCGCACGTAGGTGTTGGAGTAAAACCAACAAATCATTTTGAAGGTTCATTTCAAGATTTCTATATAAACAATGTTTCACTTCTTGTTTTGGGCGATGTGCGATACTCCCAATTTTCCAAATTTTGTGTTTCAAGTGCCTCACTTTAAGACACGATATCTCATTCATATCAACTCCATTTTTGACACTCTTTAGCTCGTTGCGAAGCTCTCGTCGAGGAGAACGCAAAGCTACCAAGAAATATAAATATATATAACATATACCTATATTAAATAGTGTCCAAAATTTGGAAAAACTCATTTTGCAAAACTATTTTTCCAACAGATTCTTTAGCTTAGCAATATGTGAAAATTTTCTTTGTCTTTTATCTAATAGTTTTTAACATAAAAAGGTTAAAAACTATGTTTGAGGAATACATAGTTTAAATACGAAAATAAATATCCATTGAAACAGAAAATCCGTTTTTTGTCTAACATTCTATATTGCTTTCATACAAGACAAATCATGTGCTAAAGTGACTTTAAGTCAAGAGGATTGGCATGATATATACGGAACATATGGCTGGATTAACTTATCAAAGGCTAGAATGCTAGATGCCTAAATCTTAAACTTTTTACATTAAAGACCTCAATTGACTAAATGAGAAACTTTATTGTATATTAAAAGGCTAAAACATTCTTCTCACAACCTTATTATATAAATCTTTTAGTAAAAAGATTCGATTACGGTACTTCCTTTATTCTGAATTCATTCGTCACATAAGGTGCGCCTAATGTCTGCATTTATTTTATTATGACACAAAACTTCTCTTTAAGACAAATTTTATGTAAAACTCTTGCTAAAAAATATGTAAAAAATAAAAAGATAATCAATATTGATTACTAGATCTTTAGAATATTCGCAGTGACTTTACTTTTCAAAGACTTTTTCGATCTATAAAAGAATTCTTTTATCATGTCATGGTTCTAATATGCAATAAAAACTTACAATAACTTTCTAGTTACAATTTTTAATATAAACTATTATTAGTGCGAGGAGATAAAGACTTGAGCATCCTTAATTATTTGAGGGAAAAAAAAAGCTTTTGCTCAAATGACCAGCATGAAGAGAAAAAACATTCTTCAAACTAGTTATTTGAGCAAAATTAAATGTTATTGTTAAATGACATTTTAAAACCAAATATCATAAATACTTGTAATTGATAAATAAATATTTATTGGTTGTTGGACAACAAATATGTATGAAGTTTGTTGGATTTGAATTGATGTTGCATTTGGTATGAACATATTAAATTCTTCAATGAAGATAGGAGTTTCGTGAAGGAGGTGATCCATTGATGGACTGCGAACGACAAATGAAATGGAATCTACAGTTATAGACTTACACAGTTACACTAATGATATATATGCATGCATATATAACTCGTAGCTTATAGATAAAATGCTAATCATCTAATAATAATTTGACTAAAAGTTAAATGAATGTTAGTTTTAATCTTTTGTATTTTGGAGGTAACATGTCATAAAGTAGTACAATATTATTAGTGTATATACACACCAACCCCAAATGGTCCCAGTGAGAGCAACCCTTGAACTAGTAACAGAATGGCTTGAGAACATGCATGAATAATTGAATACTGTCTTCCAAGACTCTAATGCCATGACATTTTAACTAATCATAATTTCTTAAGCGTTTGTACTTTAACATAATCTACCAACTCCACTTTTTGGCAACATGATGCTATTAGATTAATCTTTACTTGTATGTATTTGTTGAATTTAGGAATCTTGATTTGATTAGAACTTAGGTTGGTATCCTTTTTCTACTATGTAAGAGCAAGGGGTGTCATGGCTTCATCACTTCTCTTTACTTGGGCCCCACGTGTGCCACATCACCTCCACATCACTCCAACACACTAACAAAAAAATACCCCCCAATCACAACATACTCACTTCTCTTCACTTGGGCCCCCACCCACTATCATTTTATTTATTTTCGATAGTGATTGCAACGGATATGTTTCTTGTCCTTTACTTCGTTGTTCCCCCGGCGAAATCCAAACTTGCGAGGCATTGTGGTATCGTGGCGATGGACGAAATGTTGTGCCGAGTTGCCACGTTGGAAGTGGCGAGAACCAACATCCCCTATACCCCTTGCTCTAATGTCTTTCGTTTATGGTATTTCTTTTAAGTTACCCAAAATGCCAATATTATTCTTATAACCTTTAAAAGTTAAAACTATTTTTATCTTTACTACCTTATAATGTATTTAGGACATTCCTTAAATAGCAAGGCTTAAAATTCAGACTTTGTAACTTACTTATTATGAAAATATAATGTCTCTTGCTAAATTAATACATACACATGCTAGCTTAAAAGTTAAGCCAATACTTGTAACATTAGTAGTCATTGAATACAAAATTTGAAGTCCATCCAATATTTTTAAAGCCCACTTTTATGACTTTAAAAGCCATTTATTGTAACAACCACATTCTTGCAGCCCATTAAATGTATTGATTAGTAAAAAACGAGTATAAAATCTCACAAATAAACACACACAAAAGACCAATCATATCTCACACTCTCTCTCAAAAACGTAAATTGTCACTCTTGTGCTAAATAGCAACCGGTGCCACCAACTAATTCTCCCACCACCGCTAAGGCGCTAACGGCATGTACCGGCATCACCACCCTTTGACATGGTCTAGGTGGCCTTCGCTCGCCAAAACTTTTAGTATAATCGAAAAACATTGCACGCCAAAAAAATTAGTTTGAAGGTACCCGCCGCCGCAACGCGCGGGTACCCTGCTAGTATGATTTAAGATCATTTGAGGACAAAAGATTATTTACATACCAAGGGATCAATCTCCACCATTCATTTTTATTTGATCTAATGGATGAGATTAATCCCAACAATTTAAAAAACCCACTTTCATACTATTTTTTCAAATATTAATAACTTTCAAACCGTTAATCGTTAAGCGGAAAAAAAATATCATCGCGACGAGCATTTAATTATCTTTTTATAGATAGGCACTTTGATATACTTTCTACAAAAAAAAAAAAAAAAAAAAAATCGTATTTTTCACGTTTTTTTTTTAAAGTTTTTTCATTTTTTTACGTTACTGAAATTTGTATTAAAAAATCATATATGATTAAACACTATTTTAAATATCACATGTGATATTAGTGTAATATCACATATGATATTAGTGTAAAATCACATATGATATACATATCATATCACATGTGATATCACATATCATATATGATTTAACACTAATATCACATGTGATATTCAAATTAGTGTTTAATCATATATGACTTTTTTAATGCAAATTTCAAATAACGTAAAAAAAGACGAAAAAAACGTGAAAAAATTATTTTTTTTTATTCTTTTTTCGAAAGTATATCAAAGTGCCCGTCTATAGAAAGATAATTAAATGCTCTTCGCGAGGGTGTAAATATTTTCACTTAACGATTAACGGTTTAAGAGATATTTAAATTATAAAAAATATGTAAAATAATAAAATGCTTTTAATCTCAACCATTGATTTTTTTTTAGATGGATGGTGGAGATGAGTCCATTGGTATGTAAAATAACTCACCTCAAACTTTGGTCGTATTCGATATCAAAAATTTCATCAAGAATAACATTTATATGCCATTTTTTAGGGGGAGAAAAATTGTGTGATACAAATATGTTTGATTGTGATTGAATCTTCGTGTGATTAGACTTAACCAGTGAATTGACGAGATCTGAATTATCATAAATCGAAAAGATTTGTCTTCCAAGACTTATCCTAGTAGATCGTACCTATTCAAAAAAACTCTTGATAGACATGAACTTTTGACGGGTTTGACAACCTTTTCAAGGTTTGTCCACACCTTCAAGGTAGTTATTAGAGCTAGTTGTCACCTAAAAGCTGACAACGCATCTCTTTAACTATGCAACGTAACCGTGTTTCACGGGGAATTTTCTATCTTGAGTCGATCAATTCAAAAGTGCGATCTCTACCCTCACTGTGCATATTTCAATCAAAACAGTTAAGCACATGTGGAGGGGGAGTATTTCTGAAAATGCAAAACTCTCGAAGTGTAACAAAAATGTTTTATTCATAAACACTTTGAGAGATTTTCGTGAAAATGATTTTATGGCAACGTAGGATAGTCATGGAGTTATAAGGTGACTAAGGTTAGGAATAACCATCCTATGATCCGCCAGAGCCGGAGGGATCTACCCAAGGACACCACCAATAGTTAGTACTTAGAAGTCCTTAGGTATGATTATGAAAAAGGAGAAAATGAGAACCGGAGAAAGAAGGAGTTGAAGAATTAAAAAGAAAAGTGAAGAAAAGGGTGAAAAGAAATATCCCTCCAAATTAATCAACTTAGGGCAGACACCGGGTTCAATTCATATGCTACTGACTGTCACTAGATGACACCGGTATTGAAGATTAAAGTCGTCATGGAACCAATGACGCAATGCACTAAACCTTCTTAGCCACTCAAGTTTCTCTCAACAGAAGTTTGTTTCATTCTCACATGGAACCCTACTTAAACTATCGACTTTCTCTTAGAGATTGTTGGTATTGAAAAAGGAGACCCTCTCCGTAGTCTCCGCTCAGGAAAACCAAAGCGCACTATTGAGTCTAGATCCATGAGATTCATCAAAAGATCTCTTAGGAACACTTGAAATTTCATCACTTGTCATTCAACATCAAGGACGCAAGTGATACAATTTTAGAGTCCTTCACAAATCTTAGCAATCTGTCGAGAACATTTATGAGGGGATTCACACTTGTGATCCTCAGTGATTGAATGGAAACTCCTGCCAGGGTCAACATCAAAAGACCACGATAGCAGGTTGCTTCGGTAACTCCTTGTGAGTTACGCTTAGTGTTGTCTCAAACGGTCTACAGTCGTGAGGTGATGCTTCGGTGTACCTCAGCGACTCACCTGAACTGTAGATGTACCTCGGTACATCATGTTATCCTACTTGATGGACTCCATTTCAGGAACAGCCTTTGCTAGAATTAGAGACGTGTTTTCACACTATGCTGTTAACACCCTCAAAGTTCGAACTTGTAAGTGCTGGAAATCCCGCTAAGGAGATTCCTTTCAAGAATCGAGTCCTGAAGATGTGGGTCATTACTTGAACTTGTTCAAATGTAATGCCAACTGTCCCTTATGGGATTCGGAAGGCTGATTCGCCCGACCAATGTGTATGGAATCAAGACATTCATCAGAAGAACAATCGTAGTGGTCAATTTTCTAAGAAACGATCACAATGATCGATTGGTGTTTTTCACTAACCAATTCTTATGTTTTCTTCTTATAGATGCTCTTGGGATGAATGATCGTGCTGATTCTCCTCATGCTCATACCAACAACAACTAAATTGAAGTTCTCTCGAAAGGAAACTCAAAAGTCAAAAGGATTCTTCATCAACCAAAGAATCTACAAAGTTTAAATACTAGGGAACTACATCAAATCTGAAATCCAACGTCAAAGAGCGTGTGAGCATGTTGGAGAAAGACGTGGAGACACCTGAGCAACGAAGCTGACTAGATGTAGAAAACAACAACATACCATCACCATATCCACACCAGAACAAAGAACAAATAATTCGAAGACGTCAAAGCTGAAAACTTCAGAAGAAACAAGATCCCCACTTTGGGGAGATTGTTGGAATTAAGGAACTTCTTCTCACAAGAAAGAGGAATGCCAGAAGACGTCAAAGCAACCGTTATTACATCAACACCAACAACTTATCCAAGATTGTCGGAGTCATCACTAACACTTAGGGGGATATTGTTGGAATCACTCCTAACTTTTATTTCAAGTGTTAGTCATTAATATGTAATAGGTTGCTTAATTAGGCTTTTATGTTAGTAATTATGGCAAGGCTCATGTAGAAAGCCCATGAGCCTATGCAAAAGCCCAATAAGAAAGGAAGGGACTGGACATGTTGCCCTAGCTCCCTTCCCCTATAAATAGACTTGTAAACCTTCACTTGAAGGTTGGTTGTTCTCTCTAATACATTCTACACCTAACCTTTCTTCATATATCATACGCGTGTGTGTTTGTGTGTGCAACCGATCACCTTCATCTATATTTCTTACATATTGATCCTTATGTTAACTTATGGTGACCTAACAGATATTTTGATGAATCTCGTGGCTCTAGACTCGATTAAGTGCGATTTGATTTTAGTGAGCGGAGGCTGGAGCAGACTGTCACCTTTTCAATATCAACACATCTCGGAGTGAGAGGTCGATAGATTATGCAAGGTTCTTCGTGAAATGAAACAAGAACCTTTTAAGAGGAACTTGAGTGGCTAGGAGGTTAAGCGTAGTGCATCATTGGGTCCATGATGTCTTTGTCTTCAATACTGGTGTCATCTTTGTGACAATCAGTAGCAGATGTATTGAACCCGGTTTCTGCCCTAAGGTTGATTATGGAGGGCTATTTCTTTTCACCCTTTTCTTTACTTTTCTTTTTATATCTTCAACCCCTTTTTTCTCCTTTCTCAAATTACTCCTTTTTTCAATCATACCTAAGGAATTTCTAGTTCTAAACTATTGGTGTTGTCCTTGGGCAGATCCCTCCGGCTCTGGCGGATCATTGGACATAAAACCTAACCTTAATCACCTTATAACTCAATGATTATCGTATGTTTCCGTAAAACCTTTTTCCTTGAAAATATCTCAAAGTGTCTATGATTATCATTCACATTTTGTTAACACCTTGAGAGTTTTGAATTTTTAGAAATACTCCCCCTCCACATGTGCACGTGAGTTTTAAAGATGAATCTGCACATTGAGGGAAGAGTTCGCACTTTTTGAATTGATCGGCTCTTGATAGACAATTCCCCCCAAGACACGGTTACGTTGCTTAGTTAAAGGGATCCATTATCAGCTTTTAGGAGATCACTAGCCCTAATAACTAACTTAAAGTGGTTAACTCTCCTCGAATAAGGAGGCTAGACCCGTCAAAGTAAATTTATATCACGAGTTTCTCGAAATGGTACATTTCCTGACTTTGATTTCTCGTCAATTCATTGGTTGCGCCTGAGTCGAGCTCTTTTGAGATTCAACAGCGATCATAAATTTTTTTTATCACATTTTAATCATGTTTCTCCCCCTCAAAAATAGTATATCTATGATGTTTTTGAAACAAAATGATTAAAAGATATGTTTTTCGAAAAATATTTGGAGACAAATTGATTTAGCATGAATATTGGAACAATCTTGGTTTTATACTCCCCATTTAAAGAAAGCATACTTTGAAATTTTGATGACGGAGATATCTTGGTACCAAATGTGAGAGATTTTGAAAAATCTATTTGAAAATTTTCGAATCAATGGTACGTAAGATGTGGAAGATTTATAAAATCTTTTGAAGATATTGAAGAATATTTATCTTCATTTGTTTTAGGCTAAGTGCTCGGGATTTATAAAAATCGATTATGCATAGCACTTTCCTTTCTTTAAAGATCGGGTTACAGTCTGAAGTAACTGCAAGCCATTATGTTTTTAGGAAAAGTGCTTGAAAAATATTTAAAACCTTTGATCGGTTAAGCACTTTCCTTTCTTTGAAGCGCGGGTCCTGAACTAATGTGTCCAGAAGCCATTTTGAAAGAAATTTTGAGAAACGACATGTTTTAGAGAACATTTATGGAACTCTCGCTCAAGCATCTGTACATGTCCGTATCATTGTTGAATGACATTTCTAGAAACGTCTGAGAATATCGATTATACGACAGACATGTCGTAGAAGAATATTTTTGGATTTTTAAAATTTTATATTTTTTATTTAGTTATTATTATTATTTTTTTGAAAATTTTCTATTTTTGTATTTTGCTTTTGTTGTTTTTTGAAAAGATATTTACAAAGAAGATTTGAAGAAAGAAAAATTAAGATTGTACAAGTAAAAGTGGAGTTAAGAGTGGAATTAGAAAAGGATTTCCATATGCAATATTGGCATAAAGTTCTTCTTTACCGCATTGGGTATATGAACCTTCAACACTTTTACAAGTACCTACATCCACAGAAGAAGAATTTTCAAACAAACAGTGTTAGAAGTACTTGTTTCCTCACGGTGAGGGTGATCACATCAACGGTTGTAGTGGTTTTTACATCCTTATCTTGATGATTTTCACTATTATTTGTTTTGGAGAAAGTATCAAAAATCTTCCCTGCGGGAATCCATCAAAGACCAACTGTATTTAAAACTTTTCCCGTGGGAATCCACCTAAGGCAAGATCTAGGAGTTGTTTTCTTTTAAGATGTAGCGGAAGACTCATTTTTTGAAAAACTACGTCCTGAAGAGATCCACCTATTAGGTTTCTTTTCCATGTTCATTTTGTCAACGGATTTGTTTCTATTTGAAGTCTTAGTGGATTGAACCGTAGCATGTGATTTTACTTTCTTGATATATTGTGCAATACATGCATCATGATTAGCTGAAAAAACACATTTTTGACATGTAGGACAGACAAATTCAATATTCTTGTTTAAAACAACAACTTTAACTTTGTCACTAAAGTCATTTGGAAATTGTTTCTTGATCGGAAAAGACTTAGAATTTCTAGTATTGTTTTCTACATGCATAGCATTCTGCTTCACGTAACTACTTGATAACATCAAACTATCCTGAATATTAAGTGTCAATTTCCCCCAATAATGCTTGTAATTTATATCATTTATCTGGATTTACGCTTGTTTTCCATTATATTCCACTTTCAGGTAAATTACGAGCATTGGAGCTAAAGAGACGCGGAATTGGAGAGTTTACTGAAGATTTATCATAGTATGCTCACTTTGAAGAAGTTACGGCGTAACTCCTCTCTCACATTACGCCGTAACTAAAGCGTGACTCAGAAAACCAACTTATCAGAAGATTACGGCGTAACTCTCTCTAAAGATTACGACGTAACCATATTAGGTCAAATGAGGGTCCGCGCCGCTGATAATTACGCCGTAACTCATGCATCAACAACGGCGTAACCAAGAATTATTAAAGATACGGCGTAACCCCTTCTAAGGTTACGCCGTAACCAGCAGATCTAGTGCAATTTATGAAGAATTAGATGATTACGGCGTAACTATTTTATTAGTTACGCCGTAACCAAGATCTGGCCTATAAATACCCCACGATTTCCAGCATTTCAAAGCATCCCATTTCACACGCAACAACCAAAGAACGTGGGAAGAAGCCAAAGGCAGATCTAGAGGAGCATACGGAGCTATCTCCAAGGGAGAAATCACTCCCCTACGATAAGCATTAGCATTTTATCTTTTCTTTACTTTCAATTCATGTATTTCGTAACATTAAACATTGAATTGATTTGTATGGTTAATATGAACGGCTAAGCACCTCTCGGTGCTGGCCTAGTTATGATTCCTTAATTGTTTTGTCTGCCTTTACTTTACTTTCGTATAATTATTTCTAAGTGTATGCATGCACAGTTTATTGGTAGCTACCCTTGTTTGGGTAGTTTTGAATGGCGGTAGAGGCTAGTTGCTTAGGAGATATGACCAACTGACCCTAAGTGAGTAGACTGAGACGGGAAGGGTAAGATATGACCAACTGACGACGCTTTCTACTTGTGCAATTTGACCAACTGATCACCTACCGTTTGGATGAACTTAAGAATTAGGGGGTGAGTGTCTAAGATGCTAGCGTCGGGGCACTCACTATTATAAGTCTAGCATGTAGCGGAACTTAATGACTCGGCTTAGGGGACCAGGAACAACTGGACTTATGAAGGGACACCTGACTTCTCCAGTTGTGGCATCTTTGTTGATAGGTTAGGGCAAACTGACCAAATGTTGTCCTCTTGACTTTGATCCCACCTGAAGTAATTGAAAGTAATTAGACGTAGACATTACTAGCTAGGATGAATAACTAGGTTAGCACCACTTTCCTCTATTGATCACATCTTTTCCTTTATTCGTTTTAGTAGTTATTAGTTAATTCGATATCAAAACCATCTTAAAATCTGTGACACCTAGACTTAGTATTAATCCACACACATAGCTCTTGGAACGACCTCGGTTTTACCGAATACTACACTTCACACGACCGGGTACACTGCCCATTAGTGCATTAGGGTAGACCATAGGTATAACGAGACATTATAAATATTAAAACTTGGTCAGTAAAACCTACATCAAGTTTTTGGCGCCGCTACCGGAGAGTTATTTTAGGATTTTTTTATTGTGTCTATTTTTAATTTTCTTTCTTCTCTTAAATGTCAGGATACAAGACTAGAAGCTCGAGGCCATTTCTGGCCACCCCATTCGATGATCCGGAGAAACAATTTCAGACAAGAAAAGTTTACTCTCCGGTTCCTATTCATAACATCTTTTCGTTTTACGAACCTGACCAGTCTGATGCAGAACCGGAAGTCATTGATTAAAATAATATCAAAGAATTAACCATGGAGTAGGATTTGGAGCGACCTAATAAGAACAGCCAACGATCCTTCACACAGGATTCTAGTATGGAAAAATACTCTATTCCGGACCAATTTATTCGAGAGTTACACGAGCTTAAGTTTTTAGGAGAAGAAAATGAGGATGTTCTGAATCATGTAGAAGAAGTACTCTACTTATCATCTCTTTTCAGCGTCCGGAGCATCCCGAGCTATTCGGTTACTGCAAGAATTTTTCCTATGACCCTTACAGGAACTACGAAAAGATGGTACAATAAAATCCCTAACAAATGTAAAGGAGCATGGGATAAATTAAGAAGAGAATTCGTCCAACAGTTTTGCCCTCCTTAAAAAATGGCTAAACTTCTTAGTAAGATCCATCAATTCGTTCAAGAAGGAGAAGAAACGCTTTATCAGGCATGGGAAAGATTTAATGAGCTACTTTATCGATGTCCCACTCATGATTTGAACAAACATCAAATCGTCTATGTCTTCTACATGGGAATTAATGCGCTAACACGAGAATTACTCAATTCTCTTAGACCTATTCCTTGTATGACCCCTGACCAAGCCTTGGAATGTATTCAACGGATTTTTGAACATTGCTACAAATGGCATATGGAGATAGGGTATGGACCAAGAGACAATTTTGATCATAAGGTAATGAAAACATTGACGAAGCAAGAATACAACTATGGTGAAATTTTCGAAAAGCGAAGGCTGGAAAGGGCAAAAGAAGCTGAAGCCTGTAGGTTTGAGAAGGTTAAGAGTGTATTTGGGACCAAAACCGGGAACAACCTTGAAAAAAATATTCTTAACCACTTCAAGGAATCGAGGGAACGAGATGAGAGAATTGAAAAAATGATGAAGACATTCGTGGAAAACACAGTCTCTTTTCTCAAAACTCATGAAGATCGGATTATGGGATATGAGAAGAGTGTGAGCTCATGTTCGCAAGCCATCACAGATTACCTAGCTGCTCGGGAAGAGGAAGTTGTCAATACGGTGGAAACAATCTTTGAAGAGCCGACTACCTTTTCAGAGAAGGTTAAGCGACGAATCAGCATGGAGAAACTCTCACTTCTAGACAAAGCTCTACCTGTAAACGTCCCTCTTATTAATTCCATTAAAACTAATCATAATAATATTTTGCAGGAATTAAGCAATGATTCTGATGAGACGTTTCAACTTAACGAGAGATGTTCAGCAGTTTTAAGAAATGAACTGCCACAGAAGGAAAAATATCCTGGTTGTTTCACTCTCCCTTGCTTGATCGGGAGTCTCAATATGCGTAATGCCCTAGCTGATCTTGGAGCGAGCATAAGCATAATGCCTCGTTCAATGTTCCTACGTATGGGTATTGGAGACCTAAAGCCAGCCAAAATGAAGATCGAAATGGCCGATCGATCGATGCAGTCACCCTTGGGTATCGTTGAGAACGTTTTGGTGAAAATAAAGAAATTTTTCTTCCCAGTTGATTTCGTGATTCTGGATATTCCTGAAGACAACAGAATACCTATTATCTTAGAAAGACCAATGCTTGCTACTGCCCATGCAAAGGTAGATGTCTTCGCCCGAAAATTAACTCTCGAGGCTAACGGGGAAATTGACACATTTAGACCTAATGAACTTCTATCCACTCAAAAGGTTTGTGCAATTGACCCCATTAGTGATTTTGGCTATGCATTAGAGGATTTTCTTAGTGACTCTCCGAAAAATCCTACAAAGCTTGGCGAGATAGCTTCGGGAAAGGATTTCGATGTGTTCGTAAATTTTGAAGAAGAAGACCTAGGGGTGGATTAGTGCCGTTGATTTCTCTAGCGACATCGAAATAGTTCCTTGGAACAACACTGAAAAGACTCTTTCACAACCTGACCAACCAAAGTTTTATGAGATGGGAGCTCGAATCCATCATAGAAACCCTCACTATCTGAAAATTTCTTGCAAAATTGGGTGCATTGATTTCCATCCATTCATCGACACAGAATCCCCAGTTAACATAATTTCTAAGGAATGCTACAACCAGGTTATGAAAAAAGAACTAAAATATAGAGGAAACAATTTCCTATGTATTGCAACAAACATTAGTGTCTTTGTTGGGACTCACTCATTTCTGGTGGACTTTGTGGTTTTGGATGACGTTAGCGAATTCATAGAAGATGGGCTAACCGGAGTAATTTTTGGGAAACCTTTTAAAGAACTATCTGGGCTAGACAAAAATGAGAAAGAAGGGCTGGTATGGTTAAAGATTGGGGACGATAAAACGGTTTTTAAAATGCCACGGACTGTTACAAATTTTAAAAAATGGACAAAAAGGCAGTTAAGCCATGCTCAGCCACTACTCGACATTAGTGATGAAGATAAGGTCAAGGGTATTGACCACCCTTACCAGAAGATCAAGAATTTTTACTCGGGATTTTTAGAACTTGGGATGGACTACAAACAGGATGAGAATCTGATAAGTTGGATCCAACCTGGAGATTGCCATATCCACGAAATGACCAACAAGCACTGGTAGCCCCGAGGCTCTGAGTCTAACTAAAAGACTCGTAAATAAAGAAAAGTGCTCTTTCGGGAGGCAACCCGAATTATCCATTTCTTTTGTTTTACTTCCATTTCTGTTGAGTTTTGTGTTTTTAACCATTTTTGCACGTAACGAAGAAAAGTTGCTGATCTGACCAGAGTTACGGCGTAACTCATTCTCATGGTTACGCCGTAAGAGTCCCCTTGCAGTAGAACTTCAGATGCATTACCAATTACGACGTAATCCCATCTCAGTGGTTACGCCGTACCTACACTCTTGCAGCGTATGCCAGGTTTTACCTAGTTACGGCGTAACTCCTTCTAAGAGTTACGACGTAACTATCCTCTGCATTATTTTTTTCTTTTTAAACACAATAAGCTTGTATTAGTAATTTAAATGAACTTTGTGGTGTGTTCCCTGTAAACCCGCACGAGACTTCACTCGTCCACTTGGGACACCAAGTGGTTTATAAGGCTTGTTGCATATGCTAAATGCAACTGTGATTCCTACGAAAGTGAGTTAGGTTTGTTTTTCATTTTTCATTTTTTTTCATTTTAGAATTATGCTTGTCGGTAGTGTGATTTCAGGGATTGAAGTTTGCTCGTGGATGCTTATACGAAGGCACGACTCTTGTTCGTGGGCCTTCTTTTTTTTTGGAGCAAATTTCATGGAAGTTCTCGCTCTAATTCTACTTTTCTCTTCACCTTTATTTAACGCTTAAAATTTTGACATGTTTTTCTTAACCTAACTAGATTTGACCTTAGCCGAGCACATACAACCCTTGATATTATATGGTGAGATTAGCCTTATCCGTTTCCAATATTTTACTCCAAATCCACCAAATTATGAGTGTGCCGGTAGCTTGTAAACTTTAGAACTTGGCCTTTGCGTCATTTCGAGACCATAAACGAGGTATGTTGAGTTAGCTCGATATATTTGGACTTTTCAGTTTAAGAAGGCAGTATTATAGGATTATCACCCAAATAGCCTACCATTGTGTGTCTATCGATTTGTTGTTCCCTATTCACTATCGTATAAAACAGTTTAAGTATTTAAAAATGAACTAATAGTGAATCAATGACTGAAAGTAATGTAAGTAAAACTGTTGGGAATTATACGTTTGAGTTGATAAGACAAAAAAAGAATGAAACAAGAGGGACTTAATATGACAAGAAGGAAACCTACAAAAAGATGGAAGGACTTGCTTGCAAAAGAAGTTTTATTTATTAGTCCTTGGTAGTATTTTGTAAACCCTAATCCTCTAATATATAAAGTGGACATAGGTGTAGGTTTTATTAATTAAGTCTTCCTAGATGTAGTCGACTTAAAGGTGTGTGTGTGTGTCCTAGGCGTATAGTCTTGTAAACGCCTAGGTTATTAGTTTAGTTAGTAGTTTAGTTATCTAGACGTCTTCCTATAAACGTCTAAGATCAGTTAGTGTTAGTGATTGAAAACCTTGTGTCAATAACAATTATGTTTTGATTTATCCGCTGCGTATTGTCATTGTTATTGTTAAACCCTAAGGCTCAAAATGATCTAAAGGAGTTCTATCAAACTCCTCAATTGGTATCAGATCTCGGGGAGCTCGTTACCTAGGGATTCACAAGGTTTCTTGGTGAAAAAGAATGAAGAAAATCGATTTTTTGCAAAATTCGTAACTTTTCTGCAGCACGGTTTTCAAGAGGGTATAACTTTTTAATGAACCGTTGGATCGGGCTAAAATGCGAACTGGAGCTTCTTGGTATATCTATCTTTAATCTCACTGAAGTGATTGTTGATATGAGCTCTCAATCAAAAGTTATAAGCTGTCGAAGTCTGCTACTGAAACTGAAAAAAATTTGTAAGGTTACTACAACAATGTTTTGAAACGATCATAACTCTTTCGTTAACCGTTGGATGGTGACGAAATTTTTGATGGATGTTCTCTATATACTCATCTAACTTTCCACTGAAGGGATCTTCGATCTGAGCTATTATGTGAAAGTACTGCTTAAAGTACTGCTCTACGTTCAAAGTACTGCTTGGAGGTTTCAAAGTACTGTTATCCTTTCACAAAGTACTGCTGCTTGACGAAAGTACTGCTGCTTGACGAAAGTACTGCTCATGGACGAAAGTACTGCTTCTCATTCAAAGTACTGCTGCTTATTCGACAGTACTGCTAAACGAAGATATTCAGATTTGAGGGGAAGTCAAGCATGATATTTGTTATGGATTTTTTTTGACGACACACACACACAGGTTATTGTTCACACACACAGGAGTTTGATTTTTGTTCTTAAAAGATTTTAAAAAGCTCAAAGTTGATTTTATTGAAGAATTGATTACGAAGAGGATTATTTATCACTTATTTGAAGGTGAAGTGGAATTACTTGGATACGTGTTTTATCATACCTTTTAGCAGGAGGTAACTTGTTCGTGCTTCAATGATTATGACAAAGAATTGACATAACACTTAAAGGAGTGAGGTTATTGTGCTCAGTGATTATCGTCTAGAGATTGAGGTCTCCCTATACATAGGTATACGTTCAATTTCATATATAGTGCAAGATATAAGATACAAGTTTGGGTTATTTTACTTCTTCATCAAGTTGGTTATACTTAGTTTTCTTCATTAGTGATCATTACATGGAGCCTACAGATTTGAAGAATCAAGAAGATGGTTAACATATGGGTTTCAGGGGAAGCTTATTGTTAAATGTTTAACCATCTACATGCATCACTCAAGGGGAAGTGTTTAATTTTTACTATTGTTGATCATTATTCCTATTGCTAGTTGGAGTTTCTACTGTTTTGAATCCATTTTTCTTATGGTGCGTAATGGTGGGCGATTTTAAACATTGGAAGTCTTAGATTGGAAGTATGATATTGGTTTGTGGTGGTCAAGATCATTATTTGCATACGTTCTCTATTTGGATAATAACAAAAAGGGGAAGAGATGTTTGAGTGGCATGACATGGATTAAGGGGAAGACAAAGGAAGACATACTTGTTTCATTCATGGTGAGATCCCTGATCTCAATTTCTCTACTTCGTCTAGGGAAGTTTGTTCAAGAATGGTTTTGTCATTATCAACTAGGGGAAGATTGTTGGGAATTATACGTTTGAGTTGATAAGACAAAAACAAGAATGAAACAAGAGGGACTTAATACGACAAGAAGGAAACCTACAAAAAGATGAAAGGACTTGCTTGCAAAAGAAGTTTTATTTATTAGTCCTTGGTAGTATTTTGTAAACCCTAATCCTCTAATATATAAAGAGGACATAGGTGTAGGTTTTATTAATTAAGTCTTCCTAGATGTAGTCGACTTAAAGGTGTGTGTATGTCCTAGGCGTATAGTCTTGTAAACGCCTAGGTTATTAGTTTAGTTAGTAGTTTAGTTATCTAGACGTGTTCCTAAAAACGTCTAAGATTAGTTAGTGTTAGTGATTGAAAACCTTGTGTCAATAACAATTATGTTTTTATTTATCCGCTGCGTATTGTCATTGTTATTGTTAAACCCTAAGGCTCAAAACGATCTAAAGGAGTTCTATCAAACTCCTCAAAAACACACTGAATAATTTTCAACATAATATTCTTATTAGAAATGAATCCGAAGAATACATTACCCAAGTACTCGCGGAATAGTACTTGGGATTGAAATGACAAAGTTTGGTAACTCCTCTCGAAGCTCAGGCTAAGTCTGAGCACAACTACAAGTACCCACTGAGCTATCTCAGGGATTAAGTTGTATTTGGAGGAGTGAAAGATGGCTTGCGTGTATGTGTGTTTTTACAATTCACAAGCTTAACCTTTCACTCCATCTCTTATGCTATTTATACAAGTATGAGTTTTAACTCTTTCCTAAGTGACAAACTGACAATTTACAGAAGACAAAATACTGATGTATTTTGTCTCTGTTTACAAAGGCTATTTCTGGTAAGGGACAAAGCCACTTTCTACTTGTCAGTACTGATGCTGGGCCTTTCAGGGAAAGTTAACTTCTTGAAGATAAGCACTCCGTCTTTATCGCTTCAAGCATAACCGTTTTGTCCCGCCCATTCTTCAGTCTTCTCAGCCTTCAGTCTTTAGTCAAGTTTGTCTTCAGTGTTAGTAGCTGGAGAGGAGTTTTAGGGATTCAGTGAGTTATTGTCATCACTCACTGAATCCACCATCTTCTTCTTGACTCAGTCTTCACTCTTTAAGTCCCGCCTTACTGAGTGGAGAGACTTCTTCTTCGCCTCATACTGAGTATCCTGAAGATGGTTCACTGAGAGACTATGCACTCAGTGATCTGTTAGTGTTTAACGGACTAAGCACATAGGTTATTTTCTATTCAAATCCTAGATTAAGGGGTTTGGGTATTTACTGAACCCAACAGTCTCCCCCTTTTTGGATATACAAATAGCCTAAGTGATTGATCAGTGTAAGTGAGCAAATGGCTTCTTCTTACACTGAATGTACTAATGAATACAATAAGGAACACTGAATATTTTAACAAAACATATATCGTTTATTGATCAAATTACAAGGTTCCTATCACTAGTACAAAAGATAATGAAAATTATGTCAGTCAAGATGGATCCCCAGTGCTTCAAGCTTAACTTTCTTTGTGATGAGTGTTTCTCTGTCAGGGTGCTCTCTTATCTTGGCGTTTAAATCAGCACAGAACCTGACGTTTGCAGGAGTCTGAATTTGAGAGGCCATAGGTATGTAGCTCAGCATTGCAGCCACACCTGCCTGATCAATGTCACTCCATCTTTGAAATGCTGGTTTCCGTAGACATCAATGTGGAATAGCCCTCTTTAAGGCTTTTCAATCACCAGACAGTTCACGAACTTTACACCTTCAGGCAGCTCCCTGTTGCATTCGAGTCCAGGCACTTTGATCTCAGGCTAGAACTCAACCCTCTTTCTTTTGCCCTGTGATGACTGAGGTTGAGATCCTTGTGGTGCAGTTAAGGCAGGCTGAATCCCCAGTTGTGCTGGTGCATCCCTCAGTCTTTCATACCTTTTGCTGAGCATTTTCATCAGCTCCTTAACCACCTTATTCTGCTTCTTTTCAATTATTGGACCAAGCTCATCGATTTCAGTGATCCCAAAGTCAGTGAATTTTAGGGGATCAAGAACCTCGGAGTGTCTTTTATCAACCCCCCTGTAAACATTCATTGCCAGTGGTTTGGAATTGGGGATGATCTTGACGTCGGTGATTTTCTCAGGAAGCCCTCTACTAGTCATAGACTAGTTGTAATGATCAATTCTTCCTTGCCTGATGGCTGCAGATCTTTTTTCTTTTCTTCCAACTGCTTTTTCATTTCAGCTATCTTAGCAGCCTGAGCATCCTTGAACTTTTGTGCTGCCTGACCCTTCTGAAGCTTCTTTGGATCAATTCCCAAGTTCTCAGCTTCTTCAGCGACAACTTTTATCAGTGCTTCTTTGCTCTTCCTTTCCTCTTCAGCTAGTTTCTGTTTCCTTTCTTCTTTTGCAAGATAGGCACTTAGCTGTTGTGGTGAGAGCAGGTATTCAGTGTCGCCGATCTTGAAGGGAATCTTCTCAGGCTCAGGAGTTTTCATTATGCCTTTTCCTTTATCCTGGCCTGAGGAAGATGATGTTGCTACCAGTGGTAGTGGTGTTGTTGTGATAGGTGTAACTGTCATAGCCATTGTTGTTGTTGTTGATGATAAGGGTGGGATTGATGAAATTGGTATAGCTGAGACTGGTGATGTTGACTCCCCCTCATTGTGAGAGGAAGTCTCTTCAGTGTCTTTCTCCCCCTCAACTGTTGCGGCAACTTCAATGAGAGCAATAGTTGGCTCTGACACTGGGGGAGTTTGGGTGGCTTGACCTTTGAAGGCTTGGTAGGTTTCAGTGACCATAGCCTTGATATCAGATGTATCCTTTTGAAGACCAGTGACCTTTGTTTCCAGATTAGCTTGAGAAAGTTCCAAGGCAGTCATGCGTGGCCCAAGATTCCAGGCCATTGATGAGGAAGCCTTAGCTAAATTGGTCACTTGAGCATCCAAAGAGCCCAGTGTTGCCTGAAGAGACTGAACCGAAGATTGAAGACCCTGAACATTGGCAGACTTTAGCATAGTGATCAGTTCAGTGAGGTCTGAGGAATTCTTCAAGTAAGCCTCAGTAGCCTCCAGCACTTTTGAGTTGAGTGCTGGGTCTTCTTTGACCGAGTCCCTGATTTCATCAATTTTTGTTCCACAACCCTGAAGATGTTTGAGAAACTTAGCCAGGTTATCATCCAATCTATGAAGCTGCTCGTACATAATATCTCTGTGCTCATCAGTGTTAGCATTGAAAGTGAGCACATCGGATTTCAGATCAGCATAACTTGCAGCAACTTCAGTATGTTGATCCCACAATGTGTCAGTGACCCCAGAATATAGCTTCCTTGAAGTTTTTGTGATCCACTGAACTAGCTGTCTTTCAGTGATTGGAAGAATATTATCAAACTGGTTGAATTCATCAGAGCTGGATGAAGAGGAGTCAGAGTCATTGGCTTCAGGCTGAAATGGTGACTCATTAGGATTTTGTGGATCAGACTAATGTTCTTGTTCATCTTGAACCTCAGTGTCCACTTCTTATCCAGCTGATAGAATTTCATCTTCGCTTTCAGCATGTTCTTCATCAGAAAATAGTATCTCAGTAACATCAGCAACAGTTAACAAGGTGGGGGTGATGGGTTCCGTATCAGCGGGTGGTATTAATCCCTCTGAGTCTTTGTCCCCCTTTGACCCCTCAGACACTAATGGGTTTTTCCCAGTATCTTCTCCGGAGTTAGGATTGGTTGTGGGTTCCATATCTGCGGGTTGTTCCTTTCCCTCCGAGTCTTTGTCCCCCTGTGACCCCTGAGACACTGGTGGGTGTTTCCCAATGCCTTTAGCGGAATTAGTGGCAGTGATATCCATATCAGTGGGTTGTTTGTTTCCCCCTAAGTTCTTGGGATCATTCAGTTTTCCCTCAGACAAAGGCTGTGATTTGCTAATGTCATCCTTGGGCGTTGTGGAAGGCGCTCCCCTACCAGCGGGTTGTATGTTTCCCTCTGGATCTTGGGGAGTAGTAGTTGGGACCAAGGGCACTGACTGTGATTTATCAGTGTCCTTCGTTGTCACCAGGGTAGATGTTGCTTGGTCTCCAGTGGGTGGCAGATCAGGGGGTGTGACAGAAGGTAGTACATTGCATAAGTTATAGGTAACACCATACAAGATTTAAAGGAAAACATTATATTTTACAACAAGTTTTTACATCGTTTCAAAAGATAAGTCATAATACATTTAACACAAGTTCCCAACGATAACATCTGTTTTTAAACATTTGCAAAAGATAACATAACATAAGTGAAAGAGTGCCCATGCAATGCATCCGAAAATTCACCACTTACTTCTGATTACCTGAAAAGCATGATAAAAACTGGTCAACTATGGCCATAGTTGGTGAGTTCACAGGATTAATACACCAAGTAGTTTCCAAAACAATAAGATTCAATTGGTTATTAAAGTTTCGAAAGGGTCCATTATGTATGCAGCGCGTTCATGGCTTTAAGGGTTCCACTACTTAAGCCGATTCAGCCGAAGACATTGCCCCTACGTGCAACATGCTCTAACCTAGCATGAGAAATGATACTTATGCACTCCGGTTAGTCGAGTGAGGTGATGGCTCTACCCCTAAATAGCGCTATCCATAGTTATCAACGGCTCATCCCGTACAGTGGGAATGAGTTAATAAGTAGTATAGTACCAGGGGACTTTTACAGTTGTTCTCAGGCGCCAAACATAAGCCACATACCTTTGCAGATAAAGATAGCAGAGCATAGCTCAGTAGATTGAATCAGTTTAGTAAATCCATAATTTCATGAATGCACAACCAATTTAGTTTTAAGTAATCATAGCATGCTTTTCACCCCAAAACGAGTAAAACAGTAAAATGGGGCTGTGAAACTCACCTTAACTAGCAAGACGGGAGTACAAGTACAAGAGAAATATAATGAGTATATACTAAGCAACCCTCGAATGTAGACCTCCTAGACGCAACCTATTGGAAGTAAGAAAATTACATATTAAAAATCTAAATGATATGCTCGGATAAAAAAAAACGACAACTAGTTAAGTCACCCATTTAGACTCGTAAAAAAATACATTTATATAAAAACTATACTATTGAACCAAAAAGCTAGCAAACCTTACATGTCAACCATTGCATTTTTAATGTTCAAGTTTGGGTTAATCAAATATAAGTTATTTTCCTGAGAAGCAAATTTACATATTCGAATACTCGAATATGTCATCTGCGTTTAACATAACAATCTAGTTTTCCAACTTGTATAAGTTATATTTAATAAAGTATAGTTTTCACAAACTAAATATTAAATTCAAGAAAAAATCTATTTTACAACCTAACAAAGGATTCAAGACATACCTTTATTATAAAATTTTCAATATTGTTCTATTTCGCTTAGCCGTTAATGGTGACGCCAATATTATTTTTCTTTTTATTTTTTTTGACAAACTAATGTATAAATCAATTGAACTGCCTTTTAGGCAGTGTTCCTGAAGCCTCAAGGCCCTGAGACTTGGGTTTGGTCTTAGTCCTAGTCTGAGACTTCCCCTTTCTCTTTTCAGGAGCAGGGTTAGGAGACATTGAATCCCTTTGGTTGTTTACAACAACCATATGGGCCGTCAATACAATATCAGTGACTAGGGATGGGTCTTTTTGAAAATTAGATTGACTCAGGGTACTAGGTAGAGCAGTATATTTGTACTCCTGAGGGTAATTACAACCCAGTAACACTTGCAAAGCACAAGAGATAAACCTAGGATACGAAACGTATTTCGTCCTAGATTTACTCAGTAGCTTGGTTACGAGATCACTGTAAATGATCTCTCCCATATCGACATTGACCCCATTCATCAAACAGTATGCCATCATCAACTGAATAGAATTAACTTGTTCAGTGGATGAGTGGTTCCCGCCGAGGACCTGAGTCACAAACGTGAACAGGATCCTCCAAGCCACATGAAATGAACTCTTGGTAACTGGGGTCTTGTCCAAAAATTTTGGATCTAAAACGATTTGTTTTAACCCATCCTTCACTGTGGAGGGTTCAGGATGGGTGACATAAACACCCTTATTGTAGTCTAACCCTGTTGAGGTGCAAAAAGTTTTGTAATCCAGGTGGTGATCTTTCCCCATTAAGCAGACTGAACTTAATGAGATACTCCCTGAGTGGTCTTAGGTCTGTCTCATTAGTTGAGGGTGACGGGTCATAGGTCGTGGTCTGATCCTAAAACTCCTAAGGAGGTTTTGGTACAATTGAATGGGGACATTTAACAAAGGCCGTTTTTTCAAGGTGATTCTATGGTTAAACAAAAATTTCATAATGTCCTTATATTTGGTCATTACACCTTTCACTTTATTATTTTTCTAATAAACTACAAAGTTTTCGTCTAGCACAAAGACTTTGAGGGTATTCAAAATTGCCAATATACCCTTTGTGTACTCTTGATTATTTCATTCCTTGTTTGGGCTATGTGCTCGTTGAGCTCTTAAACGATTCAACATTGCTAAGATCCCCTACCCACTGAGACGCATAAACTACAAAGTTTTTATTTGACACAAAGACCCATTGTGTTCTTGCCATTTCCATAAAATGTTTTAGGGTTTTGAGAAAAATATCTTGACAAGAACAATCAAAGGTTTTGATTATCTCCGGCACAAAGACTGTCAAGTTGTGATGAAAAAACTTTTGTAAAGGTTTACAGAGAAGATTTTTTTGAAAAAGATTTGAAGAACACAAAGATTTCTGGGTTTGAAAGAGATTTTGATAGAGTTTTGTTAGCAGAAATACTTTGTGTATGTTTTAAGGATTTTGTGAGGGGTATTTATAGAGTGATGAGAGGGGTGGTTTTTGCACAAAAGTGGATTTGTAAAGTTAGTTTTTGAAAACGTTTTGAATTTCCACATTTAATGCCACCACTCCACTACCTGCAGTAAAATCCCGGTTTTCCAGGAATAGTTGCAGTGCACAGTAAAAGTGCATTTTGCAACAATAAAATATCAATAAGATATTTCATGTGAGAGGAGGGCATTTAATGCCAAGTGGGATTGGGTAAGTTGGAGGGACCCTTGACAGTAAGATAGAGAGACATATATTCCTATATTTAATTGGTATGTTTACCAACCTATGACATTTAATTAACTAATACTTGGTGCATTTAGTTACTCATTCAATGCTCAATATCAAGAGTCAGGGTCCCTGAATGAGTCTTACTCATTCAGTGAGAGGGTTATATTTGAGGTTTTGTTTAGGGAGGATGAACTGTTTCGGGAAAAAATTACTGAGATTGGGATTGGTTTTCAGGTTGCTGACTTTCAATGTCTAGCATTCCCAATTCAGCTTTCAGTCTCCTAAAGGTAGGTTCATCCAAGGGTTTGGTGAAGATATCAGCAAGTTGATATTCAGTAGGGATGAAATGAAGCTCTATGTCTCCTTTCATTATGTGGTCCCTGATGAAATGATATCTGATATCAATGTGTTTGGTTCTTTGGTGAAGGACAGGGTTGTTGGAGATTGCAATAGCACTGGTGTTATCACAAAAGATGGGTACCATTTTGTAATGGATGTCATAGTCACTGAGTTGACTTTTCATCCATAAAACATTGGCACAGCATCCTGCAGCAGCCACATACTCTACTTCAGCTGAAGACATTAATAGGACCCTGAGGTACTCCAACAAACCAGCTTTCCTCTTAGAAATTGACAGGACCCTGAGGTACTTTTTCTGTCCATGTTGCAGCCAGCATAATCAGAGTCAGAGTATTCTTTGAGATAAAACCCTGAGCACTTTGGATAGTAAAGTCCAAGGCTTGGAGTTCCCTTCAGGTATCTGAGTATTCTTTTGGCTGTAGAGAGATGGGATTCTTTGGGATTGGACTGATATCTTGCTATTAGACAGACTAAGAGTTGTATGTCTGGTCTAGTAGCAGTTAGATACATCAGTGAGCCAACAATCCCTCTTAAATGAGTTTGATTGACTGATTTGCCAGTGAGATCAAATCCAAGGTTGTTAGGAGGGACCATTGGAGTCTTTACTGAGGCACAGTCAGATATCTCATATTTTTTCAAGAGATTTCTGGTGTACTTCTCTTGACTGATGGAGATACCTTTATCAGTTTTCCTGATTTGTAGTCCAAGAAAGTAAGTGAGTTCAACCATCATGCTCATTTCAAACTTCTT
Source organism: Chrysanthemum makinoi (assembly GCA_910596185.1). NCBI lineage: Eukaryota > Viridiplantae > Streptophyta > Magnoliopsida > Asterales > Asteraceae > Chrysanthemum > Chrysanthemum makinoi. The sequence goes on along the minus strand of OU343223.1, from coordinate 207,372,985 downwards.
TGTCATCAGTTTTTCAAACTGTTTTCAAAGTTTGTAATTTTTTGAGCCAAAGATGATGTCATCAATATACACTTGGATTAGTATTACATCTTGCTTTGTCCAATAGACAAATAGGGTGTTGTCTATCTTTCCTCTGACAAACTTGTTTTGTATCAGAAAGGCTGAGAGAGTTTCATACCATGCTCTGGGAGCTTGTTTAAGTCCATAAAGGGCCTTGTCAAGCTTTCAGACATAGTCAGGGAATTCACTACTCTCAAAGCCTGGAGGTTGCTTAACATACACATCTTGCTTGAGATCACCATTTAGGAATGCACTTTTAACATCCATTTGGTAGACCCTGAAGTTTATGTATGTTGCATATGCAAGGAAGATCCTAATGGCTTCCATTCTTGCAACAGGAGCAAATGTCTCATCATAGTCAATGCCTTCTTGTTGACTGTAACCTTTGGCTACAAGTCTCGCTTTGTTTTTAATGACAGTGCCGTTTTCATCAGTTTTATTCCTGAAAACCCACTTCATTCCTATGACAATGACATCCTGAGGACATTTGACCAAGGTCATAACCTTGTTTTTATCAAACTATTGAAGTTCTTCTTGCATAGCCTGAACCCATCTTGGATGTTTTAGAGCCTCAATGACACTCTTGGGTTCTATTTCTGATAGAAAATCAGCATATAGACATTCATTGGCTGAAGCTGCAGTTAATTTAGCAGCCATGCTTCTAGTGAGCATGCCCTCAGTAGGTTCACCAATTATGTTGACAAGCTCAATGTCCTGAGTCTTAGTCCATTTACTTTATGGTTTAGGATCTGAGCTTGAAGAGGTCACTGGAAACTCAGGAGTGATTTCAGGTACAGGAGCCATAGAATCATTGAGATCATCTGTAGAGATGCTCTGTTCAGGTTAGGAGCCACATAATCATTTTGATCATCTGATGAGATGACTGGTTCATGTTGGGGTTCTTGAGTTACAGGTTCCTGAACATTTGGTTCAGTGTTACCTATCCCAGCAGGGACTGATTGATTATCAATGAATTCACTTATGGTTGGTTGGGGAAGGTTGTGAGGTAAGACATAATATGAGATGTCAGCATCAGCTTGGTATGAGGAATTGATTTCAGTGTTATACTCATCAGGAGGATATCTTGATGAGTTACCAATTCCTATTTCCTCCACTGAGGTGTTGGTGAACCTGATGCTTTCTGAACTCTCATCAAAGGTAACATGAAAGGTTTCCACAACTTGTTGTCTCCTTGTGTTAAATACCCTAAAGGCTTTGGAGATCAGTGAGTAACCTAGAAATTATCCATCATCAGCTTTAGCATCAAATTTTCCTAGATGATCCTTGTGGTTATGAATAAACACTGGACACCCAAACACATGAAAGTAGCTGATATCAGGAAGTCTACCTTTGAATATCTCATATGGGGTTTTGTTATGTCTCTTGACAATCATTGACCTGTTTTGTGTGTAACAGACAGTTTTGATAACTTCAGTCCAGAAATGCTTTGAGAGTGCTGAGCCATTTAACATAGTTCTGGCAGCCTCAATGAGAGTTCTGTTTTTCCTTTCAGCTACCCCATTTTGTTCAGGGGTGTAAGGAGATGAAAAGTCTTGGGTAATTCCCTTTTCATCATAGAAGCTCTCAAGCTCTTGATTTCTAAACTCAATGCCATTGTCAGTTCTGATTTGTTTAATAGTAATGTCATTCTGATTTTCAATTTTCCTGATGAAAGACATTATTGTATCAACTGCCTGACTCTTTTTAGAAAGAAAGTATACCCAAGTGTATCTTGAAAACTCATCAACAATGACAAGTGTATACTTCTCATCTTTGGATTGATCTGGGACTGAATGGTCCAAAGAGATCCATATGCAGGAGGTGAAGGCAGCTTTTGATGGAGAAATTTTGTTTGGTTTTGAAGGATGCTCTGTGATGTTTACCTTTTTCACAGGCAGAGCATGGTTTGTCTTTTACAAAAACCAATGATGGTAGACCAAGGACTTTGTTTTGTTTTGCCAAGTTGTTGATGTTTTTGAAGTTTAAGTGAGAGAGTCTCTTGTGCCACAACCAATTAACAGTTTCAGTGGCTTTGGCAAAGAGACAAGTTCCATCTTGAGAGAGTGTTGAAATGTTTAAGACATAAACATCATCTCTTCTAGGAGCTATCAAAACAACTTCTTTGTTGGCATTGAAAATGGTGCCTTGTTTGTCATTGAATTGCACAATGTACTTTGCATCACAGAGTTGACTGACACTGATGAGATTGTATTTGAGACCATTGACATAAGCTATTCTAGAGAAAACTATTCCATTACAGTATACTGAACCATAACCTTCAGTGGGACATGATGAGTTATCACCAAATACTACCTTGGGTCCTGGTTCCTTTACATATTTGTGCAGATACTCCTTAACACCAGTCATGCTTCTTGAGCATCCACTATCTAGATGCCAAATAGGCTCCCTGGCGTGTCTCTGCACAAATAGTAGACTGGATTAGTTTCTCTTTCTGACCCACATACTAGTGGGTTTGGGCCTAAAGGTCTGTTTGAATTTTGCAATTGACTCATGGTCAGTGGTTGAGTGCATTGCACTACCACGGGTTTTGCATTTAGAGACTGAGGATGACTTAGTGATTCTGGGTTGCTTGGAACTTCTCCTTGCTGGGATGACACTATTATGCTGAGATGTCTTATGAGCTGGATTTCCGCAAATCTCACAGCATGTTTTCATGAGACACTCATCAGGATGATGATCATTAAAGCCACAGTGTGGGCAAGGAGGAAAGGGTTTTACTCTCTGCTTTTGAGCAGATTTGGAGGTTTAAGCATACTGATGACCAACTTTGGTATAGTTTGCTTTACTGAGAGAACTTACATATTGTAAGTGATCAGAAGTTCTGTGATCATCCTTTTTGCAGATCATACAAAAAAGGATTCTATAACAGTTGTCAGTGGTATGACTGGTATAGTGGCATAGATCACACTTCTGCTTGGTTTTGGTGGTGGCTTTTGACTTTGAGGAACTAGAGGAAGCTGACTTTGTTTCCTTGATTGGTTCAGGAACTCTTTCGATGGATTCCATCTTATCAGTTAGCTTCCTCACAAGTTCAGTCAGCTGCTGAATTTGGTCTGCTTCAGTAGGAACTGAAGATGTGGAAGTGTCAGTGGGTGTAGACTCTTGTTGAGTTGGTTTTGTTGGTCTTTTCAAGATGGTTGTACCAAGTCCAGACCTTTCTTTCGGTGAGTGAGGATTGAATTGTAATGGAGTAAGCTCAGAGCTAGGAGCAGCACCCTGAAGAGGTTTCAGGGGTGGAAGCGGTGCTTGAGATTCTGCTTCAGACTCAGAGACATGTTCAGTGCTACTGGGCACATCAGGGAGTCCAAGCATGCTCTTTAGAGCTTGACTTTCAGGCTCTAGAATCCTTCCAGAATCGAAATTTGGAAGCTTAATATCAGGGTTAACCCGTTCAATCCAATCACTGGGCTTGGGAATAGTCAACATATTGGTAATCATGCCACCTGACACAAATGTTTTGGGAGACTGGCCTTTGTTGTGAGAGTCAGGGAGATGATCTTCACCTATGACTCTCTTTTTGTTGCTGGGGGCTCCCACAGCATCAAAGACTCTTGGATTCTTAGCAGTCCAACTAGCAATGATATCTTTTTCTTTCTTAAGTTCATCTTGAAGAGCCTGATTTCTTTTAACTAATTCACTGTTTTAAATTTGCAAAGTGATAGCCTCAAGCTTATTTTGTTTTAAAAGAAGCAGTTCATCCCTACACTTATTTAGTTCAAAACTTAGCTTGTTATATTTTGAAAAAAGATTTAATCGCTGCTCTTCTACAAACTTAAGGTCAACATTGATATAATTCATATAGGACTACCAATCAGAGTCATCATCCATAGAAAGTAAAATATTTACCTTCTTCATTGTGATGTTGACCCATTCTCCATTCCTGGCATGATTTTTCCCGACAGCTAGCTTGTCCTCTTCTGAGAGAGCCATCAGTGCACTGACTTGCACCATCTCATCGTCTGAGGAGACTGGCTCTTCATCCCAATCGAAAGTTTCAGCAATGAGGCCTTTGTTCTTACCCTGCACAGATTTAACATTGTTTGTTGTTTCTGAGGGACTGGCCTCAAGTAGTGCAAGCTTAGCTTTGGCTTTCTTATACTTAGCTTCAAAATCTACCACTTTATTTTGATCAGTTTTGTTTTGAAAATTTTGATGAGATTGATACATTTTTGGTTGAAATTTGCTAAAGCCAGAGGACTGATTTGACCCCTGATGGTTTGTAAGAGGGTTCAGAAATTGTTTTTGAAAAACAGTCTTTGGCAAAATGACCTCTTTTATGACATTTAAAGCATTCAGTATCCTCATTTGCCTTAGCATTTGAAAAAAATTTGTTTCTTCGTATGAACCTTTTAGAGTTAGCGAGAAGTGCTCTTTCCTGAAACTCAATGTTTAAATCGTTCAGGTACTCCTCGCTTGTCCTCTCATCAGTCTCATCATCTGAATTTTCCTGAAAATCTTGAACAATACTGTTAGAATAGAAGGCAGTAGAGATTGGTAATGAAGTGGTGGTCAGGGCCTTCTTGACTTCCTGAGACTTTTTTAAGTCAGGGTATCGTCTGTTGATGAGGTTTTCCTCATAGACAAATTTCCCATATATTTCAGGAAGTTCAAGATTCTGGATATGATTTGCATTCCTAAGTCCCTAAGAGAAATTCAACCACTTCTCAGGAAGACTATTGACAAAACCAACATTGATTTCATGTTTGGACAACTTAACACCATCATTTGACAATTCATTTAGTAGGGTTTTGTAACGGGTGTAAGTTTGAGACAGAGTTTCTGAGTCCTTAGCCCTGAAGGTATTATACTCAAGTTTCAGGTCCATAATCCTGTTTTCCTTGGTATCAGATGGACCTTCATGACTATGAACGAGGTCATCCAGTTCGTTTAGCCGTACTACAGCTTATAACTGACTCCATAATATCATCAGGAAGACATGATATGATGATACTTTTGAGTCTTTGGTCCTGGTTGACCACTCTCCTCTCATCCTGAGTCCACTGAGCTTCAGTTTTATGCAAACCTTCAGCAGTCTTTAGGATAAATGGACCTTCATTTATAAACTTGATATAATAAGGTTCCATCCCAATCAAATAGCAAAGCATACGCTTTTTCCATTTGTTGAATTTACCAACTTCAAGTCTAGGGGCAACAGCTGAATAAGCTCCACCCTTTTTATCGACTAGTTTGGGTACATCAATTTCAGCCATAAGGATCCTGATTTAAAAACGTTTTAGAGCGGCTTAAAAAGGTTTTATAATCAGCCTTGCTCTGATACCACTTGTTGTTCCCTATTCACTATCGTATAAAACAGTTTAAGTATTTAAAAACGAACTAATAGTGAATCAATGACTGAAAGTAATGTAAGTAAAACACACTGAATAATTTTCAACATAATATTCTTATTAGAAATGAATCCAAAGAATACATTACCCAAGTACTCGCGGAATAGTACTTGGGATTGAAATGACAAAGTTTGGTAACTCCTCTCGAAGCTCAGGCTAAGTCTGAGCACAACTACAAGTACCCACCGAGCTATCTCAGGGATTAAGTTGTATTTGGAGGAGTGAAAGATGGCTTGCGTGTATGTGTGTTTTTACAATTCACAAGCTTAACCTTTCACTCCATCTCTTATGCTATTTATACAAGTATGAGTTTTAACTCTTTCCTAAGTGACAAACTAACAATTTACAGAAGACAAAACACTGATGTATTTTGTCTATGTTTACAAAGGCTATTTCTGGTAAGGGACAAAGCCACTTTCTACGTGTCGATCGATGCTTTGGGCCTTTCAGGGAAAGTTGACTTCTTGAAGATAAGCACTCCGTCTTTATCGCTTTAAGCATAACCGTTTGTCCCGCCATTCTTGTCTTCTCACCTTCAGTCTTTAGTCAAGTTTGTATTCAGGTGATAGTAGGGAGAGGAGTTTTAGAGATTTAGTGAGTTATTGTCATCACTCACTGAATCCACCATCTTCTTCTTGACTCGATCTTCACTCTTTAAGTTCCGCCTTACTGAGTGGAGACTTGTTCTTCGCCTTCATCCGAGTATCCTCGAAGATGGCTCACTGAGAGACTATGCACTCGTGACCCTGTTAGTGTTTAACGGTCTAAGCACTTAGGTTATTTTCTATTCAAATCCTAGATTAAGGGGTTTGGGTATTTACTGAACGCAACACGATTAGTCACCTCGACTTCTCGACCCCCCATGTGAAACCATTTTATTGCACTCACCTTTAGTGCAAGATACCCCTAGATACACCCATCTGAGCCTTTCCTTTCATTTTGTTAACCCAATATATTGTTTCGTTACACCTATACACCTTAGCCTACCCTGTAGTCTTTATTTGTGATTGAGAAGTCATCATTTGCCTAAGTTCAAGGTTCAAGTGGAAAGGTTCGGGAATCACGCTTTCGTCGACGACATTATCTTAAAGATCATTGAAGACCCCCCGAATTCCCATTGTTCATCTTAAGTGGGGGGATGTTATGTTTAGTTGTTATGTTTATGTTGAATATATATATATATATATATATATATATATATATATATATATATATATATATATATATATATATATATATATATATATAGGGTAGGGTTAAAATGAAAAGTTTCATATAATGAAAAGAATGAGAAGGCATGTGGAGGTGACATGTGTCACCTTTGCCACGTCACCATGCCATGTCATGTGACATGTGTCACCCCCACCCCCACCCCCACCCACCCACCCCACCCAAAAAATAAATTCCCGCCAAAAATTTTTCGCCAAAATTTATTACTGCATCACAATTATAATTGTGATGCAGTAACTTATAATCTTAATGCACTAAAATCATGATTATGATGCAGTAACTTTATAACCGTAATGCAGTAACTTATAACCTTAATGCACAAATAAATTTTGGTGCATCTTTATTATATGTTACTCCATCATAGTTAATAGTTAAGTGCATCAACTATGATGCACTAAAATCAAGGTTATAACCTTAATGCACTAAAATCATGATTGTGATGCAGTAACTTTATAACTGTGATGCAGTAATTTATAACCTTAATGCACTAAAATCATAATTGTGACGCAGTAACTTATAACCTTAATGCACTAATAAGTTCTGATGCATATTTATTATAAGTTACTGCATCATAGTTAATAGTTAAGGTGCATCAACTATGATGCACTAAAATCAATGTTATAACCTTAATGCACTAAAATCATGATTGTGATACAGTAAATTTATAACTGTGATGCAGTAATTTATAACCTTAATGCACTAAAATCATGATTGTGATGCAGTAACTTTATAACTGTGATGCAGTAAAAACATTTGGCGGGAAAAAAAATTTTGCCCTCCAAAAAAAATTTTTTTGGCGGGAAATTTTTTTTTTCACCTCCATTATAAGAAACTTTTCATAATAACCCAGGAGAAAAACTAAAATAGGAAGAATAAGAAGAATTTCTAGCCACACATTTCAAATAGGAGGGAGAAATTTAAGGGGAGATGCATCAATTTTTATAGGTGCATCTAAAATGAGTGATTGTGGTTTCTTCTTATCATTCTTATTTTAATTTTTCTTCTTATTTGATCCTAACTCTATATATATATATATATATATATATATATATATATATATATATATATATATATATATATATATATATATATATATATATATAAGAGGAGGCATGCCACATATAATTCCACTTGGCGTCCCATAATACCACGTCATCACAATTAAAGCCACATCATCACAATTAAAATCACGTCATCGAAATTTAAGCCAACTCATCACAATTAAATCCATATAAGCACATTTAAGTGTTCATCCACGTAGGCGTATGACATCATCAATGCCATGTAAATGCTTTTAGAGGTCTAAAATTCGGTATTAATTAAATCTAAAAATTTGACCTTTACAAGATTCGAACATGGGTCTATTAATTCACAAATAAGTGCTTCAACCAATGGAGCTTGCCAGAAGTTGTGATAGACAATTCAAAAACAAAATATATATGTCTTAATCGCTCAACAATTCAATATTAAAAAAAAACTTATCAATCATATCTTTTCCTTAAATATATAGTTCATATATAAGAATGTTGATATCTTCGTACCATTTAATTCGTGAATTAGGGTTTTGCATGCAGAAGTAGGCTTTTTTGAACTTCGGCCCGACTCTGGTATTCAGTACAAATTTATTGATGGTCAAAATCTATTCCATTGACACATATTGACGTAATAAAATGATATATCATCTTGAGCCTGAATTTTACCACAACCGGTCTTTCATGATCTTCATAATTCCTTCTTTATCATTAAATTGCTATCTTCGAAGGTATGTATACAAGGGCTTATTGTAGTTTTTTTCTTTTTTATGAATTGATTGTTAATTAATCAGTTTTCTTAATGATTATATGTATTATTATTTATTCTAGATGATGAGGTCATTGTATGAAGATTCAAAATCACTAAGGTATTTTGTAAAATCCAAATATTATTGGAAGATCATAGTTACTACTTTTTTTCGTTATGTAAAATATCAATTTTGAAGTTAGAATTTATAAATAGTGTTGGGGATTGCTTCTTCTTACTTTTTGTGTTATTAGACCCAAGAGTTCATAATCTATTCTCACTCATGTTTAATGGAATTTTACAACTCCTTGATGTTTTTCAGGAAAGTTTTGTATGTATTTGTTGGCAGTATATCCCCTCAAATCCAAGGTCGAAACCGACAACTTCCAGGCTCTACACCAGTGAGTACTCATGCTTTGAATATATTGAGCTCAATTGTGCTTATTCCAACACTTATATAGATATAGAAGTTTGGCTTATGTTGAGCCGCACTTAGATAGGAAATAAAAACAAAGATGAATTTAATCTTGAATCCTAGAACTGCAAGTCATGAACTATCATTAATCGGTATTCTTGGTAACTTTGGCTTCATGAAAATCTTCATACATTTAGTATATGGTTATAACATGGATTGGATCAGTTTGCGGTCATGTCTAATGCAAGCTGAATACGATCAAATCAAGGTGGTAATAATCTCACATTAAAGGGATGGCCTCTCACCGTAAGTGAAAGCTGACTTATTTGTATTTTCCAAATATGAAATTCAATAGTCTAACTTTATAAGAAACATATATGGTTATAGCGGGGATTAGAGCAGTTGCGGTCGGGTATAATGCAACCTCCACATATGTGGGTCATGTCATAAAGTTCACCAACATAGACAATAACTTAGTTGGCCTACTTATTACTAATGTCACTGAATTCCATCAAGATTATAAGGGTGTTTGGCATATGGATTTAGTTTTCTGTGTCTCCAAATGAAATTTTTTAAGGGTGTTTACCATATGGAAGTTTTGCCAATATTTCTTTAATGCAGCGTGACTCACATACGATGTCATCAATCTTACCTATCCCTTGACTAATATGATTTCTCAAACCTCCCTAACAGTTATCAATATAAGCCATGTTTCTTCTAATTTGCAGATGGTTCTCAACTTGTGCATAATGTTGGTGTTGTCCTTTATATCATCGTTCACCTGCTGTATATTGGATACTTGAGCGTCGTCAAAGAATTTATTCTTATACTTACGCGTCGTATTTTTTTTCCAAAAATTATGACGCATGCGTATGTACCATCTAAAGTCTAAGAGGAACAAAATAGAGGGACACATATTGTTCATAACGATTTGGAACGAGGACGTTCTTATGCAGACTCGTGGTGCAAAAACTGAATGTGGTGGGAGCCAACAACAAGTGTAGCAAGGTAAGTGTTCTGCAACCAATGTTATAGGCTGATCATTGAGTCATTTGTGCCCAAATTTTGGTTTGAGTGATTGTTTTAATTTACGTAGAGGGCTAATACTTTGAGAACGGTTACGCCAAGAACAATACAAACAAATCTTGTTCTCAATTGGGTGTTCCTGCATCAACTATATCAAGAGGGAAGAAAGTTAAATCAACATACCAAACCACATCTATCATCCGGTGTCAAGTTGAAGGATGCAACCTTGATCTCTCATCTTCCAAGGAGTACCATCAGAAACATAAAGTTTGTGAAACTCATTCCAAATCTACAAAACTTATTGTGGCTTGTGTTGAGTGTCGTTTTGGCAACAATGCAGCAGATCAGCTTATGAACACTTGAAGTAACTTTTTCATAAGACCCTCTGACTTTTTTTTGGTGAACTGGTCAACATTATATTAATACCATGTGACTTGATCCATTGATAAATCCTCAATTTGTATACTGTTGGTATAGTTTTCACAGTATGTCAGAGATTGATGAGGAGAAATGAAGCTGTAGGTGAAGACTTTCTGACCACAATACGAGGCGCATAAAACCAAATCAGGAGGCAATGCGGTTTAACCCAGGTTATTCAACATTTTATGGTACCGAGTCCCTTGATGTGCTCTCTCACTCTACAAGAGTTGTCAGATGTTATAAACATGCCTAACCTTGCTCGCAATATATTAGTGCCATCCAAGGGTGCCAGAGCCGAGATATTTGATCAAGGTTTGTTTTCTTGCATACTCTGTTTAGTACTTTTGCACCCCTTTTATTTCCAAAGTATTGAATTAAATGTTTATTATGAAAACCACTGGATGGTAATGTATTTATTCAGTCCTGCAATTAGTTTCACTGCTTGAAGGTTACTTTAATCATTATAAGAATCAAACAAAATTACATAATGACGGAAAAAGTGAATAAAACACGTTACCAATGAAATAATCAGATAGTCATATAATCACCTTGAAAACGCAAAGCAAACAACCTTTTAAATGTTTTCTTATTGAACAGCAGTAACATTGCTAACAGTTAACATAAAACTATCACAAACATATGTAAATCTTACCTTTAATTTGTGAAATTTATTGCGTGAAAATGTGACGATGCAATGACCAGTTCTAATGTTTGAAAAAGATCCAAGAGGGGTCTTTAATGCTACTAATGGTGAAAGCCGCTTATAACTTTGTACCTACACAACAAAATAATCTGCCCTGTATTGAAGTATCAGTTTTGACCCGTTTACGTGAGCTGTCCAATTTTGATGCTATCAAAGCTAACATTTGTTGTCACTTATCAATGTGAGAATATCTGATTTAACAGGTTCATCTTCTACTTTGATTAGCTGCCTAGATCCAAAAGATCCAGAAATCTCAGGATTCATGGTAGCACCAAAGCTCCTAAAACTCAAGTGTGAACATTCAGCACTCTGTACTTGCAGATGATTTGGAATAACGACCGAAGGAACGTCCTGTTCAGGTTCATCGACGTCTCTCTTCCTGGATATTAAGTTGTTGCATGTTTGTATTTATTGAGGACTACATAAATCTTTGCTTTTATTGTTGTGTCTAACTATCTTATACAAGTTTTGATCTGTATTTACTTTATTTGGTTTGTTGGATTTAGGTAACTGAAGAACAACTTGCAGCCCTCTTCATCAATTGTGGACAAGTAACAAAATATATTTTTAAATATATCTTTTCTTTCTGCGTGATATTGCTTGCGAAATTAAATCTGACCTGTTGAAAAGACATCTTTCACCACAAACTGAGGAAGGTAATATATTTGTAGAGTTTTAGCAATAAAGTGATTTGAATCAATTTATAAAAAAAAAACTAAAGTAATAAGTATGTTAAATGGTTTAGGTTAAAGTGGGAGAGAAGACATGGAGCTACCTTTGTTTAGTTTCTCTAGAGTAGCTAAAGCTACTACTGATTTTTCACTCGATTAAACTTGGAGAGGGTGGATTTCGACCGGTCTATAAGGTAAATGAAGAATCTTATTCATTTAAATTCAGTTTCTTTGAGTACAGCGTTACATTATTATTCGTCCATTTGACTGTAATTGTTAGAGCAACATTCTAATTCATTAAAGATAACAAAATTATGAAGCTAAAATATTTAAGCGTGCTAGTGATACAAAAAAATATGAATGATAGTTACCTTTGAGTTTTATATGGCTTTCACATAAAAATTGGTAATCTTCAGGGTATGCTAGAAGATGGGCAAGAAATTGCAGTTAAACGTCTCTCAAAAACTTCCAGTCAAGGAATTAATGAGTTCATGAATGAAGTTATATGGATTTAGAAACTTCAACACCGGAATCTTGTCAAGCTCCTTGGATGTAGCATCGAGGGGGACGAGAAGCTGCTGATATATGAATAGATGCCAAACAGAAGTAAGACGAGCTGGAAAAGGGACATGCTTAGATATTTTTAAGGTAACGAGTATGTTACTTATATTTTTTTTGAATAAATATGCTTAGGCATATGGTGTTACTATGAACTAAATGGTTCTGGAAATAGGCTTCTACGATATGGTTTCCTTGAATGGACAAAGAGACTCAACATCATCAAAGGAATTGCACGAGGACTTCTTTATCTTCATCATGATTCACAATCAACAAACCGAAAATGTAACAGCAGATGTAGGTCACGGGTCATTGGTCGTTTCATGTTCCAAAGGACTGTTTGGTCAATCGGTCAGGTAAGGGGTCGTGCAAAACAAGTGATACTTCTGAAAAGAAAAATATGGAGACTATATAAGTTTTGAATAATTTGTAAATTGTGATCTGATCCAAACTTTGCAAATCAAACTATACACTTCTTTAAATCTTTGTTTTTGTAAGGCTTGTAGGTGTGTAGGATTAAGGGGGTGTTTGGATGGCTTATTTTTTTTTAACGGCTGTTTGGTTGGCTTATTACCATATTTAGTAATTGAATAAGCTTATAAGCTTAGTCTTATGACCATAATTTTGTCTTTATCTATTAAGAAGAGTACCACATTTCAGAGTGCTTGTGTGTGGCGATGATGGTACAACGGGATGGGTATTAGATGCCATTTAAAATCAAAACTATGTATCTCCTCCACCAGTTTTTGTCCTTCCTTGTGGAACAGGAAATGACTTGGCCAGAGTTTTGAACTGGGGTGGTGGTTTAGGGGCAGTTGAATAAACAACGAGGGTTATGCACAATGCTGCAACACATGAAACATGCAGCAGTAACTGTTCTTGATCATTGGAAAGTTTCTATTGTAAACTAAAGGGGAAGACCTCTTCATTCACCAAAATATATGAATAATTATCTTGGTATGTGGTCTTTTATATTATGCCATTTTCATTTGATGATGATGCAATTATGGATGTTTAAAAAAACTTACCTTTAAGGTTCGACTACTGGATGTTTGTGGATTAAACCTTCATTAACGGGGTGTTAATCATTAAACATATAACCTGTAGGTGTTGGATGTGATGCAAAGGTTGTTCTCGGTATTCACAATCTGAGAGTGGAGAATCCGGAGAAATTTTATAACCAGGTGAACATGTTTTTCGACATTCAAGTTAAGTTAGTTTAATTAATTGAATCATAATTAACTATATATTAATATTGTTTCTGTGATTGCAGTTTAGGAATAAAATGTTATATGCTAGAGAAGGTGTGAGGAATATGATGGATAGAACGTTAGTAGACTATCCATGGCAAGTTCAAGTCATTGTAGATGGCGTTGAAGTTGAGGTTCCTGAGGTTTGTCCAACAGTTTCCATTGGTCCAAAGATTGTTTTGTCTTCTGAATTGACATATGCTTATCGAGTTTGGTGGTCTATAAGTTTCAAATCTTTTTGATATGTAGGATGCAGAAGGCATTCTTATTGCCAATATTGGAAGCTATGTGGGTGGTGTAGATTTGTGGCAGAATGAAAATCAAAACAATGATAATTTTGATCCTCAATCTATTAATGATAAGAGGTTGGAAGTTGTGAGCATATCAGGTATTTGGCACCTCGGAAAGCTTCAGGTAACAATGAAATTTAACCTTTTATCTCTTTTACAAATATCTGTTCAAAGTTTTTTTACTTGACCAAATTATATCTACTTTTTGTTCAGGTTGGGCTTGGTCGAGCCGAAGGCTTGCACAAGGGAAATGTATTAAAATTCAGCTTCTTGCACCATTGCATATTCAAATAGATGGAGAACATGGGTCATTTTGTTGAAAACATTATAATTAGACCATGTGATTGTATTTAAGAAGGTCTTCGGGATTGCGTTTTAGGGTAGATTATCTGATTATGCCATCTGTAGAATACAGATAATGATAATACATAGTCTGGAAAATATTCTTAAAAGTGTTTTCAGTCATGATTTAAACAAAAGTTATATAGGTTCTTAATTAAGATTATGGCTGATATTTTGAACTTCGTTTCAGGAAAATGTGAAAGATGACGTGAAGTCTTTCATGTGGCAGGCAACAGAGGAGGCAAAAGAGGGAAGTGAAGGGTCGTTAGAATGGGCTAAATAGAAGGCGAAAAAAGGGTACGAAGCGGCTAAGGGAAGTGCAACAAAAATTCAAGGCACTTTCTAAATGTTTCAATTTCCATGGATTGATGGATATAGTTTGAGACACCAGGGCCTGACCGTAGAGTGTTTTTTCTGCAAAATTTTTTGGATTCTAATTGCTATCTGATGAATATTGATCACGTATGACCCCCCTGGCACCAATACGGGTCAGACGCGGACTTAGCACGAGTATGTAATACTCCCGGCACCCACATAGTTCGGTCGCGGACCAAATACATACCCCGGCAATGGCCACTAAGCCATTCCGCGGACAGTAGACGCGTCCGAGCAAGGACACAACCGCGCCCCACGTAAAGGGAAAGGAATCTTCCCTAGGTCGGATGTACTGCAACCTGCAGTCCCCAAAAAGGGAAAGCGGGACAACTCCCGCCCAAAAACATCACCATCACAACAAGCGGACAAGCTCTGCAGCTGACTTACACAAACTGTCGCTCTCAAGACCCGTGACCTTGAGAACACGACAGAAAGGTCAACCATATAAATAGGGGTCTCACCTCTATTCAAACGGCAAGATATACACACTCTCTCTCTCTAGAATTCACTTCATCTCTCTAAAAACTATCACTTACTCTCACGCCGGAGGTTGACCGCGGAACCCCGTTCCGCGGTGAGACTAACGGTGTTGGTTTTCTTAGCAGCTAGCAATCGAAGATTTCACTTAATACAAGATCTATTCTCCGAAGAGTTAGCTTACACTAATCCTCGTAGGAGAAGCGCCCAGAATTGTATTAACAAGTTGGCGCCATCCGTGGGACCAGTAACATAACTGCGTTTCCCTTTTTTTTTTTAAAAAAAACTCTAATGAGCAATCTGGCAGAGAACCCTTCCCCGTCCCCTGAGCCGTCCACCGTCAGAAACACGGGGGGAAATGAGAAAGTGCAAGACACAGAACAATACCGCCCTAATGCTGCGACAGACGCATCAATAAGGGAGTTCTGCGAAAGGAACTACCTTCAAATCTTGCCCTTCATGGCAGAAAAGGTCCATCAGGAAAAACTAGATCGGGTCAAAACCCGTCTAGATTTCGATGATGAGACTAGAAATGAAAGATCTCGAGAACACGCCCGGAATGCTCGGCCAGAATCCGAAAGAAAACGGGAACCTAAAAGGAGGCGCGAAGCCAGTCCTAGTGCCCGATAAGATCCTTCGTAATATTCCAAGTCGCGGAGTGTTTTCTCGAGACTCAGCAGTCGAGATGATGGGTGTTCTAGAGAAAAGGGCCAGCGGGAAACCAAAAGGCTGCGACCAGATGTCTTCTCAAGATTGGAAAAGGAACGTCCGCATGTGTCCACGAGACTTGGGGACCAAAGACCAACCGTGTTCTCCAGACTGCAGTCAAAGGTCACTTCCCATAGGCGACACAAAAAAGAAGCAGAAAAGCAAAGTACACGGGACTTGAACGAGAAAGGTTCGGCCGATAGACACCAACCAAGCCGGAGTACTACCCACGGCAATGCTTCCCACTCGAAGTCAGGCAGAGGAGAAACATACCACTCGTGCCGGAGCAGGACAAGGGAAGTATCTCCCCCGGAAAGCGAGGAAAGCACTGGAGGATATTGGAAGTCCACCCCGAAAAACAAGAAACGGGAAGATGACGACCTCTACTCCCCGTATGACGTGGCCGCACCAGACCCCTTTACCCGTCGCATACGGAATTTCGAAGTTCCCGACAGAACAAGAATGCCAGCCCACATCGGGACATATGACGGGACTGGAGATCCGGAGGATCATCTAAAAATCTTCCAGACCGCGGCCAAGGTGGAGAGATGGGCCATGCCCACTTGGTGGCACATGTTCAACTCCACCCTCGTTGGACACGCCAGCGGTTTGATGAATGCGTCCTGAAAGCATTGACAACTTTGAGGAACTAAGATCGAGTTTTCTTTCGTACTTCCTACAGCAGAAGAAGTATACAAAAGACCCTGTTGAATTACACCATATAAAGCAGCGGGAAGGGGAATCCACAGAAGCATTCGTGGAACGCTTCAAGACAGAAAGCATGTATGTGAAGGGAGCCCCAGAGTGCATGAGAGTGTCTGGCTTTATGCACGGGATAACAAACCCGAGCGATCAGGAGGCTCAATGACAACATCCCCCAGTCGCAGGATGAAATGTGGAAGGTCGTGAAAGCATTTCTCAGAGGAGAGGTGGCCGCGGCCAACCAGTCAAAGAAGAAGCACTCCCAGTGGAAAAACCAAGAGGGAGGACAGAAAAACATCCAGTTCTTTGAAAGAAAAGGGGAGTTCAAGACCCGCTTAAGGCCGGAGAAGAAGAGAGGGGACAGGTTCACCCCCTCACAAAAACGCCAAAAGAAATCCTGGCCATGGATACGGTCAAGTTCACAGCTCCCCCGCCAATGTCCAGTCCGGTCGAGTCTAGGAATAAAGACAAGTACTGTGACTTCCACAGAGAAAAAGGGCACAACACGGACGAATGCTATCAGTTGAAGAAACAGATAGAAGAGGCAGTCAGATCCGGACCGTTGGCGCTCCGGTCAAAGAGATCAAGAATGGGGCGCAGAAGAATGGCGGCCCAAGGCGGAAAGAAGGATACCGCAACCAAAGACAAAGTCCACGCCATATACATGGTCAACACCTGGCAACGGTCGGTCAAGCCCAAGCTGGGTCCGGACGCGGTCTTGAATATGGAAATATCTTTTCCCCCCATATCCGGAGATGACTGGGACGACCACCCACTGGTAATCAAGGCGGACGTAGAAGGGTGTACAATTCACAGGATGTACGTGGATAATGGAAGCGCTTGAAGTTCTATACTGAACATTGCTTCAACAAGCTAAGCCCGCACATCCGCAAAAGACTAATACCTGCTTCATCACCACTCTTGGGTTTCAGCGGAGAACTCTCATGGCCGCTAGGGCAGATCCTCTTGGAAGTGACGTTGGGAGACGAAGAGAGGTCGGCCGGTGCGTGGATGAATTTCATGGTGGTACGATCTCCTTCTCCCTACAACGGGATAATTGGACGGCCAGGGATTAGGCTGTTGAGAATAGTGCCATCCACGGCACATGGGATGCTGAAATTTCCTACTTGTGACGGAGTCGTGACTTTGCACAGTGACAAGGTGGTTCCAGTTGAATGCAGATGGTTGCGGAACCGTAACCTTACCATGTAACCGCAGAAAGCGAAGGAAGGAGTCGCAGTGGCAATCAACCCAGATTCCCTACCAAACGGTCACCATTGGAGGGGGGCGAGCGAGGGAAGAAAAGTCTCTGCGACCGCCAGGAATAACTTGGACATCTTTGCTTGGGAACCCTCCGACATGGCCGGGGTTCCGCGGACAATCGCGAACACAAACTGAACGTCCGAACGGTTATGACCCTATGCGACAAAAAGAGGGGACAGGCCCCGAGAAAGAAACAAAGCAATCAATGAAGATGTTACCAAGCTAGTGGCGCGGGATCATGAAGGAGGTACACTACCACGATTGGTTGTCTAATCCCGTTCTCGTCAAAAAGAGTGACGGAAGCTGAGAATGTGTGGACTTCAAGGACTTAAACAAAGCCTGCCCGAAAGATTGCTACCCTTGCCGGAGATCGACGGAAAGTCGAATCCTCTGCGGATATCCATTCAAGTGCTTTCTTGACGCGTACAAAGGGTATCACCGATACAAATGGCGGTCGGGATGAGGAAAAGACAACGTTCCACACAAACCAAGGCATCTTCTGTTACACCAAAATGCCTTTCGGTCTAAAGAACGCCGGCGCCACATACCAAAGGCTCGTGGATAAGGCGTTTGAGAAACAGATTGGAAGAAATCTGGAAGTGTACGTTGACGATCTAGTCATCAAGAGCCATTCAGAGGAAGAAGTACTCCGGGATATGAGCGAAACCTTCAGGACCCTAAGGAACATCAACATGAAACTTAACCCCAAGAAGTGCACATTCGGGCGGGGGATGTTTCGGGTCATGTGGTGAGCAAAGAGGGCATCCGAGCTTGCCCAGACAAGTCTGCGGCCGTAGCTACCCTTAGATCCCCGACGACCAAAAGGGAAGTGCATCTCTGAATGGAAAACTAGCCACCTCGTCGTTTCATGTCCAAGTCAGCGGAGAGGTCCCTTCCATTCTTCAAGACATTGAAGAAGTGCATTAAAAAGAGCGACTTTTATTGGACAACGGAGGCGAAGCAAGCATTCAAGGAAATAAAGCGGCACATCGCTAACCTACCAATGGTCATAGCCCCACAGCCAAAGGAAGAATTGATTATGTACCTGGCGCGTCCCAAGAAGTGTAAGCGCGGTCTTGTTAGCACAAAGGGAATTAAGGAAACAGCAGTGTACCGCAGCAGCGCCCTAAAAGGACCTGAGGTAAATTATACTCCAATCGAGAAGCTCGTCCTGGCGCTAGTATATGCATCCCGCAGGTTGCGGCGGTATTTCCAAGCACACCCGGTAGCGGTGATCACGGACCAACCACTAAAGCAGGTCTTGACCAAGACGGAAAAGAGTGGAAGAATGGCTGGATGGGCAATAGAGCTAGACGAACACGACATCACCTTCGGACCCGGACGGCCATAAAGGGACAGATTCTAGCGACTTCATTGCTGAGATCCCGGAGGAAGAAACTCGACAAGAAAAAGGACCAAAGCAACAATACTCGAGCCGTGGAAACTATTCACGGACGGGTCCGCGTGCATAGAAGGGTCCGGAGCCGGCTTAATCCTGACAAGCCCGGAAGGGCAGGAGTTCACCTACGCCCTCCGTTTAGAGTTCGAGGCATCCAACAACGGCGAATATGAGGCACTAATGCGGGGCTGAGGATTGCGGAACGAATGCGGGTCAAAGACCGTCAGCAAATGTTGACTCTCGTCTCGTGGCAAACCAGATAAATGGAGCATACGAAGCAAAGGAGGAAAACATGGTGCGCTACTTGGCGAAGGACAAAACACTGATTGAAGGGTTCCGGACGTTCTCCATCGGCAGTTCCCGAGTCAAAACAAACAGGCGATCGCTAACAAAATTGCATCCACCAACTTTGTCCACCTGACAAAACAGGTCCTTGTGGAAATCCTAAAAGAAAAGTCCATCGAAGAAAAGGAAGTATTGGCTATCGTGGAAGAAGACGGAGATACATGGATGACACCCCTAGTTGAATATCTAAGGGATGAAGGGCTACCGGCAGATGACAACAAGGCAAGGAAACTACGGATCAAGGCAAGGCAGTACGCATTGAGAGACGGAATCCTGTTCCGGAAATCCTTCCTAGAACCTTGGCTCCGATGCGTAGGCCCCACTCAAGCCAACTACGTGCTGCGAGAAATCCACGAAGGGTCGTGTAGCATGCACTCCGGTCCAAGGGCAGTGGTAGCCAAGGCAATTAGATCCGGGTATTATTGGCCGACGATGCACAGGGATGCGCGAGAGCTAATACAGAGGTGCGAAGATTGCCAAGTCCACCATCCGGTACCAAAACATCCGCAGCAAAATCTGACCCCAATCACCTCTCCTTGGCCTTTTTACAAGTGGGGTATAGACATCTGCGGACCTTTCCCAGAAGGCCCCGGCAAGGTAAAGTTTATGATTGTAGCAATAGACTACTTCACTAAATGGATCGAAGCCAAGCCCTTAGCCTCCATCACAGGAAGGAAAGTGAAGAAATTTGTTTGGGACAATATAGTTCGCCGCTTTCGCCCGGGGAGAAATAGTGTCGGACAATGGAAAGCAATTCCGCGATAACCCATTCAAGGACTGGTGCCAGAAGCTCAACATCAAGCAACGGTTTGCATCGGTGAAACATCCGCAGGCAAACGGACTGGTCGAAAGCGCGAACAAAAGTCTAGGAGAAGGCATCAAAGCGAGATTGGAGAAGGGAAGCAAAGACTGGGTGGAAGAGGTGCCGCATGTGCTCTGGGCACACAGAACCATGATCAAAACAAGCAACGGCGAAACCCCATTTTCCCTCACATATGGCACCGAAGCAGTTATCCCGGTAGAAATTGGAATGCCAAGTCTCCGATGTGCGGCCATAAACCAAATCTCCAATGACCAATTGCTTCGCCTAAGTCTGGACATCTTGGAAGAAAAACGAGAAGCCGCGGCCATTGAAGAGGCGCGCAGCAAAGCAAGGATGGAAGGGTACTACAACGCCAAAGTACGAAGCTCGGCCTTCAGACCCGGAGAATTTGTCTATCGCAGCAACGAAGCCAGTAGAGCGGAGGACACCGGAAAGCTGGGGCCCAAATGGAAAGGGCCATATGAAGTAATGGAGGCAATAGGGAATGGAACATACAAGCTCAGAGCCGCGGATGGGGAGATACTCCCGAGGACATGGAACGTCCGCAACTTGAAGAAATGTTACATCTAAGCGAAGGTAGGTTTCCCCCGTCTTTTGTAAGTTGATCACGGATCAGGTCCGGGCAACAGGGGGGACTTTAACTTTTCATGTTTCTTATTTCTATTTGTAACGCTTTTTAAGTAATGAAACGTAGATGCCTGGCCCGCTCTACAAATTTTCCAAAATACATATGCAATCATATTTTTAAAGTTTTACACCTTATGCATGATTCTCACAACCGCGACAGACAGTGTCGCACATAAAGGACGAGCAACCTCAAAATTGACTCAGGCATGTAAGCGGTATTGCAAACCCATTGTCCATTGTTTGATACCCCCGGACCCCTAAGGTACGGCAAAGGGTAAAACCCAAAGCCCGAATAACTAAGTCCCAACTAAAAAAAAAAAGAACAAAGCGTGATCGACCAACACATTTCATTAAGTCCATAACTTTTACAAGTACACGGGGCACACCCCGGATTACAAAAATGGCGTCGCAGCAATCGCGACCCTAACAAAAATAACAAGTAAAAAAGCTTCGCAGTAGATGGCAAAAGGCGGCATAGTCTAAATGCCGCCCACAAGAGACCAACTCAAACATTCCCGGCACCATCAAGAACACTTGTGTCAAACATGTCATCGTCGCGCACTGTTCTTCTTCTTCCTCTTCTTTTTCATCCTCCCGGTAGGGCCGGTGACCGCGGAGGAAGGGTTGGTCCCGGATGAACAATCACTAGGAAAGCTCTCCGAGCAGTAACTGGTGCTCAACCTCTGAAATAAGCAACTCCGGGTTCCAAACATCAAACTTCTTACCATATGCCCGGTGCTTCCTCTCCTTATAGGCGGCAATGGCGCGTGGGCGTCTAGTAATAGTTTGGAGCAGCGAATTGGGAAGGGCAACTTCCTCCTCCACCGGAGGATTAAAAGCAAATTCTCCCGAGCCGCCTGGCCTCTCCTCTGTTAACACGAGCTGCGACATAAGGAATTCTAATGAAGAATCCTTGCAAGCTTCCAAGGAATCAAGGAGTGGGAAAGGGACGTCACTAAGACGTATCACTGATTCGCGATAGACCTCCTTGGCTCGCGGATTATAGGCCTTAATTTGCTCCAGTTTAACCCCCTTGGACCCATGCACAACGCCGGCCTCCAAACCCTGCCTCAAACCTTCCGCGATCGCCTTGCTAATACAATCCCCCAACCGCGTCTGAAGTTCCTCAGATTGTTTGAACGCCATCCATGCCCTGCGGAAACCATGCCCAATGACCCACCTCTTACCTTCAATGGCCACAAGAGTGCTCGGGAATAGGTCCTCATCAAAGTCACGGTTGAGGTCCGCCAATCTCTGATCTAACTGTCCAAGTTGATAATCATATTCACTGCGGACTCTCTCCTCGCACTCCTTCAATTTCCCCTCTAACAACCCAACATCCTTAACCTGCCCTTTGAGCTCTTCACAAACAGAGGTGAGCCCGGCCACTTTCCCCTCCAACTCGGCATTATCAACGGTCAATTTAGCCAACTGTTCGTCCTTAGGAGCAATCATGCCCTCCAGCGCCCAGCGCTCCCGCAATCTCTTCACCTCCTCAGACTCAGACTCAAGCTGACCAACACGCTCACGGAGACCCTTCGCCTCCGCAGCTTCGATTCCAACTCACGCACTTTCGCTTAAGGGTCTCGATCCTTGCATCCCTCCTCTCAAATCTCTTGTTCACTGTTCGTCCGATTCAACTCAAACTCTAACCGCAGACGCACCTCCGATGACATACAAGTTTGCTGCATAGTGGCAATGTTATATTGCTCCAGCAAATCCGCATGCGGCATGTTGCGTAACATCGACAAGTAACCTGGAGTAGCAAGGTTGTCCAGATGCTTTGGCGGACCCAACCGTCGTCATCCGGAAGTCATTTGTAGGCAACCACTTGGGAACATAAACATTCTTTGCTTCCGCAGTCTCCACGGATAGAGACTCGTAAAAGTCATTATCCGAGGCCGCAGGACGGTGAACAGACTGGTCCTGCGGCGGAGACTCGACCGCAAAAGCACCCTCTGCTGCACAGGGGGTGGCTGGGAAGGACCGACATATCTACATCCAAGTCTTCTTGATGGGCGGGGTGGATGTCTTTGAAATAGAATCAGGATTAGCCTGAAAGTCCGGAGTGGCCTCAGAAGAAATATGGGTCACCTCCTGCGGAATAGGTCCAGAATCGGACTCGTCACGAAGCTCCATCATAAGAGCAGATCCCGCGGTCGCATCCCCTGCATAATAACATAATAACACTTGAGCTCCATCACAAGAGCACATTTAAAAAAAAAATCAACATAATATGTCATACCAGAGTGGACCCGACATCTTTTGCCGACCAGAAGTAAGCCTCTTCTTCTCTGGTTGCTTGGAAGGAACCGCAACTCTAACCCTTTTCTTCCCAGCTGCCTTACTAGCCTTAGCCGCTTCAACATTATCCACAATAGTCTCTTGGACTAAGGTGATGACATTCTCGGAAGGCTCGATAACGCGACTGGCAGTCTCATCCTGTAATGACCGCTCACCTTCCTGAAGAGTCCTCTCACCGGATGTCACCTCGAATGGATCCGACTGATTGATAAAGGCAAACAAAGACATCTCTGCAGGACAACAAATCAAAAGACAGGCGTTAGTAAAAGAAACGGGGACAGGAAAAAAGACAATAAGGCGCGGCAAACCCTAAAAAGAAAAACCCACCCTCGGTATCTGAAGCCATAAAGGTAGGCCGCGCCGTAGTATCATCCTGCACGACTAAGGCCAACCACGCAAAGAAAGGGCTCCAGCAACTTCTTAAAAGGAGCGCGCATCGTGTCAAGACGACGCAATAACTCAAGGTCAATATCGTCCGTCCGGAGGTGGATCACGGTCAACGAAACTTTCTCATTCCACGAGACGCGCTATTGGGAAAACGGTTGCGTCAACCCAAAAGAAAAACTCCTTCCAATTCTTAACAGAATCCAAAGGAGCGGTGTAACACACCGGAACAATCAAGGACTTGGGACCCTTACGCTTCTCTAGGGTCATCCAACCATCCTTCATCCCCGAATAATAAAATTTCCTAAATAAAGGCACGGTGGGTGCTCCACCGTGAGCACGGCAAAGGATCTCAAAGTGACTAATCCTAGCGGCGGCCAGTACAGATAACTGCGACAGATGAATTTGAAAATATTCCAAAACCCTACGTAAACGCGGAAAGGGGTATCATAAAATTGCAAAGTTCAAAGAACCTAGTGTACACTCCTATCTTACCCTCTGGAGCATCCTTTATGGTATCGTTAGGACCGGGAAGAAGAGGGTGAACAGTCGAAGGGATATGATACCTAGAACAAAAATCACTCAAATCTTTCTTGGACAACTTACAGGTAAAGTCACTTAGGAGTTTCTTAGCCATTGAACTACAAGGAAGGAGGAAAAACCTAACCTGATAAAGTAGGAAGGAGCACACAAAACTTGGAGAACGTTTTTCTTTTTTACTTACGAAGAGGAAATGGCAACAGTAACCAATAAAGTAAAAAAGAAAGGTATTTATACTCTCCCAAAAGTAAAACTGACGGGTCAATCGAACGGCCAACAACACACCACGTCACCGGCCAGTAACTAACGGCCCAGATTGGTCCAGATCAACGAACGAGATGGAAGCAGCCGAAACGTCCCATCAGTCAGAAAATACGCGGCTGAGGGCGGTTCGCGAATCCCAAGGGACAGCTGTAACGCACACCCTTGCCACGTGTGGAGAACACAGTCAGCAGCGGTTAGGTCTTCCTACAATACACCCAACCGCGGTTACACGAGATAACTTAGTCTAGCAGTGCTTGCAATCAGACTAACAAGCACAACTAGACTGGGGGGACTTGATCACGTATGACCCCCGGCACCAATACGGTCGACGCGGACGTAGCACGCAGTATGTAATACTCCCGGCACCCACATAGTTCGGTCGCGGACCAAATACATACCCTGGCAATGGCCACTAAGCCATTCCGCGGACAGTAGACGCGTCCGAGCAAGGACACAACCGCGCCCCACGTAAAGGGAAAGGAATCTTCCCTAGGTCGGATGTACTGCAACTGCAGTCCCAAAGGGAAAGCGGACAACTCCCGCCCAAAAACATCACCATCACAACAAGCGGACAAGCTCTGCAGCTGACTTACGTCACAAACTGTCGCTCTCAAGACCCGTGACCTTGAGAACACGACAGAAAGGTCAACCATATAAATAGGGGTCTCACCTCTATTCAAACGGCAAGATATACACACTATCTCTCTCTAGAATTCACTTCATCTCTCTAAAAACTATCACTTACTCTCACGCCGGAGGTTGACCGCGGAACCCCGTTCCGCGGTGAGACTAACGGTGTTGGTTTTCTTAGCAACTAGCAATCGAAGATTTCACTTAATACAAGATCTATTCTCCGAAGAGTTAGCTTACACTAATCCTCGTAGGAGAAGCGCCCAGAATTGTATTAACAAATATCGTTACCTAATGCTAATTATACTGGACAAACAGTTTGAAATAAATATTTTGACATCAGTTTGAAATAAATATTTTGACATGAGAGATCAAATTTTGCAAACAGACCTTATATATGACTGTGGAAAGACCTTGAACCGTCCACGCAAGGATGAGAACATGCCAAGAATCGAGAAAAAACCTACTCAACCACCTCTGATAATGGCGGCACCACCAGCAGCAGCAGCAGTTGCGGTCATGAGCACCATCCAACTACAACCTGTAAACATGGTTCCCACTAGCAGCAATGTGAAAAAAGTGGACCACAGCTTGGTGGGACAAGCTGTCACTTGTACGATTGATGGTATCTTTGACAACGGGTATCTTCTCTCAACTCATTTGGGTCCAAATAATTCAATCCTTCGTGGCATTGTGTTTCAGCAAGGGCATGTTGCTCCACTTACATCTACGAATGACGTGGCACCACATGTTGAGATGTGCACGAGAGGTGAATATGCAATCCCGCCCTCAAACCAAAGAATCCTGATACAAATATGTACTCCTCAATCTGTACGTGCAAAGGACCCGGCACAAAATGTGATGATGCAAAATTACCAAAATATTCCTCCGATGGCGACAGGAGGAAGTGGTACTTCTACACCACACGAAAGTTTGAGATTGCTTAAACAAGATGAAGTTATGCAGGTTTTTGAAGTCTCGAAAACTGTTGAAGAACCACAAGATTGTGATCAAATAGCTAAACAGGAGCATGCGGTGTCTGATCCAATGGTTGAAAGTTTCCCTGAAAACGGCGCTATGAATATTCTCAAGGCTATGGAGGACCAACCAGTGGTCAATGAAAATCCAAATGAACAATGTGTAAAGGATTGAATTGCAGAAAATCCCAAGCTTATAACTCCTGCAGAGGCCGTTGTGGAAAATCAACCAACAATGGCGAACAATGGAATGCAACAAGTAAATCAAGAACAAACAGGTATGAAATTTTATTACTGTAGTATCTTGTTGTTTGTGACTGTAAATGGCAAAAAGTGAGATATAGTTATGCAAGAAATAGTGAAATGTGTTGGTCACTTAACAAACATTAACATCACTAGCACCAAAACTGATGAGACAAACTGAATACTCTATGGGTTTAAGGATGTGTGCATTACTGAACTGATTATGAATAATTAAAATTAAGTGAAGCTACAGTAAAATGTGGCTTTTTAGGTTGGCTCTACAGTTTGTTTCTGAGATGCAGGTCAAAGCTCAGCAAGCTTTCAATGCAACTGCAAATCTCTAGGTCCTTATCAGTGTTTGGAGTTGGAGTTGCTTTCAATGATGGTAGTGAATTCATCCCATCACTTATGCTTTTGGACAATGCAATTGTAGAAATTTAAGAGATGCGCTTGATTTGTCACAAGCAACAAAAAAGTTACACGTGGTTCTTATCAGAAGCATTCATTTAACACGAATCAGTGACACGGATTGTCCCGAATGTAGAAAGCAAGGTATTTTATCATATCCTTGCAGCTATCGGTTGTTCTCAAAATTGTATATTCCATTTTTATAACTCTTTAAATTATGTTTTATTATATAGGGGACTCAATTAATGAGAAAGATCGGTGCCACCTGTGCAAGGGAAAGAAGGTTACACAGGAGCATAAAGTACTTGAAGTTCATGTGGAAAAGGGAATGCAACATGGTTAAAGAATAACATTTGAAGGACAAGCTGATGAAGTTGTAAGCATGTTTGAATCCTAAACTAATTGCTATAAAGATTGACTAAATAACTAATATATAGTAGACTTTATTTTTTAGTTAAGAAAAAGTGTTGACTTTGACCAGTGTATGTGTTTGCAGCCCATTATTGTTAACATGAGACATTATTTTCATACATCAATTGAAATAACACACCAAGTTTAAGAAACCTGATGGTCATATCGAAATTGATGAGAATTTAAGATAAATTGCACATACCAACTTGCTCAATATGTGATGCCGCACTTAAACCTGATGTAAGCGAGTCTACTACTTTAACTACTATCATCGCCAGTCTGATCATAAATAGTTGTTAAGAATGATGGTAATGGGTATGTTATGTAGGTTGTGTTTTTCATGGATAATATACCCACGAGTATAATTAATATGGTTGTGGAAGCTGCTTATATATATTTTTAGTACAAAGTCCCTTTATTAACATTCTAAATTATATTTTACATATGCACATGCTCATTCGAGTGAGTATTATTTGCTTTTAGTCCCAATCTTAATGGCATTTTTAAATTAATAAACATGGATTTGAGTTTGTCTAACAAAAACATGTTTGGCGCTTTTTGAACCAATTGATTGGTTCAATCAATGTAACGTATTTCGTACTTGGATAAAAACCATAAAAAAATCAACCTATTCATAGCAACCAACATGTTTGACCTAAACAACGCAAATAGAATGAACCCATTCACTCTCAAAATTTCCCACCGTTACAAAAGGCTATTGAAGTAGTATATTAAATGAAATATGATGGCCAACAAATTCAAGTATAAGGAATCATATCGAGTTAGAAACAGAACATAAAATATCACATTAGTCTTTAATGAGTTACATTGGACAATGACTAGCAAATAACATTTTCATTCTAGGAATGTGTTTAAACTGAAAGCATATACCTTGTAATGGGGGATAATTTATTAAGTTTTACTTACTCATATCGGATTACCATTCATTTCTTTTTGTTCCCTATTCACCGTATAAATATTTTATAGTGTTCATAACTCATTAATCGTTACTTAATTTATTCATTGGACACTTTTAGAGCCATTTTTTCCCACCTTTTTTCCGCTATACTAAAATATTCCAACGATAATTATAAGTCATGCCGCCCATCAGGCGGGCTTATATGCCCGGAAGGGGTATATATATATATATATACACACACACACACACACTAGCTTTCAAGGTCCGCCCGATGAGCGGGCATGACTTATAATTATCGTTGGAAGGTATTAGTTAACACAAAATAATATATAAAAAAGGCGGGCATGACGTATAATTATTGTTAGAATTATGATTATTGTTGAAAAATTAAGTTAACGAAAAATAAGATAAAACGTGCCATTTTTTATTGAATGCATTAAAAACGAAAAGAAATAAACGGTTATCGAATATGAGAGAAAAAAAGTTTCAAAGTAGTACGCAAGAACAAAGTATCAAAGCATAACCGATGGGCGAGCAAGCCTTATGAATATTGTTAAAAAAACTTAAGTTAATGAAAAAACATACCAAATTTTTAATTGAGTGCATTAAGAACGAAAAGAAATAAACAGTTATCAGATATGAGAGTGAAAAAAGTTTCAAAGTGGTACGCAAGAACAAAGTATCCAAGCATAGCCCGCCCGATGCGAGCAAGTCTTATGAATATCGTTAAAAAGCTTAAGTTAACGAAAATAAGTTATAAACATACCGAATCCAAGACCATTGATCTGCAAATAATTCTAGAAGGTACAAAAACGAATTTCAATGTTGATGCTAGACATGTACTTACAATAGCGAACGAAGGGTGGTAAAAAATAGTTGAAAAGTGCAGATGTTGAAATAAAGGGTCATAAGCTTATAAATATTGTTGACGTAATTTACTATAGCAAAAGAAGGCGGGTAATGAAGTGTTCAAGGAATAAATTAAACAACGGTTAATGAAGTAGGAACATCATAACATATTTATACCGTGAATAAAGAAAACTTACCACGTTTTGAGCTTGTAAGCGTGTCAGCTATAGTTCTCGTGTGTGATGTCTCAACATCTTCAATCATGTAAAAAACAAAGGTTAAGATCATCATTAAGTTGGAAATTACTAAACTAAACCTTATTACTATGAAAAGCTAATATATTTTCTGATTCGGATTTACCCATACTACAAAGTTATCTTTTTGTTTTAAACGGAATAAAGGGTGCTCAAAGAGAGACATGTTATTAGAAAAATGTTCCGCATATGTGTATATGTTTATAATTGATTTGCTATTACTTAATTTTTACCTGAAAGGTTGCCTAAAAGCTCGGCCCATGAAGTTTTGTAAATCATGACATGTTAGTTAAGCCGAACACCGAGTAAAATGACACGGGTTTGGAAAATCTACAATAAAAAAGCACGTTAAAGCTGTATCGCATGACAAAGATATATACAATATTCAGATAATCATGTTTTATAGTACACATTTATAGGACCATGATGTGTGAACTTGCACGATATTAATGGTCACTTTATGGGTAGACATAGAGCATTTACTATCTACTTGAAGAACCTCGAAAAGTACAAAGTATTCCACCCGTTTCATTTAACTTTTAATTGCTTTTTAGTATATATTTGTTCAACTAAATCCTAAAAAAAAAAAAAAAAAAAAAATCAAAATACTTACCTGCTTTTAGCCGTTTTATGGATTATAGTAACATCAATTATAGATCTTAACCGTTTCATTTAACTTTTAATTACGTTTTAGTATATATTTGTTCTACTAAATCCAAAAAATAAAAACCACAATTCATACTCGTCCATCGGACGGGTTTTGCCACTAGTGTATATATATATACATATATATATATATATATATATATATATATATATATATATATATATATATATATATATATATATACACTAGACGAGTACCCGCGCCTAGCGGCAGCGGTTTCTGGCGTCGGATAATTAGAGATTTGTGATATTGTGGTGAGTGTTTTGTGTAGCGTTTAAAATAGAACGTGAACCGATGAAAATGCAATTACAAACGGTTGTACTATACGATAACTAAAGTCTAGACAAAATTCTTAACATCTATCAAACAGCATATAAAAAGATTTAATGAAAATGAAAGTAAACATTACATCAGTTATGAGATAAAAACTAACAAGGATGGGATTAATGGTGCCGTTGTTAAGAAGAACGCAAGTACCAAAATTAGCATGAATGTGATTAGCCCAAAATAAAAAAAATGGCTAATTTTTGGCTATTTTATAAAAGATTTAGGCACATTTATCCTCATTTTTCTTTTTGAAATGGGCGTATTTAGCCTATTGAAAAGTTAAATGTGCACTAACGGGCACATATTTTCTCTTAATTGTAAAACATTATAATCGTTTTTGAAAAAAAACTTATATATATAATATATTTATATAGCGACAGATCGTTTTATGTTAAAAAAAAGTTTATGGGTTCTAAACGAAAAATAATAAAAGTTTGAAGATTTGGGGATTAAACATAATGTTTTGAAACCCGGTACGACTCGGGTGGTTCAACCGGTTGAACCGTTCCTGTCGAAAAATGAGTCGATTTAAACCGAGTCAACCCGACAGGTTGGGTCAAAATGGGTCAAATTAAACAGGGTCAACCCACCGGTTTTGAAGCGTCCAGGGTCAACCCGGTTTTCGATATGTATTAATAGTTTCAAATTTTCACTTTTTACTTTTTGGTTTGGGTACCCTGTGACGATTAACAGGAGAAATAGATCTCGAAGAGACCTGATTCACCAGTTTGTATCGGTTTCAACGGGTCCTCTCTAGTTCGTTTTCGGATGACTATTATTAGTTAGCCGAACTGGTGGTAAAATTTTATTGTGAAAATTATGAAAATTTGAGAAAGTTTGAGAAATTGGAGATTAACATAATATTTTGAAACCCGGTTCGACCAGGGAGGTTCAACTGGTTGAACGGTTCTGGTTAAAAAATGAGTCAATATAAACCGGGTCAACCCGGCGGGTTGGGTCGAAAAAACGGGTCAAATTAAACCGGGTCAACCCGACGGGTTTGAAGCGTTCTGGGTCAACCCGGTTTTCGATGTGTATTAATAGTTTACTTTTAAAACATATTTAGGTATTAATAGTTGAAATTACTCATAATTAATTATTTCAACATTTCCTTTTTAAATTTTTTCACATTTCACTTTCTTGACTTTTCACTTTTCACTTTGACCATTTTTCTATTATAGATAGTATAGATATATATATATATATATATATATATATATATATATATATATATATATATATATATATATAGTTATATTGTAAAGTGCGATGTTATAAGCACTATGTTATGAGCTTTATATAGATTTAGTATCGAGGAGGCCACCTCAGTCACATTTGAAGATTAGAGTTGGTAATTGTGCCAACAGTTGAAGAAAAGGTAGTGTGCCCATCATGACGTCCTCTAATGACACATCTACCTAGTATTTCATGATCCGGTTTCTTAACTTCGAAGCTTGAACTTTGGGCGGACGGTAAGTGATGATGACTTGGTTATAGATTTAGACTATCTCCTTGATTTTTATTTTACACCATTTATATATCTCGTGTCTTATCCTACCCTTTAGTCATGAAGCGTGTCTAGGTGATGCAGCGAGCAATATTTGGTGTCTTGGCCATGGATTTGGTCATGCATCATTGATTTTGTCCACTTCGCCGTGACATGTTAGTAATGACGATTCACCCTAACATTTGTCGTGTCTACCCATATTGCCTTCAAAAATTGTTTAGCCCTTAACTCTAGTGGTGGAGATTTTTGTAACCGCCAAGCTTATGATAGAATACATGCTATGACTGTGCGATTGAGTGATCACCCCGAAATTGACACTTAGAATAGTTGAGAGATTTGAGTGTTTCGTTCCCATTTCGTGAGGTGTTCAGCTTTGTTTTATTCTAGCATAAGGGATTTGTAAACTTATATTTTCCAGGTGATGGGAGATATCTTTTTAGGAATCTATCTAATAAGGTCTACTTGAGGGCAAGTAGAGTTCAGGTGGGGGGATATTTGATAACATCAAATTATCCTGAATATTAAGTGTCAATTTCCCCCGATAATGCTTGTAATTTATATCATTTATATGGATTTACGTTTGTTTTCCATTATATTCCACTTTCAGGTAAATTACGAGCATTTGAGCTAAAGAGACGCGGAATTGGAGAGTTTACTGAAGATTTATCATAGTATGCTCACTTTGAAGAAGTTACGGCGTAACTCCTCTCTCACATTACGCCGTAACTAAAGCGTGACTCAGAAAACCAACTTATCAGAAGATTACGGCGTAACTCTCTCTAAAGATTACGACGTAACCATATTAGGTCAAATGAGGGTCTGCGCCGCTGATAATTACGCCGTAACTCATGCATCAACAACGGCGTAACCAAGAATTATTAAAGATACGGCGTAACCCCTTCTAAGGTTACGCCGTAACCAGCAGATCTAGTGCAATTTATGAAGAATTAGATGATTACGGCGTAACTATTTTATTAGTTACGCCGTAACCAAGATCTGGCCTATAAATAGCCCACGATTTCCAGCATTTCAAAGCATCCCATTTCACACACAACAACCAAAGAACGTGGGAAGAAGCCAAAGGCAGATCTAGAGGAGCATACGGAGCTATCTCCAAGGGTGAAATCACTACCCTACGATAAGCATTAGTATTTTATCTTTTCTTTACTTTCGATTCATGTATTTCGTAACATTAAACATTGAATTAATTTGTATGGTTAATATGAGCGGCTAAGCACCTCTCGGTGCTGGCCTAGTTATGATTCCTTAATTGTTTTGTCTGCCTTTACTTTACTTTCGTATAATTATTTCTAAGTGTATGCATGCACAGTTTATTGGTAGCTACCCCTGTTTCGGTAGTTTTGAATGGCGGTAGAGGCTAGTTGCTTAGGAGATATGACCAACTGACCCTAAGTGAGTAGACTGAGACGGGAAGGGTAAGATATGACCAACTGACGACCCTTTTTACTTGTGCGATTTGACCAACTGATCACCTACCGTTTGGATGAACTTAAGAATTAGGGGGTGAGTGTCTAAGATGCTAGCGCCCGGGCACTCACTATTATAAGTATATGTAATATATTGGATTTCACAAACACACAATCAATCACAAATAAGGCGTATGATTAGAAAGTGGGATATTCTAGAAAGAGAAACTCATGGAAGGTTAGATTCCAAATGAACATCCAACCCTCTACCTTGGGAGGTAGAGGGTATTTATAGGTTACAAACTAAACGACCTCCTGACGGTGGATCGGTATACAAATGGGTAAAGACCCGTCCTTCCTCCACGGTGATACACTAAACTATTCTACGCTACAAACTAACTAAATAACTACTAAATAACGTAACAAACAACATGTCTACGAGCTAACTTATGCTAGATAATATTTGGGGTGACCGACTCTTCACTTATGGAATTTCTAATTCCTAACAATCTCCCCCTAAGGGAGGTCACCCCATGATTTACATTTTGAATCCTAGCATTCTATTCTTGACTTTGTTCTTGAGCTCGTAGACATCCATTCATCAAAATATTCAAACTTTGTGCTTCCGGGGTGATTTCATCATTGTTCAACTACAATGTATATTTCGTGGAGGTTACAGAGCTGATCCACATTGATGACCTTTGAGCTTTAATAGAGATCATCAACCACAGTTAATCTTAGCATCACCCATTGTTTTGTTGCCAGCATATGAAGTTGTGACACATGGACCGACATGCTCACATTCTGGATCATGATTTCTTCTTATCAGAGTAGCAGAAGCTTTAGTTAACTCATGATATTTGTAGCAGCGTAGCAAAAGCATGGAGTGAAAATATCATAGTCATTGATGCACTAATCATGATTTCTTTAGAAGTGAATGTGTTGAGTGAGCATGCGGCTATGGATTGACCGCTTCATTCTGATCAGCTGCAAACGTCGGGCGTACCTGCATACAACAGTTAACAATAAAGCGCACGAAAGTGTCTTTGATCACTTTCGTTGAAATGAGGTACACGGCCCACGGTTCCCCGTTGATCAGTACATGTACTGCCTGTGATCAGGTATAATTCCGAAGAATCTCCTTGACAGGGTTTCGCAGCTGTTCTAGCCGTTCTCAAACCGGAACGTCTCAAAGAAGACAACACGGAGTGAGTGAACCAGCGAATATGAGATTCACTGATTGATGAAAAGAGATTTGAAAAACAATCGTGTACCGCTTAATAGAAATTGTTTTTTCAATACAACGAAGGTTTTAATGAAAATCAATTATCAATCATAAACACCTTTTATTTTGAAATATGAGTACACAGTCGATGTGCTAAAGAAAAGAGTTTTAAAGCACAACGACCGGTTTTTCAAAGGTATTCGTCAATCCATAACCTGAACCAGGATTGAATCATAATTATGACTCGCCCCATTGTTTCTGTTCAGTTGTCACATGGTTGATCTATTGGATAGATCTCACATGCCACCCACCAGGAGCTTGTATGATGTTGGCTCCAGAAGGCTTTCCATCTTCATTGTGAATATGTTTGCATATCACTCAGATGTTCTGGCAGTACCACAAGGATAATGCGTAGGACTCATAAGATATAATCTCTCTTTCCACATTGTGTAAAACAGAGAGTCTTCATTCACAGTGTCCTAAAGAGATTTATATGATGATCTCGTGGCTCTAGACTCAATAGTGCACATTTGGTTTCCTATATCGGAGACTAGGGAGAGGGTCTCCTTCTTCAATATCAACAATCTCTAAGAGAAAGTCGATAGATTATGTCAGTTCCCCGTGAGAATGAAACAAGCCCTTTTAAGAGGAACTTGAGTAGCTTGGGAAGGTTAGTGCAGTGCGTCACTGGGTCCATGACGTCTTGTCTTCAATACCGGTGTTACCTTAGTAACCACCAGTAGCATATGTATTGAACCCGGTTACTGCCCTAAGGTTGAATTATTGGAGGGCTATTTCTTTTCACCCTTTTTCACATTCATTTCTTTTTCATTCTTCAACCCCTTCAGTGCTTACCGAGACTTCATAACTAGAACCTTGTTGGGTTTATTCCAGTTCTAGCTCTATCTCAGTCCGCACTCTTCCCATATTCTCATTTTTCTCCTTTTTTCAATACACCTAAGGACTCTACATTATCTAGTGGATTGTCCCTGGGTAGATCCCTCCGTTTCTGGCGGATCGTGGGAACAAATACCTAACCTAACCATCCTTATAACACCATGCATAAAGTAAATTGGTCGGTCTTTTGGTATTGTTCTTTCCTTCTCGAAACCAATTGAAAAATCATTTGGAAAAACAATCAAGGTACTTGTGATACGAGATCAAAGCATTTTGTACCTTAATAGTTTTGATCATTTAGAAAACCTCCCCCTCAAAATGTGCATATGATCTTGAAATTTTTTAGCACATGGAGGCAAGAGTTCTTAGAAATAATTTCTTGATCACAATTTCCATGGAAAAAGCCATTTGATTTTCTTTGGTAAATTCTCCCCCTCAATATGTGCATAGGATATTTGAAATTATTTTCACACATAGAGGAAAGAGATCTTTTGAAATACAACCACGATTACCAAATATTTAGAAACCATTTAATACACAATCAAGGTACCTTATGTAAAAACATGGAAATCTTTGTACCTTGAAGATTTGTATTAGTTTGGAAATGCTCCCCCTTAATATATGCTTCGAGATTCGAAAAGAGTTTAGCACATATTAGAGAGCAGTATGCACTTTGAGAAATGGTCATCTTTTATCATCTTTCATATTTATATCACATTTTCTCCCCCGATCAAAAATTTCAAATCCTTTGAGATTTTGGATCTCAAGTGATTTAAATATGTATGAAACAAAACGTTTGTTGGAGAAAAATGTGTCCGGTTTTATATGATATGAAGTGGACAACACTGAAGTTCCCTTTTTAGATAAAAAGGGAACCCACAATACATAACCTAACACTATTACAGACATTATAGTTGTTCATAGTACATACACCACATTTTACACATCAAAAATTCAAAACAGAAACTACTTCCGGAAGATGTCTTCATTCAGTTCGTTGAAGTAGTTTGTAATGACCTTCACGAAGTCTACCACCCACAAAACTTTCAAGGCTGCGATAAATCATTCTAGTCTTTAATCTTCGTCCGATTGCAGCAATGAAATCTTCACACATATTCAAGTCCTGTTCAGACCAGAATCTAGTTTTGTTCCACGGCTTCATGTCAATCTTGATTTCCTTAACTCTTGAGTTCAATTCTTGTTCAACCATCCTGAGTGTACCATCACTGAACTTGTATAGTTCGCATAGCCTCATTAGCATTCTTGTCCCGTATTTGTCGGTAAAGATGATGGCTCTAGGAGTGTCAATCACTTTATATTCGTGGTGAAATTCATGACCTGAGTCTTCCCATTGCGGTCTTGTTAGGTTGACGCAGGTCTGATAGCTTTCCATTCCTAGCTGAAAATCCTCAACCCTTTTTCGAATGACCAAGCCTCTGATCCAGAGATTGACAGCTGCAAAGAGAGCTTTCTTCTCACGAAATGGTAGATGGTTAAGGTTTCCTTGAAGGTTCAGAAGATAGAGATCTTCAAAGTCATTTGGTAGCAGATGTTTGAAGTCATTTTCTTCTATCACGTGATCTTTCAAGTCAGCTCTTCGAAGAACAATCTTCTTCAGATAGTCATAACCATAGATTGGGAAGATTTCTATATTGACAACACTTAGAATCCTTAGCTTGGATCTAACAGCTTTGCGTCTTTTATCAGCTCCATGTCTTTCAATGTAGAATTTCCTCTTTTTGAACCACCAATGAGAAATACCATATGAAGCCTCGATGTCATACACATGTTCTTTGTCAGACCAGAATTGATCAGGTATCATCTGCTCAAGACCCGGATCTGTGTAGGTAGCAGCTTTCATCTTTGAAATTGATAAAGCTGGTCTTCTTTCAGATGAACGAGCACATAGATAGTCCAGGTCATGGTTGAAGAAGAACTCAGACTGAATGGTCATTTTTCCAGGTTCACCACCGAGAGGAAGAGGCATGTTCACATTGAAACGACTAATCTGCTCACTGACTTGATCACTCAGCATCTTATGACATTCTTCCATCTGGTATTGAAGCTGATTGGCATCTGAGTAAAAGACTTTGACAATTTCGAATGCTTGTCCTTCGAGATCCTTTGGAGTGATGGACGAGATTCCTTTCTGTTTACAAAACCACTTCATAAAGCTTCCCATATCTCCTGTGATGTGAAGAAGTGAGTCTTCAGCTGGGGCTTCATAGTTGACAGTGATTGTTGAGGCCCAGTTGTTGTCAGGAATCATCGTGTCAGACTCTGGGATGAACCATGAAGGTTCTGGAGTTTGAGCTCTCTCTTCAGTGAGCCAGCTTTGAGTCATGTCTTTTGAGGGTGCAACTCTCGTGGTCTTAGAGCGTTCACCCGAAACATATGCATCAAACCAATCATCATCAGATGGCTTGGGGATATGTTTTGTGGATGCATCATTGTCTTCAGATTCTGACTCTGCCGTGACATACGATTCTTCATGAAGCACTTGATCTTCAAGAATAGAAGAGAATGTGGGTGTAAACCTTGAATCGACCGTGGTCCATGCTGTAGATTTCTTATGAGTTCCCTGATCTCCGGATGAACTTGATTGATTGGAAGGTTTTGGTGGTGATGATGGTGGTTGTGGTGGAGGTGTAGAGGTTGTATTAGAAGATCCACCAGCCCCAGAAGTTCCAGCTCCTCCATTTGGAGGTGAAGGAGGTGGTGGTGGCTTGGGGCCTCCAGACTTATCCTTTGATTTCATCGGAACAGTCTTTCTTTTCTTCTTATCTTCCCTTTCACGTACATCCTCTACAAACTGCTGATAATTATCAAGCCTCATCGATTCCTCGAGTGCTTCGTATAATTTCTTATTCGTATTATCCAGATGCTCTCTTGCTCCATACATTCTTTCTGAAAGAACTGATCTTATGTCAGAGATTGGCAAGTCTTTGAATCGCTGAAGTAATGGAGCCTTCATTGCCCATTCAACTGCATCTTTAATATCTGCTTCTATTGCCTTTGTTACAATCTTATCGAGGTTAAGATTCTCCAGCTTTTTGACACGACTATCAAGATTATTGACGGCGATAGGAAAGTGCTTCTCAATAGTCCCAATACGTGTCATAGCCTCTTCGAGCAATTGCTCAGTCGTTTTGACAGGAGGAGGTGAGGCAGGAGGTGGTGAGGCAGGAGGAGTGATGGTTTCACTGATGGTGACAACATTTGATGGATCATTAGCGGGTTTGGGTGGTGGAAGTACGGTTGTATGTGACGGTGCTGACATAGGAGGGAGTGAAGTGTCTTGCTGTATGTCGACGGTAAACATGGACTCTACTTCCTCTTTCTCATTACCTTGCTTAAGAGTCTCAGTTCGAGGGTTTGTCATTTAAAAACTGATCACCGAAAGAGAGGTCTGTATCTAGATTCTTCAATGAGGATAGAGAATCAGTAGACATGATAGGTTCCTCCATATGCCTAGTTTCATCAGATCTCGACTCAAGGTTCTCCTGTAAGTCTTTCTGCAACTCTTCATCATCATTTTGATCAGATTGGGTATCACTTGATGCAGGAGTTTCTTCTTGTGCTTCGGGAACCTCCTTTTCCAATCCAGGTTGTACTTGAGCTGAAGATGATTCAACACTTCTTTTCTTCAGCTCAAATTGAGTGGTAGTTCTTGATGGTGAAGAGGAGAAGGTCAGAAGCATGTGACCGGCTTGTTCGGCATCTACACCAACAATCCCTTTCCCTTTGTCTTGTGTGATTGGAGTTGTTTGGCGTGGCTCTGGTTCAGGTTCTCTTAACACTACACTTCCAACTGGTGGTCTCATGTTCAGGCTTTCCATGCTTTGTTTAATTCCTTGCTGCAAATTAGCCTCGTCTTTGTCAACCAATTGACTGTCACCCTTTGGTGTCTCAGTTCCCTCAAAGTTCCCCTTTTCTACCTCCTTCTTCTTTCGTTTCTGTTTCAGGGTTGTGGTGTCAGTAGGTTGTGATCTTTCACGTCTCTTCTTTGGAAGGGCAGCATATGAAGACTTTGAGCCAGAAGTAGACTTAGCAGTTTTGGGTTGTGGTGGAGTGGGAGAGACATCAACATTGGATCTGGAAGCCCTTTTCTTGTATAATTTGAAGTGATCAGTCTTCTTAATATCGTCAGTGAGAAGAACATCAGGAATTGGCAGTCCAAAGATCTCTTTATTGACACCTCTAGCAATATATTTGAGGTTGCCCAGAAAAAATTCATCCTTAGCATTATGGAGGACTGAATCACTCCTAGGATTGAAGTTATGAGTCTGTTGCAAGTACTGGATGACAAGCTTCGAGAATCTGATGCTAGGAATCGCAAGTTTGTTTACTTTCTTTCTTCCCTGAGCGTGTTTCTGCATATTTGTTCTATCGGTGATGAATGTGTTCATTGACAGCGAGAATTCTTCCTAGATACGTTCCGAGACATTAATATTCACCCCATTGACGAGACCCCATAGGATTTGCAAAATGGGTATCCTTACTTTATCGAACCCTGAGGTTTTGCCTGATAAGCATAAGTTGAGAACAGTTGTCATGGCTCTCCAGGGTTGATACATGTGTCCAGTGATGATATCTGAAGCCCTCGTTATGCCAACTTGATAGCCCAAACCAATTAGAAAGACTATTAGCTCTCACGCACCAGGTGGAGGGACGGATTGTTTAGAGGGGTCACATGGAGTGATTCCTAGTGCCTTACTGAGTATGTCAGAATTGATCACAAATTCTTTATCATCCAGCTTGCAGGTATAATGAGCCGTGATTTTGTCCCATTCAATGGTGTTCCAAAATTGTTGTAGGTAAATGGTGGGAATTGTGCATTGCTTGGTTAGGGCACTGAAGAAATTTGTGTTTTTGAGGATATCAATTGACACTTTGAGGATTGGATTTTGTTGCAACTTTTCCATGTCTACATAGCAGTTGC
The DNA here is from genome assembly GCA_910596185.1 of Chrysanthemum makinoi. NCBI lineage: Eukaryota > Viridiplantae > Streptophyta > Magnoliopsida > Asterales > Asteraceae > Chrysanthemum > Chrysanthemum makinoi. The sequence goes on along the minus strand of OU343223.1, from coordinate 207,332,981 downwards.
TTTTTCCTATCTCTACCCATTTGTCTTCTGGGAAGATTTCGTTGTCTGTAAGAACTTTGGGTGGAGCAGAGGAAGCAGGGTTCTCAGATGAGGTTGTGTTTGCCATTGAATATCTAATGATACAGACATACAACAACAATGATTCAGAGCATGTTAGTTTAGATGTGGTTAGTTAAACAACATTGAATACAGCGTCATGACAAAGACACAACAATTAGCAAATTTGACAGAGTTCCCATAAACAGATTGAAATGCTCAGAAAATAGATTAAGTAGCATTAGTACATTTTCAAAAATAACAACTCCTTTTGTAAAAGTTATCGAGAGATAAGTTGTTTTTGAATCAAATTAGTTAAAAACAAAGTTGCTATGAGATAATTTCATGAGACAAGATGCTATTATTGAAATGTTATAACAGGTTGCTAAGACAAGTTGTCATATCAAGTTGCTACAAGAGAAACCAGATACAAATTGCTTAAACAATAATGTTATAGCAAGTCGCTAAGAGCAATTTGTCAATGTAGAAAACTAGAAGGGGGGTTGAATAGTTTGCCAATTAAAAACTTTATTTTGAAACTTATTCAAAGATCAATTGATATTGATCTTTTGTATGTTAATGAAATATGCAAGCAATATGTAAAGAGTAAATAAGGAAAGAAATGATCAAACCACAACAAGTTGTTTATAGTGGTTCGGTCTACAAGGACTCTTTTTCCTTGCCCTACTCCACTCCTCGAGTCTCACACTCGAGAGTTTAACTTCACTAGTCAACAAGCTCCTTTCACCGGCGGAGAAAACCTTTACACTTCGCTTACACTATTTCCGACACTAAGCTAGATGTCGAGTTCTTTCCAAGGGTACAACCACTCCCACACACAATGTATTTTGAAGACTAAAATACTAACCACTCACACTCACAAGATTATGATGGTTTAATACAACAATGAAGTATGAATCAACACAAGATCATACAACACTAAACAAACAAGACTTCCAACTTCTCGTTTGAAGCTTGAATGTGACTTGATCTTCTTTGCTACAAAAGAGATCACTAATATGATATGAAACTGAGTTAGAAAGGTTAGAGAGAAGATATGTATGAGAGTATGTTAGAAAGGGATGAAAAACTACTTGGCTTGGCATTGCTATTTATAGCCAAAATGGACAGGAGCGTCCATGGACCGCGGAACCCTTAAAGGGTTCCGCCTGTACCAAATTGGTACCGCCGTGACACCAAGATATCAAATCATTGCTAAAGTCAACTCTATCTAAGTGAGATTGTGCAAGATATGAAGAGTACAAATTCACACAAAATATCTAATGAAATCTTCCAATGATTTCCATGATGCATCACATGATGTCATATGTTGTATTTCTATTTTTAGAAATATGCAAGTACTTAAATAGTGTTTGGTTTTAAGAACCTAACACATTCTAAAAACTACTATCATACATAATGATTAGAGTCATATCAAGATGTTACTAATCATAAATGTAAATGCTTGAATGATGAATATATTGTTTGAAAAAGCTTGTTTTAATATCTATTAAACTTGACAAGCTTTAAGCTTTTATACAAATTAAATTTACTTTTGTCGTTAACAAAACTTAGGTAAAGATCAAAAATATAAATAACGTTTAATGACAATATTTGTATTAACAATCTCCCCCTTTTTGTTGAGGACAAAATATAAATTTTATTTTTATAAAAGATACAAAGTTTGTGCAAGAGTTATAAAAATATTAGTTTTAGAACTTGAAAGGAGAATGATAATGTAAGTGTATGATGTTTGACCTTTTTTAGAAAGTCAAAGTATTCACTAGTTGATGCATGATGTTGACTTTTTCATAAAGTCAAAGTATGCAGTTGACTTTTTTAGAAAAGTCAAATATAAACAAGTTCTATATTTTCTCCCCTTTTTTGTCTCAACAAAAAGTAGAGGCGATCTTGAATGTAATGACCCGAGCCATTATCTCCCTCTTGATCAAAGCTCCCCCTAAATTGGGTGCTTAATGGAAAGATACATGGATTGTGAAAATAAAAGCTACAAAAAAAATGTTAGTAATAATGATCATTCACAAGCATTTCCAAACACTATGTAAAAGCACCAACACTATAATAAAAACACTATTCATTAGTTAAAATTTTCATGAATAAAGATCATGAAATGGGAACACAATGATGTGTTTTAGTACAAGAAAAAGAAAATAATCCTAAAAAAAAAAAAAAAAAACTAGAAATGCTAAACTATGACCATCCTAATTTGATGATGGATGAGAAAGAGCGTTGAGGCGCTCAAGGATATGATTGAGGATGAACCTCATTTCTTCTTGAAAGTCAAGGACCATAACCGGTGTCCTATCAACGGTTTGGGACATTTGCTGACAAGTTGAGCAACCATGCCTAGGGGGGTAGTATGTTTGGGGAGGTTGTGGTGGTGGAATGGTAGATGTGTTGGTGTTGGTGGAAATGTTTGGGGTGGTCATGATGGAAGCAAGCAAAGCACTTTGCATTTGCATTGTCTCACTCAAGTGAGAGTCCACCATGCCTTTGAATTGGTGGAGGTTGTGGAGTTCCGTTTGAATCTCCTCTCTAGTGGGATTGGCATCCCACATACACTCCTCAATGTCCTCAAGATGAGGGAACATTGATGTGGGGAGTGAATGATCCCATACAAAGGACCATGAATGTCTTTGTGAATGGGGTGGAAGAGAAGAGGTTTAGGCCCTAATGGGGCATTTGGGCCAAAGGATGACCGAGGTGACTCATGAGCCATCCGCTCAATTGAGCCAAAGGATGGCAATGGTGGTGGATGATTTGGCCTAGGAGGCAAGTCATCCAAGTCCTCTAAGAAAGGATTCAGGGAAGTTGGTGGAGTGGAAAATAAATCCATAGGAATGAGAGTTGGAGACCTTGGTGAAGGTGGTGAGGGTGTTTTGGATGTTTGGATGGGTGTCGGTGGAGGTGAAGTTGGTGTTTTTGTTGGTGGTGGAGTGGTGATCACAATGTGTGATTGAGTAGGTGTGGCTAAGGTAAGGCTTGTATCATCTCGGATGGGAGATGAGATTGTGAGTGGAGAAGACTCGGATGAGGAGCTAAGGTTAACGAAGCAACAAGGCCTCACACTTATTCTAGCGGTTTTCTTGCAAGGTTTAGGAGATGATTTTGTCATTTTTGACTTGGGGTTTTCTTTGCTAGATAATGGTAAGAATGAAGAAGGTGTGAGGATGATCATGGTAAAACCTCTCAATTTATAGAAGTGAAAAATTATGGAGAAATGTGTTTGATTTGATGTTAAACCATTGAAGAGATGAGGTTCCTAATGATTTGGAAGTGGGTTGAATGCTAGTCATATCACCCAAGTCAAGCCATTCAAGAGAGATGGAGTGAAGAAGAAAAGATATGCAATAAATGTGTTCTAATGAGTGGAATTTCCTAATATTCAGATCACCCACGGATTTGAAGGTACCAAAAATTTGGTTCCTTCCTTTATGCAAAAGGGCTCCTTGGGTGGATTTTTCAAATTTTTGAATTTTGGTGGGAAATGGATTTCTTATATACCTAAGTGAATTATACTAGTTCTAATAAGAGTATAAGCAATTTAGGATTGACTTATAAGCATTGGATGGTAATTTGGAATCACGAAATAGTCGAAATTCAGAAAGTTACCTGAAGGATCCACGACACCAAAATCATACACGGCCGGAACCCTAAAAGGGTGCCGTCGGTCCGCCTGTATGCAGTACGGCGGTACCAATTTACATAACGGACGGTACCAAATTATGGTGCCGTCGATCCGTGTAGTGCATAAAAGTAGACAGAGTTAGTTTTTAGGTGTCGGGGACTTTTCCGAAACCTGAAATTCTTCTCAAAACATGTGATACTAAACATTTCTAGTTAGGAAAAGCAAATAACACATATATAAACATATTGGAGCATGTATTTTGAGCAAGGCTTTTTGATTTTCACATTATAGTGAAAATGGGTAAAATTTGATAGCATACTTGTGCTATCCCCCTGCATAAGATTGTTAGCATTCACCATTGTTTCAGGTTATATTATCATCCTACATAATAAAAACAATGAAATTGTATCAAACATTAACGATAATGTATTGTTCCAAACACTCCTTAATGGACCTTTATTTGTCCAACTTCTTGTAGATCTTGTTCATCATCCTACCAAGGCACTTGAACATTCCCTTAGTTTGCTTGAATTCCGTTGATTCATTCTCTATCTCGGGAAGAGACGCATAATACTCATGAGGCGGAAGACGAGAGCTTGGAAGACCATCCTCGAAGCTATTTGATGATGATGATGATGGAGTTGGAGGTTTTGCTCTCTTGCCTTTTGTCTTAGCAACTCGTGCATCACTCAAAGGTACAAAGATGTGAGGGATGAGCTCATAGTGTAGATGCACCCCTTTTGGACTTGGTCGAATTGGTGCAAAATTTCTATAGAGACGGGTGAGGAGCATCCCGTATGGAAGAGCAACCGATCCTTGAGTTGGAATATCAATCATTCTCCTAGCGATGTAGTAAGCTAAATTGAATGGTTGACGGGTGGACAAGTTGTAGAGCATATGACAAAGGCAAGCGTTAATGTGATCCCTATTTCCTATGGTGCTAATGACGTTGGCTCTAAGTAGCTCCTCCCATTTCTTAAATTCGGGCTTAAGTTCATTTAGCTCCATTCCATATGGATCTCGGTTAACCTCCTTTCCCTTTCGGGTAACTCGGGTTGTATCACCCTTTGGATTAAATAGGTGTTCACGGATCCTTATCGGCTAAACGGGTTTGGTAGGGAAGAGTGCGGTCATTGATAGCATCAAGAGCGGTGAGTGACCATTTATTCGAGTAGAGACAAGTCCCTCGGTTGGGAATTCCTAGCACTTGAGCAAAGTTGGCTAAGGTTATGGTGTAGTCGTTTTGATTGATTCTAAACCTAAGACAAAATTCATCATCGTCTTCATCACTAAAGCCGGTCACACTAGCATAGAATTCTAACACAAACCTAGGACAAATTGGTTCATCGATGTCAAGAAGACAATCGAATTGAATGGCGGCTAGTTCTTCACGAGATTTGTGTTTTCAAAGGAAGGATGAGTGAATGGTTCTACCCTCATGGAAATACCTTGATTCTAGACCCCTAAATATTTCTACTTGTTCCTTGGTAAGTCCTTTGGTTTTGTGGTGTTTGGGAATGTAGTTAAGGGTGTCTTTGTGATCATAGAATCTTGCGGCTACCATGGTTATTCCTAAGGACAAGAATTAATATGTTAAAAATGAGAATAAGTTTTAACGTTTTTGGTTCTAGTGTGTGCCTATATGAAAACAATTTGGAGTTGCGGTTATCTCGACTCATTTTATGCACAAAATGGTTTTAGTGGGGTGTTTGGCAAATACCATGAGATAACCCAAATGCTCCTAATTCAATGTGGCTTCATTTGAATATACCCGGAATGCATATTAGTTATGCAATACCTTTAGTATTCAAGAGCATGCAAGTGATGAAAATTTAACGTTTCTATTTGTATTAGCAATGAAAAAATTGTTTTCCTACAAGTGAGAAGCTTTTCAAAACTTTTGACATGGGGTGTTTGGTTGTTTGAATAAGGCCTTATATTCATTATCTATCAATTAGTGGGAAGCATGATTTGTTTATGCAATATGATAATGTAGTACCTAATTTCAATGACTAGTTATGCATTTTGCCAATTGAATTCATATTTGGTATAAAAGCATACATAAAACCCCATGTAATGATTTGTGATAGTTTTGTGCATAAATAAGAATCCTAGACTTAGAATTAAGAGATAAAATGTAGTTAGGATACTTACAATGATGTTATCTTCAGTGATTAGTGAGTGGGAAGGTGACAATAATGAGCTTGGTTTAAGTTTTACACGTTTTGGTAAAGTGGGTTTTGAGGAAGAGGATGATTTGTATATAGCAGTTTTGCTTCTGTAGACACCACGGACCAGGCGGCACCAAATATTTGGTTCCGTCTGTGTTGTCGTTTGGTGTCGTGGCTACAGCAGCAGGTACAAGACAAAATTGTTTAGTTTTGACTATTCTAATGTTTTGGGCTATGTTTATCCTACATGTTTGGTTCCATTAACCCTAAACCAAGTCTAAGAAGATTAAAAGGTTCTCGTTTAAGAGGCTTAGTTAAGATGTCGGCAATGTTGTCTTCGGAGGATACTTTCTCGATTGAAATGTTTCCTTTTTGAACATTGTCGCGAAGAAAGTGATGGCGGATTTCAATATGCTTTGTACGAGCATGTTGAACGGGATTCTTGCTGAGATCGATGGCTCCTTTGTTGTCGCAAAGTATCACAATGTCGTTGAGATGAATTCCGTAATCTACAGAGCTTGCTTCATCCAAAGAGCTTGTTGACATGCTTTTCCAGCTGAGACGTACTCGGCTTCAGTAGTTGAGATGGCCAAGGCCGTTTGCTTCTTTGCAAACCATGAGGTGAGACAATGTCCAACAAAAGTGCAAATACCACTTGTACTTTTTCTATCGACATAGTCACCGGCATGATCCGAGTCGGCATACACTATGGTTTCTACACCCGTTCCTTTGGGATACCATAATCCTAAACACGTTGTTCCCTTAATGTATCTAAAAATCCTTTTAAGGCTTCTAAGTGTGATGCCTTTGGGTTTTCTTGAAAGCGAGCACATAGACAAACACTAAACATAATGTCGGGTCTACTAGCCGTAAGATAGAGTAGGCTACCAATCATTCCTCTATATTTAGTGTTATCTACGGATTCACCTTCCTCATCCTTGGTAAGTTTAGTGTCCGAGGACATGGGTGTCTTAGTTGGTTTGGAATCTTCAAGACCAAATTTCTTAAGCATGTCTTTTATATATTTAGATTGGTTAAAAAATATGCCATCTTCTAGTTGTTTTATTTGAAGTCCTAGAAAGAAATTTAACTCACCCATCATACTCATTTCAAACTCGTCGTGCATGATTTTAGAGAAATCATCACATAATTCTTGACAAGTTGATCCGAATATAATGTCATCAACGTATATTTGAACAATGATAATATGTGATTCCTTTTTCTTGGTAAAAAGAGTATTATCTACTAATCCCATAGTATATTTGTTATCAATAAGAAAAGTCTTAAGTCGGTCGTACCAAGCTTTTGGTGCTTGCTTAAGACCATACAATGCTTTCTTGAGTTTGAAGACATGATGTGGTTTCTCAAAGTCGGTGAAACCGGGAGGTTGAGCAACATACACTTCTTCGTTAATAAACCCATTAAGAAAAGCACTTTTAACATCCATTTGAAATAATTTAAAATCATAGGCACATGCATAAGCAAGTAATATTCTAATAGACTCAAGTCTAGCTACCGGTGCATAAGTTTCATCATAATCAATCCCTCTTGTTGATTATAACCTTGCGCTACAAGCCTAGCTTTGTTTCTAGATACTATACCATTTTCATCCATTTTATTTCGAAAAACCCATTTTGTTCCAATTATAGTTTGATCTTTAGGTTTTGGAACTAATTTCCAAACATCATTTCTAACGAATTGGTTTAACTCTTCTTGCATGGCAATTACCCACGATTTATCTTTTATTGCTTCATTTATGTTTTTGGTTCAATGGTGGATACAAAACAAAAATAATTACTTTGATTTTGGGCTTGTGACCTTAAGGTTCTTTGATTTAGTTGTCCTATGACCTTTTCTAACGGATGACTTTTGGATTCTTTGATGTTTATAATTTCTTTATTTAATGGTTCATCTTCCTTGTTATTATTAATTATTTCTTGACCTTCTATCATTTGACTTTCAACTAAGTCATCATCTACCAAAGGTGATGTCTTAGAGAGATGGACTTTCGTCAAATGTTATGTTCAACGATTCCTCGACTATCATTGTTTCTTTGTTTAGGACAATGTAAGCTTTACTAGTTTGAGAATAACCAAGAAATACACCTTCATAAGACTTTGGGTCAAACTTGGTGAGATAATCTTTAGTATTAAGAATAAAACATTTACAACCAAAGACTCTAAAATATCCTAAAGTTGGCTTTTTACCTTTATAAAGTTCATATGGTGTTTTGTTTAAGAAAGGACGTATTAAGACTCTATTCAAAATATATGTAGAAGTGTCAACGGCGTTACACCAAAACTTTTGAGGAATGTTTTGTTCATTAAGCATTGTTCTACTCATTTCTTGAATTGTTCTATTTTTACGTTCTACTACTCCATTTGATTGAGGTGTTCGTGGAGCCGAAAAGTTATGTGTTATACCATTTGTATCACAAAAGTTTCCAAATTGAGTTTCGTTGTCAAATTCACGACCATGATCCGTTCGGATCGACACAATTTTGACACCTAGAAGATTTTGAATTTTCTTGCTAAGAATTTCAAATTTATCAAAAGCTTCATTTTTGGTTTTCAAAAACAATGTCCAAGTAAACCTTGAGTAATCATCTACTATGACCAAAGTGTATAAGTTGCCTCCATAGCTTCTTATAGCGGATGGTCCAAACAAGTCCATATGTAATAATTCTAGACACTTAGATGTGGACACCATATTTTTAGATTTGTGACTACTATGGGTTTGTCTACCAATTTTGCAAGCGTCGAAAAAGTGTTGGTCATATTTTAGTTTTGATAAATTTCTAACTAACTCTTTTGAAGATAGGTTTTGTATAAGTCTCATATTAGCGTGACCTAAGCGTCTATGCCAAAGAGATGAGCTATCGTCTAATGTTGTTAGGCAAAGTTTGTCATTATATGTTTTATCTATTTTCATGACGTATATGTTATTTTTCCTAACTCCTTTAGCTATGGTGATACCATCTTTTAGTATTTTACTACCATTTTCATCAAATAGTACTTTATACTTTTTATCACATAATTGGCTAATACTAAGTAGATTAAATCCTAACCTATCCACATGAGCAACATTTTCAATAGTTAGGGAGTTATGAGCAATCGTACCTTTGCCAATAATTTTGCTTTTGAGATTGCTACCAAAGGTGACATTACCTCCGTCATACTCTTGGTATGATGAGAAGAGACTTTTGTTGCCCGTCATGTGTCGTGAGCATCCACTATCTTTTATCCATTCATCGGGTTCCAATCCAACTTTCAAGCATACCTAAGAAGCAAATAACTCAAGCATTTGGTCCCCAATATCTCATGGGTCCGTTTGGGTTAAACATACCATTTATTTGATTCATGTATGGAAACGATGGGTAAGAGTTCCATGGCATGTAATCTGGAGTTTGATATGGTCTAGGAAAGTTTTGATTCCAACCGTTGTGTTGGTAGTTGGGTTGTACGTTGTGGTTGCTCTTAGGAAAGGGGCGTTTGGCAAAAGGAGTTTTATATCGTTGTTGAGTAGTGTTTGATCTAAATTCATTTTTGACAAGTCCTACTCGATGTAACAATTGGTTTTAGTTTAACACTATCATTGGTTTTCTTTGTTACTTTAACAAATTGATGCGGTCCGTATTGAACATTCGTTCTTTGAAGTACCACGGCACCATTTTGCACAACGGACGGAACCCTTATTTTGGTTTCGTCGTCCGTCTTATCTGCAGCAATTTTGACAGAATGTTCTTCCTTTTCGGCCATTTTATTTTGACTCTTTGGAATTAATACTTCATTAAAACCTAGCCCATTCATGTCTCCTGGTGTTTTATGGATTTTAACTATTTCATCGGCAAGAGCGATATTTTTGTTAAACCTTTTAAACTTAGAATTATTTTCGATTAGAACATCTCGTGTGAGCTTTAGTTTTTCTATTTCAAGTTTGAGCTCTTGACATGATTTACAATCATCGTCATTTGCTTTTCCTTTTTCAAGTCGTTTTGCTTTTGGGTGGCTCGGGACATTCTCCTATGAGGTGACTTGCATCACCACATCTAAAACATTTTCTTTCACCTTTACCCTTCTTGTCATCCCGATCTTTTCGGAATGGCTTCTTTTCTTCTCGAGGTTGTCTTAAAAACTTTCCTCTTCTTCTAAAGAACTTCTTAAAGTCTCTAACGGCCATGGCATATTCCTCATCTTCACTACCGGAGCAAGATTCGTCATCATCACTTGATTCCGCTTTTGCTTTTAGAGCAACGGATTTGATCTTTTCCCTTTTTCCTTTGATGATCTCCGAATCTTTCTCCATCACCATTTCGTGTACCTTGAGGTTACCGATTAACTCGTCTAGTGACATTATTGAGAGATGTTTTGATTCTTCAATGGCGGTCACTTTAGCTCTCCATTTGGGATGGAGTGCTCTAAGAAATTTCGTGACAAAGTTCTTACTACGAAAAGATTCATCAAGTGCTTTAAGTGATGTAATAATAGTATTAAAGCGAGCAAAGCCACAATCAATGGTTTCATCTTCAGGGATAACAAATTGTTCATATTGTTGAACAAGAAGATCAATTTTGTTATCCTTGACTTGTGAATTACCTTGATGTGTAATAATCAAAGATTCCCAAATATCTTTGGCGGTTTCACACATAAAAATTCTTTCATATTCTTTTCTAGGTAAAGCATTATAAAGCATCATTTTAGCTTCATTATTTTTAGCAACTAATTTCTTTTGTTCATCAATAGAAATATCCTTTGTTGTAGAACTAAAATCCCCTTTAACAATAATAAACCAAAGATCTATATCTTTTGATTTTACATATGTTTCAAAACGGTTTTTCCAATAGATAAATCCATTGGTTTCAAAGAGTGGTGGTCTTTGCATAGATTGCCCTTCTTTAAAGTTTTAGAATCCATGGATCGTTTCAAGTTTATAAAATACAAGTTATTTTAGAAATTCTTGAGCAACGAGGTTCTGATACCAATTGTAGAAAACTAGAAGGGGGTTGAATAGTTTACCAATTAAAAACTTTGTTTTGAAACTTATTGAAAGATCAATTGATATTGATCTTAGTATGTTAATGAAATATATACAAGCAATATGTAAAGAGTAAATAAGGAAAGAAATGATCAAACCACAACAAGTTGTTTATAGTGGTTCGGTCTACAAGGACTCTTTTTCCTTGCCCTACTCCACTCCTCGAGTCTCACACTCGAGTGTTTAACTTCACTAGTCAACAAGCTCCTTTCACCGGCGGAGAAAACCTTTACACTTCGCTTACACTATTTCCGACACTAAGCTAGATGTCGAGTTCTTTCCAAGGGTACAACCACTCCCACACACAATGTATTTTGAGGACTAAAATACTAACCACTCACACTCACAAGATTATGATGGTTTAATACAACAATGAAGTATGAATCAACACAAGATCATACAACACTAAACAAACAAGACTTCCAACTTCTCGTTTGAAGCTTGAATGTGACTTGATCTTCTTTGCTACAAAAGAGATCACTAATATGATATGAAACCGAGTTAGAAAGGTTAGAGAGAAGATATGTATGAGAGTATGTTAGAAAGGGATGAAAACTACTTGGCTTGGCATTGCTATTTATAGCCAAAATGGACGAGGCGTCCACGGACCACGGAACCCTTAAAAGGGTTCCGCCCGTGTACCATTTTGGTACCGCCGGTCGACAGACCAAGATATCAAATCATTGCTAAAGTCAACTCTATCTAAGTGAGATTGTGCAAGATATGAAGAGTACAAATCCACACAAAATATCTAATGAAATCTTCCAATGATTTCCATGATGCATCACATGATGTCATATGTTGTATTTCTATTTTTAGAAATATGCAAGTACTTAAGTAGTGTTTGGTTTTAAGAACCTAACACATTCTAAAAACTATTATCATACATAATGATTAGAGTCATATCAAGATGTTACTAATCATAAATGTAAATGCTTGAATGATGTATATATTGTTTGAAAAAGCTTGTTTTAATATCTATTAAACTTGACAAGCTTTAAGCTTTTATACAAATTAAATTTACTTTTGTCGTTAACAAAACTTAGGTAAAGATCAAAAATATAAATAACGTTTAATGACGATATTTGTATTAACAGTCAATACAAATTGCTACAGGAAATCCTGAATCAAGTCGCTAGCATGAGATTATTATAGCAAGTCGCCTTAAATAATTTAATAAAACAAGTCGCCACTTGAAAATTGAACCAGAAAGTCGCTACCTTGTCAAAACAAGAGTCGCCAATAGAAACAAGACCAAGTCGCTGCGTTAAGAAATCACTAAGTTGCTAACTTGTAAAGACAAGTCGCTATCAAAAGTAATAAGGCCAAGTAGCAATTTGTGTAAGACTATAAATACTCTCTACTGCCCGTAGGTGGCGATTTGTGTAAGACTATAAATACTCTCTACCACCCAAGGTACGGGGTACATCAATTCTGACAAGCTACAATTCCTGAGTGAGCAATCTTCATTTCTGATGGAAACCATGTCATGATGTTCATGATTGAATTGAGCGTTGTACCTGAAAAAGACTGAGGACACTTTCCACTAGTAACACATGTAGTATTGCAAATAGATGGGTTAGTGACATGAGTAACCTCACTATTGGATGTTGCACAGTTTGATCTAGGAGTGTCATTAATAGAAATCCCTTTAGGTTCAATATTCTTGAAGAGTTTTCCTGTGGGCATCCACTTAAGGCAAGATCTAGGTATGTAAGTCCGTTTGGATCCTGAAAACTTAAATAATCTACCAGTGGGAATCCATTTGAAACAGTTGCTAGTATATTTGGATGTAGGCACTTCCCTGTTTTGAATATTGGTCCTTTTGTAATTAGTTTGCTTCTTAGGGGATTGATCAGCCATTTGATGTTTCTTATGAGAACTAGATGAACTCCTAGTATTCATGATCTTAGGACTTTGAACATTAAAGTGGGGTTTGTTATTCATCATATCGGAATGAAATAGTGAAGTGATTGGTTTTGACAAAACAGTATTCGCATCAACTTGGGAGGCAAGCTTAGATTTCGATGGCTTAGATCTTTCAGTTCTAAAAGCATTGGGCTGCCTAACTACAGTACATTTTGGCTTTCCCAAGGTTGATGGTTTTGCAAACGTAGTGTTCACCCTATTTCCAATAGATTTCCTAAGCTCATTTTTAAGGCAACAATAGTGAAGCTCTTATCCTGAATTTGGGCTTTGAGGGCATCAATGTCAGCTAAGAAGGAATTAGATTGATCTATCAACTTGGAATTGTTCTCTAATAAGTTCTTTCTTAAGGACTCATTTTCCCTCATTAGGTTGGACACACACAGAGCCAATTCATCATTCCTAGATTTCAGCGTATCACTCACCTCATGATTAGGATTGTTCATCCCATGATAATCATTCTTATGCACATCTGAGAGTTGTAATTTCAGATTGCAGATGGTTGAATATTTATCCTGAATCTGGGTTTTTAAGTGGTTAATTTCAAAAAATTCTCAAAATTCTGGGAATTCCTGATTAATGCAAGGTTTTGCAAAGACGAAAACTTTCTTCTTTTTGTAGTATTGCAATTTCCAAGGAAATACAATGTTTTTCAAGAATTGAGTATTTTTTTGAAAGTTCATCATAAACCCCTTTTTCAATCATGTCATTAGTTTTAACAATTTTAGATTCAGGTTCAACCATGACACATTTAAAAATATCATGTTCAGAGTTAGGAATAAGTTGATCAGGTACATTAACACATGCATTATGTTGATCAGTTAAGGGTACCTCATCGCATGAAACCTGTTCATTTGCAGATATGTCATAAGTATTCACCACATGCATAACAGGAGTGGTCATGTAAGCTGTTTCATGCTTTTCTGACTCTGAGCATTTGTGTTCAGTAAAGTCGATTTCATCATCCTTTGTTGCAACTGAAATTCTGCATTCGGCATCATCCATTCTTTCAACTGATCCATTGCCCAACAAGTCACAACCTTCACTTAACTTAAATTCAGACCCATTCAACTCATTCAAACTATCATTCTCTTGAGCAGCTTCCTTAATGTATATTTCCATATTACCCATAAGTTGAATAAATGTGTTTATGAACTCAGGAATTTCCATTCCAGTATGTTTCTTGAAGGAAATTCCAGTTAAGTCATGATCAAAATCTGAGGAATATTCCCCTTTGATAAATGGCTGAAATTGATCGAAGATTACTTAAAGAGCTGCATTAGAATCATCAGTTGATATCATCTTTTTGGTAATTTGAAACCTCAGTTGTTCTAAATTCAGTAGCACGGTTCTTGTCAAAGTGGGTAGATCTGACGAAGGAGAGCAATCGCTTGTTCGATCCATAGCTGTAGATAAGAGTAGTTTGAGGTGCTGATGAAGTAGTTGGAAGGGCTCAATGTTGCATTCCATTTGCCTTTCATCATTTGTCAATACCAAGTGTGACTCATTAGATTTTGACTCAGATTGTGAAGTGTTTTGATCATAAATTGCTGAATCAATCAAGGTAGAACATTCAGAATAGCAACCAGTTTCATTATTCTGTGAGGTATCATAAAGTTCAAGCACTTTGGAGATTAAAGGGTCAGTGATGTAAGACATTGTGTTGATGGATATTAGATATGAGTAACTTGCATCAATTCACCAAATTGCTATAAAGACAAGTCGCTAACAAAACAACTCGCCAAGAACCATAACACCAAGTCGCTAGGAATTATGAAGACAAGTCGCCAAGCACCAAGTCGCTAAGAATTATGAAATCAAGTCACTAAGCACCAAGTCGCTAGACACAATTCGCTATAATGCCAAGTTGCTAAGACACAGTCAAGTTGCTAAAGAACAACTCGCTAAGATCCAAGTCGCTAACACCAAGTCAGCGAGAATACAAAGTACATGTCGCTAACAAAATTGAAAGCAAGTCGCTAACCTAACCAAGTCGCTAGCAGTAGTGGAGAATCCACTAACTTGTACTGTTTGTCGTCTTGTCTCAATAGACAAGTCGCTAACAATTAACACTACAACTCGCTAACAATTCTTGAAGCAAGTCGCTAAGAAGAAAAACACTACGAGAGTCAAGTCGCTAGCAAGAAAAACTTCAAAACACACTTTTCAATCCAAAACAAGCCCAACCTCAGTGATTCAATCTTTCCAAATCAAAACCCAAGCACTTACAATGATTCTAAACACAAAAGTACACCCAAAATTCAAACTTTAACACAAGAAATAATCCAAATGATGCAAAAACCACTAAACTATTTCAAACTCAAAACCATCTAAAACCACTAGAAATCCAAGGATATGTAAGAGAGATGATCAAACCATGGCTCTTGTAAGATATAGGATTTCACAATCACACTAAACCATAATCACAATGGGGCGTATAAGTAGTTTAGAGAGATAAAGTTCTATAGAGAGAAAGGGAAGAGAGTTGGGAACTATGTGAAACAAATAAAAATGGTATTGAAGCTCCAACCCTCTACCTTGGGAGGTAGAGGGTATTTATAGTGTCTTACAAATAAACGCCACCTACGGGCTGTGGATCAGGCATACAGTGGGTAAAGACCCGTCCGTCCTCCACGGTGTTACTTAACAAACTACTTTCAAACATAACGTGACTACGACCACGAGCTTTCAATCGAATACATATACTTGAGGTGACCGACTCTTTAACGACTGAATTTTCTAATTCCTAAAAATCTCCCCCTAAGGGAGGTCACCTCAATTTACAATGAATACAAACAGATATTACATTAGATTGTTCTAGGATTCTTGATTCAGTTCTTTGCTCAGAAGCACGTAGTCATTGATTCTTCATGACCTGCATGTTTGGATAATTTTGAGTGGAGGTCTTTAACTGATCCACGCGATGATGAGTTTCTTGAGCCAGCATTGAGATCATCAGCAACATAAATCTCTGACTCTTCCTTTGTGGTGTTGGTATTATGTGTTGTTGTGACATTTGGACCAACATGCTCACATTCTGGATCATGATATATTCTTATCAGAGTAGCGGAAGCATTTACTGGATCATGATATTTGCAGCAGCATAGCAGAAGCATGGAGTGAAAGTATCGGAGTCGTTGAAGCACTTATCATGATTTCTTTTGAGATGAATGTGTAGTGTGAGCATGCGGCTATGGATTGACCGCTTCATTCTGATCAGCTGCAAACGTCGGGCGTACCTGCATACAACAGTTAGCAATAAAGTGCACGAAAGTGTCTTTGATCACTTTCGTTGAATTGAGGTACACGGCCCACGGTTCCCCGTTGATCAAGTACAAATCTGCTGTGATCGTAAAATTCGAAGAATTTCCTTGACAGGGTTTCGCAGCTGCTCTAGCTGTTCTCAAACCGGAACGTCACAAAAAAGAAAACACGGAGTGAGTGAACCAGCGAATAGAGATTCACTGATTAATGAAAAGAGATTTGAAAAACAATCGTGTATTGATCAATAGAAATTGTTTTTGCAATACAACGAAGGTTTTAATGAAAATCAATTATCAATCATAAACACCTTTTTATTTTGAAATATTAGTACACAGTCGATGTGCTAAAGAAAAGGGTTTTTAAGCACAACGACCGGTTTTTCAAAGGTATCCGTCAAACCATAACCTGAACCAGGATTGATTCAAGAAATTGAATCTCCTCATTGTTTCTGTTCAATTGTCACATGGTTGATCTATTGGATAGATCTCACATGCCACCCACATGGAGCTTGTTTGATGTTGGCTCCAGAAGGCTTTCCATCTTCATTGTGAATATGTTTGCATATCACTCGGATGTTCTGGCAATACCACAAGGATAATGCGTAGGACTCATAAGATATAATCTCTCTTTCACATTGTGTGAAACAGAGAGTCTTCAATAACCGTGTCCTAAAGAGATTTATTTGATGATCTCGTGGCTCTAGACTCAATTGTGCGCATTTGGTTCCTATGCCAGAGACTAGGGAGAGGGTCTCCTTCTTCATTATCAACAAACTCTAAGAGAAAGTCGATAGATAATGTCGGTTCCCCGTGAGAATGAAACAAGCCCTTTTAAGAGGAACTTGAGTAGCTTGGGAAGTTTAGTGCAGTGCGTCACTGGGTCCATGACGTCTTGTCTTCAATACCAGTGTTACCTTAGTAAACACTAGTAGCATATGTATTGAACCCGGTTTCTTCCCTAAGGTTGAATAATTTGAGGGCTATTTCTTTTCACCCTTTTTCACATTCATTTCTTTTTCATTCTTCAACCCCTTCAGTGCTTACCGAGACTTCATAACTAGAACCTTGTTGGGTTTATTCCAGTACTAGCTCTGTCTCAGTCCGCACTCTTCCCATATCTCACATTTCTCCTTTTTTTTCATCATACCTAAGGACTTCTACACTACCTAGTGGATTGTCCCTGGGTAGATCCCTCCGGTTCTGGCGGATCATGGGAACAAATACCTAACCTTATCATCCTTATATCACCATACATAAAGTAAAGTTGGCCGGTCTATTTGGTATTGTTCATCTACCATTGGAACCAATTGAAAACCATTTTAGAATCAATCCAGATACTTGTGATATATTATCAAAGCATTTTGTACCTGAATTGTTTTTGATATTTTTAGAACAAGAGCTCCCCCTCAATATGTGCATAGAAATTTGAAAATGTTTTGCACATATTAGGAAAAGACTGCACATTGAAATAAATTGATCACGTTTCACATCTTTGTGGTTTAAAATAGATGCTCCCCCTCAACATGTGCATGGAAAATTTGAAATCGTTTGGCACATGTGGGGAGGAAAGCATGCTAAACACTTATAAAACCAATTATCAAGTTATCAGTTTAAATCCAATTTAAATCACAAATTCTCCCCCGATCACACTTTCCAAATCCTTTGAGAGATGTGATCTCTATTGATTTAAATTAAATTTTGAGAGCTTTTGAGGAGAATAGTGACTTGCTTTTTAAAAAAACTTTTTAACTGATAAGGATCAGATTTTCAGACTTTAAACTCCATTGTTTTAAACATGCAAGATTGTCTTTTGAAAACATTAATATTAGCAAAGGTTTTGAATCAACTGTATAAAACATTATTCTTTTTGATTTTTCAACAATGAACCTTGCTCATTAACGTGCCAATTGTTTGAACAGAGACCTTTCAAAATATCCTTTTTGATTCGAATAAAATCATTCTCCCCCTCAATCAATGACACAAGTTGTTGATTGAGAGATAGAGATTTTGACAGATGATAAGCACTAATGATTTACACGAATAATAGAGTACGAGATGTTTTCAAAGCAATTTAGTTTTCATTAGATGACAAATATTTTTCAGAAGAATCATTAGACGGAAAAATATTTGGAAAGAGAAACATTTGTCTTTTTTATGACAAACATTTGTTTTAAGAATCAGAGCATGAGATTTGGAAAATAAGATAAAGCATGGCTCTGTTCTTTACTTTTAAAACGGGTTACTGCCTGAAATGACAATAAACCACCATTTTTCTCCGCCTTTTTTTTTAACAAAAACTATGTACATTCGAAGAATATCTAAAGACCTGTGACATTCTTTGAATGTCAACACAAAGTCCGTAGATGATATCGAATAAGGAAAAACATGACAAAATAACAATATTTTTTGGAATTTTTCAAGATTTTTCAAATTTTTATGGATTTTATAAAATTTAATATTTTTATATTTTCTTTTGAGGGTTTTTTAAATTTTGTATTTTGCTTTTTGAATAAATATATATACAAGATATAGATGGATAAAGACATTTACTCTTCGTCTTCCTCTTGAAGACGCTTGAGTGTTTCCGGTTGTAGACTCTTTAGACCAAGAAGTGGAAGGATAAACTCAAAACGTTCTCTAGGAAGAGCTTTGGTGAAGATGTCGCTAATTGGTATTAGGTCCTCACAAAATAGAGTTCCACCACACCTTTTCCACTTGTTCCCTGATGAAATGATGTCGAATGTCGATATGCTTTGCTCTTGAGTGTTGTGCGTTGTTGCATGAGAGAGCAATAGCACTTTATTATCACAGATGAGAGGGATTTTGTTGAAAACAAAGCCATAGTCAGTTAATTGAGATCTCATCCATAGGATTTGAGCACAACAGAATGACATGGCTATGTATTCAGCCTCTGTAGAGGAAATAGAAGTACTCATTTGCTTCTTTGAAGACCAGCTCACATGCTTATCACCCAAAACGAGCACCTCCGGATGTACTTGGCGAGTATCTTGACACCACGCATGATTTGCATGCATATCTTTGTTAGTGACATACCAGTGTCCTTCAGGTACCAAAGTCCCATGTTGATGGTTCCTTGGAGGTACCGAAAGACCCGTTTAACCGCTTCAAGGTGCTTTTTGGTAGGCTTAGCCGTATCTAGCACACATGCATACAGTGAACGAATATCGGTCTACTTGTGAGGTACATCAGAGATCCAATCATACTACGATATTTCGTTTGGTCTACCATGATCCCTGAGTGGTCCTCATCCAGTTTAGTACGCTCTATCATGGGAGTGTCAACAGGGTCACTAGAATCAAATCCAAATTTCTTTAAAATCTCATTAGCATATTTAGATTGATTTATAAAAATGCCTCAGGGACTTTGTGATATTTGTAATCCCAAGAAAAATGACATTTGTCCCATCATTGACATTTGAAATTTGGAACCCATTTCATTTGAAAACGATCACATTCATTGGGGTCAGTCGAGGCAAAGATGATATCATCAACATATATTTGAACGTGAATTAAATGTTTGCTGACTTCGGTGAACAATGTCGGATCAACTGCTCCTTTGCTGAATCCAGCAGATAGAAGAAACTTTGTTAGTGTATCATACCATGCCCTTGGAGCTTGCTTCAAGCCGTAAAGAGCCTTCTTCAAGCGATAGACATGAGTAGGATGCTCAGGATTCACAAAACCTTCCGGTTGGCGACGTATCGACTTCTTTAAGATCTCCGTTAAAGCTCTTTACATCCATCGATAGACAATCATATTCTTACTTGCGGCATTAGCCAAGGAAGATTCGATTGCCTCGATGCGCGCAGGAGCAAATGATTCTTCAAAGTCAATACCTTCCTCCTGACGGTATCCTTTTGCAACAAATCTAGCCTTGTTCTTTAATACATCGCCATGCTCATCAAGCTTCACTTTGAAGATCCACTTTAGAGCAATGATCATAGCACAATATGGAGCAGGTACTAATTCCCATACATCAGGTCGATCAAACTCATGAATTTCTTCTTGCATGGCATTGAACCAGCTGTCTTCATTCATGGCGGTTTTAACATCTTTTGGTTCGATCTTAGAGAGTACGGAGTTGAAGAAGCACCATAAGGCATCGGTTGCAAGTTGTTTCCGTGTTGATACTGGACGAGAGGGATTTCCAATGATGTTGTCCAATGGATGATCATGTGTCCATTTCCTAAGGTGTTCATGTGGTTGTTGTTGAGGGCTGAAGTAGCGAATCGATTTCTCCGATGAAGATGGTTCGATGATGATTCAGAGCAAATATGTTTTCAAATGAGCATCTTCGAGGAGTAGCAAAGGGATTTTCTCCATCAATGGTGCTAGAAACATTTCCATGATGTACACTCGATGATTGATGATTTGTTGATGAGACAGAGTGATCAGCAGCAGCTGCTTCTTGACTTAGTGTCATAGAAACTGAAGGGTTAACTTCATTGACAGGGATAGAAGCAGCCTCTGATGAAGGAATTGACAGATCATTTGCGGTTGGCTCATAGTGTTCATCAAACATTGGATCGAACAATTTCTTCAAGTCATCTTCTGAAGGAGGTACATAAGGAGTTGCTGGCGAGGAGTCAAAAACAAGAGTAGAACTGATGGGACTACATGATGATGCGGGTCCAGAAATGGGTTGTCCTGGAGCCATAGGACCGTCGACTCATCGAACGTAACGAGAATTGTTTCCATGATATTTCGGGTTCTTTTGTTGTAGATTCGGTATCCCTTTTTGTTTGGTGCATATCCTACAAATACTCCAATGTCCGCTTTAGCTTTAAGTTTGCCTAAGTCTTGACCCTCATTAGTTGGATAACACAATGCACCAAACACACGAAGGAATGAGAGATTAGGTTTTTATTGTGGACAAGTTCATATGGAGTTTTTCCATGAGCAGTGTGAATTAGGGATCGATTTTGAGTGTAGCATGCAGTGGCAATGGCTTCAGACCAGAGAAACATTGGAACCTTTGAGTAAATCAGCATTGTTCTTGCGGCTTCCACAAGAGTTCGATTTCGTCTTTCAACTACACCGTTCTGTTGAGGAGTTCATGGAACACTTCTTTGATGACTGATTCCAACACTTTCATAAAACTCACTAAGTTGTTTATTAACAAACTCAGTTCCATTGTCTGTTCGGATGATTCTGACAGTTTTGTTAAGTCAAACCTGCAGCTGTTTGATAAGTTTGATGATGATATCTGTAGTTTCATCCTTTGTCCTCAAGAACTTAACTGAGGTGAATCGAGAGTAATCATCAACCACAACTAACACATATTTCTTCCCAAAGATATTCTGCACTCTCATGGGTCCACATAAGTCCATGTGAATTGTATGAAGAACTTCTGTAACTGAGTTTGTAGGCTTGGGTTTGTGGGCATATTTCTTGCTTTTTCCCAATTGGCATGCTGAACAGAGATGATCCTTTTAATATTTTAGTCTAGGTAAACCTACAACTAAGTCTTTTCTGGAGAGATCATTGATGGTACCGAAGTTCAAGTGATTGAGACGACGATGCCATAACCATGACTTTGTTTTCGAAGCCTTTGAAAACAAGCAAATTGGAGAAGACTTCATCATATCTTCGATAGAGATGGTGTATAGATTAGAACCACGTGTTCCTCTTAAAAGTTCCTTACCATCAAGTTCTTTAACGAAACAAGTATGTTTTCTGAAGGCCACTTCTAGATCAGAATCACAGAATTGACCGACAGAAAATAAATTATGACCAAGACCTTCTACGTAATATAACCTGGAGATAACACTATCACCGACAACATAATCTCCATAACCCATAATAGCACCAAAATGATCATTCCCGAATCTAACAGTCCTGATAAATTTACTCACGAAGTTCATGAGCCTGACGGTCTCCAGGTCATATGCTTGGAACGACTGAGTCCGGTACCACGAGCGATTTGAACGATCTACAGTTGAACACAGACAAGAATGGATAGCTGGATAATTGGGATCCCCATGCAAGAATGGGTTCCATTTGGTTAGTAACATTGATTGGAACACCCACATCGAAATAGAGACACCCACATCAGAAATAGAAGCAATGGAATCATTAGAAATGGATGCAGTGCTATTTTCCGTTTTTGACCTATTCAAAGTGTGTTCACTTCTTAAGGGAATAGTTCTACCAGTAGGCATCCATTTTCTAGTGGGCATTGTCTTAGCAGATTGAGGGCAGAACTGATTAACCTTATGGCCAAAAGGTATCCATTGATAACCTATCTTACTAAATGTTCTTCCTGTGGGTTTCCACTGTTTTCTAACTTTCTTTCGCCTTTGCCTTTTAGCCTTCTTAGCTTGATCTTTAGCATTAACAGTTTTAACAGGGCGTTTGACAGTATTAGACAAAACATTCACACCACAATCATGATTAGTAACAGAAACAACGCAATCATCATTACATGTTTTGCCAAAAGTAGCAGAATTCGCATTAATTACAGATGCGCTTAGAGCTAACAATAGAATCAACACGATTCGTTTTATTCAAATTCTCCCTAAGGTGATCTTCTACTTTCTTCCACTAAACATTCCTAGCTTGCAAGGTCCTATCATTCTTGGTATTGCCTGGAGGCTTTGACCAGCTTGCTTTAATGTCACTGATTACTCCTGTAGAGGGAATTATGGGAACATTAGTTGGTTGAGCTACTTTTTGCATTCCTGAACTAGATGTGCAAGGATCTGAACTACTAGAAGGCACCTTAGAATTCACTTTCATATTACTTGGCACAGAGTGGTTTGTATGCTTGGCACTAGGCATAGAACAAGGCATCACAGTTTTTCCTTTCGCACCTAAGGATTTAGGACATGTTGCAATTAAACATTCTAGCAGTTCTTGAGATCGTTTGGCCTGAATGCAAGCAAACCTAATTTTTCTATCAAGAGGCTTATTGATGAAGTCCTCTTCCACAATCTCACGGAGACATTCTAGACTATCCTTAAGGTGAGCACAATAGTTATGAAACACAAGTTCATTATTCCTAATGTGAGGAGGAATGTATTTAACAGTCACAGTATATTTGCAGTCTGAGGATGACTTAGATACAACATTCTCATTAAAGACAAGTGGCAGTTTCCCTTTTTCCTGACTCCTCAGATTCTCAATTTCTTTTTGTAAAGAAGTTATTTTTTCGTTGTTTTTGTCACGAGTGACTTTCATTGAATCATATAACTCTTTAAAGTGTCGTTTAACTTTTTCATTTTCTTCCAGAAAACTCTCGTTTCTTTTTGTAAAGCATTAACTAAGTTTTGAAGATGAAAAGTTTGAGAATACTGAGAATCTAAAGGAGGAGGCATTTGGGAGCCAGTCACATTGTTCTTTTCACCCTTTAATTGAGAGATTTGGGCTTTCAACTTTCTGATCGTGCAACAATGAGCTTGAATCTGTTCGTCACGTTTATTTATCTGAAAAACTGCATCAAACTCTGGAACATCTGAGGATGTCTTGATATTTGAGGTTTTAACATTTTCTTTAAGATGTTGATATTTTAGTTGCAAATCAAAATGTTCAACTTCTAGTTTAGAAAGATGTTTTACCAAATTATCGTGATCATTTCGATTAATTTTCCCACTATGTTCAGATTTTTTGTTTTCAAGCTCAATGACATGATCATGGGAGACTTTCAATGCAATAGATAATTCATGAAATCGAGAAGCAGTAATGGAGTGATTTGTAGCAGTGTAAAACACATCTTGAGTAATACATTCAGAAATAAGATTCTCATTTAATGTATGCAAATTCTTCCTCTCAATCTCATTATATTTTAATTCATGCTCATAGTCACTAACCTCAACTATCATTGCATCAAATTCCTTTTCCATTTCTTTAATATCTGAATCCATCCCCTTTTTAAGACTCTCAAATTGATCTTTTAGTTGTTTAAAGAAAGGCATGACTCTCAGTTAAATAGCATTCTTTAGTTTGCTCAAAACCCCTTTCCTCTTCAGTTATTCCAGTGGGTGTGATCCTCTTCTTACAAGTTTTCTCAAAATCAACAAATAATTGAAAGATAACATATTGACTGATTAAGGTCTTGCTTTTAGTGGCAATAGTTCTAGGAACTAAATGCATTGGTGTATTTGGAGGATACACGGTCGCTTTGAAGGCATTTTCCTAAGGGGAGGGTTTGTTACAACAAGATTCTTTGCTTTTTGCTTATCCATATCTTTCTTCCAAAAAACTGTTCTGGGGTTAATTCAGTTTGAGGCTTAAACATGTTAAGGGAGATCCAATTTTCCTTAGTGTAATCATGAAGTTTGATAGTTATGTTTTTCTCTTTACATGTAGGGTTGTTGAGTTTCTTATCCATTTTCTCCTAGTGACTTCATCGATTTCTTATCTTCCTCGGCACTCAGCGTAACTAGGTTTCTGTCTAGGCTTAAGGATTTCATTACCATCATAAATAACCTTATGAGCAGTTCTAGCCTTTTTAATGACCTCTGGATTTGGTTCCTCTACAAGGGGAATGCTATGCTTATCGCTTAAGACTCTATGCTTAGTGATCAAGTGAGCAGTCTGAATGGTATTCCCTTGTACGTACAACTTATTTTCAAGCTTGTTTTTCAACGTTTTTAGATTGGAAAAATCATTCAAAAGTTTTGATTCCTTAGCATTGAATTCTTGCTTAAGCATTTTAACATTTTCTTGAAGTTCTTGTTTTTGCTTAGCAGTTTTAGAAAGCTTTTCTTGTAAGGAGTTTAACTCTTGTTTTAATACTTCTTCTCTAAAATTACTTTTTTGAATAATTGTACGCATTTGGTCATCCATTTCCTGCTCACGTGTGGTTAACTCAAACTTAGCACGCTGTTCATAAATAGCAACTTGTTCTTTATAGGCATTCAGTTCAGAGATAACAGAATCATCAGGGGCACATGCAGTGTATTCATCAAAAGCACAGTCATCATTGACTGCAGAAGATGCATTACTTGGTACAACCTCACTTTCACTTTGCTTCATATATTGATCATATGGGACAATATTGCTATTACCCTCATCATCAATATCTGATTCATAAGTTTCAAGAGATTGTACTTTATTATGCATCTTTTGCTCATCAACTTCATCATATAGTTTCAATACCTCTGAGATGATTGATTCTTTGGATGGACCAGCTTGCTGTGATGATGAGACCTTAGGAGAGACCATTGGAGAAATGCTAGCCATGAAAATTGTTTATGCAGTAGGTTCATCATCGACGTCAGTGTCGTATGCATCACAGTCAGTGACTTGGAAGGCATTCTGATGATTGTGACCTATCTCCTGAATTGGCTGCTCATCCACATCTGCATCATATGTCTTAGCATTGCCCTCAGCAAGAAACAACAACTCCTCTTCATCCAACGTTGCACCATTGTCCTGAGCTTGTACGAGCAACATCTTGTCTCTGAAGTATTCTGCATTCTGTGGACGTTTTGGAGATGTGCAGTTCCTAGCAATGTGTCCCTCACCACCACAGTTGTAGCATTTGACTGGCTTTGCTTGTCCTTGATTTGGATTCCTTCCAAGATTTTGATTTCTGTCATAACCTCCACCTATTCCCAATTCATATTGCCTTCCTTGAACTGGTTGCACCATAACTTTTCCATCTCTGACAACCGCATGATTGTGAAGGTTGGATGCGATTCGATCTCATTGTTAGTGTGAAGACTGTTGGTATGTGGACTGAGAGTCAAGTTTTGTTTAACCATAAGGGCCAGTTGATTAATGAAGTGTCCCACGGCTGCATCAGCATCAGCTTGTTTGAACCTTGGATCCGGAATGAGTTTGTGATTACCATTACCCATGGATATGACTTGAGATGCTTTGGTGGTAATACCAACATTGGTGTAGAAAGTTGTAGAATCATTTGGTGAGCTTGATTCTCCCTGATTGGTTTTGAACTGATCCAGAATCCTTTTTTCAAACATAACATGCCTCTCATTCTGAAGAAGGAAGGCATACAATTGCTCATAGTTTGTATTCTTTAATCCTTTGGTTAGCTTTATAGAAGTGACAAATTTGTGCCACTCGGGATTCATGTTGTTTACAAACTTTGAATTTAGCTGAATGTTTGGCATGGTCATTTTGATGTTCCTCATGTCATTCACAAGCTTATGGAATCTCACGTAGTACTCATATACACTCTCATATGGTTTCATCTTGAAGTGCTCAAACTCATCATACAGTTGTGATTCTCTGTCTTCCTTAGTTAACTCAGAACCAGAGAGAAGCATCTTGACATTATCCCAGACTGCCTTAGCTTCAGTGTTGTGATTGATGAGCTTGTAGATATCCTTTGGAAGACCACGAAGTATAATGTTGGAAGCCCGATGTCGCATCGAATCTCTTTTTTCTCCTTATCATTAAGCTCATCATACGTCTTTGGTCTGTCCAATCCAAAGATCATTGTTCCATCAGCAGCAGTATCAATTATGTCTCTTGTAGTCTCAATCTGATAAGGTCCTTCATCGATTGACTTGAGAATGTTGACTCCGTTTTCTTTTCCCAAATAGTACAATCGGATTCGTTGAGCCCATGAGTCATAATCAGTTCTGTCAAGCATAGGTGGACGAGTATCGATCCCGCTGCTTGAACGTCCTCACTAAGAAGAAACAATAGTATGAACGATGTTTGCCATGATTACAAGTTCTACGGGATTTTACTATTCTTTGATTCAACCAGGAAATTGATTCTTTCACGGGATTTTACTAAACCAAAAGAACAACCGTAAGAATGTAGCACGAAGAAGTAACAAGTCTCAATAGACAACTAGCTAAACACTCAACTCGCTTAGTTATCAACTCGCTAAACAACCAACTCGCTTAAAGAAACAAGTCACTTAAGGAATCAACTCGCTAAATAGCCAAGTCGCATATAGAGACAACTCGCTTAATAGCAAGTCGCAAACAGACACAACTCGCTTAACTACCAAGTCGCTTAAACTAACTCGCTAGCTATACAACTCGCAATAGCCAGTCGCTTTAGAACTCAAGTCTCTTAAAGAAACAACTCGCTTAGAACCCAAGTCGCTTAAAGAGACAACTCGCTTAGAACCCAAGTCGCATAAAAGTCAACTCGCTAAATAGCCAAGTCGCATATACCAACTCGCGTCCAGTAACAAAGCAACTCGCTTCGAAGAAACAAAAGTCCGAGACTCAACTCGCTTTGTACAAAGTTCACAAATAACCACTTTATCAATCAAAACCAACCAAACCACAATGATTTAAGCCTTCCAATTCAAAACATAAACACATATGATGATCCTAAACACAAAAGTACAAGCAAAATTCAAACTTTAACACTAGAATTTGTCCAAATGATTCAAACTCTCCTAAACACTTAATACCCCAAAAACCTTATGAAATCCACCAAAACAAAGAGCATGAAAGATGAGTGATCAAACCTTGGCTCTTGATACCAATTGTAAGATATAGGATTTCACAATCACACTAAACCATAATCACAATGGGGCGTATAAGTAGTTTAGAGAGAGAAAGTTCTAGAGAGAGAAAGGGAAGAGAGTTGGGAACTATGTGAAACAAAGAAAAATGGTATTGAAGCTCCAACCCTCTACCTTGGGAGGTAGAGGGTATTTATAGTGTCTTACAAATAAACGCCACCTACGGTGTGGATCGGCATACAGTGGGTAAAGACCCGTCCGTCCTCCATGGTGTTACTTAACAAACTACTTTCAAACATAACGTGACTACGACTACGAGCTTTCAATCGAATACATATACTTGAGGTGACCGACTCTTTAACGACTGAATTTTCTAATTCCTAACAGCTCTTGATACCATTTGTAATATATTGGATTTCACAAACACACAATCAATCACAAATAAGGCGTATGATTAGATGGTTTTAGAGAGAGAAAGTGGGATATTCTAGAAAGAGAAACTCATGGAAGGTTAGATTCCAAATGAACATCCAACCCTCTACCTTGGGAGGTAGAGGGTATTTATAGGTTACAAATTAAACGACCTCCTGACGGCCTGTGGATCAGGTATACAGTGGGTAAAGACCCGTCCTTCCTCCACGGTGATACACTAAACTATTCTACGCTACAAACTAACTAAATAACTACTAAATAACGTAACAAACAACATGTCTACGAGCTAACTTAAGCTAGATAATATTTGGGGTGACCGACTCTTCACTTATGGAATTTCTAATTCCTAACAGTCTAGCATGTAGCGGAACTTAATGACTCGGCTTAGGGGACCAGGAACAACTGGACTTATGAAGGGACACCTGACTTCTCCATTGGTGATGCTGATAGGTTAGGGCGAACTGACCAAATCTTTGTCCTCTCGGCTTTGACCCCACCTGAAATAATTAAAAGTAATTAGACGTAGACATTACTATCTAGGATGAATAACTAGGTTAGCACCAATCTCCTCTATTGATCACATCTTTACTTTTATTCGTTTTAGTAGTTATTAGTTAATTCGATATCAAAACCATCTTAAAATCTGTGAAACGTAGACTTAGTATTAATCCACACACATAGCTCTTGGGACGACCTCGGTTTTACCGAATACTACACTACACACGACCGGGTACACTGCCCGTTAGTGCATTAGAGTAGACCATAGGTATAACGAGACATTATAAATATTAAAACCTGTTCAGTAAAACCTGCATCACTACTCTTAGATGCAAGCCAATCCCTAGTCTTTTGATGAGAGTAACTAGGTAATGGTTTACTACTAATAGCAGTGCCTTGGAATCTCGTATAATTCATCACCCGATGTTTTGCACCTAAAAATCCATCTTTTCGAGTCTGTGCCTTTTTCCTAGCTTCTTCTAGATAGTGATTATGGACCATGTCGTTAGAACTAACAGATTCTTTAACTGGATTTTGGTCACATTCCGTGTGCTATTCCTAGAAAGGCTAGGTGCAATCACTTTTGGTTTTTTGAAAACCGCTTTTTCTTTTTCAACACTTTTGATAATTCTCTTTTTAATAGGCAACCTAACAACAATCAATAACTAGGTTTCATAGATCTAAGCAAACACAAAAGCAATTTAGCTAGACATATTAAACAAGCAAGAATACACACAATCAATTGAACATGGGGTAGACATAATGATAAATTGGATAAACAAACTTATCTTGTGGTGTAATATAAGGTATGGGACCCTAGAATACTATCCAAGTCGGACTACAATTAAGTCAGAGTTTGCTCTCCAAAATTCTACCACTTAAAATACAAAAAATCGAATTCTATATATAGATTTACAATCGCCACGGCGTCACCTTTTGCTAGTGACGCCGTCAGTTCGCCGTCATTAGGGTTTCGTTTGGGCCAAGTCATCGTTGGGACGACGTCAGTTGAGATGTGTGACACCGCAGTCTTGATAGCGACGTCGTCTGAATCTTGGATCTTGGGCGTCTGGTGTAGATTTTGTGAGTGACGCCTTCCATAGTTTAGGCGTGACGCCGTTAGGCTTTAGGACCGGAAATTCCGCTGAGCCTTCGCGTGCACTTTTGATCAAGTCTTCAATAGAGGGACGACGTCGCCTTTTGTTTGGAACGCCGTCAGGTGTGCTGGATGGCCTTTGATCTTGACTTTGCCATTTTCTTCATGTTTTTTTGCTCCTTATCGTCCAAATATGCTTCATTCCAGCATTTTGCTTTCAAAAGACCTAAAATGTGAAAAGGAATGATTTTAAGCAGTAACGGATATAAAATGTGTTGATTTAGGGCTTAAATGACCCCCTAAAAACGTATGTTTTAAATCCTTATCATGGAGCAGCATGACCCTAACACTATGTTACGTGTTTTGTGCCATAGAAAAGATCACGTTGCAAACTTATTCTTAAAAAGAAATTTCCACCTAGCGAAGCGAGCCTAAATGTGTAAAATTTTGACAACTTAAAAGAATATGATATCAACTAATTTTGATGACGAGGTGATGAAAAGCAAAGTACAACTCAAGGTGCAGATCCACATCATGTAGTTTTTGGCTTATCAGGGGAGGAGAGCTTCGGGTTTTGAGTGAGCTTGTACTGACCCTTTGTCTTTCGCTAATTGTAGCATATTAGGCATATAATACACGAAACTAGTGAGGCAATTCATCAAACACTTGGTCTACACTTTACAAATACAGTCAATACGTTTTTCAGCGAAAAAATACTCAAAACTGGTGAGACATTTCGTCGAACAGTTGGTCTACACTTCTAAACTACTTCATAAAATTTCAGTTAAATCACATCTCAATTGCATAAGCATGAATTAACAACAATCAAACACTCGATTAAACCTCATAAACAAGTTAAAATCACATGTCGATTGCATAAGCATATACTAACACTCAAACACTCGATTAAACATATCGTACAGAGATGGTGACCTGAGATGGAGAGAGTGGTGTTCGATTCATACCTGAGAAGATTAGATCAAACACTCGATTAAACATCTCGATTGGATAAGCTGAGATGAAAGAAGCTAATTAAGATTGTACCTGAGCTGAGATGAGAGAAGCTGATTGGGGAGGGAGTGAATAGTGTTTTGAGAATTTTTTAGTATTTGTTTTCAAATGTCTAAATGATTTTTACATTAAGATAAAAAGTATTTTTAGGCTTTTTTGAATTTTTTACATTAAGATAAAAATAGCATCAAATAAAATGTCCAAGTGAAAATGTCTAAGTGATTTTTAATACTTTTAGGCTTTTGTGTCTAAAAAGTAAAAAATATATGGTAAGAATAATTTATTGATAAAATCAAAATAACCAGTGACTTAGTTTGCGACACCCATAAAAGACGTTATTCCAGGGACATGTATTGCGATTAAAGCAAGGAAGGCGGTAAATCTCCGACTTCTATTGCGACTTTCAAACATGCCTCTCTAGATAGCGACATGTATTGCGACTAGGGCTGTAATCAAGTCAAGCTTTTATCAAGCAACTCGAGCTCGAGCTCGAGCTTGACTCGATCAAACCAAGCTTTTATCAAGCTCAAGCCCAAGCTCAATCCCAATAAATTGGCTCGAAACATATAACAAGCCAAGCTCAAGCTTTTGATAGCTTGGCTCGAGTTTTTATCAAGCTTTTATCAAGCCTTAGTATATATATATTTTTTTAAATTAAATTCATATAAGTAACTAAGGGCTAATTTGAATATTATTCTAATTATAAGGATTTACTTCATAAAGAATTATTTAATATACTCTCGAAGGACTTTTTTATGGTAAATAAAGTTGTAATTATCTGTAACAGCGATATCTTAGACCAGTGATGTTGCTTACTTGCTTTATATCTAGAAGCGAATACAAGTTTATAGTTATGAATCGTGAATATTAATAGACCAAAATATATACTATTATTAGATAATTTTAGCTTTTGTTTATACTTAGTATATCGATGACAACATTAATTAGTACTTTGACTTATGTTTTATTCTAATGTTGGACTTAGTACGAAAATGTTGTTGTTGGTTTTATTACTGTTAAATTAATTTATTTTGGTTTTTCAAATGTGGTTCTAGTTTATATTACTTTATAAATTTATATATTTTGATGACTTTGTCTATCAAATGCAATATTTTTGTATACATTCAAGCTTTTCAAGCCAAGCTCAAGCTTTGCTCGAAACCTATTCAAGTCAAGCTCAAGCCTGGATGATTAAAGCTTGACAAGCTATCAAGCCAAGCTCAAGCCCACTATTTTTGTTTCAAGCCAAGCTCAAGCCTTATCGAGCTCGAGCTCGGCTTGACTCGATTACACCCCTAATTGCGACATCATTAACCTTGAGAATAGGTCGCGACATGTCTTGCGACATCTATCGACGGCCATGACGCTAAAGGTGTCACAAGTCGGAAATTTGCGACTTTTTAGTGTTCGTCGCTATTTCTGTCGCTATTCCACTAAATTCTGGTAGTGTCACTTCTCTACTAAAAATTCACCTTCATTTTAAATTGAAAATATCTTTTTATCTATTATCTTTTTTATGATCTAATTTCGCCATATTTTCTAAAATTTTGTTTTTTTTAATTCAACATCAATTTTAATATATATTTATTAGTTTTTACATTTTTAATGGGTTTATTTTATTTTTATTCAAATTTTTATAACTTTAACATTTATTTCAATCAATACAATCTTGATTTGTCAAAATCATATACTTTTGGGGAAACTGTTTTATGGGTAAGAGATTGTGATAGTCTTTATATATGTGGGGATAATGATGTCACGAGAAAACTATGAGAAATCCAAACAAACACATACAACTAACACATATACATTTGGAATGTTGTGAAACGAATGAATTTTAGAGAAAGTTGGACTAACAATTCATTCACTATTTTTATAAAATAATCACACTTATCGCCGCCGGTGCACATAAATATCCAACTAGTCTCTTAACTTACAAAAATCCAAGATAAAAAACAAATTGCATTGATAGGCACATGCGTTACCTGGATTCCAATACCCCAAAAAGCTTAAAGTTGATACCCTTTTGTAGGGAATTTATAATAAATCAAATAGACGCAACACATGGTCCAGCCTATTTAGCCATCAACTTCCATTACAAAGTTTGTAACATATATCAGATACGTCTAAGACACCGAGAGTTGATTACTTGTAGAAATCAAAGTCAGTGTCGGGCTTCTTTACGTTCGTCCTGTATCCCTTCTCAAATACCCATTAAAGTTAAATATTCATTACATTGGTGATATTAGGTTTTATTACACTGAAACGATAGTTGATCAATTATTTGTCCGTTCATCAAAACCATACTGAAACGGCAAACACATTTGATTAGCCATTGACTATATGACAAGGAAAACGGGAAACAAAAACATGTTTTAAGTTTTTAACAAGGTCATATCAGTTAATAACTAAGACCAACTTTACATATCCATACAGGACTTTAAAGCAAGATACACATATCTGTCGTCATATGCTACAACACATTATTTTTCCTTTCCTCTTAAGGGTAAACTTCAATCAACCCTGCAATTTTAGTACCTGTGCGCCAACTTCTCTTTTTCCTGGTAACTCTTCACATACCTGAAACAGATACCAGAATGTTCAGTTCACGACAAAATGGGAACAAGAAAATACCAATTTATGTGACAATTAAAAGTATCATCTACTTATTTGAGCAGGGAAACATATGCAACTAACTTATACATTACTTTGCTCTCATGATTACTCATCCACAAAAATTGATGAGTATCATTGTCATTCGTAGAACTTAATCATAACAAAGACAAGAAGAAAATCGCTTATTTTCAACAAAGTCAATAGGGGCCGAGTCCATTGCTACATACATTTGAACCGAACAGGACTCACCCTTATGTAATTGGTGACAAGAACCCAACAAATCAAACACTAAAATACCAAATGAACAAAATAAAAAATGCACATTCTTTCGAGATGCAGGTATTCTTCTGGATGCCCAAATATACTAACTAACGATTAAACTCATTTTATGTTATCATCACTAATTACTATAGAGCATTTAGGTCATAAAAAAAAGTCATGTTCCCTTAATATGGTAGGCTTATATGAATAAACCTACTTCCTCAAATGAACTAATACAGATGTAGGACTAACACAGCCAATTTGCAACATCCTTTACAGATCTCACCATATAGTTTGACTGTTTGAGTGATTATTAGGGCTAAAAAAAACTGCCAATTTGCATAAACAAGATATGGGGAATGGATGCTTATTATCCCTTCATAAATAGGGGAACATAGCTTTTTGTCAGCTTGATAAAAACAAAAAAGTAATAGCAGAATAACTGTTGTATGCTGCAAGTTGAAAAAGATTGCTCCTATAATCTCCAAGACAGACTTAATTTCTAATCATTCCAATTTTTATTTTTTATTTTTGTTTTGGATCCTTTTAAATTCCATCATGAACCCAAAGAAGTTTTACCTAAATATTATGAAGTTGCAAATCATTTCTTATACAACACTCAGCCATCAGCACACTAACTAGCTACACTTAACAAGACATTTTCTTGAAAAGTACATACTATATTTCAAGAAAGTAATGTACTGGGCATTGAACATTGGCCAAGTCAATTACAAGAAAGCAATCAACCCACAACAGAACAGGAAGCTTATCAATAAAACAAACCAAGCCCATGCCAGCTGCTTGAGACGGATGAACCTCTACCCTAGTGGCAAAACAAATATGCATTGCTCTCAAAACAGTCCTAAAAATGATATGACAACTATTCACCTGATGCGCCATTAAGTATTTCAAAGCTTCAAAACAAAGTCCCCTCACTATTATCGCAAAAGTCATATCTTTCGTTGCTGAAAGAATTATAGGTAAATCAAACCCTTCGTACCTTAGGAAAAAAAATGCTAAGATTCTGAAAGGGTGGTGTTTCTTATATTATTTCCATCTCTAATAAAACATCCCAAACACTATGTGGGGTAATTTCGGCTTAGATTTCAAAAGCCTGATTTTTCTAGCTTATTTTAAGACTTATGTAAGTTTAGTATTTGATAATAAGCTTATATAAAAGTCTCTTTATGAAATATAAGCAGAAATCACATAGGCTCATAAGCGCACATATAAAGTTAGACAAACACCTCCTACAAAAAACAAAACAATAAAGCCACTTACAACGACAGGGAAGTAAATAAAGGTGGAAACAACGTGCGAATAGACACCGGCAAGGGAGCATCGTGTTGTTGCTTAATACCTTATTCAACAACAATTCTTCATGCCACATAAATTCACCTAGTATTCGCTAAAAGTCATATCTTGTTCCTAGCGTGCATCCCTAAACCTTAACTTAGCAAAACACATACGGATGCCTAATCAACTTATCATAAGCAAAAAAAAAATGATAAAGTAATTGATGATAATGATAAATAAATAAGTAGAGAAGGTGAATTACGAGTAAACGCCGACAACGGGACCGACGAGGAGGAGAGCGTTGATCCAATTGTCAGTAACTTTGTGAGTGACCTTATGTGTGAAATCTTTCCATAAACCAGTCATAACTTTCTGTTGAAATGGAGATAATGCGTATGTTACAGCTTTTACTTTCACTGGAACTTTACCCATTTTTCACGATTATTTGGTGATTCAAATTTGCAGGGGTTTCAAATGAAGCGGAGGTCTGGAACTTTCTTTTGATATGCCTCGGATACTTGTACCTTCTTGGAACCTCTAAAATATTGTTTTTTTCCCGAGGTATCTCTAAAAAAGGACAAGTCACGGGGTGATTTTTTAAGACAAAGATTTTTTATTTTATTTTTCAAACTAAACCTGAACTATTTTGAATTTGGGCTACCAAGTTAAAATCATAACACGTGTATAGTGTAAATTACATATAACCCTCTTCCATTTGTTATTACATATATACCAATCAACCATCACCACCATTAAAATCCACCGAGATGATGTTCATAGAGACATGTTGAAAGGTATTCATTTTGCTTATGGGATTCAAAACATAGTGTCTGTTGAAGGAAGAACTGAAGGGTAGTAGGTGTAGACATGAATACATGGAGGTCGTTTTTCACGAGGTTTGGAATGGTGGAGATTGAGTTAAGTGATTCGTGTATGTATCAAGCTAACCTTGTGTTGCAACAATTTTCATGTGCGAGTTCTTGTATGCTTGAGAACAATGGCAAGTCTTTAATACTAGGGTGGAAGGGTACTCCGTTGCATTCTCTTTTAACTTGGAAGTTTCTTCAAGAATAACAAAGACGCAAATGTCTTTACTGATCTGAAACTTGTAAAAAATACCATTTAAATAATGTTCAATATTTGCTGCATTAGATGGATAATATATCAAGTTAAGTTGGTCAAAATCTTCAATATTTGGAGTCACTGAATGCATAGTTGCAAGCTCAACTGTTCTAGGTTTGGTGCCATGAGTTGTGTCAAAGATCACAACAATAATATCAATTTCAGCTTCAATCTATGCAACAATAGTATCAATTTCAGCTTCCTCGAGGTTGTGGAGTCCTCCTTTGTCACGATAGCAACTTCTATGTTCTTCCCTCCACTCTCAACAACCTATGTTTAGTAACACAAATTAAAATAAGATTTATTTCAAAATGGAACATCAGAAATACATGTACTCTGTAAGTGGTAGGTAACGGATATGTTACTCCCAAAATCAGACACATTAGTAGATGGAAATTCCAACAACCATCTATAATATTTCCATATGACTAATTAACTGTAATTAATGCTCCTCACTCCAAAATCTAAGGCAGTATACTAACATGATAAAGTCAAATTACATAAAAGGATGTTCGGATTCTGTGTTTTGAAATTAGTCATCTTAAGTTACAACAATCATCTTTTATTACTCAAGTAAACATAAAATGCTTCTGATTCGCGTCATTGTGTATTTGAATTTTAGTAATTATTTTATCAATTGATTAAGGGGGTTTGTTTGGAAAGCATTTACAAACACTCTATCATGTTCAATGTCATCTAAAACAATTCCATAAATTGTTAATTGAATAAATAGGGTTTCGAATGAACATAAAATAAATTTTGAGTTTTTGTTGTTGTGTGTTAAAATTGATAAGGGGGTTATGCTCGGATTGGTAGTATACAAGCTCGTTCATGTTTAATTTGTGGATAACAACAAATTTTTTTGTCGAATCTTGATATTGGGTGGCGATTTGGTGGTGGTCAGAGGTTGGTGATGGCCCAAAGTTTGGTGGTGGTGGTGGCGGAGGTTGGTAGTGGCGGTCATGGGAAGGTGTAGGATTCAGGTTTGAAGTTAGGAGGTGTTGGTGGGATAAGGTGAAGTGGGTAGCCCATTCCAAAGTAGCCCAGTGGGAATTAAGTAGCCTAATTCCAAAGAGATGGTATATGTGTCATTTATAATAAGACCCTAATGAGACAAAATTAACCATATAGGACATGTCATGATTTTTAAGTATGGTAGCAGAATCTAAAGTAGAGTAAGTGTCTAGTTCGAAGAAAAAGAAAGATTCTCGTCTAAAAAGATACCCCCGTCAGGCTACTTGTCTTAACATGACATTGACTTTGACTTTTTAAAATGACATTGACTTTTTAAATTTATTGACTTTTAAAATGAAAACCAAGTATAAATAGATGGGGTTAAAACTATTCTGAAATGACATTGACTTTTAAATTTTATTGAGTTTGTAAGGGTTTTATGGCAAATTATATATTTTATTCATATGAATAGGAGGCTCATTTATGAAATGAGACTTTAATTGATTAATAAAGTCAAAATTGTCTTTTAATCAAAAGTATTTAA